>JANVCC010000033.1:2746600-2962734 GCA_025345505.1 Todiramphus chloris collaris | reverse complement strand
GTTGCCCTGGCAACGCCCGCAGCTGTCAGCCTCTCCCGCCGTTGCCCTGGCAACGCCCACAGCTGTCAGCCTCTCCCGCCGGAGCCGCCGGCCTACCCCGCGGGTCTCGCCGCGCCCCGGGCGTTTCCCTGCCAGAAGGGAAGGCTGAGGAAAGCCCGGTACGGGACGCCGAGATCCGGGGAGGGCCGCGCCGGCCCCGGAGCCGCTCCCCTCAGACACTGGCCGAGTTTCATACTGAAGATACATTTTATAGCTTCAGTTAGCTACCGATTATCAAACACGTTTATTTTCAGAGCAGGATTGACTTTTGCATACTCATTAGCATCATTTTTTATTGTATTACTAACCTTCGCATGCCTTGTTAATTTTTGTGCTTCTTTAGTATCTGTTAAGGACATAAATCACACCCTACAGAGAAAAAAATGAGGTATACAGAGAAGAACAAACATTTAACCCATAGCATAACGCCTCACTTTGCGCAAAGTGCCTTAAGTATGGTACGAGTCAGCAGGAGTAAATTCAACAATTGCTCATAATGAAGGAAATGTTGTAGCAAAACTAGGAATAAAAGTCGTATTTCTTACCTTCCATGTGGTTAGTTAACAAGGTTGCAATAACTTACGTTTAGTGTAATCAGATCCAGTTATCTAGAGCAATTTCAACTCAGCAAGGTATCCGGCTATTCACAGCTTATTTGCACCTTTTCAGGAAAGAAAATAGCATCTTAGATTTATGCTTAGACACAATGACCTACATAGATGTTATCTGCAAGGCTGTGACTGAATCCTAGTCTCGGAAGTGTTGGCATCCCATAATGGGCGTTGCTGCTTCATAGAAATCCACGCATTTCTCATGTAAACTGGCTTACATTTTTGCTTAGCTGTCCATTGCTATTCCTTATAGCATGGAATTGCTGTGCATTAAAGGAATGAATAAGGTGCATCTTAGAGGAGGTCTGGGCACCATCATACATCCTTTTTGTTTAGCACTCAGCTCCCTTAAAACATTTATTTAAACCACCTAGAGATTAATCATTCACCTGCTTAATGTAACATTGTTTCGTTAAGGATTCACACTAATAGAAAGAGATGCAGCAAGAAATCTTTCTTGTAAGAAAATACTATGTATTCTAAACATAAAGAACACACTGTTCTATAAAATATTGTATCTCCATATAAAGAAGATGAGAGGTAATACTCTAAATAAAAAGAACTAGTAAGACCGACTTTTCAGACTCTCACAGAAAGTACAGAATCTTACCCACTAACCCATGCATGGAGCAATATACCTTGTGATTGACCTAGGATGTGTCATTCAATGGCACATTTTATCTTGTCTGAACAAGTTTAAGAGATGGAGAATGAATGACTTTTAAAAAGTTTAGCTAACCTACACCCACTTTTTGGAGAATCTTACTTGGCAAGTGCAGAGGAAGAAGTTCTTACCTCGTGTTCATTAATAACCAGTTAATCTCAGTTGGTTTGTATACTCAGTAAGACTAAGTCTGGACACTTCCCAGACATTTGTTCTGAGACATAAACCACAAAAGCTCTGGCAGTTATATGACTCCAGCAAACAAACACTGGTATATACAAGTTCTTTGTTCTCCACACCCTCTGATTCCTAGTCCTGCTGTCAATCCTTTCTTCCCTCTTCATTTCTATTAGGACACATGCCTCAAACATTCACTTTCATGTGTTTCTTCCTCTGGTGTTTTCTCCCTTTTTCCCTTCCCAGACTTTGTTCACTTAAGTCTTCCCTGGTACACGCATTCTTTAAAATAACTGCTTCCTTTCCACTGCTTTACCAGCCTATTCCTGAGGCCTTGAAAGTCTAACCTCTTCACTGCCTTATTTATCATTTTCCTTTCTCCAATACATTATCCGCTACACCAACTCCAACCTCTTTCCCAGAAAGTACTCAAGAAAGAAGTCTCCTTGCTTTTAAAAATTCATATCATGTTCTTCTTATCCCTCTTTGGGTTTCATTCGGGCTGGACATGAAAACAATTCTTCTGCAAGTATTTAATAATCAGTCTTTCTACTTAGATTAGCTTTCAACATGATGGACAGTTCCATTCTATTAAGTTGATCTTCAGCAGTGCCATCATCTCTGCTTCCTTCCAGAATAATTTCTCGTTCGTACTCTTTCCCAATGTCTCTCCCACCCTCTGTCTGCTTTCCTCCATCTACACACTAATTCTTTTATTGATTCAAGTCCCCACAGCCTTAGCAGTGTTTCTTAATATTTATTACCAAGTAATTGCTCTGTTCTCTTCCTCGATTCTTTACATTTATACCACTGAATATAATAAATGCTAAGAATATAATAATGCTACCTGTGACCAGTTTTGGAACAGGAGTCCTTTGTTACCCACATTTCTTTTATCTGGATGACTTGGTGAGTCATATTGGTGAGGGTAGCAAGAACTTTGGATACCTACCCAGCTTAAAAGAATCATCTTTCTCCAGCTACCCAAACCCAGGGTTCACCAGTCTTTAGTCCTTTTTCCTCCAGGGCAGTCACTGTGAAAATTTTAACATGTTTTTGGCATCCCTCCACAAGGCTTTGCATTAAGCAGTAGACAAACATTCTCCAAAGCAGCATGTGAAATTTCAAGCTGCTCATGTGATTTTAATTGACAGATTTCCATAGCTTACAAGGATCTTCATTAAATTTCTCTGGTCTTCTACTGTCTATATAAAGTAGGCATTATCCACTTAATTACTATTCTTTGACTGCCTGTTTTCCATCCTCTGGGTATCTCTAATTACTTTCCTGTCTATTCTGTCCATCTGACTTTGTGGTATTAGCTTCATTTCATTTAAACAGTTGTCTGGAAAACATTTATGGGCACCTGAACAAGAAGATCCTCACACTCCCCACTGCTCTCCATGACATATTCTACAGGATTCTTTACTTTCCTCACAACTTTGATGTCAGGGTTGATTCTGAAGTTTTCTCCTGCTGCTATAAATCTGCAACTGTGGTATTCTCGTGAGTACCACCCCATTGGTTTCTGATAACATTCTCCTTGATAACTTTGTGTCCTCTCATCTGAACTACTGAGCTGCCTGCTTCTGACTTCATCAAATCCCAGCTCCCGACTGCCTTCTATGGATTTTCTATTACACAAATTTATCTTCAGAAGTTTTAATTCCTTTCTTGCTCATCTTGGAATCCACTCCAGAATTAGAGGGGAATCAGTTTATAAATTGTTTCAGCAATACTTTTTTCAACTGGAAAAAAGACAACGAATAAATACCAATTTGTCACTGCAATACGTTAGTGTCACATGAAACTTCCATCAAGAAAAAGTCTTGTAGGACCAGAATGGACTTTCTATTTGAAACTAGCTGTACAGAGGACCCCAGTGTGGTCAGTTATTCAATAGAAAAACCTTGTAAATCCTCCACATTGATTTTTTTTAAACCTTAAGTTTTGGTGTATGCATAAAAGACACTCCATACCAATCCAGATGAATAAACTTTTCTTTCTTTGAATTTTCTCTATCCAGTTTAGCAGATCAGTGGTCTCCCTTTTCTTATGATAGCAACCATCAGCAGTGATGCAAAGTGCATTCTGCTACTCAGTGGCTTTCTGGATTTCTCTGCCCATTCATTCTTCAATTCAGCTCAGATCTTACTGAAATGCTTTTTATGTCTCTTGCTTATAGTTCTGTCTTTCTCAGTACCATATTTCTTAATTCAGTGAAGAGTTTTACTGTTCTCTTTGTGTGAAAGAGGCAGTCCTAAACACAGGTTGACTGTATTTCCTTTCAGCAGGGCAATATTCCTACTAGAACTGCAACAAATGAGCACAAAAATTTGGATCTTTTTTCTACCTCACTGTAAACAGACTTTCACTACAGTAAATATAAATTCCACTGCATGCAAACTGTAGGAAAAAACCCACAACACAAATGAGTACTTCTAACTTTCAGGGAGATTCCAGCAGGGCTCTAGGTTTGGCAAGTGAGAGATTTCAGGCAGTACATCTTATTACATGGGTGGTCAAGTTATTGAACTTTATTGACAAAGGGTTGGATTTTCCAGCAAGACAGAGCTTCATTAAAATTCTGCAGAGACTGAAAATTCAATAATCTCTCTCACAAAGCACTGCATGAGTAGGGCTGATTAGGCAATTTCTCTCTCATTCCATTTCTTTTGCTAAAAGCGTTGTTACTTCTTGTTGGTACAAAAAGACAATCATTAAATGAGCATTCGCTATAGTTGATTAAGCAGAAAGTTTTAAAGGTGCATTTGCTTCCTTTCTCAAGGCTTAATTGAGGCCTTAAAAAAGTGGCAATAACAACAACAACAACACTCCATCATTCTAGGTTGAATTTTTAAAAATTTGGATCTGATTAATCTATTTGTGGCTCTTGCTTCTTTTTTTTTTTTCTTTTTTTTTTCTTTTTTTTTTTTTTTTTTAAACTCTCTGTTTTCATAGAAGCTTGTACTTTTGCAGCCAGGTTTGCCTAGTTCAGGAAACAGTGTGTAAATTGCTTTCTACTTTATTTCTTTCCCTTTGGATCACAACTTAGTTGCACTCATGAGGTTTCCGATTAAGAGACCCCATAAGACTAGAAATGCAGGATCAGACTGAAGATCCATCTAGCTGATTATCTCTTTTCTGGCAGTGGCTGTAAGTAAGTAGGTAGAGGAGCAGCATAGCAAGCACTTCGCCTGGGAAAGCTATGGGCTTCACAGTCCATAGTTTATGGACTCCCTGACACAGAGGTTGTATCCTTGTCTTTAACAACTGTTAGTGGATTTTTTTCTTCTGTGACTTTCCGTGTTCCCCCATTGTACATGTGGTGGTACCCTGCTGCTTTCAGGAAGGCTTTCCAATCAGAAAAGCCAATGTAGAGAATAGAAGACCCTACAGATCTGTTTGTAAGGGTCTGTTCATAGTAATCACAGCAGCAATTTCTTTTTTTTTTTTTTTTTTGGTGAATTGAGAGGAGAGGTTCTTAGGACTTCTTTTATGCAAAGCAGTATGAAAAAGGTCCAAATCCTACAAGATGGACCCCTAGAAAAAGAATTATAGGATTAGTATTCCTGTTCTTCTTATCCTCTCTCTCTGCTTTTAATCAGTTCTGTATTAGGGCTTGTTCTTTTCTCTAAGGCAGTTCAGCTGCACCCAAAGTATAAGGATATGTAAGACCATAGCAAATGTTGGCATGTGTTTGCTCAACAGTATTAGTTATCTAACATGGTCTTCACCCTAGAACTGTTTGGTCTCCAAAAATAAGGTGAGGAAGCTGCTGCTATTATTCAATATCTCTGCTATGATGTTTTTGGAACACAAATCAATCCACTCTGGATCCCTATGGGAGAAAAAAAAAAAAAAAAAGTATAAAAAGGAACAAATACCATAGTCCTGATTTCAGTTATATTCATTCTTTGCTCAGTTGAACTCCTGTTAACCTTAGTGAAATTTTGCCTAAGTTAGCACTAAGAAAAACAAAACAAAAACTCATCTAAACATGGTTCAGTATTGGTGCAGATTCATAAAACTATGCATTGAAATATGAGCACAAAATCTAGTTATTGCAGTGTCTTCCCCCCTTTGACCACTGTGCTGTTTCTGAGGGACTGTTCGATACTTGTTCTGATGATTTTTTTTCAATTAAGGGCATACAAAAAAAATTTACAAGGTCAGTGTAGTGAGAGACACAGACCAGGAGTACAGATGTCTAGTCTGAGACATCTGGATACAAGATGATCAGATAAGGAGCACCAGGTGGCAGTGAGACCCAGCAACATGCCAGCAGAGGCTGAACAGGGGGTGGGAGTCCTGTCCTGTGGACTGAAGCAGTAAAGCAGAAAGGCTCAGCTGATCTTTCCACACTTAATTTCCAAAGATACTATTCTTCAGATTAAACTTTAGGACACAGTTATCTTCAAATCTGAATGCGACAAATAAACAGATATTTTCACCAAATCTACCATCCTCAGAAGATTCTGTGTTCTACATCCTGGAGAAACAAGTTGTCAAGAAGTAACTTACCTTTCCAATGGATTGGGAGATTCTCTTGTGCAGGACTAGATAACTATCTTCTCATGGCTATCAAAGAGCTTCGTTTACAAAACACTATTCAACATAACTGCTATACCTCGAAGTTCATCTGCTTGTTTCTTCTATTTTACTGTTTCTCTGGCTAGATTCTTGAAAGAGAAAATTGCTGGCAGTGCTCACATGTCTGCACGAGGGGGCAGGAGAAGCTCACAGTTTCCATCAGCAAAGGCTGCCTGTGACAGAAGAAGCAACCTACAAAAGGGACTTTTGCACAGATGGTCATCCAGGTTCTTTATCCTTCTCCTCTCCCTGAAGACAGTCCTTGCTGCAAGGTTTTTTTTTTTTCAATAGAGACTGAAAAATAAATATGACTTGCACTGAGACTTATGTCAACAAAGGTCTGCAGATATGACTCAAATGTACACAAGTAGCATAGATTGTTAGCAGGAAAAGGCCATTTTTGCATAGTCATTTCCGTTCCTGTAATTACACTTTGAAATAAATACCAGTAAGAACTGCAGTTAAAAGACAAATCAGGACATTCCCTTTCCTTATGTCTTTTCTCTGACCATAATTAAGGCATCATGCTTTAAAACCAGGAAACATAAACACCATGGCCTGGGAGATGTGAAGAGTAGGATTGCAGAAGAAATCAGTAGGATGCCACTTTACAGTTGCAAAGTAATCCAGCAAAGCAGAGCAGAGCTTGAGTGAGCCAAGCCATGATCCCATGTAAATTGACATCATTCTCTTGATGCAGGAATACACAATTTACACCTAATAAAGAGTGGGTCACATTCTTCTGTGGGGGGAAAAAAAGTTTGGAGAAGAAAAAAGTCTTGTTCATATGTTTACCAAATCCAACTATTTGCTACAGTAATAACCACTAACATTTTTTTTGGAGCACTACCATTCAGTCTTCTCATCTCCCATACAGCTAGGTCTTTTTTTTAAATAAGTGTATGCACAGCAGCCATGAGAATGACTGATAGGTCTGAAGCTGAAACCAGCTACTTTTTCTGGAAAATAAATAATTTAGCACTGCAATACATTTAGAAGGCAAAAAGCTGTTGTTTTCCTGTAAAGAGAGGAAAACAAGATCTCATAAGGGCAAAGTGACTTGGCACAGGCTGTGTAAGAAGACAGAGTAAATGAGGAGTTCCTTTTTTCTCAATATTTACTCAGGACCCATCAAAAGTGCTGCACTCATCACCTTCCCTCATCTGCTGAGGGATAGGACCTTTAAAGTTCATCTAGTCCAACCTCACTGCAATAAGCAGAGACATCTTCAACTAGATCAGGTTGCTCAGAGCTCTGTCCAACCTGACCTGAAATGTTTCCAGGGATGGGGCTTCTCTTACCTCTCTGGGCAACCTGGGTCAGTGTTTCACTGCCCACATTGTAAAAAACTTCTTCTTTATACCTAGTCTAAATCTACCCTCTTTTAGTTTGAAACCATTACCCTTTGTTCTGTCACAAAAGGCCCTACTAAAAAGACTGTACTTCCTACAGGACCATTTTAACTATTGAAAGGCCACAGAAAGGTCTTCCTGAAGCCTTTTCTTCTCCAGGCTGAAAAATCCCAACACTCTCAACCTTTCTTTAGAGAAGAGGTATTCAATCCCTTTGATCATTTTTGTGGCCCTCCTCTGGACCCACTCCAACAGGTCCATATCTGTCTTGTGCTGAGGACTCCAGAGCTGGACACAGTACTCCAGGTACAGTCTCATGAGAGCAGAGCAGAGCTGCAGAGTCACCTCTCTTGCCCTGCTGGCCATGCAGCTTTTGATGCAGCTCAGGATGCCGTTGGCTTTCTGAGCTGCAAGTGCACGTTGCTGGCTCACATACAGCGTTTCATACAACAGTACCCCCAAGTCCTTCTCAAGAGGGCTGTTCTCAATCCCTTCACTCCCACACCTTGCACTTGTCCTTGTTGAACCTCATGAGGTTCACATGGGCCCACTTCTTAAGCTCATCCAGGTCCCTCTGGATGGCATTCCATCCCTCTGGCCTGTCAATTGGACCGCTTAGCTTGGTGTCATCTGTAAACTGAATAAAATATTTCAACAATGTGTGTCAATTGGTTTTTGCACACTGTGTAAAGAACCCAGATTTAGGACTACAACTCTATTGACAATGCTGCTATACCTTCTTAGCTCCGGAGAGCCATGAAGAAAGCATTAACTGTGATGCCACCACAGACAACAGGTTGGATATTCTACAGCAGCAGAAGGGAATTCAGCTCCAGTCTCCTATCAACTTTCTGCATTCGTAGCAATAACTCAGGCAGAGGTTTATGTTCCAATACTTAGTCCTGGGACTGTTCTTTCTCTTCAACTACTTTCTCTCCATTAGTGGGCTTATTTCTGCCAGTGACTATCTCTACATCAACCCTGTCAGCTATTCCCTCCTTCAAGGCCATCGCTTTCTTCCATTCCTCTGCCAAGTGAGTGTGTGCTTTGTTTCAGCTCCTTCAACAGACCATAAGCTGACTGGAATGTGTTTTAAGTACCTTGCTAAATCAGACTTCACTGAGTGACACTGCCTGTAAGGGATAAAGCAATAAAAAAAATCCAGATGTTGACACTGAGGAAGCTTTCTTCATGCTGGGTGGCTAAGGCCGCATATTCAAGGCAGGGAGATGAAGGCTATAATTGAGGCTTCCCATATGTGTTCAAATCAGGGCCTTACACAAAACCTGTTAGAAGCAATGAGAAGTTCTGCACTGATGTGAGAACATTTTGGATAAGACTGTTACATAGCAACCATTGCGGATAAGGCCACCACAGATTGGCACCCAAACACTGGAGGCAGATTGCACATAAAATGAACCAACTTGGTCTAAACACATAATTATGGAGAAATAGTTCTGCCCCTTATTCCTGTCTAATCCTTAACATAGCCTGAAAAAAAGATCTCAAGTTTGTGTGCTGCATCTTGGGTACATCATTAGTACTTGACTTTGAGGTCTCTTCGTATTCCACCAATTCAACCCAGGAGAAGAAGATGTTTGCATAATGCAAAAATTAGTCACTGGGTAAGTTCATTGGATTTATTTAAGTGAAGGGCTGTATTGTGGCTACATTTCCCTACAGCAGAAGTTATAATCAATGGCAATTGTAAGACAGAATTGCTTACTGCTGAGGCAGAGGTGAAACAGCAATAGTTAAACGCTTCCCTCCTGTGATGGTATTAGCATGACTGCTAGGAAATATGTGCTTGAAAATGCCAGGGAAAGTGATTTATCTGTGACAGAAGCTGTTTTAAGAAGAGAGAAAATGAAAACCACAACCACACTAAAATAAAGCCTCTTTTAATGAGCTTCGTCTGCCTTCTGGAAAAATGAGAGGAGCTTTTAATGCACAAATGATTCTTCTGGTATATCATTATATTTTCTGGTGGAGGTTTTGTTGTGTTTTTGTTTGGTTTTGGATTTTTTTACCAAGTGTATACTTTTTTTTTATTTAGCTGAGAACAGGACCTTTGTTGTTAGAAACAGAAAGCAGGCAGGACCAAATTGCTTCAGTCATCAGAAGAGCCAGTGTGAGAGATGTTTACCTGAACCTAACCTAAATTCCTGAGGATACCCACCAGTATTTCCTGGAGGATGGTTTGGTAATCAACTTAACTTTGTGTTGCTGACTATGACTCATTGGAAATCATAATGATCAAGTGTCTGTATCACCCCTCAGATGAAAGTGAGAAAAGGGAACGGCATGGAAAAGAAACGTAATATGTCTCTGCAGACCCCACTTCTGGGCACAGAAAATGGCCTGCAACACACTTAGAACAAAATGACACCTCTTGAGAGTGTGATGGTTTTCTGCCTATTTGACTGCTACAACTCAGCTGTATGCCAGTCTACTGCTTTCCTGCTGAATTCTCCTTTGTCATATCACCGGCTTGGAAGAACAGACATGATTATGCCATAAGTTATCTGCTCCTTAATTGATCTTATTTTAGAGCACCAGAACCATCACTGGGGTCCTGTTAGTCCTATATAAGTTGACAAACCAGCACTCTTATCCTTCACTGTTAACACTCAAAATGGGAACCTGTCATTGAAGAAGTAATCTTGAACTTGTTGGATATTAGTACACCACCATCTGATAGCTTCCCATCTGTATTTTTGCATGAAGTTGTATGAATGTATGGTCACTGCCTTCAAAATGGCTGGAACAAGTAAATAATTAAAAACTATGAACTGTCTAGTGTTTCTAGGTGCAGTCCTTGTCCTGTTCAATCACACTGTATTCTGGCTTGATTTCCAGTGAATCTGTGCACATTGACCCAGCCTTGAGAAATGCTGAAAATTTTCCCATATGAGAGTTACTTATGGCATCATTGCAGGCAGAAGGTCTATACTCATCTTTAACACTTCCAGAGTGAGTAATATAGCCATGAAACAAAGTTGGTTGCTCCTCCTTCAAATAATTTTTATAAGAAAACAGTGGCATTTGCCCAAAAAACACAAGCTAGGCACTTATCTGCCAGAAGCAGTTTCAGAAGCTGAATCTCCATTTCAGAAATGCCACCTCTGAGATCACTCTCTAAATCCAGGCAATACAGAGTGCTTAAGATTCCCCGGTGTCATCACTATTGCCAGTTGGCTGTATTAGACTTACTCTCATCCCCTCCATTTGGTATGACTGCTATTCTTAGACACCAAAATTCATTACGTAATGATAGGAAGTCAGCCCTGTTCATTCCTGCACTGTAACCAAGCTTTTTTATTTGGGGAGGGGAGGAATTGCTGTACTGAATGTCACAATGCCTAAATCTTGGTCTGGATCTAGTCCTGAGAAAGCAAGGCCTCGGATTCCCTTCTTAAAGAGAAGTTTGTCATGCTTGATCAGACTATTGAGTTTGGTATTTTCTGAACTCTGGCTGGTCACTAACATGCAGGCTCTATGACAAACATTTATTCTTCATTCTCCTCAAGTCCAACTGCCCAGTTACACCTCAAGTTTCCCTTTGCTCATTTGTTCTGCTTATTGCATGCAGTGGGTTTCCAGGGTAGAAGTGAGCAGACAGACCTGCTGTCATCTGCTGCACAAACATCAGAGAGGATGGGAAGAGAAGTCATCTTGTTCACCTATGCAAAAGGTATGTCACCAGTTTGTCAGGGTTTTTTGTTTTTTGGGTTTTTTTTTTTTTTTTTTTTTTTTTTTTTAAATGGCTCTTCAATAATCAACTGCCACAGCAGAGACACCTGAGCGCATTTTATCTGTCAGAAGAGGCATTTACAGGCTGCATGAAAGGTTGCATTTCAGTTTATTTTATTCCTTCAGCTTGTGGCTGTCACAAGTCGAACTAATTTGTAGTGGGGGTCTCAGCAAGAGCAGAGTCAATGCTCTCTTTGAACATTTACAAAGTTCAGCTTCCTCTTAGTAAGATGCCTGTAGTGCATCTTCATTAAAGTCAGTGTTGTTCATGTCTCACCTATCCTTAGTATCTTATATTCAAAGTATGCTCAGCCACCTGGTAGACTTATTCCATACAGGTTTTTGTCTACACATTGAGTCAACAACTTATATAATTGAAACCCTCTGTAATTAAATGCTCCATCTTTCTCTGAGATGTGTCAGTGACAGAAGTGTCACTGAGATTCAAATCCTTCATTATCTGCTACCTTCTGCACAGGTTCTCCAAGGCCAATCCATACCCATCCTCCTGTCAGTCTTGTGACAATTCCTCTCTTCAGAAGAGGGAATAAGTGTCTTGAGGTTTCAAGCTGTCATTTTGTCTCACTACATGCTCAGGTTTCAGCTTCCATTTCTAATTTGATTACCAGAAAGATTCTCTATAAAGGGTTGAAAAGAAAGAACAGGTTCATGGATTAGACTAGAAGAGCTGGTTATTCAATATCTGCCCCCATCTTTGTTGTCTCCCTCTTTACTTCCATATCTCTCTGCCTTAGTTCTTTCCTTTTGTCACACAGAGTTTGCCCAGCAAGGAAAGAGGGCATTTGACAGATGGAGACCTAGCTTATATTCTCTTCTTCCCTTCTAGGTACTACCACACTGACTATTAATACATAACAGCGAAACAAGTCTGCAGTTTCACAAGCTCACCTCACAATGGACTGAAGAAGAAAGTCAGTTAGTAGCTAAGTCATTAACTCCCCTGGGCTGTTACTAAACTCTTCCTAGCATCTATAAGAAAGAGCCAATAAAATACTTTGGGAGAATAACATGTCTGATCATAATTACAATGAAGGTGCCTAATCTGTCGCATGAGAGTCCGAGATGTTTAAATGATGTAACTCACTCCTGGAAAAATGAAACCTGAGTTTGAAAATTAAATGCAAAACCTTTACTACAAAATCAACTACAGAAACAGTGGACAATGATAAGAAACAGCAGCTGAAGAGTAAATTAAGGAAAACATGCATCATGCTCCCCTCTGAGTTGTTTTTCCTTTTGAACTTATAAGAGTCAACTGTCGCCCTGCATCAGTTAATGACCATTCAACAGCTTATCCCTCCAGCTGCCACAATCTTTCAAACCTAGAATCACTTTTTGTCTATAGCTGGCCAGCTGATCCCCAGAAGCATAGAAATCATAGATTTTAATCACGTGCAACTTTAAATTGCTTGGACAGGATACCGTCAGTTACTCATTCACCTGCCACTGTTTTTCTCAGCCATACTACATGCTAGGGATTGGAGAGGGGCAAGGGACCACAATGCCATAAAGTGCACAGGAAAGAGTAATAATGGCTGCTGCCTTCCATCCAGAAGGCAGATATGTGTCAGTGATGGATCTAGTGATCCTTACATACCCACCAACAAGTCCTTTCTACTGCAGCAAGTATGAGCAGCTGCACTTCCAAAGAGGGCTTTTATAAAGATAAAAGAGGAGAACGAAATCACTTCCACACAAAGTTGTTGTGAACCATTGCTAGTTGCAAAGATGCATAAGAACCGCTAAATCCATGCAGGGCCTGATGCACCAGTTGCATCTGCATGCTGATCTTGGCCCAGTGCCCAACTTCTGAAGCATGTGCATGCCAACACTGCACCCACACTGCTCATTCTCCATAGCCTCATCCCTACAAGCTCTAGCAGGAATGTTGCAAAAAGTTTACATTACAGATGTGTTAATATTCTTCTTATATAAAGAAAGCCACAGAGCTTTGGGGCTAGATGTTAGTGTATTTACACTCTGGTTCATCAACCTCAGTAGTTAATTGCTTTTCCTAAATTAAAGCAGAGAAGAGAGACAAGTTCAGTTAATGAATAAACTGTTCCCATTGTTAATTAATCAACAGCAGAATAATGATTCAGGATCAGAGGTCCTCTGTTCTAGCCTGGCTCAAAAGGAGATCAGCTCACCTCCTCCCGAACACTTCAGAAAGGCTGCATTCAGAGGTTGCCTAGCAAGTTAGCCAACGCAGGCTGCAATACAGAGTGTGCCGCCACAAACGTCGTCCTGACGCATTCCCACTGCGGCTCGCTCGTCACCAGCTCTGGGTATGTGACACTGCAAACAAGGAGCATCTCCCAGGTGATCAAGGGCCTTAAACAGCTAGGACTAAATTTTGGCCCTATGTCCTGGCATGCCACCCAGATCACAGAAAGCTGGTATGTAGTGCTCCTGGTGTGACACGCTTAATAAGCAAGCTGCCTCCACCCTTTCCCCCCACAACTAGTTGCACTCTCCAAATGGTCTCAAGGTTTAGTTTCATTTGTTAGAGCCATCAGTAGCCCTGGTAGTTAGTGCTGAACACATTCAGGCTTTCTCTTTGAAGCTATTGCATTGTAATTATTTTGTACCAAGAAAAAAAAGGAAAGAAACCTTTTCCAAATCAAATTATATCAGACCTGGGACTATCTGCAGAACAATAAGTAGTGCAGAGCAGCCAGTCAAATTGCCAGGTAGAAGAGGAAAGCATGTCACTGGTAAGAAGGAACAGCTCACCTTCACCACAGACCAATTAAGATGGCATCTGCTGTAGGTCAGCCAACTGCTCACATTTCACTGCCATGAATTCACCTGTGGCAGCACAGGCAGGAGGGCTTGGTTTGCACATGGTCAGAACATTTCACTTTGTTTGAGTACTCTGCAGTCCATTGACCTGGGGTTTTACAATGAACTCCAAGCACATTTATCCAGAACACTGGGAGACTGGAGGGCTGTTCCAGGAGCTGTGCTGATTGAAGTGGATGTCCTCATCGTTTATGGCTTAATCAGTTTAATCATTGTGACACCAGGACATTACAAAAATATCACTGACTTCCAGGCTGATCGATACTTTCATAAAGTTTTTGTACATTGACCTTTCAATACACAGATGACTGTGTAATCTGCCCTGATTGAAGAAAATGGCATTTTATCACATTTTAAATTTATCACCAAAAAAACAAAACGCCACACTTTTGGCATAGTCTCACCACACACCACAGTTAGAATGGTTAAATTAAAGAAAGGAAGTTCATAACAAGTGTGCTAATGTGAGGATGAAAGGAATCAAAGAAAAACAGGAAATGAAATTTCCAGGGAGATTTGCGAGGCTGTGGATGTTTTCTGTCTACAGTGGTGAGATAGTTCTGAAACATTCACAAAAGGAAGGAGCTCCTTCCCAAAGGCTACAACAGAAGATGGCTATGGTTCAAGTTTAGGTGCTATGGAAAAGGGCATGAGAGGAAACACAGAAATTTGAGGGACAGAGTGGAACAAAATGGTTATTAAAGGGAAAGATAAGTGAGGACACACTTGACAGGTACCAACTTAGTGGATGCTAAAGAAATTAAGGGCAGGGGTGATATGAGAGGGCAAACTCATTTTGAAAGCTCATGTTTTGGGGACCAGAGGTGCACAGTGATAAAGGCCTGGGACACAAGCAGACTAGACAGTAGTTTCTGAAGCAGCAACAGCAGGAAGTTTATGTGGGAAATAAGTAGCAGACAACCTCTTCAGAGACAAATATCCTGTTTTCCTACAAACTTTCCTAGTTAAGAAAGAGAAAGAACCCAAATAAATCCCATATAACAAAGTCATCAGATTTTTTTTTTTTTAATTATTTCTTAAATAAACAAAATGTTCTTTCAAGTTCTGTGAGAGACATTAGGGGATTTTAAAATAGGAAAAATTAACACCACATTTCCCACAACTGAGTTTGCAGACCACAAGGGTTTTACTGCCCACTATGGTTTCCTTTGTTTTGTTAGTTGTGCTCCACATCAGAAACAATGAAAACTACTTTTTTTTTTTTTTTTAGAAACATCTTTCAAATTGAGATGTAAACCACTGTATGTGAGCATGTGTGGGTGTGTGAGCAAGCTTCTCTGTGAGAGAGGAAGAGTGGATACATGTGTGGTAGGAGAAAAAACAAGAGCTAAGAAAGAAGAAAGAAAATCCAGTCTGGGGTGGAATTGAGCAGTGAAAAATAGTTGTGAAATAGGATTATAACAAGATGAGGTTATTTTTATGATTTTAGGCCAATTGGGGAAGTGGGAAATCTAGAAATTTTCTCAGCTAATAGCAAGGCAATTCAGAGTTCATTAAATACTCTCAGTAGCTTGGTTGTTTGTTTTAAATCTCCCAGCAACAAGGGGAAGATTTACAAAAGCTATAGGAGGAAAAAGTTCCATGGGATTTAAAAAAACCAAAACAAACTTTTATCCATATGAATAAAAGCTCACTCTGTGCTGACCTTCTTTTCACAAGCTCTGCTTGTATTATAAGTGTATATTGTAACAGCTGGGCTATGTTTTTTTGTCATCCCTTCTTAAGCAAAAAACCAGGCATATTAGTGGGACCTGGTGCAGATTACAACAGCTCAGGGCAAGCAATCAACTGCTGCTGGGTCAGAAAGAAAAGATCCACTGCTGTGAAATGACAGGAATTGTTCCCCTCTCTCAACTGAAGTAGTGCTGTGTACTGATTCCTTCTGGCAGTTTCTGTACTACAAGGTTTTCTTTTACAATCATGTTTACTTTTCCAGCAGTGATTTAGGCAGTTACTTAAAATCCTGCAGCTAAATAAAATATTTAATTTTCATCTATTGTCCATGAAAGATAACAGCTCAGCAGGTACTCAGCATGAACAAATTGAGATTTGGATTACTGTAAGTACTTCTATGTTCTCCAGACAGTCATAGATACAGTCCATCCGGACTACGATAAAACTTAGAGGGAAGTTCTTTCCAAGACCTTATTTCTTTCCCAAGGCTGCCAGTAGAACTAGTGGTTTCTTGTGATGCACACACCTGACTCCACTGGTCTGAATCCCACCACATGGCATGCAGCAGACATTTGAGGCCATTATGCTCTCATTGCTGGGGTAGCACAGAGCTGAAATACTCACCTACAGGTTAAGCAGTCAGTATTCCATTTCCAGTCCTGTGAAGCCATCCAATTACTCACCATGTAATTGCTTGGTAGTCAGTAAATAAAATTCACATGATCAGAAAAATACTGCTTTGCTAGGGAAAGGAGGAATTGGATAAATAGAAAATTAGGGGGTTCTTTTCCAGTAGAGAAAAATATTAGTTTCAAAGCCTGCATCCATATTTCTTCTCAAGTTCAGAGATGTTTGTCTGGATTTATTTCTAGTTTTGAGCTGCAAGATGACTTACCATCTAAAAAAAGCCTCACATTTGGGCAATGTGTCTCAAGTCCTTTTCAACAAATTCAGCCTGCAGCTTCCAGAAGCTGGGCCACCTAGGATTTGCTCCATGTGCTGTTAGCAACTGGCAGCATGTAAGGGAATAGAAGTATTATACGAAATCCTGGTAATGGCTGAATCCTGTCTGCCAGCTTTACTAAGTCTAGCAAATCTGCTGGCAATCCAAAGTTGGAAAGGACCCAAATTCACCTTCTGCCCTATGTTTAAAGCCACTATTTGAAGACAAATGAAGTAATAATTAAAAAAATTAGGACAGCACACCAGTATTGGAGAGAAGTTGTATTGCCTCCACTAGATACAATGCCAGAAGTCAAACACCCACCCCTATAAAAAGTACATCAGGTTTAGTAGACACACAGGAAAGTCATGTTGTATGCTTAGCTTTGTAATATAATGACCTAGGAGAGCTTCCTGCATGGCAGAAGGAGAAGTGATGCCACCTTCATTCCAATTCAGGTAGGTTTGGGGATTTGAAAAATCTAGTTTAGGTTCAGACAGCTGTAAGGTTACATGGAAACGTTTTAGCAGAAGGGGTGAAAGGAAGGTTTTATAAGGATTTTTTTCACAGGAAATCCTACATATTTACATGGGGATGTGCTCATAGTGATCTGCTAAAGAAAGACAACTGGCCTCCTCAACTTGTGTTTAGACCAGGTACACAGTCTACGCAGACCATTTCCCTGCCTCAGCAGTTTTCCCTCAACTCCCATTCTGCTGTTGCAGTGAGAAGTGCATTAAAAGGTAATGGAGAAAGAGGAGACAAACACAGAGAAATGTAGGCAGATTCTTTAGATAGATTCTACAGATAGAACCTATAGATATATAGTTACATTTGTGATGTGTTTCTAATCTAATGTTGAGTGTCCTAAAGGGCTAGGATTATGCAACTATATTTTTGACACAGCTGACCACATTTTAATTCCAGGATTTTTCTTATAATGTTCCATCTCAATTTTCCTTTGCTTATATTTACCCTGCCTACCATTTTAAATATTTCCTTTTCCCTGCTCGCTCTCTCCTTGGTATTTGTATCTCACAGTTTTTCAGACTGTTACATCTTTCTATTTCAGCATTTCCTGCTTTCTTTTTTTTTCCCTGATGAAAACATATATTACTAAACCAATGCTGAGAATCTCCCAAAAACAGATCACAGAGTTAATCCAGCTAAAGAAAAGGCAGGAGCCTCAATCCAAACACACAAATCTGAAAGCATTTTTACTCTGACTTCTTTCACTGCCTTTGGACAACAGAGGGGAAAAAAAACTCAACAAAAAACCCAAAACCTCCTCCATTAGAGATCTGTGATACTATAAAAATGTGCTGCTCTGCCAGTGTGAAAACACTATGCTATAAGGGGAAGGCATGAGATTTTTTTTTTTTTTTTTTTTTCCCCATGTTCTAACCTGCTATAGCATATTTATCACATAGACTCCTGGTGTTAAGAAGATGGCATATCTCAAACATATCCTACTTATTTGAGTATGGCATTATTGGAAAGAGACATCCAGTGCTCCAGGTTTCTTCTGTACTACAATTAGTTCATACCATGCATCAGGACCAATTACTTTGCCCCAGAGCAATTTGGCTCTCCAGGCTAAACAACCACTAATCGTCTGAGAGCAACTACAGAAATCAAGTACATAGCTGGCTCTTTGTAGGTCTTGACTCCAGGCTAGAAAACAGCATGTCCACCCTTGAGCTTTCAAGGATATCTGTGGGAAAATAGTGTGGAGGAACAAAGGGAAGGCACTGGAATTTTTTTTTTTTTTGCAAGGCAATATGATTCTCTAATTGCTCAGGAATTAAGAGGTGAGATGCAATTAATCACTACAACTAATTCACTGTTTAACCTTGACAAAGTCCCCAGTGATTGATTCTGTTCTCAAGGTTTCTTGTGCATATATTGGGAATATTAGCTAATGCAAAGCAAGAGTCATCCAGTTTTTTTAAGGCCTTCAAGAAACTCTCTAAAACCATCAATAAGACTATCTCTCAGAGTACCCCACTTACAACATATTATGTAATAAATACACATTTAACTGCAGCCACATTACTGAGTCTCATAACAAAATTTCCAAACTTAAGTACCAGTTGCAAAGAAGTGATGAATTTTGGGGGCAGTCAGTCTGGAGCATAGGGATGATAAGAGACTATTGTCTTTGTTGTGGGGTATTTGAGTCTTTTTATGCTTGAATGCCAAATGTTTTTTTAAAAACTATTATTTTAGCTCCCTTTACAGGGCAAAAGGGATCATCGACACTGAGCATATCAACATATTTGAGACAGAGACTAAACATAATGCTTTTACTAGAGAATGCAGTAAAAGTATGTTAGGGGACATGCATATGAAGAAAGGTCAAAGCTCCTACCTTCTTTAAATTTCTTGGTCCCAACCAGCATGTTGGTATGTCTGGAACAGATCTGGTACAAGCAACATGCTCTTTCAGACTTTGGAAGAAATCATAAACCTTAAAGATATTCATTACTGCACCCTTCCCACTAAAGGATAACCCAAGCCTTTGCTACAAGCACATGCCTTGCACTTCATCCGGAAGAAGATATTAAAAGCTAAAACATCTTCTTGTTTGCCTTTGCAGAAGTAACTCCATAGCCAAACCCTCAGCTACCCAGTGCTGAAAGCGCTGGTATAGGAATCAGAGCCCTTTTGTGCCTCCTGTGTCAGAGGCAGTGTAAATTTACACCTGACTTGGGTTTAATTTAGCAATTAGCAATTATTTGGTAAATTAAGGAGTTTCCTCTCAAATAAGGCTATTATTAAACAAGAGTAAAACTGAGTGTTGGATGAACTGGGCATGTTATTTCTGTCCTTACAGAGTGACAAGCAGACTAGGGTAGGTTTGTAGAGTTTTAGGGTTTTGTATTACAAAGATGTCTTAGTGCCTTCCATTTTCAACTTCGCTGATGCTGTTGTTGGTATTTTGCTGTGCAAATCCACATTCTTTCAAGACTTTTCTTCTGGCTTAAATGGCCCAGACACCAACAATATTCAATGTCCATTTTTTTCCTGCTCAAGTACAAAGTTGGCTAGCAATAAAAAGCATATGTCTCTCCATGGTGAACTGTACAGCTCTGCCCTCTCTAACAAAAACAACCTTATAGCACCAGTACCTGAGGATGTCTTGTTTGTTCTAAGTAATGCATACACATGTCTTTTTACTTACCAAAACCAGCAGAACATACTGGTTAACACAAGTATGTTTTGTTGACTAGGTGTAAGCTTCACCTTACCTCTTCAGTTAAAACAAACAAAAAAACAAACAAACAAACAAACAAAAAAAGGCCCCAAACTTTTCTGCCCTGAAGAAGGCATTCATTTGTCACAGAATCACAAAATCATTAGAGTTGGAAAAGACCTCTAAGAACATCAAGTGCAAACAGCTGCCCAACATTATCATGATCACTAAACCATGTCCTGAAGTGCCACATCAACACATTTTTTTAACACCTCCAGGGAGAGTGACTCCACCACCTAACTGGGCAGTCTGTTCCAACACCTCACCACTCTTTCACTATATAATTCTTTTCCTAATGTCCAATATAAACCTCCACTGGCACAACTTAAGCCCATTACCACTTGTCCTATTGCTAGTAAGTTGGTAGAAGAGACCAACACCCACCTCACTACAATCTCCTTTCAAGCAGTTGTAGAGAGTGATAAGGTATCCTCTTCTCCAGACTAAACAATCCCAGTTCCCTCAGCCACTCCTCATAAGACTTGTTCTCCACACCCCTCACCAGCTTGGTTGCCCTTCTCTGGACCAGCTCCAGCACCTCAATGTCTTTTTTTATACTGTGGCACCCAAAACTGAACATAGTACTCAAGCTGCAGCCTCACCAGTGCTGCATACAGGGGCACGATCACTTCCCTACTCCTGCTGGACACACAATTTTTGATACAGACCAGAACTCAAAGGGAGGGACATTTATGGAATAACAACCCCATGAGAAGGCAAGGATTTAATGTCTGATGAGATTTCCACATGTTCTGGGCTGCAGATTAGGAGAAATTCAAGATGGACTCAGCAGTGCATATATCAGAAAAGGAACAGGTTCAAAGCCTGTTGCCATTCAAAGACAAACAATCAGCCTTAGCCCATATTAAGGAAGACAAGAAGAAGTCTAAGGAGTTTTCCTTAATATCTGTCACTTGAAACCCAGGTTTTTGATTGTGGCTTGCTTTGTGTTTGATGGAGAAATAAGCAAAGCTCTCTGATTTTGCATACTTAGAAAGCCCCCAAAACTCTAATGACAGATTGTCAGCCCCATTTTCTTCCAGTTCACAAAACTGGCAGGTCAGGCTCTTCTAGATGTCTGGTCATTTATGAAGTTAGTTGTATAGGAACAGAACCCTTCAGAAAAGCAGCCCCTTAACACATGAAAGGCATGAGATGTCTTTTGATATATAAGTGTGTGCATGTGTTTGAGGGTAAGGAGTAAAGGAATGTAACGTTTGAGTATATTGTGCCCAGAATTAAAAATTATAAAAATACAAATGAAAAAGAAAATTGAAAAGAAAAGGAAAAGGAAAGGGAAAGGGAAAGAAGGAAAGGAAGGAGTGTCAGGTAGTTCCACCAAGAGTCAGTTAAAAATAACAAAATCTGTAGTACATACAAACAGAGGGCCCACAAGACAAACAGCAATACTTCAGTCAGTATATGTGATTACAGGTCCTGGTAGTACTGTTAGTTTTTATGCCATGGACTACATACTCGGTAGCTTTTCTCTAGGCTGGCAATGATTTTTGATGCACTATTTACCCAGGTTTGGGTCAAGGTTACACCAGTTCGACTTGCTCTGACCTTTTCTCCATATACAACTCAGCAGTGAGAGTGACACCCAGGCAGCACTCAGCACAGCATTATCAAACCAGCACTGAGAACCAGCTTATCAGCAGTTGTCCTCTAACCACCTGCTACAGAAATGCAGCAAGACCTGGCCTGTGCTCAAGCTTCATCTGAAAACCCAGAGTGCCAGGACTGAACTTGTAACAAGCAGGACTGAACCGCCTCCCCCCCCTCCCCCACCTGGCAAGAGCTGGTCAAATGCAAGGAAAGGAAAGGGACTTGTGCAAACTCATATTTTGAAAGAGAGTGGGGAAATACCACTACTCTTGTGCAAGCTTAAGAGAAATTCAGTAGTACCCAGGGTCATCGAGGCCTGCCTGGCAGCAGTATCCAGATTTTTAGAGCATCTCTAGTCCAATAACAATTCAGAGAGCACTGCTCTAACTGTTGGGACACTGACTGTATGACTTCCTGTACCTGCCCAGATTTTTGGGGAAAACAAACAAAACAAAACAGAAAACCTCCTAGAAAAAGCCTACAGTTCTGAATGCTGCTTAAAGAACAAGGCCTACACATGACCATTGCATGAAAACTAGAGATCCCTAATGAGATAAATGCATAATGATCTGTCTGGGAAAAATGGCAGACCTGGAAAAATTAATACTGAAATAGTATCCAGTGTTTCAAGAAATAAAGAGTTTTTTCACATAACAAAGTAATCCAAAGGGGCAGATATGTTTTTCTTGCTTCCCTGAATAATATTAAAGTGGCAGTGAAAAGGAAAGACTCTTATCCTTTATGGAAATAAGGCACAAAAACTGAATTCTTATTGTAAATGTTACCAATATCAACCAACACCCTACAAGTAAGTTGCAGAGCATAACAAGATATTCAGCAGGTATTTACTATAAAATATTCTGAGTTACCAGCTTCCTCCAAAAACCTATATTGGCAACTTGAATACATTTTGTTTTTTCTTACTTTAAGCAGAGGATATACTAGCACAAAGTGCAAGCTTGTATATATATCCCAAGAAAAATCTGGATGAGCAAAACCTGGATTATATTTGCAAATGGCTCCTGGATTCACAGAAGTCCAAGATGGAGTGTTGGCTGTTGAGATTTATACCTGGGATTTTCAAAATCCTACAACTACTCTAAACCTTATTTATACAAAAGTGATTTTTTAAAATAGATTTTGGACTAGGCAGTGTGGTCTAAGGTTTAAAGCAAAGAGCTGAGAAACAGGAAACTTGGGAGAATTGGGTTGGATGATAGCCTGAATAAATGCATGTGGTTTGTTTGCATGATTTTTGGTTAATAACAAGGGAGATCGAGTGTCTCAAAAAACTCAGAAAAGGGAAATAAAGCTTTATGCCGCCAGATAGAAAAAAACAAAACCAAAAACATTCAGATGAAGGTAACTGAACTGGTAAATAGTAATGGAAAATAGTTAAGTGTTTTCTCAATTAAAATTGGAGTGCAGAAAGGTCTAGATAATGTACTACAGGGGACAATCCGGTGACAGTTTGCAACAGGACATGCAGATGGGTTAGACCTGTAACTGCAGAAGTGTTGGGACAGCATGAAAAAGAACCAGCCAACAATGAGCTGAGGGTTCTTGTCCTCTCATTGATACAAACCAACGTTAATAAAAAGATGAACAAAATCCTTTCAATATATTATGGAAACAGTCAAAACAATTCTCTCTTCCATGTGAGACAGGGCCTGAAGGCATATGAGGTCTTGTAATTGTAGGCATATTGAGGTCTTGTAACATCTTGTAATTGTTATCCTACCAAGGACAAGTTCAGATATTGTTTCTGGGTGGGGGTGTTGGTGCACATGCAAAGGTCTGATCTTTTGAAGGAAGATTGGAGAGATGCCCAAGAGGTTAATTAAAGGCAATTAATTTTTTTTTTTTTTTAAAGGAGACACTCCAAAGACTCATAAATAAATCTTCAGGAGTAAGACATCCAATTATTTGAGGTGAATAAAAGGCTAATTTGGTAGATATTCTACTGTTCCACTGCTGATTTCAAGACTGTCACTCTTCTTTGATCTTCTTGGATGCTCACTCCCCTCTTAAACTGCAGATCAACAGAAGCTTCAAGGGGCTGTAGGCAAGAACAACACAACTGAAGCTCTGACTTTGTGATGAATGCTGCAGATAGAGTGTGTCTGTTTTCTGCTTTTATCTTACCTTTTTTTCCTCAATAATAGTCCCGTGTTTACATTCCTGTAATCACTTTTCAGTTAAAAAAACCCAACACACTAATGCTGAAAGTTTGTCAGCTTGCATAATGAAGCATGTAAAAGTGGGCTGGTCTTCAGTTATACATCTCATTTTCCTTGAGGCTGGATTACCAGGTATTTATATGGCTTTATTTACAACCTTAGGAATGAGGACATTAAGAAGTTATTGCTCCTTGCTTAAGAAACTTTTGGTTTAGTCAGTAATTATTATTTTATATCCCAGCAAGCCCTTTTTATAAGAACTATGAAGGTCAATCACACAACTTCACTATATGGAAATACTGCTTGTACATACAGTTGTGTCTACACAATAACACTGGGATGAGTTCATGACAGGCATATTTCTGAAAAAAAAAATAAATCACAGATTATATTTTCAAAAAGAGTGATGAATAATGGAAAGTCTGAACTGTGGAATTCCATTGTATCAGTTATAGATAAGTTAACTACATTTAATTTTTTTAAGCTCATAAATCCTTAAGAAATATTAATCAGGTGATGAACTTATTTGTAAATTTGTATACTGCCCTGAAGGAGACACTGATTGTTGTATTCTGTAATGACTCATAAGCACCTCTGGTTCAGGCTGCCAGGACTGAGAAAGGAAACTGCATAGTATCATCCTGTATAAATTTTCAGTGGAGTTATCCTCAGGACACTCCATCACATTTTTTCACATACTAAGTTATGAAAACTAAAAAGAGGGTGATATAAAGCAGTTTTTAGGTTTGAAACTCAGCATTGTTTTCTTTCATTCTGTTAAAACTGAAAATTATGCAGTCTAATCATACATACACACTTAAACAGGAATATTCTACATTTTATTTGCCTGCTATAGTCAAAATAGTTATTCCAACAAATGCACAGTAAAACATTTCAAACAGTAGGCAAAAGACCTTTCATTAATAAAGATGCTATCATTACTTTTTAGTTTCACTTCCAAGTTCAAATTTCACCAACTTTACATAACAGTCCTTATTCTCTACATATCAGAAGTAAATCCATGTGCGTCCTACATTTTAATAACATGCTTATATTTTAAAATTGAATTCTTTATTGCATGTCAATGAAAAAAATAAGCCTACAGTAAACTCAAAGCACTATCAAGTGATGCCATCTGTTTGGGGTTTTTTTTCTTTTGTTAAGAAGATAAATCGATTTAAGATATATTTAATTAAAGTATCATCAATGATTAAACATGTAATGAGTGACAATGCATGGTAGTAGACACAATTAAAAAATAGTTACTTGGGTGCCTATTTATCTGTAAAGTGAACTGATTTATCTGCTGTCCATAAAGGAACATGAGATGTAATATAATGGCTTTTTAATAGAAGGATGCTTGACAAAATACTGGAAGATGGTATTCTGGGTAATGATCCAGACTGCAATGATCTCAGTAATGACTTATTGTATCTATTTACCTGGCCTCAAACAAAGCAAGAGGGGGAAAGCTAAAATGATTCAGCTTGCCTAGGCTGTTTTGGCACTATAAATGTTTAAATCACTGGAGCAGCGCATTTGCTTCTGTAGTGGGAGAAAACATGAAATTGATTAAAAGAGCATAAATGCAACAGGAAAATCTTCCTCCTCTGCAGCCACTTTGGGAATGGAAACTTACCTAGTTCTCATGGTTCTTTTTTTGTTTTGTTTTGGGTTTGGTTTTGTTTTTGGTTTTGGTTTTTTTTTTTCCTTTGTTTTCCCCTCCCCCTGTTGCTCTGAAGTGGTCAGTTCAGAGGAAACTCCATCCTTTAAAGGAAAAAGATCTTAGCACCAGCAGGCCACAAGAGCATGTCTCTTTTCAAGGAGTGGTGATATACTTCCAGAACAGGGGCGATGAGAGCAAGGAAGGCTTTGAGAGTCATGAAGGACTGTCATGTGCCCTGAAAATCTTCCTTTTACCTCACACTGACATGGCTCATGGTACAAGGCTTACAATGACTGTGTTTGTGCTTCCATCTACAACTCACAGAAACAGCCCTCATAAACCACAAGAAGTATCTACTGAGTGTCACAGTTATATAGTTTCTGAAACCTGAAAAACATACTTGTGCCCTGTAAAATTCCTTTTCTGATACTGTGAAAGAGCCATTGAAGGTACAGTTTGATGATCTAAGTAAATACAAATGGAAGCTTCATGGAGGTTTTCATACATACCTAAACACACAATAACAAAACTTTTGCCATTAACATTACATAGTAAATCCCATTGAAACAGAAAAGGTCAGTTGAACTTTCTCTCCCAGCCTTGCTTTCCTCTAATGCTGAAAATACTTCTCTTGATCTACTGTCTCAGAAATAATCCATCCCTATAATATATAGGATGACCTGAACTTCAAATCATCTCAGCACCAGTGTCATACAGTATAAATTAAGAGGTCTGCTCAAGAGGAACTATATGTGATGCTGGACAGTTTGCCATGGTATTGGACAACAGAGAAGCAACATTATACTGAGGTACACAGGTCTTGGAGATGGGCAAGAGAAATATCCTGAAAGAATAGCTATGATGTTCATACACACTTTCAGTCAAGACATCCAGACTAGCTGTTGTCAAATCAGTGTGTAGTAAAGATGTACTTCTAGTTTTCAAGTATTTTGAGATGCTCTGGAAGCATGAGTGGCAAAGTTGTGCTATTTTCCATTAGATGTATTCAGTGTTTAGATGAACTGCTGTGAACACCTTTAGCAGTGTGAAATCCTGAGGCCCATGCCATATCATTCAATCTATCTGTAAAGAGCTGCAAGGATCACTTACAGAGACCTTCTGCTGCTATTAAAAATCTGCTGCTTCTTCCATAACAGCATCATCTAGAAGACTTCCTTTCCTCATTAAACAAGAGCTTTTCATTTACAAGCATAGCCCACCAATTTCTGGTTTGGAAGGATTGGTCTAATTTCCCGTGAGTCCCTGAGAAAAACCTCAGAAAGATTAATCTCATAAGACATCTGGCCAGATCTAATGTATGGCACTTGCAGTGCTCAGATTTTCACCCTGTGTGAGGCTGAAGTGTTGGCTTTATGAGTTTTTACGAACTTGACAGACATGGGGAGATATGAACTCTGGTAGCTAGGTCTGAGATTAAAATCTGTACGTTCACTCCCTTCCAGTCTGCAGGAAGCTAAATACTTGCTTGTGCTGTTATAATCTTCCCAGAAAGCCAGTGTTTAGCCCTGCAGGCTGGCATGTGGAAAATGGTGTTTGAGAGCAAACCTGCATGCAGATGATCTGCACTGAGAATACACAAATAAACAGATCAAAATGCTGTATACTCCCATATCTTACTTGGCCTTCTGACAACTGACATCCTTTTAAAAGTACTCGGACTTGAAATTAAGTCCTCAGCTAATCTGTAGTCTTAAGCAAAATCCACAAAAGCAAAAGCTGAGATCGGGGAAATCATCAACAAGGATATTACAGGTTGAAGAAGCAAGAGATGGGAAATCAGGTGCAGGAAGGATATAAGAGAAGAACAGGCTTAAAGGACATGAAAGGCTGATTAATTCCTAAAGAAGATAAGGCTTTGGAAAAAGACTCCCCCTCCTATTACCTGCACACTTAATCTATAGATAAGTCACAGTAGCTTTTGTATAGAGGACACAAATATACCTAAGAAAATATGGCAAGTACTGACTTACCAAGACTATTTATCCTGCTTGCTGCTACTTCTTTAGTTTTATATAATAGGCACTATCTCAGAGAGAAGTAAAACTATTTACAAAAGGGTTTGCTCATATTGCTTGAGATCTAGTCAGGGTGGTGTAGGCTATTGTATTAAACATAGTTTTAAATTTCTTTGGTCTAATGTCAAGATTACACTGTGTATTAATAACCAATCTTAGAATAAGACACAGAAGAGGCGTATTTTTTCTTGATTGTTTATTATAATACAAGAAAAACAATTCTAGAAAACACATTTCATGGAGCACCATATTGTAACTTTTGCTGGCTCTCCTACAAAGTGTATTTTTGACATTTAAACAATGACACACACAAAGTCAGTACACACAGGCAATCTACACCCTGGAGATCTTACTAACAGGCCCAAAGAGACCCCTCTTTCAACTGTAGAAACACTAAGGTGCACAGAGGAATGCCAGTGTGAGGGCATCTGAAAGCCAACTGAGTTAATTACTCTTTTGTTAGCGATCTTCATAAGCACACAAGCCTTCATTGTCTCACCCCAGTCTTTCTTCTCTGAAGCCTCCAAATTGGGCCCAAAGGTCACTGAATGTGAATCCGGCACACACATAGTGTAGAGTTGAACAAAACTGGCCAATATTCCCTACCTGATAACTCTTACTGCTTTGGTTATAGTACTGAATGAAAGTCTTAAAAACTCTTAAGCCTACACTCCACATCACAGAAAAGCCACTTTCACACATACAGAAACATAACCTCCATCCCCACACACACTTCAATGCATAGCACTGATACCTTTTTGAGAAGCTTTGTGGGTTTCCCCGCCATGATCACCTTCATAAAAATTACTGCATTTTGTTTTTCAATGTGTTCGGACAGTTCTTCAGCAATATATTTTGTAATATATTTCTTTTTTATTAATAGACAGGGCATGTTTTCCTGCTGCCTTAAGATTGATGTCATTGTCTACACAAGCTACTGTTTTCATCTGTACAAAATGTTTTACACTCATTTTATACAGTGCTAAATAACGATGCTAAGCACAGAACTATGTAGAATGATAGCCCCAAATAGCTTATTACCTTGCTCAAAATGAAAAAGTACTGGAAGTTTCCCATACTAATGCTGAGACACAGTATTAGGGTCTCTATTATATACAGTAGCCTTCCAGAATATTTTCAGGCACTTATTTTGTGAGCTATTGCTCAATATGTACGTCAAACTGAAGCACCTCAAACAGTGAGAATCAGAGACAAATGCAAATCCAGCCTCACAGCAGACTAGAGCAGTTGTGAAGTACTGATAGCAAGGTAGCAAAATTTCTCCCTGGACCCCAAACCCACCCACTGTTACAATAATTTTGGGTACCTGACATATGGCCACTTCTATCAGTAAATGAGGACAATGCATGAAATTTAACTTAAAACCTTTTCTGTAAAATGTATTAATTTTTTCAACAAAAAAAATGAAGAGCTTTTATTTCTATCAGATGCTTACAAAAGATATTTTTTCCTGTAAATACTTCCCTTGCTTTCTGACCACAGATGTTTTGGGGGGAAATTAAGGATTTGCAAATGTATTTCTGTCTTGATAATCAGTGAGTCTGAAATACCTTTAAGTTTTGGGCAGGGTAATGCATTCATGTTGCCAAGAAAAAAATCAAGTTATTGTGTATTTTTTCTTGTGGAAAATCCTTGTGGATTTCCCACTTACAGAAGCCAATTTTGTAATTCCTTTATAATATGTGATGAATATCTGTGAATAACAAGACAAAACGGACTTGAAAAATAAATTCAACTTTAGATATGCAAAGGGGTATTAACTAACTGAATTACTAACTCAGACTCTCTCCTTGGAGCTAAAGGGATGTTTCAACAGCTGTGCTAGCATTTCCCAGATAAACAGTTCAGACTTCAACTGTATGATGGAGAAAAGAAGAGAGAAAGAACAGCTTTACTAGCTTACGTTTTACAAAGGTTGTGGAGTTGCTATGGATTGATAAACTTTCAGATGACCGAAGAACAGTATCTCATAAGGAAAAGATGTGTTGGATATACCAATAAATATTTTCACTTGGAGTAATGTCTACAGATTTACTTATCTGTTTAAAAGGACAGTGTAGCAAAAACAGAAGAAATTCAGAGACAGGCAAAAGAATATGAACCTGTATAATACTGTGAATTATTGTTTGTCTTAAGAAACAAACAGAAGATATGTAAATTTTTGTATAGAGTAGACAGATGAAAAATTTGGATCACTGCTGTTCATACTGTTTTAGCATACAAGAGCAAGAGATGAGAATGACACTGAAAAGCAGACAATTTAAATCTGAGAAAAAAAAAAGGTCTGGTTTTATTTGTGTTTCTTTTCTTAAACATGATGGGTTTTAATTTTAGTATTCCCCACCTGAAGAAATATTTAGATCTCAAAACTCAGGATCAGCCTCCCATAGGGATGATGCGACATCAAAAATCACATTAGACAAGACAAAAATAAGGGTTGAAGCTAATGATAAATTCCAGTAGAAATTATTGCACCTTCCCCTGAAGCATCTGATACAGTCAGAGGTAGGACACTGAATTAAATAAACCATGTAGCTTGGCTATGTTACTGTTTCTATGATATTAGATTTTAAAATTTCAGTTATATATCCCAGTTAGTCATGAAAATGTATAATAATCTTCCACACTGAGAAATGAGTTGCACTAACATTAATAAATGGGAGGACAGAATAATTATTATTGTTGGTCTTAGACACCACTTTTTTGTGCACACATATGTATATACATAAAAATATATGATATACATATATATTTGTACATAATGCACACCTACATATATACCCACAGACACAACTTCTGGGAAGTAGGGCTCACTAGAAGGTCTGAAGACCATTCTGTACACCTTTTTCTGATGGACATTACCAAACTGTAAATGTTAAGTGTGTTTATGTTTAAGTGTGTGGAGGAAAATGTGAGAAGGAAGGGAAGCGTGACCCTGAATATGGGAAAAATCACTCATGTTACTGTCATTATTTCAGATCAGTGCTTGAAAATGTATTTCCAAATACCTTCTACATTGGTTAAGTTGGCTAACAGCCAAGCCAGAAATATACAATGTTAAAGGGACATTGTGAAAAATTAAAATATTTATGTGTGTATTTTCTGTTCGTTCCTGTGTTAGTATTAATATGTCATATTCATGACAACTGGCAGGATGAGAAACTAAGAGAACTGATTTGATTTTTGCCACTTACCCTGTTTATCTGTTTCATGTTTCTGCCAAAGTTGAGAGAAAACTTGGATAGTCCATCTCCTTATGGGTTTTAATTTATCAGCTCTAACGGATTAGCTCTTTATAAACTGCCTTTTCATCAGGCTTGATTAAATCATTTTAGTTTTAGAAAGACCTAAAGTTAGTGTATACTCTAAACTGACAGTATGTCTTTAAACATAATTAATAATTCCTCAGACACATTTGTATGAAAATGCTGCTGTCTTTTACACTTACATGAACTATTTGTCCTCCCTGTTTCTCTGGGAAGACTTACAAGAATACGAGTGAAATGGACTGTCACATAGTCTGATAGCAGAACTGCAACTAGTCAATTCTGAGGCTGCAAACAACTTAAAGTCCAAACAAACTAATGTAGCTAGAAACCAGCTGCAGGTATGTAAGCAAAAATCAGCATGACTACATTAAACAGGGCAAATGACAGTATAGTTTTCCATTTCAATGAGGTAAAGTTGTGTATAAGTTCCCCCATCCCCAAAATATATCTGCAAGGTCATTATTTCAAATAAAAATAGAAGAGAGAAATAAGTTATTTTTTAAAAAGCAAAAAGTGAAATTACCTTTAAGCCTACTACTAGACAGAAAGAGATTGAGGTGGATAAAGAAACAAAGAGAACCAGAGCTTATTGATAAATCTGTGTTGTCAGCTCTGAGACCCGAGGGTTGGTTGGCATCAGCTGAATATGGTCTCGTGATGCCCGCTCTAGATGGTTCTTGCTATTTTTTACAAATAGCCCTGCTTATTTTTTTTTTAGTTTTCAAATCATAATGGGCTTATTTGATCACCTTCATGTTGTTGATCCTACTCCATAGATTATAACATTATTCTCAGCAGGCACAGGACTGCATACTGGATACAAACATATAGATAGAATTACATAGATAACACACTGTGCAGAGGCATCCAGGCATCCTTAGAGAGTAAAATACCAGCATACAATGTTTCATCTTGAACAGAGCAGCCAGTCTGCCTGAAAGATGAACTGCATGGTGGTTCCTGTAGTCTCTGAACAGTAAAATCTCTACAGGAAGAGGACAATTGCCATACTCCACTATATTTCTATGCAAAACAATGGCAAGCCCCCGGCTCCTCCCAGGTCACTTGCATTGGCCACAGGAGGGTAAAGAAGCATTTCTGATGAAATGCAAAGCATTGAGTTTCCATGGATTGCCTTCCAAGAAGCAATGCTTCTGGCTCACTGCAGGGCTGACACTTCATGAGACAGGTTCCTGGGAGACAGATCTTATATCACCACTCTTCCTGCTCACCAGCAGCACCTTTTCACAGAAGCCTCTTCACCTCTTCTGTCCTGTAGCAAGTGTAGGAGTGGGATTTTTTTCATAAAGCAACGTTTTGGTGGAGTTAAGTTTTTTGTTTTCTTTTCTTTTCCTAGTTAATGTTCATCTGACCTTGTTATCAAATTTGTTCTCCTGCAAGGCCTTATTCAAACCAGCATATGTTTGGTTTGGGGTTTTTTCCCTTTTACATCACCCTAAAGGGACACATCTGTTGACGTATTTTTGTAGATAATGGATTTCATCTTTTACTGAAGTTTTGTTCCAGCCAAAGCCGAACCTCCTGTAGATTGTAGAAAAAAGGGCCTTTGCCTCCCAGGTAGGCGATTTTTTGTCTCTGCACAATGCATACTCGCTCAAATGAAACCCCGTAGGCCACATTGGCATTGTTGTCCATGCAGTCAGCCACCACTTGGCACTGAGGTGGCAAGGAAAAGCGCTCTAGGAGCTGGTGAGCAGCTGCACATCGGTCTTCCTGGTTCCTGTGTTTCTTAACTTCAAATGAAGATGGAGAGATTCCAGGCGCAGCCCAGCCATCTGATGGGTGAGCCTCATCGATGTAGACCAACAGAAAGTCAGCCACACCAGAGAACTCCTCCACCAGCTTGCTGAAGGCCGACAGCTGGCTTGTGAATGGTGGTCAGGTAGCTGAACCAAAGTTGACCACCAGTGGCCGCTCAGAGTTGGCAAAATCCAGAAGGTGGCATTTCGTTCCACATTTGCCACCAGCACTCTTCCAGCTGCTACTGCTGACTTCACTGCCCTTGGCAATGTGGATTACACTGGAGTTTGGGGCTTCTCCTCCCAGTTTGACCTGACAGCAAAACAAATCAAAACACAGCAAGTTAGTGTGACTTGCTTGTTCTGTACCCTTATGACTATTCTCTTCAAATGAATAGTTACCTGTTCAAAGAGTACACCTACCTACCTACAAGGATACTATCATGAAGATATAGCAAATCATCCAAAGCAGCATTTTCAAAAAGTTAATCTAGTCCATCTCCACTCACAATGCAGTGAAATGTGGCATTCCTTACTGGTATACCACTTCATTATTGTTAGAAAATCTGCCTGAGATCTGTGTCCCATCCACTACACACATAGTCCTGTCTGCTCTTACATATTTGCAGACTCTTGCTTGCTTTCAGACAGACTACCTCCAATTTCTTCTAACTTTTCTCTGTGAGCTAAGTTTAGTAGAGATGATTTTTTTTTCCACTGTCATCCTCTGAGTTCTTTCCACTTGGTTTACATCTTCCTTGAAGACCAATGTTCAAAACTCAAAAGAGTTATTACTGATTCTCAGAATAATCAATTACTCCATGTATCTGCACCTATTTATACATTCCAGATGTTTGCTTTTTACAAAACATCATGACCGTGTTGGAGAAAACCAGTAGACTGTTGACTAGGGATTAGTGAGAAGTGACAATGCCAAGGTCCTTTTTATTCCTTTGCTGTTGCTCACCATTACGGATTTGGGTACTTCAACAATCCAGCCTAAATTTGGTGCTTTGCACTTGGCCCCACTGAACTGCATCCTACATTTCAAGCCATTTTCAGAATGCTCCAAAATCATGATGAATTGTATACCTGATCTTCACAACACATGCAGTGCCTCCTAATTTTGGGATTTTATACATGTGTATTCTTTTCCATACAAGATCAAGTATGTAAATAAGAATGTAAATACTCAGAGTACCAAACATGGAGATCTCTGCAGATGCCCACCCAATATATCACTGTTTTAAAAGTGAACCATCCAAGACTACACTCTCCAAAGGGTTTTCTAACCACTCTACAGTAATTTCATCACTGATTGGGTGACACATTTCCTTCTACTGCAACGTTTCTCTAGAAGATGATTGGAAAAAAAGTAGCAGGAAAAGGGGAAAGTTTCTATAATGGTATATATATCCATCCTACTTAGGATGAAGTGGAAAGGAAATATTCTTGGCTCTAACCCCAGATCTACCTCAGACTCAATAGGCAATTGTGGGAAAAGTAATTTTGCCTGACTACTAATATTTCCATGCTTATAGAAAAAAGACATAATATAAGCATCTCACAGAAGGTACTGCCAGAATAAGGTGGAGCCTGCAGAGGGCTCCGTCATCCTTAGCTGATAACTGTTGCAGAACCACAAAACATTATTACATAAACTGATTAGTTTTTAATGAACTCCACCACAGCAATTCCTATGTATCAGCCTTTAACATCAAGGTCTAGTACAACAATACAATTATCCTTTTGTGTTTCCCTGACACGCTCTCTCTCTCTCTCTCTCTCTCTCCCCCCCCTGTCTATTTGATTATGTTGAGAAGTGTGGCTTTGAAGAAAAAAAATCTAGGGCCAAATTCTGAAGTCTTTCGTATTTTATCAGATTCTTTCTGAGGGTACACTCCAACTGAAGCCAATAGAAGTTAATGCTGCATGAGAACTGTGTAAAAAATTAATAAATTACTGATTTCTTTGTGCACTTCTATTCTACATTACATTCTAGGGTATCCTGGTGAGTCAGCTGAATACTTACTCGATGCAATTGCCGCTGCACAAAGCTCCAGAGGCAAGTATATTATAGATAGCAGATGCTCCATTTCTACCTGAGAAACTTGACTCCCTTGAATAAATCTACAGTTGTTTATGAGTCAGCATTATTTCATCAGAATAACAATTGAATCAAGAGTCTAACCAAAGCAATGTTTGTATGACACTGCTCTTAAAGCTGACAGAGTTCAGAGCTACATGTAAAGGTCTCACAGAATTTTGGCACAGCATATAAACATTATTTTTACTATTTTCAGTGGGGCAAATTGAGAGACAACTGTGCTGCTATTCACTCGGAGAATAGCAAGGAAATGAGCCACAGAAAGAAAGACTGCCCAAGACCCACTGATCTCTCCAGGCCAAACATGTAATGGTCATACCACTTGGAGCAGGACATGTGCAGCTGCTACAGTTAACGGAAGCAAGTGATGCCCCCGAGAAAGGATGCCCCTTGTGATCCTCCTCCCCATAAACCTATACCTGCAGCATTGATATCTGCTAAAGCCCTAATAACAGTTTAAAAAAACAACCAAACAAAAAAAAGCCTTGTGCTCATTTGCATTGAAAGCAAGTAAGTTTTGAAATAGATGAGTTTAGAACCTGCTCTTTGAGTGTGCTGTCCATTGAACTTGAAGGAAGTGTTGTATCCCAGTTTTTGAGAAGAAAGTCTTTATCTGGAGAAAGGCAGGGTCAAATTCAGGCTGTAGCATTTAGGAGACAGCATTAAGCATCTTGCAGCATTTAAGAAGTGCTGCTAAAGGCCATCTGTACCTTATCAGGTAGTAAGTATTCTTCTGTGCAGCTTCTGAACATCTCATTTCTCTCTGGCATTCTGTGCATTAAGACAGGCAAAGCAGGAGTAAGCTAAAGGACCAGACTTGAGTAAAGAAATACCCAGGGCAAGATCATGTGGCAGCCATATAATCATTCTGAGAGCCTTATTCAATCAATCCAAAAGCCAGCTAGAAAATTCAGCATTTTGTGATAAGTTGGTGACTACCAAAAAAGGGCACATCTCAAGAAACACAAAATCTGCAGAAACAGTAGATCCCTGTTTACCTAGAAAGCTTAACTGCTCTTGCACTACCAAGCAAATGCTTTTTCGGAGCTAGTTTGCCTGAAATGTGCCCTCTGGGCAAAGCCTGATGTGTAAGTATCTGTGCTGCACCCACTCCCTGGATGAATAATGAACCTCAGTATTCAGGAGTGTGCACTCACCCAGTCAAAGAAAAAAAAAAAAAAAGTAATAATATGTGATTTATCTCATCTATCAGAATTAAGCAACATACTTTGAATTTCTGATATTTGCTGGCACCTTTCAGAGGAGAAGAAAAATATGGTAAAAAGGATAGATGCAAATAAAATGCAGCAAAGAATAGAGTTGCTCAGGAGACAAGAAACATCTGAGCAGCTGTTTCTCCTCACTCTTTGGGTTTTATTTTAGCAAAACTATTAGGACTTTAAATACTCTAACCAAAACTTGAAATGGGAAACCACAGTCTGCTTCTTGATCATATTTAATCAGGAAGAGAGGTTACATAATGTAAGCTCCTCATTACCAACTCTTCATTCGGGTCTACCAAACTTTTCCTAGACAAGTTTGAAAACCCTGAAGGAATAGACCAACAAAACAACTCCAGTCAAACACCAGCATGGGAATGTCCTTCAAGTACTACTTAACATTGATACCAAGGGTGGCAACATATTTCACTCTTCTCCAACCAATGCAAGTTTGCATTCTGTCTCTCATACTCCTTATTGACCAAAAAAAATAGATGGATTTAGGAAATAAAGTACAAATAAGCCTTATATCACTTTATAGTAGTTTCTATTCATTTCCCACAGCCATGAAGTAAGTCTCACGGCCGCAGGTTACCTATCATTTTAATTTTTGTTTCTAGGAGTGCTTGTGTTGGGCTTTTTCCCCTTAATGAGACATCCTTGCCAAGCAGGCATTCAGGAGGCATTTTCTGCTCTTGTAGAGGAGTAATTAGGTCGGTGCCTTGTTCCATGCCAGTGTCAGGCACTCCAAAAAGCAGCCCTGCCCAGTCGTTAACGCTTAAACATAAGCAGCGGCATCTCCACTAATTGGTCTTGAAGCGCTGACGTTCCCAAAGGGACTCTTTATTTCACCAGGCTCAGGGAACTGATTGACACAGGATGACAATATCATCCTTGCTGATCATCTGCATTGTAGGCCTTGGCTGTCGTCTTTGTTGTTATTTATTGAAAGAAAAAATAGCTCTTGGAAAAGAAAATCAACGCAATGAGAAAACAAACAAAAACCCCCATGTATTCAGCCAAACCGCTTTTGAAATCTTACACAAAGGCAGGCAAAATATAAATTCTGAGAAACAAACTAGCAGAATTCCCCTCACACGCGATCCAGCATTTCTATAATCACGTACTCATGTGCATGAATATTTAAACATCTGATGCCAGCTTTCTGGACGAGGTGGAAACCAAGCAGCACACAGGCACCCCGTCCCACACAGCCTGCATGAGACACGCAAGGTAGGCCAACCACAACTGAGAGCCAGCCCAGCCATCAGTAAGAGCAAGCACCAGCGCAACACCAAAGCAGTGACTTGCATCGTTTGTGCGAATTTTCTGTTTGCTTGACAGCCTTGCCACTGCATCTCCTTCTCCGAGTCTGCATGTAGAGTGAAAAGGGAACAAGGTTGCTGATGCTTTAGTATGCAGACTGCAAAATGAAGGTGACTTAGGAGTAGGAAAGAAAGCCCTATTCATAAACTATAGGCTAGAAATAGCACATACTGCTAGCCTTGTCATACTTTCTCCATGAGGGCTAGGAAAAGCCCCATGGACAAAACATTGACTCCTCGTTTACCTTTGCTTTTTTCTCATTTTGCTTTTAGTAGCTTTAGCATAACCACCCTGGGATCCTGTGCACAACACAACTTTCATTCTCTGCATGAGGGATTTTCAGTTTGGCAGACTCATCAGGCTGTGTCAACTCCCTAAAGAAAATAGGTGTTGCCAGACAATTAGCAGTCTGATATTAGCCATTTAAATATGGACATGCTGTGTTCAGGACTGGAGTCCAGTGTTTGGTAATGAACTGAATCCCCGGAGCTTTTTGCTCCTTTGCAAATTCTCTGCTTTGCTTTGATTTGATCCCATTCAACTAAATATAGCCTTTGAACAGCCCAATATTTCTCAGTGCTTCATCCAAATCATAATCAGACTCTGGCTGGAAAATTATACAAATTATTATTTTTGTCTTCTTTATTTACATGACCCAGAGTTGTTCAGTGGATAAAAATTACAGGAGGCTTTTCTCTGGAGTAGCATATGGGAGTGGGAGCCTTTCATTTATCATGGAGAGGTGGCAGCTTCCTTTAAGAGACTTGATTACTCGAATTGGAGAGCAGAGACTGGAATTGACTCTGGACCTCCCAGAGTCTTTTATTTAGGATCAGGTGTGTGAGGCTGAGGAAGGGAAGCAGGAGACAAATTAAAAGGGCAGTCCAGATAAAAATAACTAGTCAAAGGCTGGTCTCTTTTATTTTAAAACTGCCAGTCCCACAAATGAGTACGCATGTCAAAGGGAAAGAATGAAGGAGTCTTTTGCCTTGCACTTTTATAAAAGAAAGTGGATCATTTTAGTTCCTCTGATCAGGAAGTCTGTAACAAGCTTCTTAAGGGCTTATGTTTCCCTCAAGATGGGTGCATGGCCTATGACGCTGTGACCTCTGGGACACTGTCTGCCCTTGTGGACTCTACAGACAGGTGACAGAGGCCATACCCAGGCTTTGCTAGTTAGCACCTGGAGGACATTCAAAGTTAATTTGGATGATTTTTAATTTTTTTTTTGCACTCACCTTTAGCACTAGATGAATATACCATGGTAATTTTGGTGGAAAGGCAGCGCTGGGGCACAAGGACCAAGTATGATACTTTTCCTGGGTGGTGTCTGTTACATAATTTTCCTGTCTCTACCACAGCCAAAGAGGGGTTTCACAAGTGTTTAACAAAAAGGCAAGCAGTCCTTTCAGTCAGGTTTTTTTTTGTGCACAAGGTTGAAAACAGAATACTGCAAAGAGGTGGAAGATGAGAAGTAAGAACCACAAAATGAAGTTGGTAGGATGAGACCCCCATGTGGAACAGGAGCCATCATATTCCTCTTTCTACCCTTTGTCTGTTTTGAGTGTTTGAACTGTAAGCTCCTGAACTGTCTACCTCTCTTGTTTAGGACACTGCCTAGTACAACAGGTCCCTGGCCTAGGTTAGTCCTCAGACACTACTATAACAATAAATTAATAATAATGGCAATGTTTTAATAATAATGATAATGACAAGCCCAAATCCTGTTGAATTTCTGTTCCAAACATTGCAGGAAAGGTTTTAATTGTGGTTTTGTTTTGTTTTTCTCACTTCTTTCAAGATTGTTTTCATTTGCAAATGTCAGTGAAAACAATTCTGCTAAGGCTGAACTTTGCAAAACCAATAGAATATTTTTAATACCACATGATGTCTAATTCTAAACTCTGAAACATGCTCTCTCACAAATTCCTTTATCACTGTCAGATGCAGAGAGATACACTTCCATACCTTGCCAGGCAAAATAAATACAGTAAGTACAGAGGTTAAGTCTTTTTGTTCCAGCCTTCAAAAGATTTCCCCAAAAAGCAGAATGTTACTGGACAGCCAAGCAGCAGGTAAAGGATTATGCTATTCGCATAAAGTTTTGTGATAATGCTGCACAGGGTGCACTTATGACAGTTTTCAGGCTGTCCTGTTTTGTATACTGATTTAGTTCAGGAATAAATGATGTACCTATCAGGCAGGCAGAAGTAGCCGAAGGTAATATAATCCTGCCTCCCTGAAATCTCAGAGAGATCACACTGGGTGTTTACTGAACCAGTCTACTTACTGCTATATCCAGAGCTGGGTCTATGGTGTGAAGCTGACATCCTCTGCCAACTGTTCTGTCTCTGCTGGGTCTGTCATGCCAGAGCTTGCTGCTGGCCTGTTCTAAAACCACTAGAACACTGCACAAGTACATACACACACCCATCACTATCCATTATTTGAGATACCAGCATCCTTCTGAGGGCTTTAACGTACATTTACACACGTGAATATATGGTATGTGCATGTCACCCCCATAGCTGTACCACATCATTCCTAAGCATCTGGCTGCTTCAGTGAGATTCCATTAAGGTCTTCTCCCTGACTGCCCTGCACCGAGGTGCCAAAAAGAGGGTATTTCCTCTAGGATAACCTTACATCTCTCTACTGGACATCAGAAATGGTAGCTCTGCACTGCTGAAACACAAAGTTCCTATCTGGCACTGGAAAAGCTCTCAGCACAGGGCCTTACCGCTAGACACTGCTAATGGGTGTACCCAGTTTAGAAGCATTTTAAGATAACAATTTGTCACCTTTGGAATCTTAGAAAGTGGATTAATCCCAGTACTAAATAAAGTATGGGACTTATCAGGTAAAAGCACTTTTAAAAGTAAAGACAATGCTTTTTTCAAAAGTTTTCTAGCTTTTTCACTGGATTTCTGTGAGATATGCGACACATTCAGTATACATGCTGTGGGCTAAAACAAAATGCCTCACAAGCATTTCTACAGATTATCTATATAAATCATGCAGAAGGCACACTAACAGCCGCCTAAAAAAAATCTTTCCTTTTTTTTTTCCTCTCTCTTATCAGCAGGTGTGGTTGCATTCACATCTATACATACACATATATATTTATATACATATACAGAGAAATGAGAGAGGACTGACTCCTGAAAGACCAGATTATGTATGCCTATGCGTGTGTATTTTTGCATTTATACACATATACATATATGTATGTACATATATATAGACACATACATGTATATATATTCGTATACATACAAACATGTATGAAAGTGTAAATACCTACACACACATACATGACTTGCTCTTCAGGAGTCAATCCACTTATTTCTGTAGATAAACAGAACACAAAAGTAAATTAGAAAAATAACATTTAAATAAAATAATTGCACTCTTTCAATTATATTAAGTTATTGTAACTGACTACTAGCTCTATTTATCTCTGTTACGACAGTTAAAATGGTTCTAAAAAGTCCCTTTTTGTAATGTAAAACACACTTGCCTCTCAGAAAAGATTATGAAGAGGATGTTCTATAAATCACAAAACTGGTGCGGTGTAGACAGTATCAACACCAAGTGTGACAGATACTGAACTCAGAGCTAAAAAAAGTAAAAAGAAATATATTCATCATTGATAAAATTTACATGAAAAATAGAAATAAACAAAAGATCAATGATTTTCATTCCAGTGGGACTGTAAAGTGTGGAGAAATGTCATATAGAATGCTCCAGTGAAAAAGAATACTGAACACACTCCATATACAATACAACAAACTCTACATTGCTTCCCTACTGAGGATGTTAAAATCTTCAACTGTTGCTAGGTAATCTTGCCCAGGAAATGTTTGTCCTAACCAGAAAGTCATGTGCAATAATACTTAACAACAACAAAATGCAGAACAACAGCAAGTTGAAATTTGGGTAAGATATTCAAAAGTTTTCTATAAGGCAAAATGCACCAGAATACCTGTTTTCAAATATACTCCCCTTTCAACCATTCCAAGATCATCTCTTGCAGACACCAGTCTTGAAACAAAATCACTTAATTCTGGGACAGTCTGTGTGTTTTCGAGGCAGAGGTCCTTTCTTGTAATAAATTTACTATAATCCATAATCTAGTATCTACCCACAGAGTAGATTCTGGGACAGAGTTTTTCTGGAATGACTTCCAGTATTTTTTTCTGTGAATAGAAGTGACAGAAAATAGTAAAACCAAGTGTAGTTACTGGTTTAATCCAGTCTTCTGCTAACAGGCAGTCTAGTTTTAGTTTATCTCAGACATCTGCAATTCTGGTATTCTATCTGAAAAATGGTGACTATCTCATAAATACTCCTCAATGGAATGAGCTTTAGCACCTGCTTAAGTACTTTGCTAATACCTGGCTTCAGCTAGCAACTTAAAGCCATAAGTAATTGCAATCATGATATCAGCTGCATTTAGCCATGCTGTTTAATACCAACTCCATAATATTTTTACTTCTTACCCCCCACTAACTGTCTAAGATTAAGATATCAAAACTGGGCAGTTGTATTCAGGACTTAGAAAAAAAATTTTTTTTGGAAAAAGGATGCTTTGTGGGACAGTCTTTAATATAATTCACTATTTATCATGCTTTTTAAACAGTACTATAAAGAAGGGTGTATTTCCAATTTTTTTAACTCTACCAATACAGCTTTCCAATTGAACTTTTTTCCCTTTCTTTTCCTTACAGAAGCAGCAGAAGATTCTTCTCTCTTTGGGGTGATGACTCTTTTCTTAATATTGCTTCTCAGTTTATTGTATTCCTTCTATAATTCGATTTCTAGACTTATCTACCTTTCTGCAACAATCAAGGGTTTCCAATGATCTTCTGGGTTTATGGCACACAACTCTATTAAAGAAAACAGTCTTTCCATGAATTTTTGGTCAATTAGTTCCATCTTAAGGTCGCTGTCATAAATGGATTTTTCCTCTTTTTGGAATAAGGTGATAAAACTTGGTTATGTTTATATGCATTTTTCTACTGAGTTCACTGAGGCTTAGAATTCATTCTAGGCACCTTAAAGCCTAATTGTCCTGAAAAACCCAGGTCATTAATGGTGATAAGGGAGAGTTTTTAATTACCAGAGTTTAAGGTAGGAATTTCATTACCAACACCAAAAATAGTAGTCATCTTCTCTGTAGCTTCCATGGTTGACATCAACAGTACCAAGGAAAAGCAAAGCATGACTTTGTAAAGTACAGAAAGGCATGCAACATGTTTATTTTAAGTCATTTTGTGTTATTTAAGAAAAAGGAGATTGAAAACTTTTCATGGATATAAGGTTCCTTATAGCTCCACACCTTCTGCAGACCCTGGGCCACATATAGGTAGCAAATGTGGAAACTGCAAACTTGGCTGTTCCAGAGCCATGCTACCAACTTACAGTGGAGCCTTGACCAAGTCATGTGTTAACTGTCATACCTTGCCTTAACTCTGAACAATTGTGTTTACCAGTCCATTTAGCAAGGCCACTGTAAAATTTACTTACTTAGTGTCTGTGAAGAGGCTAAAACCAGAAACTAGAAGGGCTAGACGAATAGTGAGCTTCATTCAGCATTACTTTATTTGGGTAGCCAGCTGGCTGACTCCTAGGGTGGCAGTAAAAGGTTGACCTATTTGGCAAAAACTAATGTTATTTATATTTGTCTCACACTGAAAATTATCATCCCTGTGGCTTGGGTTTCAGGCTAAGCAGCTTGTATTCTATATCATAAAGCCAGCAAACACCAACACCACCAGCTCTTCCCATCTTTAGGCAAGAGCAAATGCAAAAACCATTGTAGGGGAGTGAAAACAAGCTGGGAGAAAGATGATACAAAAAGAAGGATATCAGAAGATACAGGGTAATCATTTGGCTGGGACCCCTACAATCTCATGACATCACATGGGGTATGTTAAATTAGATGGTCTAAATAAGACAACACATTAACAGGCTAAGAACTGTTCTGGAAGCCACAGAGCCCTGAATCCAGTTCTTCTACTTATTAACTGGGTGGCCTGTGAAAGAAATTTCATCTTTTTGGGTCCACTTTTTCAATTTATGAAAGGGAACAGTAACTACCTCATGAGACCTGGGCAGTACCACTCCGTAATGTTTGTACAAAACTTAAAGGGAAGAAGAAAAAGTACATGTTGCATAACTGCTATTGGTTTTATCAACTTAAATCACCAGGCAGCTGTCTATCAGCTAGTCAAGTTCCTTTTTAATCTCTGACATGTCCTTCTGTCTCTGCTTTCATGGAGAAAAATGTCTCACTGTTTCACTTCATGCCCAGTTTTACTACTACTTGGATGTTTCCTCAAATATAAAAATTAACATATGAGTAATAGAAAATGATAGTGTAATGATAAAGGTTCATTTCTATATTTTACTCTAATTAAAATAATTCTATATATCTGAAGATGGAGTCTTTATACAGTCTCTGAGGATCTTAAATGGCAAACGATTAAACAGCTGTAAAAAAACATCTGGAGCATTTTACAATTATATGAAAACCTTAAAATATTTTATAAACATGAAGAAATTTGTCCCAGTGGGGAAACTGAGGCACAGCTAAACTAAATGACATGACTGCACAGAGATTCTGAGGCAGAGCAAAGACAGCAGCTCCTGCCTGAATTTTGTGAATCCTTAACACAGACTTAGAAGTACGTCTCCTTTCAGGTTTTACCTCACCCATCAAACTTAACATCAAATAGGAGATCGTCTGCACCGCACAGACTCATTCCCTTCCCTTTTCCACTAACAGGGATTTTCGTCACAGTTTACCCACCTCAGTCTGCCAGTCCCCATCCCTGTGTACCCACCTGCTTGTAGGCGTCCAGGAGGAAGCTGTTCCAGACGCAGCGCAGCCCCTCCGAGGTCAGCATCCTCCGCCACTCACCGCGCCCAGACTTAGACCGGCTCAGAAACAGCACCATGTGCTTCAGAAGGATCACAGAGTCATACAGCGCAAGGAAGAGGCAATTGGAGAAAAAGACCGGCAAGATCTGAAGCGTGATCAGCAAATCCACACTTAGCAGACCCATCTTCTTTGCTGCTTCTCTTCAGCCGGATGCCTTCAACTCCCTTTTTTGCTCTGTACTCTCATTTAAAGAAGTAAAGTAAAAAGCATTTCAAAACATTCTTAGCCCTCTCTCAGCTGCTCTCTTTAAAACGAGCAGAGATAGTTAAATATGAGCAGCCTGCTTAAAACCATAACTGCATAATACTCATTCCATTCAGACCTGCTTATTTTTCAGATACTAAAATGTTAACAAAAATTCTTCCTCAACCAGGAGACTTGATTTTGTTGAAGAGAGAGGCAGCTGTGTTTCCAGTTCCCTGCAGTTAAAAAATTTAAGCTGAGACTGTTAATTGTTAACTTTCCTGCACTATCCCATTGTTTCTCAGCTATTTAAGCACTGAACAGACCTCTCATTTCTGTGTCAGTAAAGCTAGCTACCTGGTGCAACAATACTCTTTTTAAAAAAGGTTTATGTACATAAAGTTTCTGTCCCTCCCTCTTTCCCTCCCTCTCTCTCTCTCTCTTTCCCTCTCTCCCTCCCCCCGCCTCTCTGTATTCCTGCCTTCCTCCTCTCGCCCTCTCTCTTGCTATCTGCCTTTGGTGCAAAGTGCTTTCCCCTCTGGAGTCCTAGCTTGCTTCCCTGAAGCCTTTTATACATTCCCTAGCTAATTGCTGCAATAGAGAAATGAAACCCTAATCTTAGTAAAGATCTTGACGTCAATGTAAAAGAGGGCTTTACTTTGGCCAGGACTGCAGTGAATAGAAAAATGAAATTCTCAAAACTTTTTTTTTTTTTTTTTTTTCCAGAGAGAGGAGGAAAAAAAAAAGACAGACAGCAAGGGTGGAACTTTGCTTTGAAAAGGAAAAAGAAAAAAAAACCCAATAAGCTTCTGACTGCTCTTACGAAATGCTTTCAAATTTTGGAAAAAGTATTTTCGTATGACATGGAAGGTGACACAGCAATGCAGGCTTCTGTTGTCAAGGTTTTTTTTCTCATGACTGTTTTTTTTTCTCTTTGCCCGTTTTTCTTTTCCAGGAAGGTGTATGAGTTGAGGCATCCAAAGACAGGGCACATTTCTGTACATTTTCCTCCCACCAATATGAAGTACAACATGTATAGCATTTAAATATATTTTGTTGTCTTCTTGGTATTTAAGGAAACATAAGGAAACGCCCAGCACTGACTTCATCTACTGATGTGTAAGAAGAGATGAGAAAGAGAGAAAAAAATGCTTTTGAAGGCTTTAGGGGTTTCAAGGTAAAGTTTCCTGCTTAATAATAATATGCTACAGCCTTAAAAGCTGGTAATCAACTGAGTTTCAAGAACTTTAATTTTCCTCTGTGACAACTATTTACATCCACTTGTCCAATAAGGAAAACTAACTTTTGTATAGAAGCTTACAGAAAAAAACAGAAACAAAGAAATGTTTCCTCTGGTAGAGCCATGAGTGCTTTAACAGCCACAAGCATCCCCTGTATCACTATGATGAAGGTTTACTTTGTTAATTTGCACTTTGTTTCATCTTTTTAGTCCAATACTTCGTCCTCTTTCCACTTGAGGGCTGGTTTTTTGTTTGTTTGGGGTTTTTTTGGCACAGTAGACACATTTTGTTTGGTTATTGTTTTTTGGGGGTTTTGGTTTCTGTTTTGGGGATTTTTTTTAGCATGATTCTAGCTTCCCTTGGTAAATATTTATAATATTTCATGCTGCAGACATCCACAATTTTGTTTTTGAGTGGATGTCTTCCCTATGTGCTTATGTAGGCTCTCTTTACCAGACACATTTTATTCCAAGATGTATAATTCCATGATATGTATCTGTCAACTCATATCCTTAGTGAGTAGCACAGGCTTCCTTCATTAATATATCTTAGTTTTCATCAGTTATCACTATCCTTTCAGTGATAGCAATTGTAGAAGGTAAACACCATCAATTTTCCCTGCTCTGAGGTCTTTCATTTTTAGATATTATAGTATCACTTGGGCTGCCATTATACTAGGATATATACCTCTAGAAAGGCCACTCCAAATCTTGTCTCGAGTTCACCAAATAAAAGTTTGTTTAGGTAGCATAGTATCAGGCATTTGCAAAAGATATCACCCAGACAGGATATCTTCCAGCAAATGTTTACTCAAAGAAGCCTTTCAAAGAAATAACTTTGAAAGGTTATGCACCTTAAACCAGTGACCTCGTGTGTTGCTAATATAAACAAAAAAAAGGAACCTGAGTTTCTTTTTCAAACTATAACAACTTTTAAGGCAAAATGTTGATGAAAATGTTCTGTTGCCATAGAAAGGATTGCAACCTCACAGATCTGACTTTATTACTAAAACTTGCAAAAACATGTTATAAGTAGGCATTTAGATATCCCCACACATGGATGAGTCAGAGTGCTCATGTCATGTGAGCACAACACAGGAACAAGGGTCCCCAGAGCTGCTAAACTAGCTAACTGCCTGACCTCAGGCAATCACATGTAATCACTTGATTACAAGAAGTCTTAAACCTAGATTACTCTTCTGTAGATCCACCACTAAAACATACACAATTCTTATCTGGGAAGATCCCCTTTCTTTATTTTGGGAAGGTTTCTTAAAAGGAAGGCCTGGAGATTGTTGATGATGATGCCAGATGAATCATCAGCCATTGTTTCTCAGAACAGTTTGCAAACAGCTCTGAGGACAGTCTCTTCCTGTTCCACAGAGGTAAAGTCAGGCAAGAACCTATGCTGGGAACACAATGTAGCCTGGGTTCCTGTGAAACAACTGCCTCTACTCACAGTGTGCTTCATGGGTGAAGAGACTGTTTGTAAGACAGCTGGAGACCAGATGGCTACAGAGCTTTGAAGTGCATTAGAAGCTGAGCAGGAAGCCCAGCACAGCACTACTGTGAGATGGTATTTCATATTTACACCTTCCTTGCCTGTAACGCAGACTGTGTGCATTGAATTAAACAGAACTACCTCAGACAGTGTGTTTAAGAGCTTCAGTCAAAAGATGCTGATAATTACGTAATCCAACCATAAAGACAAATATCTTTTGACTAAATAAAAATGTAAATGGACAGTTTGTGTCACTGTGGTCTTCAGAAGCAGTCTGTCCCCGGCTTCTTAGCTTGACAGAGTACAACAGTCCTCAACAGAGAAGGAAAGTATGTTCTCTCCGTCATGTTGATACTGCTTCTATCCCTCTTGGCTGAAACAGTTCATCCTGGTGTTTATTTCTCTCAGACATAAAAAATAAAAGGGAAACCAGTATTTGCATCTTTTGTGAAAGATGGGTATCTGAAGCATGCTCTCAGTGTTGACCAATGGTATCTTATCATTTCCCTGCAGACCTTCTTGAAGCAAGGAAGAAAGGCTAGGTCTTTCAGACCTCAAAACATTAAAAGAGCCTTTACTCTCTTGAAGGAAAACTGGATGAATTTGATACATGAGGAAGAGTTATGCAGGGTTGAAGATACGCATGAAAGAACTGAAATAGGGTTCAGCTAAAGCTCTTTTCAGTTACCTGCTCTGCCATACCTTCCTATATAATTTGGGCACAGCCCTACAATGTTTCTCAGTTCTCCATCAGCAAAAGAAAATAAAAGTCTTCCCATAATCTAAGGAGCAGTCAGGTTCTGTAATGGGAAATTAAACATATCATCCATAATTTGTCAAGGTGGAATGAGCAAAGCCAACAACATTAAAGCATTCACTGTTACTAGACCTTGTATGTGGCTAAAGTCAACAGTATCGGTATAGATGTTCATATTCTGTAATGTTTATAGAAATCAGTGCCATCAAAACCATACCCATGCATAGCTTCAGGTTTCTTCCCAATTTCAACCACAGTAGCATGAAGATTAGGACACAGGCAGCTAGCAAGTTTGTTTACTGCAGCTCTCTTGATAACTGCAGTAATGCCTAGACACAGGAAATTTGAGGTGGAGTTACTACTGCTCAGGATGCTTTTTTTGACCTCATTTTATAGTGGATCCACACTAGCTTTCTGCATGTCAGATAATGTATTTTACAGCCTTCACTTGCTTATGTAGTTCTTTACTTGTTTGTGGCTGAACTACCCTTGTAAGCTGCCATGACACTCAATCACACTGTATCTAGGTACCTAAATGCAAGATGCTAGAGCCCAAAACAAGCAGACTGACTGATATTTTGGTTACTCAGCCTTATTTTATCAGACTAAGCAAGATCATTTTGAATGCAGTTACTCTTTGCAACACAGCTGGGAAAGGGTACCTCACAGTGACATGCAAGCAAGACTGCCGCTCCAGTCCTGCCCCCAGGAGATTCATGGGTGAGATCATCCCAAAGGATTCAGCACAACCTGTATGCCTGCCTTGCTGCTTCTTGCTGCTTTCACTGCCAAAACCAAAGAATGAAGCTTTTTGTTTGAGAGCTAGTTAGCGTGTCCATGAGCTTATCCCTAGAGAATTATGCAGCTGCAGAGTGATATGGCTGGAGATGGAGAGGAGAAAGTTTAGCTTAGCTTTGCCTCCCTGGCCCTGGCCCAAATTTGTTTATTACAGCCAAACAAGAATTTATACCTCTCATAAAACTGCACTTTTTATGTTTCCCAAAAGAGAAAAATCTCCCCCTTCTCTCGGTAACAATTCCCTCACCTAAGATGCCATGGAGTATTGACTGACTGTCTATTTCCACTTTTTTTGCTTAGGATCAGCAGCATATTTTCTTAAAGAAATAATATCTTTAATGAAAAATATTTTTTTTTCAGGAAAGTCTCAGTGATACCCAAATGGATTACCCACAGCATGGATTCACAAGGCCCTGCCTTCCTTCAACACTCCTGGCCTCAGAACCATGTCTGAATGGAGCAACGTTCATCCCACTGGCACCCAGCCTCATTCTGCCTCCTTAAAGCTGCTTCTGTTCTCTACAGGAATCTGCTTACCAGCCTTTCAAAGGTGAGCACACTAAATATATCCTTACTGCCTAATTTATTTACCTTTTATATCAGCCTCAGTTTTGTTTTATTTGGGTTATTCTACCACTGCCATTACGCTGCATAATTGAGAGTTGATTATTCTGCGCAACTGGCAGCTATGAGAGGTGCTGATTTAATAGCCTAGAAGACCCGATTCCTTATGTTTATCTGCAGTGGGTCTGAGTACGGGTAGTGAGAATGCAATCGACAGGAGCAGCTCTCCATGGTAATTTGGCCATGCTCTCGCAGTCCACAAGGCAGCACTACAGTTAGAGGTGATTCCGTCTAGCAGATTCCAAACCGAGGCAGTATTCAAATGAACTACAGATAAAAAAGGCCATTGTAATTGAGACACTTGTGGATAGGGAAAGAACAGAATATCCTGAGAGATGACAACTTATACCTAGATTCGAGGTATAACCGAGTCTGTCTTATAGTCAAGCCGCAGTGTTTCAGAAAGGTTGAAGTACATGAGAACTAAGACTGCTAATGTCTGCAAAACCTGTTTAGATTTCAAAGCTGTCAGTCTGGCACCTTTTAAGAGCCTGAATTCATTGTATGACAGCAAAGTGAAATAATTTACTTGTGGGTGTGGGCGTGTAATAGTGACAAATTTGAGGCTAGAATTCCTCACATCCCTTGGCTAATGATACACAAATTTCTATGCAAAACAAAAATAATCTCCCTGTTTCAGTAAACTACAGTGAACAAACCTGATGCTAAAACATACCTGGCTGAGTCAGACTTAATTTTGGAACAAAACAAAACACCTCACCCACTCTAAAAGATAAGGCAGTTTCTCTTAAGAAAACAGGAAAGCTGATCTATGAACAAGCACAATCAGCAGACTTCATCAGAATAAAAATCAGTCAGCCAAAATACTCTGAAAATTGCACAAGAAGAGGAAAAAAAGACTTAAATGTATTGAACATAAGAGATCTTCATCTGCTTGTAGATTCTGTAAATTACCTCCCAAAGTACTAAGAGAAGCTGGGACTAGAGTTTAAAGTCTTCCACTCGTATGACTAACCAGATGAAGAATATGTACAGGGAAGTCTCACATAGCTGCCAGTAAGCTGTGATGAGGGGAGGATGGTAAGATTTTAGTAATATGTCTGTAGGGGTTTCTAAGTAAATTGGTTCTAGGTTCTAGAAAAGCTCTTCAGGCTCAGCCTTCCCAGCTGAGAAGGGACCATTTCCTTTTTCCCAGCAAACCACTGACTTTTTGCTTCAGCATATACCTCTGGAGAGCTCCTAATACAAAGTGTTGCAGTGAAAATAAGTGAGGTGTGTGTCCTTGTCATTCTTGTTGCTTGTTTGTACCCGAATTTCAGTTGCCAATGATAGCTATACACAACACAAGCTTTCAATCTCCCTCCTTCACATCCTGACACATTTTAAAGTTCTACCTTCTGCAGGTAATTTTCTGTGCAGGACTGGAGGCAGACATGCTGAAATACTATAGTAAAAGTCCTTATCATTATATTTCTAGTTCTCAGAAACAAATTGCCAAGAAACCTGTTGCCTTGAACTTGAATCATATTTCTTGACCTTTTCTTCCTAAACCAAGACATAGTTCAGACCATATATGGATCAAGAACTGAGGTATCTTTGTCAAAAGATACCTGGCTAGAATAAAAAAGGCAGTCACAGTACCACCTTCTAGAAGGTGTAATATGAAAATTGGTGTGTTTTGCCCCAAATATTAAATTCCCTTTCAATCTGGAACACAAGAAATTTTAATGTCTTACCATGACAGTAAGCTGTGCCATAGCTTGACTTTCTGAGTGGAAGGGTTCTCAGAAGGAGCCTCGTAGATACATGAGCTGTATGCTTTAAGTATCAATTGAAGTCTAGAAAGTGGTAGGTGCTGAAGTGGAAGCCATTAGAAGCCTATTATTTTATCATCATCCTGCTCAGCTTTGATATTAAAATGGTACTGCACTCCCAATATTTTTTTTTCAGCTTAATATACCAATAACAATTAACAAAAAATGATGTTTTAAAAACAAAACCAAGCTGTCTTATTCTCAGATAGACCTGGTCTATACTGTGTGTATAATAAACTTTCATATAGCTCCATTGTTAATCTGAAGTCAGTATCAACAACCTGTCTCCTAGGTTTCTTAAACTCCAAATCAGATCCTTTCATGTTGTTACATATTTAATATCTTGCAAACTGCCATCCTAGTGCTTTTACAAACTGCTCTGTTTAGTTCAACACCACTCCATCTATGTCAGGCAAGAATGTGGTGGAATGACCATTCCAACAGAATGGTTTTACTAAGGCTTTGCTCTCAGTGGTAGCTCACCTAAATATGGTTCACACTTGGTCTCAGATCAAACAAATCTGTTTTTTTTTTTTCAGTAGGGTTCAAATTTCCAGATTAACAATGCTTCTCGTAGTTTTGTCAGATACTCTATTATCATCATTTGTATATAACTTATAAATCATGAGTTTGCAGCCAAAATAATAATCTTTTCATCATCGGGAACAAGGAAAATACCTAGACCTTCTTGGCTGATGCAGTAAACAGTACACAGGCAGCTTCCTTTCCTAAGTAAGGACTGGGAACTTCTTATATTAAAGGTTGAAAGCTGAGGCTTCTTTTTTCATTTCAGTTATTTTCAAGATTCATGACAGGAATTACATATCTGTGGATGAAACCATGTTGTAATGGTCCAAAACTCCCTGTAAACAACTTGGTTTTAAACATTTGCTTTCAGGCCATTTAAAGACAGGCATTTCTTTAACTCCTTCAATTTTCCAGATTCTTTATTAAAAATAGTTAAACATACATGGGACACATGCACAATATTGCTCAAAGTTTGCCTTAGCCCCAGGGCTCTAGCTTTTTCCTAAACGGCTAAGAACATCTGCTTACGTTCTTTTTTTTCTTACTAGATTTCCTTAAGTTTGAAAAATTGTCCATATGGAGCATTTTCTTTGCTACATTAGAAAAAGTTAATCCTATAATCCCAAAACAATCCAAATGATAATGCAAGAAGTGTCTGCTGTGCTTCCTATAATGAGATGTTAAATAAGCATACATTTATGTAGGCTTTTTCTCCGCTTTGAACGTGTTTTCCAGACTTCTGGTGACATATGAAATGGAGGAAAATATTTGAAGTCAGTCACCTCTCAAAAAAACAAGAAAACAAAAAAAACCCAAAAAACCCAAAAACAAACAAACAAAAAAACCCACCCCAAAAATGGAAAAAAAAAAAACCCAAAAAAGGGAAAAAAACCCAAAAAAAACCCAAAAAACAATCCCACTCTTTCAATAGTACTTAATTTTTACACAGAAAACAGCACTCCTCACATTTATGAGCGGTATTTCCAGAGATAACAAAGATGTTAGATGGGATACTGACTCAATGATATGAACACTAGAAAGTACTTAAGAACTGTGTACAGTAAGAAATGTGCTGCCACTGACTTCAGGCTTATTCAGAGTGCAGCTTTATTAAAACTTCTGTTTTGATTCTAGTGAAATTTAACTTCTCCATCCCCACTTTGGGGGGTTTTTTTAGTTAATTTTAATTGCATTACCCTGTTTTGTTTGGAAATTATTTAGGCCTAGGGAGCCTTGTGTGTTCTTTCAGTCTTTAGTCTCTAGGTGGACAGAATTATGCGACACTTGTATAATGCCATGGTTTGTTCCGTCAGTCTCTTACCACAGATCCCTGTATTAGGGTTGTGATTTGTGCTCACTTTTTTATGGTCTGTGTATTACAATAGTAAATACAATGTTTAGGTTAAACAATCAACTATGCTAAACCTTGGATTAGTATATATTACAGGCAATTCCTGCCCTGAAGAGCTTCAATTTAAATAAAAAAGATTGAAGAAAAGAATTGGAGAAAAGGGTGGTGTCCCAGAGAAATTCAGCAATTTGCACAGTCACTAGCCAAGATTTGAATTCTAGGCTCCTGTAACTATTTTATTTCAATAAATCTCTCTACCCCTTTTATGAAGGCAAACAGTACTTACAGTCAGAAATAAAAGTCAAATAGCAGGTTCAATGATGCTGCTACAACCAATGTTCATCAATGACAGAGGGGAAAGTAGAGATGTTAGAGTAGTCCAGAAAAAAAAGTTTATAAAACATGGCAATTCAAGAAACATAACTTTAAAAAGCCCAAACAAACCAAAAGCAAAAGCTATGACAAAATTTTGAGATATTTAACACAGGTATAGAGATTAGGTTTTTTGCTTTTTATCCCCTCACCACATCCTTCATTCTAAGTTTTGCTGTTCATAGTTGCTTAAATATCAGTTGTGGCATCTGTTATACCACCTTCCTAACCTAAAGGAGAAAAAAATATACAAGCAGCTAGCCTCCTCTAGGGAAAGTCATTATGGATGATGAAAGCTGCTTGTTCCAAGGTTCAGCATGACAGACCGTTTCAATAACTCCAGTGAGCATCTACCCAAGAACCTTAGTCTTCATTTTCTCATAACTATTTGAACAGGCATTTGAAAGGAAACGTAGTGATTCCAAAAGATAAATATTTTTCACAACTGAGGTAAAGGGAATCATAAGTGCTTTACACAGAACAGCAGATTAAGAGTCAAAAAACCTGTCCCCTCCCCAGTCTGTAAACTCACTCTGTGCATTTAAATAGGGCACTGAAAACCTCTGCAACATTTTCCCTATATACTTTTTACCTGAACACTTATATCACACACAGATTTTATGAATCTTAAGTAAGTTCTTTAAAGTCCTTTTTACATCTTCAGAGTAAAAATTTTTTGTGTCAGATATTACTAACAACAGTAATAAGAATAATGCAGAGACACTAATTAATGCTATTCACCTGAAAGGTTTAATTGTATCTTGGACAGTTTCATGCGAGTTATCTAGTCAGTAACCTCTTATTCTCTTAAAGTACCAAGAGCCTTATAAAGATTTTATGTTATTTTCTTTATGAAATCTCATTGCAAGTGAATAAAGAGCCCTCAGCTTCACTGCATACAGGTAAGATTAACATTATTCATTTAAGAAATAAAAATCATAGACTGTATCTAATCTGTTACCATATATTTCTTTTAAAAACTCGAAGAGCTAAAGCATTCTTCTGCTCCTTCAGTTGCAATCAACCCAAAAGATAACTAAGATCTAGGCAAGTATTTTTGTATCCTCCATAGTGCTACACGGCACTTGCCTTAGAGGTGTTCACAATATTATCTGATCCCACTTCTATTAATTTAAAATATTTGCTTATAGCAAAATTGGGATTTTGCATCAAAACATTGAAAGAGTTTGTGGGTAAATTATATATACACTCACAAAAAGAGATAGCTTTATTGACATATTTAGTGGTGTACTTTTATATTATTTCTTACTATACCTCTTCAAGGGGAAACCTGTCAGAACATCTGTTTTAGGACCCTAGCAAGGTTCTAATTTCACAAGTGTGGTGGTTTAACCCCTGCTGGCAACTAAGCACTATGCAGCCGCTTGCTCACTCCCCACCACCAGTGGAGTGGGGAGAATTGGAAGAAAAAAGTAAAACCTCTTGGGTTCAGATAAGGACAGTTGAATAGGAGAGTTTAACAAAATGAGAGAAGTAATAACAATAACAAAAGAATGTATAAAGCGAGTGTTGCACAACTGTCATTGCTCATCACTCAGATCTCAATGCTCAGACTGTTCCAAGCCCTGATCCCCTGTTCCAAGCATCCAGCCAGCTCCCCCAGTTCTATACTGACTATATGGTATCAAATATCCCCTTGTCTAGCTGTCCTGGCTGTGCCCCTTCCCAGCTTCTTGTGAAAATTAACTCTATCTCAGCCAAACCCAACAAAGAAGTTGAAATTGTACCTCTTCCCAACAAAATCAGATCATTTTCCTAAAACCTTCCCAAAATTACTTCCAAAATACTGAAGTGTACAAACATCTAACTTAAAGCAAGAATTATTCAATCCAGCATAGAAATCTCAAAAGCAAGTATTTTCAAATGCAACTAATATCTCGCACTTACGCAGAAACCTGTTTCTTATGACAGCATTAGATGAAGTGTCCCATCCTTTTAACACGAATGCACAAGCATAATGCGAATGCCTGTAGGAAGGACATCCCACTCTTAACCTTCCACTGCCCTACACCTCTTCTGATCACTGACACCAGTACAAGTTAGGTGTATTGTTATCATTTTCCAAAGTGTATCTGTTCACATGTATGGTGTGCATCAACATTGGTGACTGTGAGAAGAAACAGCAATGAAAAGTCATGTGCCCATGTTTGCAAATAGGAGCATCATGATCAAGTTCAGCATGGCTACTCATAAGTGTACAGTTTCTTAAAGAGCTGTAGACACAACTGGTCTCTGAATTGGCTCAGTCCTCATACAATATCATCACTGTTGTAATCTGCTGCAGTTCTTAAAAAAAAAAAAAGTCAAAGCATTTTCTAACATTAATTTTCCTTGAGAATTAAGGAGCTTAACAGCAGCTAAGTCATAGCTAGTTTTATGGGAAACGTAAAAGATAATAACAATGAGTTGAATAATAATAACAACACTTAGCACTTACGTAGCTCCGTGTACTTTCAAAGTGCTGTACAAATACTAAATAATTCATCTTAATTAAAAAGGCCTCGAAAAGATTAAAGGACCCTTGAAATAAGTGCGTGCAAAGTGTTTCTCATTACCTCAACACGAGAAAGATCTAGTCCCAAATACCTTTATGTTTGAAAAGAAAAGAAATAAAACTGCAACCTAAGCTTAGGGAAAAAAAACACATGGAATAAGCCTTTGTAAATCATCAAAGCTACTTGCACAAGTAAAAGCTGTAAGATGAAACACTAAACTATATATCACAGCTTTTTGGGGTTTTTTTTTTCTCTTTTTCTTTATTCCAGATATTTCAGCCTTCCAGTACACTAAGCAAAAAGTCACACTGACTTCACCAGGAGCAGTCCCTTCACAATTTTTATATTGCTTTCTAAGAAGGTGTTCATCTTTTGTGAATAATTGCATTTCATGTCATCTGTGGTGCTCATAGCTATGAAATGAAAAAGCTATTTTGTGTGTGTGTGTGTGTGTGTAAAACCACACCTTTCTAAGAACTGGGCTTATTCACAGTGCTCCTGCCACCTCCCACCTAGAAAAATGCTGCGCTTCCTCTCATAGACCTCCCTTCCTCCCTTTTGTTCCTTGTAAGACAGAGGTTACCAGTAAAAGGACAGTACACTGCACCAACCAACTTTAACAAACCCTTTTTTTTTTTTTTAATTTTTTATTTTATTTTTTATTAACACTTCATTAGGACCTGCTTCTCTACAGTGATAGTTGCATACCAGCTGCTGTTCTCCCCTTCATACTGACCAAAACATCAAGGCTGCATGCATCAGCAAGAGTACACTTCAGCTTCTTCTCACAACTGTAGGCCATACCACCTGATGTACTTTCCATCCTTCCCGCTCTGTCTCATTTTTTCATTTCATAACAGACCTACATGGACTTGGGATACATCTCTACATCTTGCTTTTCATTTTCAAGCATACTAAATTTTAACCCATACAGCATTAAACTCAAGGCAATTTTTCTAGTGTAAAAAATTTTTTACCTAAGCAGCCCACATAGTGTTACAATAAACCCAGCCATCCATTGCTATCTCTAGTGACAAGCAAGCAAAGATTGAACGATTGAACTGGTTATTGAACTTCATCAGTCTTCCTAACCATTTCTAGCAACCTGTTCCAAAGATATTTTAATTAAATTTATATAAAACACCCATTCTGGTTTTTGAGAGGTTTCTTTGTGTTCTGCTCTCAGAAGTTACTGGCAATAACACAGATCTCTGGGAACATACCATATCTACAGCAGGCATTCTGTAAATGTGCAAGAGCAGTGAAGTGATTTCTGGTCAGCAGGTTTTATGAGCATGAACAAGGAATTGCTGCTTGCATCTAAGGCCATAAAAACTTGTCTATGGAAAAGGTAAGGAAGTGGTCCCCTTTGGAGGAGTTGGTACAGGAGAAAACAGCAGAATATAAATGAGAGGTGGCAACACATAAAACTAGAGGAATATTATAACAACAATAATAAGCAATTCTGGATTACTTCTGGAAGCCAAGATATGCTTTTTGTAAGGTTGGGCAAAATTGGGTGAACATTTGGTGGAATATCTTGTCTACTTACATCTAGGAGTACCTTACATGCAACTACAGCCTGAATAAGAAAATACTATTCAGGATTTTAGTTCTGCCTATTCCAGCACGTGCAAAATGTCAGGGCTCTGAGCTTGAGCATTAAGCCAATATTTTTAAAGGACCAAAGCTTAAGCTCTGGAATAGAAATTTTAAACAAGTCAAAGATTTTTGCAAGAGAAAGGGGCAACATGGGAGATGTTCTTGTACTTTATGGTCCCAACGGGAAACACAAATTCCAGTCCACGATCTGCAGTGGACTCACCAACTTCTAAGAATATAGGCTTTCTATATACTTCTAAGAATATAGGCTTTCTAAGAAGCCTATATGCGTCATCATCCCCATCTTACAGTGTAGGCAATGACTGACATACACCAGAGCTAAATGCATATACAAGTACTACAATTACTTTGTTTTCATGAAGTGAAGAGGGAGGAGAAAAAGGAGAAAAAGGAAAAAAATCTGCATAAGAGTTTTGACATTACATGTATTAGACAGCCATGTTTAATATTTTCCACTAGATAAAATTAACATTATATCCATATTCATCTTTCACAACCTCTGATGAAGGTCAGGTACATTGCAAATTTAGCACCTTTCCTGCAGGCATATTGTGGTTAAAAACAACTGGCATCTGGCTATGGTTTCCCTCTGTCATGGATGGCCCATACAACCCTGAGTGTGCTGTAACAGACTTCAGGGAAATTATCCATGTACTGAGGATCAACTCACAAGTGGACATGGACTCAAGTCCACTTCTGTTTTGTCTCCTGTGATTTTGCCCTTTGGACCTTAGTTACATTTAATACATTCATTTTTTTTTGAGACACTTTTTTATTACAGCATTTCAGGGCATAAATTCAGACAGATCTGGTGGGGTCACAAGCAAATTAGAACCATCTTTTCAAGACGTATGAAGTTCAGACATAGTTCACAGTCACAGTGATTGTACTTTCCAAAGCATCCTATGCAATGTGATAACATGAGCTTCTATCAGCCAGCAACAAGGAATAACAAGATGCAATTTCTGAGAGGCAATGATAATTCGCTTGTATTTGTGCAGATTACTGAGAACAGGTGTGCAGCTAAGTTGATTCCACTCATTTGTATTAATAGGTATATTAGGATATTGTATCTTATCACATTAATTAGAGTGAATTGAGTTAGGAAGTTGACTAGCAACTAATCAAAAATTAATGAGGGGCCATGCAGTAACAAGTAGTTCTTTATGCTGCAGCAGGTAAGCAGAAATACTCCTTTGTTGCTAAAATCAGAGGCTTTTTGCCTTTTCCCCTGCAATAGCTGAGTGAACTTGCACAGTAAGCTGGGAAGGCATTTCTGCCCAGATCTCTTTAAAAGTTTCAGGCATATTTGAAGATATGAAAAGCAACAAACCCTCCAACTTCACATCCTACAGATAGGCAAAGATCTAAGGAACAGATATGCATTCCCGTCACTTGGAAGAGCACAGTTATACTAGAAAACCTGGCCTCACATATTTTGCTATCCTATAGCTTACTTGCATTAACCAAATAAATCCCTCAGATGTTTTAAAATATAAGAGGGCAGCTCAAACTGTTCTGAGTAGCAACAATATAAAGCAGGTCATCTCCCCTCGATGATTACTTTTTTGCTAGTATATTTAAACACAGTTTTTTACTGTCATGTACAAGTACATGTAACACAAATAATATATGCTTTAGTAACACATGTCCCTTTGCGTTGCAATATCTGAATTACAGAAGTTTGCCAGCACAAGCAGGGACCTGTGCAGTCCAGCTCTATGCCAGAATAAGCTTGTTCTCTACAATTACTCTGAAACTATTGTCTCAGCTCATAGAAGTTTCAAGGCATGTGACTTCTGCCACTTCTCCCAGGCAGAGGATTTGACAAACCAGCAATTACTAGAGTTCAAAAGTCTTTTAACCGCTATATTTTCTTCTCAAAAGGTCACTTCATTAAGCTTTGTTTTGCTGAGGAATAGGAAATATGGCAGTTAGTTTTCCCCACTGTTTATACAGTTCAGTTACCTGTAGACAGTTACAAAGAATCACAGAGTGATAGAGGTTAAAAGGGGCCCTCAGATATCATTTAATCCAACCCACTTGCTCAAAACAGGGTCAGCTAGAATGGGTTGCTTAGAGCCTTATCCTGTCAGCTTTGGAACATCTGTATGGTGGAGACTCCACAACCTCTCATGGCAACCTGTTCCAGTATTTGACCACCTTCAATGAAAACATCTTTTTCATCTGCTAAAGTAGACTTCCCTTTCAGTTTGTTTCAGTTTGTGTCCATTGCCTCTTGTCACTGGGCAATGCTGAGAAGAGTCTAGCTTCATCTTCTTTACTCCTCTCACGTCAGGTATTTAACACATGGATATGGGTGACAATATGCATACACTCCCCAGCCCCACATACTACAGACCAATCTTGGAGCTACTAAGGGGCAACAGTAAAGAAGCACAGTATATTTCATACAAGACAGAGAGGCTTCCCACACACACACACACACACACACACAAGAAAAAAAAAAACGGGCTGAATAGTTCCAGCTCTTTCAGACTCTGCTTGAGTGAGAGATACTCCAACCCCTAAGTGAGCTTCATACTCCGTGCTGGACTTGCTCCAGCATGTCCATATTCCTCTTGTACTGGAGAGCCCAGAGCTGGACACAGCACTCCAGACAGGGCCTCACCAGTCCTGAGTAAAGGGCAAGATCCCCTCCCTTGTCCTGCTGTTAATGCTCTCCCTCATGCAGACCAGGATGCTGGCAGCCTTTTGTGTTGCAAAAGTACATTATTTGCTCATGTTCCACTTGGTGTCCACCAGGACCCCAAGGTCATTTTGTGTTAAACTGCTTCCCCACTCCAGCATGTACTGGTGCATGAGTCTGTTCTTATTCAGGTGCAGGACTTGGCACTCCCCACCATCAAACTGAGAAACCTGCAGGCCAATTTTTCCAGGCTGTTCATGTCCCTCTGAATGGTACCACAACCGTCTGGTGTAGCATCCTCTTTGAATATTCCTTTGGGCAAAGAGCATACACTGGACCATGCAAGTCTGTAATCCAAATTCAGTTGAATTACATCCAAGATCAGTCTTGGCTTGGCCCAATTTGTGTTGCTCTTCTGGAAAAAACAACAAAAAAAAAACCATGGTAAGGATTTTGACAGCTGTTCTAGGCTGCGAGAAGCCTGCAAGGAGGAGAGAAGCCCTGCTGGTGTAGGTGCATCTTACACTTATAATGGGATAAGTACCACCTTTTTTTTAAAAAAAAAAAAAGCAGAATAATAAATGTCTCCTAGAGTTGTAGAGAAAGGAGGAGGGTGGAGGGAAATAATGTGTTTTTCGGAAGTATAGAAAAAACAGGAAACTAAGAAAATAATGTGCAGTGATCATCGGCTCATTTTGTGGCTGTGGGTAAGCCTTTCATCTTCAGGTCTCCCATTTGTTGTAAATTACTCTCTCATCATCTTTCATATCTTAATGGAAAACAGACAGTGAGGGGTTGATTCTAATTTAGATGTTAAATCTCATTCCCTGAGCATCCCACCCACATCCTGATCCATATCCTTTACTTCTAATTGTCTTTTTTTTTTTTTAGCAATATTTTCTTCCACATAGATGATTCATATTAAATAAGCAATTGGCCTGTACTACTCAGCTTACTTAAGTAACAAGTTAGTTACACATGTAGTAGTCTTCTGCATCCAGTGCATCCTGGAGGAAGTATAATGTATTGGAATGTGTTGGCATATTGGCAGCACATGGCCTACAGTGGTAGGCCAGGGTCTTTATGACCAAATACATCCTACATGACAAATAACCAAGAGAGGGTCAGATAGCACCTATGGACCAATCTTGGAGCTACTAAGGGGCAACAGTAAAGCAGCACAGTGTATTTCATACAAGACAGAGAGGTTTCCCACACACACAAACACACACGCGCAAAAAACGAAAAAACAACAAACCAACCAAACAAACAAATCCATAAAAACAAACCCCTTAGGTTTCATGATTAAGAGAACGACTGAGCTTTTCACTTCTTCAAAATATGATTGGAATAATTTCTTTTGAAATACTTCAAATAGAAGAGGCATGATTTGTCATGAATCACTAGTGCTACTTTCTATGCAATATTGATGTTTTCTTGGAAGGCAATCATCCAGATACCACCCAGACTCAACTTTTCTTAGTTTGAGATCAAACAACATATTATCTAGGATGAAAAAATACATTGTAATGATGTGATGAAATGGCTTAGAGCAAATACATACCAGATCCTGGTCAGGATTAATTTTGTGAAGAACTACGCAGAAGTTTTCTATGCTATGGAAAGAACAAGTAACAGAAGGATACAAAACCCCTTATACTCCGATTTCCACATTTACAATGCATATTATACAAACATACTCCTTGTTTACAAAGCCTGTAACCACAGTGTATGACAGAGCAATTGAGGAACCTTCTGTATTCCAGGATAATCCCACAGCCCAACCAGATATCCAAAAGCCTACTCTCAGTCTGTTTGAAATCAAATTACAAATCCCATACACATCTATGATAAGCAACATCAGAATCACGGTAGGCAAGACTCTGGAGATTTCCATTTGGGCTGAAGCTGTCAAAACAGACATGATGGGAAAGCTGGAGACTACCTGGACAAATAAATTTGCCCCTAGGGTTGCTCCAAATATGAGATACCTCCCCAGTTCAGTAGGAGTACCCGCTATTCCTGAAGCCTACAGACAGCCTCAGTGGCATTCTCTCAGGAACATAACAGTGGCGGGTAGTTATTTCAGTCTCATTCTGCCACACAGACCTCTCTGTACAGTTAGGGTACCCCTTTTACTCCAGCCAGTTGCAGATAAAACACCCTGTTGCAAGATCACACAAGGACCTCTTGCATGCCACATACTCTCCCATGTTCAAACTGTTATTGGCTAAATATTGACATCAACCAATTGGCACAGCTTCATTTATTAACAGACTAGGATAGCAGCTTCCAAGCTTTTTTTTTTTTTTTTTTTTTTCTGGAAAAGCCTCATTGGGCTCATGATACACTTGTAGTTCTGAACTTCACTTTTGTAACTGAATTTCCAGCTGGCTCCTGACTTCTTACATCATTGTCATAATTGTAGGGTTTGGAACTGGCAAGTTCAGGAGTTCGTCTCCAAATGTTCAAGGCCATAAACTAAGAAAGATATGATAAACACTAGGCAGAAGTCCGAAACCACACTGGAAATGTGAAGAAAGTAAAGATCCTGGAGTATGCTGGTGGAAAAGGTAGTTATAACAGCTCAGAAAAATTTCAAATCTTCAGCTGGCTAATGCAACTGTACCTACCCTCTTGTCAGTGCTTTGCAATCTCAGAATAGGGAAATTAGCAAAAGCCTTTCTATATATATATGCTTTGTGGAGAGATACATGATGTTCAGAGCTCACATTTTTTGCCATGGTCCGGGGAGGGGGGGGGGGGGGGGGGGGGGGAGTGGTGTCAAATCTGCCTACATTGGAAAACAGCTCTTTGAAACCAACCAGGTGTCTTCTTGGCAGAGAAGCCCTTTCATGATAAAACTCATGCTGGAGTATTTAGGCAGGTTGGGTTTTCCCATTTTGTTTTCTTTTTAATAAGCCAAGATTAAACAGTGAGAAAGATCCGAAGTATTCTACCCAGCCTCACGGTGCCTGCAGGCTATGCTAGCTACAATACCTTTCAACACCATTCATTGTCCCGTTGCAAGGAATATTAAAAAAAAAAGCCTTTTTGGCAAAAGTGTCTGAGACATTAAGGATAAAATGAATGGGGTTTAGAGAGGAAAAAAAAAAAAAAAAAGGGAAAAAAAAAAAAAGAGAAAATCCATAATGAAACAACCTGCAGCTGACACCACCTGCTCTAAAACAGAAGGGCTGCTGAACTTCATAAGCCATATTTGGAGTAATTGCCATCCATAGGCAATGTCTGGTTTTTTGTATTGTTCAGAAGCACTGTCTTTTCTTTGAATACTCAGGTTTCTACAAAGGGCAGGCAAGCCAGACACTGATCACACAGACTAAGGGATTTTAAGCATATGATGATCACGTTTACAAGAGATCTTACAGTTCATCTGAGAATGAGGAACAGCAGACTTTTAGGGTATAGTGAACCCTGTAGGCTGAGTATATTGTTTCTACTGACTGAAGATTATCTGTGTTGATGCTTAATTTTCCCAACATTAATCAGAGAATGGATGACTAAAACACACAATAACTAGTGGTGATGGATGCAGTATGATCTAGACTCACAGTTCCTCACACTAACAAGATAAAAGGTCTAATCCTAGCCTTGACAGGCTTTAGTTTATGTGGTTTACTGGTTTCTATTTGCGGTCTCTCTATCCACTTATCTGTTTTTCCATGTGTAAAAATGTAAGATTAGTTTATGATGTTAAACCAGATTATGGACTACAGTGTGGGTTTTTTTAATTTTTTTTTTTTTTTTTAAATCACTGCCAAGATTTTTGCCATAACTCTGCCCCCTGTTCTTCCCTCACCTCGAGCTGCAGAGGGCATTCTCATTGCTTTTCATAATTTACACATAGATTCTTCTGCCTTTATTTCAGAATGGAGATCTTAAAGACTAATTTCTCTTTGCTACTAAACCCAGTGTTTGTGCAGCACCTAACAGAAAGGAGCTCTCATCTAGAACAACCACAGTTACAATCACTACAGCAGCTACCACCACAACAGCAAGCACAATGTACCTCCATGTGACTTAGCAATCACTTGTATAGTTTGGATTTTCACAGATTTCACTGAATTTCTTTCTTCAGATTGAATAGAAAAAGTATCTAAGTAATGATTTCACTGGCAGTCAGGATAATTACATTATGAGATTTAAGGTATTTTGAATTTCTTAATTGTCAGCATATATATACTATATTCTGCTGTATATGTGGTTCTCATCTCAGTATCCTATCTACTGTTAAAATCTTTTTGATGTGAACAATGATTGTTTTAATGAATATTATTAATTTGTTTTCAGTTTAATTGATGTTATTTTAATCAAATCACTTGCACATGCATTGATGAATGTCAGGAAGAGAATTTCTGCAGGTGGTAGAACAGAAAAATATGGGGTGGGGGAAGAGAACAAAACACCTCAACACATGTGAGGAAACAAGCTCCAGGACATTGTTCTTTCCCTGCCTAGGCACTTAATCATGATTGTGTGAGATTGAGTAAAGAGATATTACCCCTTAGCTTGCCAAGTCCTAAATTATTACACTTTATCATTATTTATTTTTCTTTTCATGTGCCCAAATCATGACACAAAAACGAGTGAGGAAAACTTGGAGTGTGTAAGTACACATACTAATTATTAATAGGATTATGTATAGTTGCGTGATAGTAGTACTGGAGCTACAGATAAATTACAGTCTCTTCACTCACATTTACCTGGCCAACAGACTTAAACCCCTAACTTACTGAAATCAGGAAATCTAAAGTATTGGCTGAAGGAGGCCTGTGGCAAGACCAGGAACTAAGCCCATATTTCTGAAGGCCCACTCAAGTGCTCTGTAAGTGACACCATTCAAGAGAAAGAAAAAAGTTAAAAGAAGGGAAGAGTTAAGGTATAATGCTTTGTGAACTCAGAGAGCTGAAGTGAAGGCCACAGGGCTCAGTACTCTAAGAAAGAGACCAGGGATTCAGCCTTTAGAATTTGTAAGCTTTTTCTAAGCGTCATCATTCATAGTGCTAAGAAGAATGATTTCTTGCAATGACTGTAAGCAGATTCAATGTGGCAGATCCACAGCTGCTGTCAATTGTCACAGTTTCATATGACTTTGGTGGAGTCAGGCCAACATATATCAGCCACGGACATGTCCTGCATTGTGCTCATGCATTTGTTGCACATATGCTAAAAGCTAACCAGCATTTCTAGGCTAGAAAAGATACTTAATTCTGGATTAGGAAAAGGACAATTTCTTGCTTTCTAATGCAATGGAATATCATGCCAGAGCTGAACTTAAATCCAAAACCTGTGGACTTAATTTTGATCCTGACACACAGTGACTATGTCATGCTGAAAAGCTGTACAAATTCAGTCCTTAAAATGGGGATGATAATACTTCCGTGTCACTGAGGTACTGGAAATCTATGCATTTGAGAGACACAGTTGTTAGGAAGATAGGGACAATACTAACACCTAGAGAAGCCCTCCAGTGGCAGTATTTTTACAAATTTACAGTTCTACACACAGAAAATAAAACATTAGTTCAGACACCAGAGCACAAAAAACAAGTAAACTTGAGAATGTAGTGAAAAACATCCAGCACACACATGCACTTTCCACGTCCTTCTCAAACTCCCCAAGATCTTTGCAATAGTGCGCAAGCACACTCCTCAACTTTTCAGTCCTTCAGATGCTGGAAGACTTCTGTGGCATTTAAAGTGCAGTTGAATAAATTTTCAAGGCTCCGAAGAACTCATTCAAAACTCACTTCTGTACCATTATATGAAAGAACAGACCTCTGAAGAAAATATTAAAATCTGATCTCCTATATTAAGTATCATGGAAAAATCTCATTACTCTTACCTGAGCTTTTCAGGGTATTATGCATACCTGGTATTGCAGATTATTGCCTATTGAGAGTGTCCACTGTTGAAGTTGCTGAAGTAAAGATGAGAAACATCCCCTGCTTGCTGAAGAACTATGCTTTTTCATATATCTATGTATTTTTCCTGTGGTATCTCAGAGGAAAGTAAAAAACAAGAACAAAAAGTTTGCAAAGCAGTTCTGCTTTTCATTTTACTAAGATACTAATTTAAATAAAATAAATCTGCTGCTTTTTGAGAAAAGGCTTAAATAGCAAATTTGATGGAAGAAATAAATAAAAACATGTCTCTCTCTCTTCCCTCCTTCCTTTTAAACAGCACAGGTCAAACAGAGTTTATCTTCTGCCTAAGGCTAGGCCACCTCTATTAAAGGTGAAAGAATTTGAAACACCTGACTAGTTTTTGTACCAATCTCTGCCATGAATTCACCCAAACAAACATTTTCAACAAACTCCTTTGCACAACTACTTCTCTTTTACCAAGCAGCCAGACCAAATTAGAAAATTATTATGTTTATTGAAATGGAATCAAAAGATGGTGCAAAACTCATCTCAGCCAAATTTGAGAATTCTTCATCTGTTAGAAACTAATTCCACAAACAATGGCAAATTAATAAATTTCTTTACTGTTGCTGTGAAGCAGTACTCTCATGTTACAGAAGGTGAAGGCTGACACAGAAGAATTGAAGTTCAGAGCCTTGATGGCAGGGCAGGAATCTATCTACTACTAGGACCTCCTCACTTCCACCTCAGGCCCTTTAATGACCAAACCAGAAGATGATCTCTTTTCCTTACCCGCATTGATTATTTGTTTCTGTCTGCTGTTAAGAAGATTATACCCATAACTTTCAGAGTCAAGAGACCAAAACTGTGTGAATTTATGCTCCTGCCTTTTTTTTTTTTTTTAATTTGCATTGTATTATCTGAAAGCACAAGTCTGCACAGAGAGCTAACCACACAACAGACAGAAGCTAAGGAATGAAGTTGCAAGCATACACTTATACTGTGTTCACAAATCCTTATATTATCACCTTTTCCTAAAGCTCGTACACAGCAAATGCAAAATACAGAAGAGTCAGTGCTGTGGCTCTTCTGGCTCACTCAGAAAGCACTTCCATACTTCAGTGCAGGAGCAAGTTAAAAAAATGGTGAGAGAAATGCACAGGAAGGTCATGCAGAGGTGACACCGTGACAACAAGATAAAGTGCAAAGAGTAGATAGTTTGCAGTGCTAGTCTTTGAGATCTGTGGTCATCTTCCTGAACAGCAGCTACAGATGTCCATAGGAAAGTTAAACCAAGAAATGCCCTCAGGGTAAGACAAGAATCTTGATTTTTAAGAAGCTGTGAGAAAAGAAGAAAACAAGTGGTGATATAGTCCAAAAGCAACAGGGGAGAAAGACACAAATAGCAATATACTGACCCTTATGGACGGATGGTTTTGTGAGTACAGTGGCAGAGAAAAGAAAGATAGCTGGTTAATGTGTATGACAAGTGTTATTGGTATAGCCAAATCTTTAAAACCATCTGAGACCAAAACAATTAAGGATGTGCTGAACTCCAGGTGCTCAGAAATTACTTTTGCCATAAAGCCGTCATTGTTTTGCCAAAGATGATGTTAGTTGTAACGATTGCCTTCTTTGCTCAGGTCAAATGACCTCAGCAGTGTTACAGCTGCTGTACACCCAGCAGAGAGGAATGATTTAGAGTGAAATTCGGTCAGGATAAACTGGCAGCCCTCAAGGGGTTGATTATAATCCACAGTGTGTAGTTTTGTAGAGTAAGCAATACAGGACAGACATTTTTGGTCTGGTTTTGCTGTCGTGTGTGCTCAAAACTCCTGGGGTTCCCTGGCAACACTGTCTACATTTGTTCTCAATATAGGTAGCCCTTGTACATGTAGCTCCATGGAATATTCCCAGCAGTAATGACTACTTTCCAAAGAAGGATTTGTGGAATCACATGCGAGCTTGACTCCAGCTGAATTATTTATGTGTCGGAAGTTAAACACATGCAGAACCATGTTTGCAAGAACTGAGCCCAAGTGAGTAAGTACCTCTGTGTAGAGAAAAAGTCTCTATTTGCAGCTCTCCTGTTTCTGTGTTATACACACCTCACAGCAAGTACCAGTGTCTCCTTTTTTTTCTGTCCAAAACCAAAGCTCTTCTATATACTTTATTATGAAAGGAAGCATAGCTATTTTGCAGAAGGAAGCTATTATCTCACATTATACTTGCAGGAAACTGGAAAACATTTGAGGGTTTTTTTTTTTTCTCAAAGATCTGATTTTAAGAGAAGGTATTAGCATCTTTGTCACTAAAATAACTCTAGATTTTCTTCTTGACAGAACTCTCCATCCCACTTCAAAACTGCTTTTTTTAAACACATGCTTTTTCAGTGTCCTGTGCTTACCAGGTAATAAGCAAGTGTTGAAATATTTGCTCTAAAATCAAAATTTCCAAATGATAGTGGAGTCTTGCTTATAAGAAGAATGCTAAAATAGCAAATAGAAGAAACAAAGCAAAATTCTGTGCATTTTGATGTATCTTAGTACACCTGCAAAAACTGCACATACATGGAAATAAAACACAGAGCCACAGCTAATCTCAGCTGACTGCCCATCCTCTCATTAATTTCTAAGGGATTTCTATTAGCTGACAATCCAGAGACTGTTTACATACTTCTCTATTGGCCTGCTTCCTTTAGGGTAACAGGGAGGGGCTAGAAACCAAAACAAGAACATAAGAAATATTTCTACTTGACTGCATCAGCCCCTTCAGCCTGTCACCACAGATGGATGTGGAAAAGATGGCAGGAGCAATGAAAAGATGCCCTTTGCTTGGTGAGATATCGTATTGCCAAATCCAAGGACAACACAAAATAAACTCAGGAGATCTATTTCTAACCTGAAAAGTAAACAAGTCCCAGTCTCAGATCATGTGCCCTTGTGCCTTCCATGCTCATTTATCACAGGAGAGAGAGTGAACTATTCAATGCATCAGTAACGCTGTTCGGCATTTTGCTGTTACTACCCCCACTCCCTTCCATCTCTCTGTTTTTCACACTCAGATCAACTTCCAAAGTGCACTCTGGTCCTGCCTAAAGCATGGCTTCTTTCAGCTGTAGTTCTCACTTCCCTGAAGAGCCACAGTTCACCACCCTTCATCTTATGAGAAGTAATTTCATGGACATACCAGGGAGTTTTCTCTCTCTGGCTGATTTATTCACAAGCCTCGTCAGAACACTAAAAAATAGCTGACAAAGTTCAACTATTTCCTATTCTTGCACTTGCTCAGTCATTTCCCTTTGTGCCAAAATCAACATTATGGATAGACACAATTTTTGCTTATAGTTCTATTGGCTTTCTCCAAGTCTGTCTGTAGTCATTTCAGACTCTCTGCAGAGTTAATCACTTCCTTCACAAAGTCATTGCACAACACTGGATTTGATTCTCACTATAGTAAAATCCTATTAAAATCCTGGTTATTCTATTTTTAGTGTTAACATTAGCACAAATAGTACCATTTGCATTTAAGATGGATAACCAAGAAGAAAAATAAGAAAACTAATTTCCATGAATTTTGTCATGCTTGGCACATTTCACAGCTGTGACTCTCCAGGGTTATGGGTTAAGTTCTATTGTCCTATAAAATACTTGAAAAATCATATCTTGTTTTTGTGCACATTTATTTTAGGCCATAATACATGTAAATATTACCAGATTCTATAGAAAAATGAATCCTTAAAGGAACCTCTGATGCTTGGTCATAAAAGAGAGGAAAAAAGAGAGCACTAACTATTTCTAGGATGTTGGAGATTTATGTTTAGATTTCTCATTGGAATTAAGCAGACAGCTCTGCTCATTGGGCTATCATCTGCTCTGCAACTAGAACTCCTTTCTGGATCTACAACACTTTCCTAGCAAAGTTATAACTGAAACTACAAAAGTCTGCCAAAGGCTTTGATTACAACGAATTATTTTTTCAAGTTATTCCTTCATTAGAAAGCCAAATATCTTGTTCTGTTAACTTTTCAAAAATTTATATGATTTCTAGGTAATGCATCAAAATGAAATACAGTGACTCATTTGTCCTTGAGTATTGTAGGTTCCCAAATTTACAACACACAGGAGATAGCTCATAACTCACATCTTCATCATTTTGGTATGCCAATGGGCTGTGCTGACAGACTTGGCTTTAATCCACCTCATGCAAGTCTGACACACCTGTTAAATCTTATCTGAGCTACTATGGACAATGAGATAAAGTTCACAATTGAGTCTTTTGAGATACATCCTTTTAAACGTACAAGATATTTTGAGAAGCAAACAGAGTGGCATTAAAGGTAGATGGTGCACAAGTGTTTCAGAGGGTGCTCCAGATGGAGGGGTAGAGATTACATGCTGGTTTACAAGGACCATAGAAACCACAAACCCCACAAACTAACTAGCCAGTGAAGTGCTCCAGGCCATTCTGAAGCTCTAGATACTTACAAGGTAGATAGTCTGCTCTGGGTTAATTTCATGCAAGTGTACTTTATCCAGGTGTTTCTTACTGGATAGGAAAAGCTAGGTCAGCATAACATAGAGCTTTGCATATCTACCACAGTAGCAGCACCTGTGGCTTGGTGCAGGCACAGAGCCAGACAAATATCAGAAAGAACTATGATATCTTCTGCACTATCACTGAATACGAGACACTGTGCAGTGGGTTTCTCTGATGATCTGGAAGATCAGCACAGGTTCATGCTAAAAAATGAATTTCTGAATTGACCCCAGAGCACTCCTCCCACTCTGGTTTTGTAATTACACAAGTGAGCAAGGATTAAATGTTCAGGAGACCCATGAATGAATTGTTGTCACCTGTTCTCATTGAATAACAATTCCTTGGTAATTTGGTAAATGTAATTTCAATAAGTAAAAAGACTTTTGTTCCTCTGTCGTTACTTCTTAAGATCTCTTACCTCTCATTTTCTGCAAAGTCATCAAGGACAACTTCTTCCTTGGATTCTTCCTTCAAACTATTCTTTGACCTTCCTAAAAACTATCTCCACCTGAGGACTGACAAGCTTTTCTGACATCCCTAAAAAACTCCATACTGCTTTTTCCTAGAAGGTCTTGGAAAATTTCCATTTTCTATCCAACCCACAAATAAAGATTCCCATCAATATTATCATATTGTGATTCTTTTTCTAATGCATGCTGCTATGCTTGATCTCCAACTTGTTGGTTTTGCCTACTTTTTAAACTTCTAGATTTTAGGTTAGGGAATTATATCTGGGATAGTTTCAAACTCACAGTTGATGTTTATCAAGATAGAAAAAACAGTCTGCATTTTTATTGTATTATCACTGGAAGAATGCACACAAAAGGTCAGAGTTTATTGCTCTTCATCTTAGCTCAAGTCCTCAGCTGCTACAGGTTTGCAGAAGCCAGAATCAGTCTCACCCAAAGACGTGGTAGAGTGGTTCACACCAAGTTCCAGACAGGACTCCATTCTGGGGCAGAGAAGCGCCTTTCTCTGAATATTTCAGCACTTCCTTTTCTGTCTGGAACTTCTAAAGCATCATAAAGAAGGAATGTGGTAGTGGCTATGAAAGCTGACTGAAACTTTTTACCTAAAAATGACTTGGTGTGTCAATGCTAGTTATATTTGGTACTTTCCCTAAAGCCTGGCTTATTTGAAGATGTGGCTACATGACTCCTCAAGAACTGGAAACTAAGTTCTATTTAAAATCTTCCAGGGAAAAATGGTCAAAAAGTGTTCCCCAGATGAATGCATAAGGCTCAGAAGACAATGAAAATCTCCTCCCAATTTTTTAAATTACTTTTTATAATGAAGTCATCTGTGTTTCCAAGTAACCACAGTTTTTGAGGACTGATGCATGAAGGCTGGATGTTTTGAGCTGGCAAAGGTATAATCAGTAGACAATAACTAGAAGTTTTACATATGCAGTAATGTATAGTAGGGCCCCATACTGCCAGGGCCTGAGTAGGCCGAGAATGCACTTTGGCACTAGAATGGGAAGTATTTACATTGTCAAGGTTTAGGGTCAGGGCCATCCACTAGACCTATAACAAATTCTCTGCTGCTAACCCCTTTCCTTTCCCAAAGAATAAAAGAAAGGGAAATAGGGAGAGAGTCTTATGGAATAGAAAATTAAAGCAGCTTTAATGAAAATAGTAACAATAAAATGTAATATATACAAATATATACAAAACCAGTATTAAACCTAACCTCCCTGTTAGAAATTACATCACTGTCACCACTGATGCTGTGGAGCAGGCACTGGGGAATTCCCAGACTGGGCCCAGCAGCAGATGGGAACTGTGTTCAGGAGCTGGATTCTGGTACTGGATTCAGGGACATGTGAACTGGGAATCAAAGGTAGAAGAGAGTCCTCCTCAGATGCCAGACATTGAAGAAGAGAGACTGACTCTTGTGATCCCTAAGCTTTATACTGGATATGATGTATGTGGGGTGGAATCCCTTGCTGGTCAGTTTAGGGTCACCTGTCCTGTCTGCTACTCCCTGCAGGTGCAGCCCTTTACCTTCTTCACCCCCAATATGGTACACAAGATTTAGCAGTGAATTGGTCTGCACACCAATCCTTGGTACCAACCCTAAACATGGAGTGTTATCACTGCTAGAAGCAGACACTCTGCGAAAACCTGCCGTTAACTTCAGAAAGTGCAGTTAGTTAGAAGACACTGAGATGAAAAATAAAACCACTGAACAGAATTAGTTCTGTTCTAATTCAAACCAGGACCTACATATATATTGAAACTCAACAACAACCAACTATGTATGTGGTACATGCTTGTCTGGATATATTTTTCTATAAGATGCCCACATACTAAGTAATGGGTAGTTAATTTATATTTCTAATGGAGAAATACTATTGCGTTAGGAAATCCCAGAATGTAAGTAATGCAGTGCTTTTGGAAAGTACAACGTAGAAACATTTGTATGTTGGCCCTATTCTGAAATTCTTTTTGCAGACATAATTGGCCATTGTTATAGGCATGACACTAAGCTTGTTAGACCTTTGATTTTATCAAATATTTTCATTGTTATATCCTTAAATAAAATTACATTTTCTCTAAAGTAAGTTCTCAGGAATGAATCAAGTTGCAAAATTTAAGTTTTATAGTGAGTATTAAAACTAATCCAGCCCTTATAGGAGATGCTTTTAGGATGCTCAGTGTAAAAGTATCACTGGTTGTACATGGATATACCAGTAGAGCAAATAGCAGAATGACTTGGATCTACAGAACTCAAATTCTTTTTTTATTTAAAGAATGTTCTCATTATATATCTATACACCATAATGTCAGAGGCTTCCTTTGTCTTCCTTTACTCTTCTCCACTTGAATAGTATAGGACAGAGTATTTAGCTTGTATTTTGAAAATGGTTATGGCTGTGTCAGATTTTTATTTTCTGAGAATGTTAAAAGGACAATAAATGACATTATACATGAGGAGGACTATCAGTTACTTCCAGTTCTTTGGGGCATTCACAACTTATTTCAGAAGACAGAGGAATAGCTTTCTGTTTTATACCTTAGAAAACTATTAATTCATTAAATATTCCAACTAATTTGAGTCACTAGTCATCATGTTTTTTTGTGTAAATGGAGGTTATCGGACCATCTCATCTGTTGGATTCTGGTCTGCTGGCACTTCATAGTCTATTTCAATAACAGTATTGAGTTTAGCTCTCTAACTCCCTGACCTTTCTTTGAAGAATATTTGCAGGGATTAATAAATAGCTCACAAAAAAGGACTTGTGATAATGGTACTTGTGGCAAATACTATAGGGTAAAGCAGCAGGAAATACTCTTGTTTCACCCTCTAGTTGCATATCACTCTAGCAGCCAGCTAAAGTTAGGTCATGCAATCTGCTGACCAGCTGGCATTACCACATTAAGTTTCTTTTAAAAAGTATCATTTAGACTCATGCCAGCTGCTGCTGTCACTTTTTTTTTTTTTTTTACAGTCATTTCAATTCTGATTCCAAAGCAAGCCTGTTAATTCAAAAATACTTGATTTAAAGTATAGAATAATTTGACAAATACACTCATAAATTCAAAGGTAGAATTGCAGAACTTCAAACACCAGGCAATAGGTAAGAACCTTGAAATAACATTAGCAACACTGCTGTTCCATACTTGTTAAATTACTGGAAGACCTTGTTAAGGAGCTTAATGTCTGCTACTGGGATTATGTGAAAGTTGATTTCATATCTAAATGTAAACAAATATATTCATCTATATTGTCTCTGCAGTTTCAAAAATTCTGTTAAAGAATAGCCTTTGTCTTTCAAATGGAACTGTTCTATTTTGCATATGACTTTTATATTCTATATTCTTCACTCACAGAATAATGCTACTAGTATAAAACTGAAAATAGCTTCCAGTATACAAGGGGAGAGTTTACACCAAGTTCACCTCATCAATGCTACTTCATAATGTCCAGATAATGATAAAAATACATTATTCTTTCTTTAGACATCAATAATTCAAGGCATTTCCCAGTATCATTTCATGTTAATATCAGAGTCAAGTATACATATTTTGCATATAAAAGAGATACCTTTTTAATGACTACCTAATGTCAAAGAGAAAAGGTATAGCTGATGGTTCTCATGAGGGTGACAAATATACTTCCAGAAATCTCTGAATGTGACTAATCTGATATCTGTAAGGAGTTTACCACTTTGATTATGTATAACTTTCTGTGGAAAGCACAAAGCTATAGCACTTAATAGTAATATTTATAGTAACACAGTGCAGACTTAGAAAATATCTTCATTACTGTTTTCATTAGCCAGCTGCCAAAGATTTCATTTTGATGTAATTATTCTGCTTTTGTATTTACTTCCATATACATTTATATCAAGTAGAGTGATTCATCAGCAATAGATTAGTAAGGCAATATTTGTATATTGTATCCACACAGTAGGGGCAGGACAAAAGAGAGATAAATGCACTAATGAAGTAGAATTCAGACCTGGATTACCATTAAGCTTCAGACCTGAAGTTTAGATTTGTGCTGGAAGCTAGATCTGCATAGAGTGTAATATCTTACCCAGGCGTACCTAAATTCTCACAGGCTGTCTTAGTAAAGTTTCAGCTCACAACTACAAAAAGCCTCACAAGCTCCTAATATTTTAACTTTCTTGATCTATAACATCTCTAATATAAACCAACATCACATTGTAAAATTAATGAGTTACATAAATTTACACTGCTCTGGAAAACTATCCCTTTAAGTTTTGGATTCGATCAGAAATAAACATGAAAGCAGGTTGGATCTGAACTGATTAAATAGAACTGAAATGCCATTCTCTCCCATTTTCCTGCCTTGGAAATGCCTTTTTCCAAATTCTGCTTGAGCATCCTGCTCTTTGCAAAGTCCCTGGAATACAGAAACTGTATACAAGAACATTGTCTTTTGTATCTGAGAATAGTCCCCAGAAGCTGCCATCACTTTTTCACTTTCAACTGAAAACACTGGCTTTTTCCTTGCCCCTCTCTGCCTCTGGAATATTTTAAGTCTGTAACTAAGTTATTTAACTTGGAAAAGTATTTGTTTGGGGCAGTACATGGTATGAAAGACATTATAGAACTTAACATTCTATACTATTGCCTCATACTTCTCTGAATAGATAATATCGTTGACACAAATGGCTGAACAAAAAAAAGTCATGAGAACTGAAGATGTGTGGGCACTGAAATATTTCAAGAATTGAATAATGCTTTCCTTTCTCTGTTTAGTCTGACAGATGACAATGTGTCTTGAACACTTCAGGACTGAATGATGAATAAGATGAAAAAGACATTTGAGAAATACATTTCTTATTCCAAATACTTCACTTTGCTTTTCAAGAGTGTGCCCAAGTTGGGCATAACTTTTCTTTCACTTATAGCATTGTATAATCCACAGAAATGGTACTAGTCATAGTTCAGTCCCATCCTCCCTCCTCTGAAAATATTGACTGCAAATTTAAACTAGTCTTTAGGAACACTGAGCTTCAGGAAGAGTTGTTTTATTGTAACTTCTAATTGTGAATTCAATGATATTTGTAATTGGAGAGGCCTGTGGTTTTTCTTAGGATGGAGAAATCTCCAGTGTTTCCAGTAGCCAAAAATCTTCAGACTTCTAGGAAATGTCCAGATTTCTTGAACTGTGCAAACTAGAGCCAGAATATGAAACTCCTCCTTGAGTGAAGCCAGCAAGACTCTGCTCAAAAAAAGAGAACAGTTTACCAGTGTAAATTGCTCTGAGATGTTCTCCTCATTTTGTAGAAGTTCAGGAAATAAGAAGACAAACATTTTACTTCTATTTTTTTATTGCAGCCCCTGTCGTCTCCTGTGTAGACCATGGTCTCCTTACAGTGAGCAGTGGGATGCGCATGGTCCCCTCTGCACACACAGCCTGGGAACTCAATGGCTGCCTTTAGAACACTGTACACCAGCTGTCCTGCACAGGCAGCCTGCAAGGTGAGCCAAGGGAAGAAGGTGTGGGTCTTGTCCTCACTCATTGAAGATACACAGAACAGCAGCTGAAATGAAAACACAAAAATGACAGCTTGTCTGCTGAAAGTACAGTAACAATGGCTAGAGAACAATTGTTGATGGATGTACTAGATGGAGATCTTCATTCTCTCTTACCCAAATATCAACCTCTTTTATGAGTTTTTTAGCATTACTGTTCTATCTAGAGATAATACATTACACTTATAACAATGACATGTGCAATGATGTGTAGAAACTCACACACATCTACCTAGAATGAAGGACTTTAGATCAGTGAAATCTCATCGTTTTCAAATATAATATTTGTCTGAGATACACTGAAACCAACATCATCTTAAGTTTCCCACAAGCTCATGAGTCCAAATAAATGTGTTTGGAAAACCTTTTTTCTGTGCTGACTCTAGAAGCATCTTCCCTGAGCTTGCAGCTGCGACATGAAATTGATATGCCAAGCAGTGCCATCAGCTGGCATTGCCTGATCCAGGTGGATGGGTTGCTCTGAAGTCTAATAGTCCAGAAATCTCTTTCAGGGATTTCCCATGAGAGAGCATCTGACAGTCATGGGACTTCTACTAGGGACAATAGGCCTAAGGTCCTCTGGCTATCTAAAATCAAGGAATTTCAGACCTATTATGGTCAATTTTAATGAAAATTCCTTTTAGTACAGGCAAATTTGAAGATTAAGGAAAGGGAAATGTCTGAAAAGTTACATGAATTTCAATTTCAGACTAAATATGTTTAATCCTTGATAGGTCATTTCCTATACTCTTAAATGATCTTCCACATCAAAAATGTTACAGAAGCCATAAATGTCACAAGGTATTTTTATAATCCACCTTTGGTTTGGCTAAGACTTTAATTTCCTAAAACCCTACAATATATCTCAAGGATGTATCTATTTCAAGGTATCATTTCTTATAAAAGTGGCAGCACTGTGTTTACAAAGTTACTTGGAGAGGCAGATCACATTGCTTGAGCTATGTCTTGTAAAACCATCTGTTTTTCCCTTGCAGTGCAGCGTGCAACAGGGACTGAGCAACTGAAGTGATAGAAATTTTCCTTTCTAATAAAATTGAAGCTTGAAATGGAAAGTTATCACATGAGCAAAGGAGAGCTTAGAGATTAATAGATTTCAAAGAACTGCCTATCTTATTCCTGAAGACACGTGACTAAAGCCAAAATAATATGAATGTATTTTCTTATGAACCAACTTGTAATGACTTTAAAGTGCACGGGTAAATCCTATTTTTAGACAAATACATCTCTAAAAACTTTAGACACTTAAATTTTTTTAGACACTGTTGCAGTAACTTGCTATGTGATCAGTTTTAAGTATGACCATGCAAATTTCTGACACCTTAAAAACACTGATTACAATCATTATTTCTGACATTTCAGCAGCATTGACAGAACTTTAAGAAATCCAGCCTGTCCCCAGAAAGGAATTTATTTTCAGTAAGACAAGGACTTACAAAATAGCGAAACTAACACCTTTTTTACTGTTGCCACCTCAGCTTCACAAAAAGAAACCATGAAGGCACGCTGCCAGGGGATGAGTGCATACCTACAGCTTGTGCTTGAGTGGTGGCACAGGCCTGCCCTGCAAATCCAAAAAGCCCTTTCCAAAACGTCCAGGACTGTAAGTCTTGGCTCCATGGTAGAAGCCCAAGACTGCTTCCAGTAGGGTGGTGAAGTCCAGTCAGGCTGCACACCTGGAGTGTGCAGAGCTCTATCCTGGAGAAGCTTCTGCGGCTACCTAACCCAACAATGCAGATGCTTCCTGGTAGCTTTACATCTGGCCATGTTCAGAATCCAGGTCAAGTTCAAATTCTCTGAAAGTTTGTTAAATCTGAGACATTTTGGACAAGACATTCAAGACTCAACAAAAAGGCATTTTAAAATTAAATTCTTTCATTGTGCAATGCACAACAGATACTGTTTATAATGTAATTAACTGTGAGTTAGCTCATTGTGTAAACAGCAAAGAGTTGAATTTTGGCTGCTTTCAATACCTCAAGTTTATTGCACTTTCTAACCAGAGTATTAGTCTCTAATGTAGTGCTAATTAGGCTGCTTCTTTCTTTTGATACTTATGTGAGTATTATAATATTGTCTAATTTTTTTTTTCAGTCACAAACAGATATTATTCCCCACAAAAGCTCCTGGCACCAGAAAATAATTATCTTCATTTTGAAGCCAAGGAGAAAACACTAGCCATAACTTGTATGATTGCTGCAGGATATCGGTGGATGCACCAGAACATTTGCCTGATTTCTGAAGTTTCCATTCTTATCAGCTATGCTGACCTTAAAACCTCTCTTTCCATCTTTTTTCCCCCTACAGCAGTAGTCTAGTCTTAACGCCACATTTTTGTCTTTCAGCTGCATGTATTTAATTATGAGTCACTATCCCAAAAGAAGAACAAAGTGATTATACTTCCATGTGAATTTGCAGAATGTTTATCTGGTTATAGATACATGAATGAAAATAATGTATGAGCATATAAATAGAAAATAAAAGCTTTATTGTGGCTTCTTTGAAAGTCTGGAATGCATCTCTGAAGACAAAAAAGGAAATAAAAAAAATATTTTATTCCAGCTGATAAATGTTTGTTCCCTCAAGTTTTTAATTCATGGAAGAGAAGGATAATGAAACACACACACCACTACTGGCTAAATTGATTAGCTCCAGTTTTATTTTAAGCATAGGCATATTAGAAAAAAATTAAAAATAGTCAAAAAATAAGTTATAAAGGTGCTTAATCAGTATATAAATTAATATAGCTAAGATTTACAAGTGTTACATACTGAATTATTCTGAAAATTAGCATGATCTTTTATATTATTTTACCAGAAATATAAGAGGTTTTTTCACTTCTGTTACCTGAATGTAGATTTTGAAGAATTATCCCTTCCTACAGAGCTGCTTTTGAGGGTCAGAAAAATACAAACTACATTCTCAGGCCACCTTCTCTTTCCTTGCATTACACAATGTTTCCCCAGAAGATGAAGAGTCACCTTGGGGGACTTTCCAGACCCTTTTTCTGTAATTAAGTTTATTATTATTATTACTATTATTATTAAGTTATCCAGTGTGCCAGATAAGCAGTATCTCCAAAACCTGGAAAAACTTATCCCCATTCTTAGTTTGAGAGTAGAGGTGAAGAAGACTTCCAGAAAAGAAAATAAGTCAAAGTGCTGATCCAATGCCAGAGTATTTCCTAGTAAGACATAGGGATGGGGGGCCTAACATAGCTTGGTAGGTATTTCCACTTCAGTATTTCAATACAAGATTAATTCCACATTCTATTCACCCAGAGCCCTCTGGGGAGATAAGCACATCATTACCACATGTGTAGGGTGGGGGTGTATATGAAGCTTTAGTACCACCTCTCATAAACAGCCCTCACTGTTCCACTGGCCTGTACTGGATATAGGACATTCAGAAGCAGAACCTTTTGTCCTAGGAAAGGAAGGGCTACAGAAAGCCCTAGATCTCTGTTTGTGGCATCACAACAGTATCCACAGCAACTGTGATGTGATACAGAAAGGAATGTGACTTCAAGTGCCAGCAGCTGATGAATGACTGAGGAGCAAAAATCCTGTTCTCATGCAGATACCCCCAGCAACAGCGTATGTATGTAGCAAATGAAATACACTTGTGAAATACGCACTGAAAAAGGATGTTTTCTGGCAAGTGTCATTCCCACCTAAGGATGCACTTTAATCGCCACAGCAAAACATTCTGAGGGATGGAGAAAGCCAAAGATGCCAACAGAGCCCCCAGGGCACCTCTGTCAATCACTGGCTGGGTACTTATTTAAAAGGGCAGTGAGAAATATACGTAACTACACCAGTTTTTTACAGTTTTCATTGTGTTTTCAGAGTTCACTTACTATCTGTGTTGAATAAACAATACAGATGAGAAAACCAAGGATAAACACAAAGTCTGGAGTGCAATAAACTACTTAGAAGTTGGCCCTGGGACTTTGGATTCAGGAAAGTTCTTTTCCCAGACCCACCTCAGATTTGCCTTAAAAGCATGACAAAGATCTTTTTGTTGTGTCTCTACAATACCTAGCACAATGGGGCCCTGATCCATGACTGGAGCCTCTAGGCATTGCCACAGTACAAACAAATAACAACAGCTAGCAGCCAAAGACATTGCTGGGCATTGTTTAGTAGGCTAGCAAGCTTCTGATAGAAGTGTGTGTTCTGAGTACTTACTCAGTTCACACAGTCTGGGGTTTCAGAACATTCTTTGTTGAAAAAAGCAACTGTTGGAAATATCCCCTTGACCCTGAATCAGGGCCAAGAAGGTGGAAGATATTAGAACCACTTCTTGCATATTACAGCACTGAAACAGTCCTCAAGGAAGCAAGTTTGGTGTGTGTTTGACCAAGGAATGCTCCAATAATGTCACAGCAATTTTGTAAAATACCCATGCTTTGTGCAAACGCATAGTATGAAATATTTACATGACATGTCTTACCTATTTATGTGGTGCATAAATAGATAGAATTGGAAAAAATATTCTGGGTGAGGCATTGGGTTGGTACACTGAAAACTTGCACCTGATTCCTGGTTCTGGCACAGATAATTTGCATGCCCTTTGGCAATTCACTTCGTATATATCTTTCTTTTCCTCCTTAAAACAAAAAGAAAATAAAATTATTCTTCCTGACTCACAGGCATCATGAAGATTTCAAAGCCCTGTTAAACATTCATGTGCTGCTGAGATGAGGTCAAAATGATATGTAGAAACCTAGACAAGTCCATTCCCAATCTCTGGGTTGAGAACTCAAGTTGAGGTTATACAGAAAATAATTCTCAGATTGCATTGCTTCTCCTGCATTTTTTTCTTCTAGATACAGTCGGGTTTGGCTTTAAAAGTATTACATTATTTCAGTAATTCTGATTTTTGCCATTCTTCAACAGTTAGAAAACAGTGCCTGTTTTAACGAGTACAGATTGTGTGAAAGCTCAGCAATAACCTTGACTTTTGAAAAATGCAGCTGTCTTTCTGTGTCCAGGTCCATGCCCACAGGGAGAATATCCAACTTACTCTTTCCAGGTCATTAGATACATTACACACTAAGTCTAACGCAAGTTTTTTTTAGTTAAATCGCATCAGCAGAACCCCTTTGTGGAGTGCCTTCAGTGCTGGGTGTAAGCCAACACAGACAGGGTAGGGCTACACTCTGGTTCTCACACACCAGTTTTGCCAGTGTTTTTCATATGAAGAAAACTCTGTCTTGACATTAGATTTTACATCATGACTCTTGTTTATTTCTATCTAGAACAAAGTCTACAGACAAAGTCAATATATTTATCAGACTAACTAGCAGGCAAGCTTTCAGGCACAAAAGTCATTCTTCAAGCCTCTTTTTTCACTCTCTTATGTTGTAGACTTCATCTGACTCAGTCACTTTTTACAGGCAAAAAACACATTTCAAGAAAGGAGTTCCCTGTTGCTGAATCTGTCATTGACTGGGCCAAAAAGAGAAAAATGTGGCAAACATAACTTCCCTATGTTAGAACTGGACAAACACAGAGATGCAAGTGGGTCAACCTGCCTAATGCTGCACTCAGCTGTGGAATGGGGTAAGAGCATCCTTGCTCTAAGCAGTATTTTACCCTGTCTGAACATGAAATTTCTGAGCCTTCCTCATCCTGTTTTCTCATACAGCAATAATTTTTAAGGCATATGGATATACATGAAACATTTTTTTTCCCATTTTACAAGAAGAGAAACCAAAGCTGCAATTCTTTTCCTAATGGTTAGCTCTTTTCCCACCCACCCATCTGTTTATCCTGTTTTCCCACCCACCCAGCTGTTCTTCCTGCCTCCCACTTACTTCTTTCACAAGAGAATTATCTGACATGACTGATTTCCTTTGGGTGCCTTGCCTCCCTCTGCAACTATCTCTGTCCTTTAGGTTCTGCAGAGAACAATTCAGATATCTGCAGAATGTTCAAGCAGCAGACACAGAACTTGGTTATCATCAGAGCTACATAGAACTACAGTGGTGATGGTAGGAGTGGAGAGTTGCAATGGTTCTTCTATTACATGTGGGAGGCTGCCCCACTGGGTAGTAAAAGTCTTTAACACTTCTGCCTTCTGGCAGTATTTCTGTCCCTCACACTAGAGAGAGGAGATAAAAAAGTACTGAGGGAAAGTCATATCCAACCTGTCTCTTCAACATGGAACTGAAGGGACCTATGTCTTCCATACAGACATAGGGGTAGCAACAGGCACAAAGTGCAGACATTTAGAGAAGGTGGGTTAGGGTGTAAGAGTACCTTTAATGGTTTAAAAAGACACAGCATCATTAATGTTTTTTTTCAAAGTCAGACACAATTACAACTGTTTACAGAGCCCTTTCTCTCTCCCTCAGAGACATTGGCTGAATTCCCATCATTTCTGGGACTGGACCCAATTATGCCACTGACCACAGCATTCTGACTGCTTAATGCAATTCCATGGCAAGGACAGGGAACTCCCAGAAACAAGAAAGGGCTTGATTTGCTCCACACTGTACCTGGAAACAGCTCCCAGAGCAACATGTTATGCCAAATAACTTTGCCTCAGAGTAGCCAACTAATTTGTGCAATTCTAGATTAAAACAAAGACTATTCCTTATCTTTTCTTTTTGAAAAGCATTTTTTTTTCCAGGTAAAAATTGTTGGCAGAGTTTCCCCCTGGCTAAAATTTCATAGTTCTGTAATCTTTGTTCTTGTATTTCCATGAAGACAGTGCTAGGAGGCAATTAAAAGGTGATGAGGTGGGGGAAATGAGTGGTAAAGGTGAAGGAGGATATGGCAGGTTAAACTTTCAAAGTACTTGTACATACTAGGGAAACCTTCAGTTCTTAGAAAAATCCCATGTTATCCCAGGTCTGACCTGCCTCAACAAGCGTGGTTACTCACAGTGTCAAACAAAAGTGTTTGAATTGCACTGCAAGGTGATTTATTGACTTATTTCATACCATCACTTCAGTTTATATCAACACTTAGAGAAGTGCTATATTATTCACTCTTTTCATTTTCTGATCTCCTCTTCTACTCAACAATGTTATGAATTTTTCTGTAATTTATAGCATACCATGGGTTAATAACAACCAAGGAAAAAAATACAGGACTGAATAGAATCTCTCCCTTGAAAAAACATTTCAGAGTCGTATATGAGTACAAAGCAGTTCAGTAAGTACAGAGCAAACACAACGGCATGTGAAGGCTGCAGAAGGAATGCTCTGTGAAACAGAGCATTTCAGGAGGGCTTAGTCAGAACAAAGTGAGGTGATATTTATAAGAAATAGCTTTTCTTTCTTTGACAAACTGAAAAGATGACACTTTGTGAGACTAGGGTTATGAGAAATCAAATCACTGGCTAAAATTATCCAAAGTATGTGCAAGCTGTCAGGAAAGTAATTTTAGCTTTTGTGCAATGTATAAGAACAGCAAAAAGGCCTTTAAGGACATAGGTCAACTATGGGATTTTTTGATAGTTTTCAAATCTTCTAATCAGTTTACAGAAAAGTCACGGAAATACATGGAAGCTGCTTGAGATGGAAAAATATAGATGCCCCTTCTAACAGCTGTAGAGAAACTGGTTATTTCTCTGCTATACACTTGTTCCTAAACAAGAATCAAATTCTTCATGTTGTCGCACTCCCCCTAAGGGTCTTCCTGGGATTGATAAGTCTTGTTTATTTCCACTTTCTCTGCATCTTTATTTTCATTATTTCCTTTTCTGCTTCTCTCTGCATGTCCACCTTTTCTCCTGTTTGTACTCTTCTTTTCCATCTCTCCTTTATCCTTCGGTTAAAAGCAAAGAAATGCATGTCTCCTTTCTTCAAGTTGAGCTCTTGCACACTTCTGATGTTGGTAGGACTACGTCATTTCACTTCTCTGGAACTAGAGGCTTCTATGGCTAAAGCAACATTCATGTGCCCTACAGCTGTGAGGCTAAGTACTTCAAAGTTATTTTACAAGTAATAACTAACAAAGAGGAGATGCATCTTTCTAACTCAAGGGCAATAGTAGTTAGGTTATAGACTGATACTAGCAGTGTCATTTTCTTTATATAACTTCTATTTTTTATACAATATCATAATATTGTTGATATTTCTATTATCTATTGCTGTGTTTAAAGATTTTTAAAAATCATTTTATTTTATTTTTTAGTTTGGCCTATGTCACTATGTTTAGAGATATTTACTCCCTATCATTATCTCCTGTTCATTGCTCCAGTGCTATTTTATCTGGTCTCCTAAGAAGAAACACCTTCCAATACCATGCTACTGACTGCCTGTCTGTCCTCTCTCTCCCTGTAACTTCTGTAATCTGTTTTCTTTTTACAGACAAAACTAACCACAAATTATGGCTCACTGAAACAGGAGATCTCCATGCATTTTGTGAAAACCAACAGCTAGAGAGATGGAAGACACAAGCTAAGGGCTACCTGAAGGAAATGTTACCCTGTGCGCATCACAGCTATCAGTTCTCTTTGATGTGCAATGATGGTGCACCAACCCACACAGCGAGCCATCCTGCATGTAAGGAGGCTAAAAAAGCTAAAAAGACCCTGACATGTCTCATTTCGGTCACTGAAATCATATGGGGTAAGCCCATATGTGGTATTCATTGCATCATATTTTTTAAGAACATTTATGGTGCATTTTGACTTTCCGCTTGTTGGAAGCTCATTTCTCTGGCTGCCATGGAGTTCAGTCATGAATTTGCACTGTGTGCATTGCACACATACACAGCACAAAGTATTTGTATCTATGCTTCAGGTACTTATATTCTGTTTGCCTTTCTGCTTTTCAGAAGCTTTCATTAATCTCTCTGGGGCCAATTTATGGGACCAATAAAAGGCAAACTCTAGACTTTTCATGGAATTTCAGGTCACAGATATGACAATTCATTTAAAACACCAGTTCTCACACTAAATGACCTTCACAAATGAAACCCTGAGGCAATGAAACACTACAAAAACCAAATACTGATTCAACAGGAGACAGTGGGTCACTTCAGGTTTAAGGGAATATTAAGATATTCTATTTTTTCTTCAAACCCTCGTACATATAGTGGTACTTGTTTTTCATGTGTACTGTAGAGTTCGCATTGTGTATGTTGAAAGACTCTTTTTTTTTATCTGGTAATAGGGAATTTGTGTTATTTGCACATTGCAAAACTTGTTCCACAGGTATGTTGTGAAATTTTATTGGGCATTTTACAGTTTGTGATTCATGCCATATAAATGCTGCTCAGCTCAGCTTTGTGTTTTACTAATTTATGAGTAATGGATGAATGTGATTTCATGTTTGATTTTCCTGGGATGCAAGGATAACATTACTGTTTAAAAAGTCTACACCAACTTATACTTTACTCTCTGAGCCTGCAAGAGTTTTTAAGGCACAAACTGTATCTCTGGGTGTTCTTTAGCATGCAATACAATAGCACCCAAACCCAGTTGTCTTAATTAGGTGCTTATGTAATACAAGTTACTGGAAAGAGGGTTCCCACTTGCTTATATCAGAAATTTTTGTTTATTTTTGATACTATCAGTGGAGTCATCCCCATAACTGTCTGATTACCATGTGCTTTGAATGGGTAGTGACCACTGTTTATGAGTTTGGCATAGGAAATTGACATGAATTGCATCTGACAGAGAGCATAGCCCAAGAATATGTATGGACCAAGATACTATCAAATTCAGCAAGTTCTGTCAAGGATCCTCAATGAAAGTGAAAGTATCTGTTCCTCTTCATGAAGAGGCCTGTGTTCAAACAGATCAAATCTTGACAGCCATCTCTAGGCCTCCCCTGCTCTCTTTCTATTCACAAGTGACAAAAGTAGTCATTCTTACTAAAGAAAACAAAGATAATTTTGTAATTGAGGGTAAAATACGTCTAAGTACAGTAGGAGTTGTTAAACTGTCAAGGGGAAGTCACTACATCAGTTAAAGGTACCTGCCTAAATTCTTCACTTTGACCATTTCTGTGTGTAAAATGCAATGAGACAGGATATGACATGATGTACATCCCATCCCTCTTTTCTGCAGTCCCAAGCAAGTCTTAAGTTCTCAGTTATTAAAGTCACTTATCTCTATTGAAAAATTGCCACACTTTCATTATTTCATGCTAAATGATTTCAGTGATTGAATTAACAGCTTTTTCAGTTTCATAGGCAACTACAACTATGGTCAAAGTATACCAGCCCTAATATAATTAATGTCTTTATCTCCTTTTTACTACTCCATTTGAAACACTGTGCTTGTAACAGAGCCATTTTACCATGCTCACTCCAACCACAGCCCATTATTGTTAGCGTCTGGACAACTTGAGAAATGCAAATTATTACAACTATTCTTCATGTCTATAATGGCTTTTACGTTTCTTGGTTCCAGCTGGAGCCAAACAGGAGCACCAAAATACTGTAGGAAATGCTTTCTTTGTAGTATATTTGCGCATACACCAAAAACTTAAGTTTAGGAGCATCAAGCTGTTTGGGAAAGTAGGCAAGCTATTGTATTCTGCTTCACCAAAAATGACCTTGAATTTCCTTGAGGCTTGTCTACTGCTGTGCTATTTACAAAAAGTGAATTTACATGAAGAAAAAAAATGAAGGTATGTCTAAACTTGCTTCCCTTCCAGGAATTAAAATGTATTTTCTCTTACACAAATAAATTTTCTTATAATAAATCTTCATGAACAAAGTTTGGAGAAGGTTGAAAGAGTGCACAAAAGGAGACATCTCTTCTGTGGCATCCTGGTCTCTCCATTGCATTAACATCACAGTAAGGGTGGTCTTTGCCCAACATTTAGAGAAGCACTGAGATGTGGACTTCAACTTAGGAAAATATTTCCCACTCAACTGTGGAAGGGAGGAAAGAATGACCACTACCTGAAGGCATTGATTTGAAGACATGAACCTATCTATTTCATGATTTCAGAAAGCTATCTCTGAAAGCATAATTTTCTTTCCTTTTATCACCAGCCTTCAGGTTTCTACTCCTAGGGAAGCAGTGGCTGCCAGCCATGCATCAAGGAACCCCGTGCTGTCCTAGGCTATGTGAGGTCACAGCAGGCAGGAAGCCATGCTGGGCTGTCTGAACCACAACTGCTTCAGGTCAGTAGGTATTTGACTTGCACATACCTGAAGTAATGTGTGTAGCATTATAATTACCCTGCTCCAATAAGACTTGAGTGTGTTTTTTCCCTCAACATGCACACATTCCCACGGGGACCAAACCTTTTTCTCAGTATGTACATAAGATCTGCTGCCAATATATGAGAGATGATGAGCGAGTTACTGGCAGAAAATCCTATTTATACATCACATACTCATATATACATACACATAGGTATGTACATACTGAAGAGGAATTTAAGCAGAAGAATTGCCACATTTTGTCAGGATCCCTTTACTAGATCCTGAATAAGTTTTGTAATCAGCACAAAAGCTTCGTATTTCTCTTCAAAATGATCCCTTGCAGTTCAGTCAGACCTATAGTTTGTGCTGTGCTTTGCTTAGATATGTGTGCTGCCATTGGGTAATGTGGCTTACATAGCCCAGGATGTTAGACTAAGCTAAAATTCAACCAGTTGCAGTTTAGACAGGTTGAGGTTTAATTCTGTGCAGGCTTTGGCCCAAGCAACACCACTCTTTTCTATTTTTAATGAAGGATGATATTTTAATGAAGGATGATACAAAAAAAAATTATCTTCATTCCTAAAAACAAATCTTTAAGCAAGTAAATCTCGTTTTGAAATTTCCAGTTAAACAGCGTTTTGTCTTAAAAATGTCTACTTGTTGAAATTAAAATTCTTCCTGGAAGCAGAGCAACTTCAACAAAAGCCTCAAAACTGAAGAGAGAATAAATGCAAAGTACCTGAGTGATGGGCAGTGCTTTTAGACAGCATAAGAAAGATTTTTATTCAGTCACTTTTCTTGTCTGACTCCAATCAAACACTTGAACCTCACCCTGACGTACCCACTTTGTTTGTCCTGCTCACTGGGATAATAGTTATTCTATGACGATTTTCTCCCATTTTTGTTTTCTCTGAAATGGAGCATATTTTTCTGATATTGGTGGGAAATAAATATAGGCAATGGCAATTATTCTGTCACTTCTCTGAATAGGACCATGTTTAAGCATAAACCTCAACATAAGAAACTATTGTTTAGTCAGCAAATGGATAATTATCTTCTAATTAATCAAACCAATCTTTAGTCTGAAGAGGATTTGCTTTGGAATAGAAAAGTGTTGGGAAATACCGTCAACTTCCTCCCTCCCCAAAGTTCTCTGTTTTTCTCAGACTGAACCAGAAATAATTCATTTTAGAAGTTCAGAAATGGCTGGTGAACTCTTGTTTCTTCCAGCTCTTGTGTGTTGTGTCTGCACTTCTGGGTTCCAGATAAATCTGGAAGCAAATGTGAAATAATGGTCTCATGGCATTTTGGCAGGAACCTCTGGAAACTTCACAAAACAGCTTTTTCCAGACTCAAAGATGATTTTAAATGGCATAACTTCAGCTATTTAAGAAATACATTCTTTCTCTCAGAAAACTTAATGCTTCATGTGCCAATAGACATGATTAAAAAGCATCCTTGTTAAAAAAAACCATGAAGAACAGGTAGAAGAATCATGAAAAATTGAGGAGACACCTCTGAGGCAACAATGTTATGTCTGAAATTAGTTGAATAGGGAGGACATTTAGATACAGAAATAGAATCTGTCATTGTGGTCTTATTTCCATTATGAATCTAAACTTAACTGTCCCCCCCACACCATTAATTTATTGGTATAACTGTCTGTAATGTATGTATTACCAGCATACATGTAAGCTTTAGTCACTGTCACTCCAGAATGGTCTCAGGGGGAACCTATACTTTCAGATGTAAAACCAGCTTCAGAAACAAAGTATGTGTCAGGAATGTTATCTCCTGGGGTGAGACAGAGCATTTTTAAGTGAAAATACAGGGGCCACAGCCTTCAAAGCTGAAAGGACAGTTATGTAGCAATAAAAGTCTTATATAACCACAAGACAGGAGGGCCTCACATTCTGCTATCTGCCTGCTGCCCACAGTGGCTATTCCTAGTTCCCTGGGTTGGGGAATAAAGGCAGATTTATTCTAGCTCACTTTGCTCCTTAATTTTCTAGGTGATGCAGGCAAAGCATTTATGGTCTCCGTGTCTCATATACCCATGTATATATTCAACATAATGATAGAAATTTATCTATTTTGAAGGATCTGAGACCTTCTACGTTGATATAAATGCTGGGATTCCACATATATTTACATTAAAAAGCCATGAGCATGGAGGTTTTTACTGGACCCCACTATTCTTTTTGGTAAATGAAGATCTAAATCTGCAAAGTATATTTTGATATATAGAGTGTCTTGAATTTCCACTGATTTCAATAATCATTGTCTATCTGTTGTCACTGCTTCAGAATGAAAACAGATGATAAAATCTTGGTTTTGTTGAAGACAAGGGAAGTTCAGTCTGGCTCAATGCTTAATAAACATCATGTTCTGGTAAGATCTGATTGTTTTTTCCCCAAATTTTTTCACTGCCTTCTTTCTGAGTATTTAAACACATGTAGATTGATTTGACCCTGCTTCTTACAGCATCCCTAAATATTATGCAACAGTGACACTAATCAATATCAAAGTCATGTTCTGTGCCACTGACCATTCATTCTTTCACTATATTTACACAAAAAAAATTCTACTAGAGAAAGCCTGAGAAGGACGAAAGCATTCACATACCTGTGGCAAAGGTTCCTACATGGCACCTTTTTGGTGCAGTACCACAACTCATTGTACAATGGTCACCTCAAACAAAGCCATTCCAAATGACAGTCACTGCAGTGCTGCAGGACCTGACACACTGATAATGCTGGGGAACAGAATTCATTCTTGTCTTCTCACAAGGATATGTCTAAAAGTAAGAGCCTTCCTAACCTATACATCAGGAAATTAGAAGACCTCAATGAGAATCACACTTCACCAGAAACCTCAATGGATTCAAATTTTTAAGCTGTGCAAAGCAAAATTGCAAGGCATGTTTTCAGGCACTCAGGTGTCAGCTGAGATTTATGAATTTCACATACAAATGTTTGATGAGACATCCAATTTTCAAGAAACAGCTTTAGGGAACAATGTTCACTTGATGAAATGTTCAAAAGAATAAACCTGGTTCTCTGAAAGTGAACAAACATGAAGCCCTCTGTGCCTTTATAGCCCTTGAGAAAGCTATATGCACATTAGGAAATGTAAATGAGTGACTTAAAAGTATATCTGTTTACATATATAACATGCCAAAGGTATATATGCCAACAGGCTGACATTAAGGACTACAAAGGATATACCCTAAAATGCACCAGGGAGAGGCTGCAGAGAGATCTTGAAGACCCTTATAATAAATAATGCATTAAGTGGATGCGATGGCTACAGCTTGGTGAAGAAAGCTGCTGAAATTACTACTCATGCTGAAAGTTCACCTAACAATAATCTGCTATGTGCAGTGTTTACAGAAAAGACAGAGGTGCTGGGATAAAAATAAGTACCCTAAAATTCTCTACAGGTATTTAACTTTTTAATATCTGCAGCAAAATGTCAGCCATGCTATATAAAAACAAAACCACATGTGTACGCATATGTGAATACAGAAAGAAACTTCCCATCCAAGAACCAGCTACACTGATTCACCCTCCTACTGGGGAAATGAGTATGCTCGTGCTTTAACCTTTTGCTCTGGGCAGAAAAGAGAACTGCTTATTAAGAGTGACCAGCAGGGATGGAAGAGGGAAGCCCGGTGTCCTAGGACAGCCACAAAGAGAGGTTCTGTTCTCTTCTTCTGCAATCATATTGGCAAAGGGTCACTGTCCCTCCCGAGCCCGCATAGTCTTCCTAGTGAGATGTAATGGCAAAGGCCACTACCCTCTCTAGAGCGACAATGGGCCTGTTCCTATCTTTTCCCTCATCCCAAAGTTACTTACTGTCCTTTCCCCTTTCCTACCTGAGCTCGTCAGTCTCTTCCCATAGACGAGCCCTTAAGTGATGTAACAAGATTCTGACATGAAGCAACATATAATTCTGCTTACTCCTTTTATTTTATTGTGTTTTAAGCCCATACAGGCCACCAGCGACAACCTAGTGTAACCATCGATTTGACTGTCCCATCTCTCTTTACAGTGAATTGCTGACAACACTTTCTTTCATAAATAGAAGAAATTAAATAAAGACAAGCTATCCTAAAGTAATAAGTTCCTAAAAAAAAAAAAACAACCAAAAAACCAAAACCAAATAGAAAGCCTCTTGGATTCAGTTGCTGCAAAACTGCTGGCTGCAATTACTTTCACTCACAGCCCACGCTGAGCCAAGGCTCTAAAACCAGGGTGTGGAAGGAGGAGAGCTCACTGTAAGGGATTTCTGCAGGCAGCCTAATTGCCTGCAACAAGCTGTGACAGCTGTCACGTGCCTGCCTGACTTTCAGGTATACAAAGCATGAATAGGATGCACACTTGTTCAGGAGTAAAATTTTGACTACTTCTCGTGTCCACAGAATACAAAGGAGTTTGAGGACTTTGGTCTTGACCTCTGGGATAATATCCATAGGTTCCCTGAGCTAAAGCACCTCAGTTAACTTCTGAATTTACTTTTTTTCCCTGGGGGGGTGGTGGTGTGTGCATGCAAAACACTTTAAGGAACTTCTTGAGATGACTAAGGTTGTTGCATTGACTTAGCCAGTGAATCTGGAATTGGTTTTCTATTAACATACAGATCATACCTCTCAGGGCTGTTTGTGTTTTCAAATGCTGCTTCCTCATTTACTCAACAGTTGTGTTTTTAAAGTCCTTTCCCACTCACCCCCCACCCACCCCCCCCCCCCCCCCCCCCCCCCCACACCCCACACACTTCAAACCTTTTTTAATCACAAGACTCCAGCATCTGGCGCCCTTGGTCCTGGTGTTTGTGATTTAGTCCACCTCTGCATGGTGATTTTTATGGGAACTGTCTTCATGGCTAGCACTCCATACTTAATAAAATGGACAGAACATTTTTTCATTAGAGCACATTCCTTCAGAGAAACTGTGGGAGGAAAAATGTTAACAGAAGACTGTGTAACCAGAATCAATTAAAGGCAATATCCTAAATTATTTAAATCATAGGGCTCTTTGCCATTAACATGAATAGGACAGGGATGCCAGTCCCGCTTTCCATTGAATTTTCCACTTGCATCCTCTTAAAGCAAGCATCCACATCAGAATATCCTTCAAGAGATGCACTGGACATTTTCATGTTGAAAAGGATACAGAAAGCCATGCAGACTGTGTAAGTTGTGGGCACAATTTCTGAGGTTCTTCACATCCATATTATGTTTTTTATATATATCTCATTGATTATATCTACTTGGTAAGCACCTAACAAATATAAATCACATCAGTCCCTGCTTTATTCACCATGAAGGTAGAACCTTGCAGCTGCTTAGTTGCAGACAGAATAAGCTAAGGGTTTCTGATTCATAAACGTATTGCACAGAACTGAAACAGCTTGGCTCAAAGTCCAGATGGAGATTGGTGACAAGTGATGTCCTTCAGGGGCCCATACTGGGACTGTTTAATATTTTCATCAATGATATAGATAGCAGGATTGAGTGCACCATCAGCAAGTTTGCAGATGACACCTAGCTGAGTGGTGCAGTCCATATACCAGAGGGATGGGAAGTCATCCAGGGGACCTGGACAAGATGGAGAAGTAGGCCCAGATGAACCTCATGAGGTTCAACAAGACCAAGTGCAGGTTCCTCATCAATACAGGCTGAGGGATGAGGTGATAGAAAGCAGCCCTGCAGAAAAGGACTTGGTGGTTCTGGTGGATGAGAAGCTGGACATGAACCAACAATGTGCACTTGCAGCCCAAAAGGCCAATTGTATCCTGGGCTGCTTCAAAAGAAGTATGGTCAGCAGATCAAGGGAGGTTGTTCTGCCCCTCTACTCTGCTCTGGTGAGACTTCACCTGGAGTACTGCATCCAGCTCTGGAGCCCTCAACACAGAAAGAACATGGACCTGTTGGAACGGGTCCAGAGGAGGGCCACAAAAATGATCAGAGTGCTGGAACACCTCTCCTGAGGGAGCTGAGGTGGTTCAGCCTGGAGAAGAGAAGCCTCTGGGGAGGGACAGCAGAGCAGCCTTCTAGAACCTGAAGGTGGCCTGCAAGGAAACTGGAGAGGGACTGTTTACAAGGGCATGTAGTGATAGGACAAGTAGCAATGGTTTTAGGAAGAAGTTCTTTACTATGAGGGTAGTGGAACACTGGAACAGGTTTCCCAGGGAGGTGATGGAGGCCCCATCCCAGAGACATTCAAGGTCAGGCTTGATGAAGCTCTGAGCAACCTGACCTAGTTGAGGATGTCCCTGCTTATTGCAGGGGGGTTGGACTAGATGACCTTTAGAGGTCCCTTCCAACCCAAGGCTCCCTATGAGTCTTTTCAGGGCAGCAGAACATGATGACACGCACTGGCACCAGCCAGCTCACTAGTGACAATACTCGCACTGACTCAAGAAGTGCCATGCAGTTGGTAACCACAAGTGGTCAGGTGTCTAGTTGTGTATTTGCTTCCAAGCTCACCACCATCTCAGCGCTTCTTGGATCTCGGAGCTTCCTACACAACAACTTTTTCTGTGGGTGATGAAAGTAAAATTTGTGGTCTTTGCCCTATCTGTTGCTTATTTATAGGGATATAAAAATTGGCAGATAGCAAAATGTCAGCAGGTGTGTCTGACATTCAGACCTCATCACCCATGACTGTTTTGGTCCATTTGAGCTGTTATTCCTATGCTGGGAACTAGTTTTGAAGTTAGGACCACTCCTAAATGAGCCCATTTGTGTTCTGCACTAGAACTGTGTTGTCTCAGGTAATTTGTAGTCTTCCATTCTATCATTACAACTGTGCCTTTTTTGTGTTGTAAACTCTATAAATAGCTTTGAAATTTTCTTCATAAATATATTTTCCTACCACATACATTCATTAGCAAGGAGTTTGTATTTTTCTATTCAGGCTCTGTTATGGCATACATCACTTTCTCAGCATCTACTCACCTGTTCTGCTACTCAACACTCACCAAAATTTGCATTAGGGCTCTTATGTTATAATTCTATTCTCTATTGGTTTATGTAATCACTTTTTTTTTTGTTTGTTTGTTTTTTAAACATATGCACTGCTTTGTAATAATACAAATTAACCCCCAGAATTATAGCGGGAAAGGTTTTTCTCTACTGAGTAGCAGACAAGTGTTTATAATTGGTTACTTCTGATTTTTCTGCCTATCACTTGTTTTATCAGTGTGAGTTACCTAACCTCTGGGGATGAACTGATCTGCTGACATGAGCAAAAGTATTTGGGCATTCCTCAAAAGATACATTTTTATTGTCTTGGGTTATCAGAGGGTGGCAACTGAACTTTTCCCAAATAATGTGTTCTTTCAAGATTTCTCAAGATAGGAACTCCACAGATGTATTAAATAGTGACAGCATTCTGGAAACTGAAGCATCATTCAAGATCTGAACACATGGAGGAGAACAGAGAAGCTCTGGCAAATAAAGACAAATATACCTGCACTGCTACCATGCCATAGCTTTTTAGTTGCAGAGAACAGGAGAAATCAAATTTGAGCTGCTATCATGAAATTCGCCGTGAGAAGCAATAATAGAAGAAAACAGGATTTACGCTGAAGCCTATTATATTCTTTTTGTAATCCTGTTGTTACGTCCCTTTATATTGATATAATTGCATTTCTTCAAGGTTACCCAAGGAACTTGATACATGGGACACAAAAAAACCCAACAAAAACAGACTCCAGCTGGTAATATGTAACTACTATTTCTGACATTGCAATGGAATATCTTCCATTTGATTATCCTATTACCAAAGCATCAAAGCAGTTAAGGACAGACAAAATATTTCTTCTCCTTTTAGATGCACCAAAAACATCCATGAGGAGTTACTTGCTTTTAGATTTATGAAATAAAATCTTGGATGTTATGTTTTGCCCGTGTTTGTATTTTAGTACAGACACAAGAAATAACAAGAGTAAATTAGAAACAAACCCATAACTTTTCATCTGCAATCTCAAAACACAAGACATCAAAAATATCATGTCATATTTGGCTACTATAAGGTAGCAAATAATGGGTCAGCCTTGCTTCCACACAGAGTAGCAGTGGCACTTCCCTGGACTCCAGTGGGAACAGACCAAGGCTAACATACTCCAGGAATTCTGAGAAATTATTTTCAACAAAACCTCCCATATCAGAAGCTCAATAACTTTTCTTAGTCCTAAATGAGTTAGGTGTTTCATTAACAGCCATCCTTTCCACCCTCATTAAATATGGCAGCACTGATGAAAATATTTCCTTCAGAACCCCCTTTAAAATTGCTCACTAAGTTATATGCCACCTTTGATAACAATAAGGTAATGTTTATTGCTTTCCAGTGTTTGGAAAACTGGCTTTCCATCAAATACATTTCCTAAAATGTGTGTTTATTTTAAAAACATACCCTTGGATTGCCATTATACATTTCATTAGGAAAGCGATTGATTGGCTCTGGATGCATGGGATAAAACTCCACATGTATACAAACATTTTTATTTAACTTCTGGGAGTTTTAAAAGTTTGACTCCGTAAGAATGCATTCAACAGAGTAGCTAGCTTAGTGCTGTTTAAATTGTCATTCACAGGCCATGGAGTGGCATTGGACCCTCTCACTTCACCAGCAGTGTGATTTTTTTTCAGTTTTATGTGAAGAATGGTCTAAAGGATGAAGCCACTACATTTAGAGATCCATTGAAGTCTAATACCAGGTCAACCACATGTTCCTTATACATCTGTTCTTCACACTGTATTTTCTACTCTTTCTACATTTTTCTATATTCCAATGGTAGAGTTGAAAAGAGAGTGCTGCTGTGTCTACAGTCAAGGAAAGGGCACAGAGGCTGCAAAAGATAGGTGCTGAACTAAGCACATATTCCTCCTATTCCTCTTTTTACAGCCAGCAGTGTACAGTTAGAAAGCAGATGTAAGAGAGAAGGCAGAGCACGCACACACACACACACACACACACGCGCGCGCACACACACACACACACACACACTCTCTCTCTCTCTTTTTCTCTCTCTCTGGGAATGGGACACTGTGCCAGGGTGCCTGGCTTCCTTCCAGGCATAGGCTTCCCCTGACATGTTCTCCACTTGGAGACTGCTCAGAAGTGGTCTAGGCTAGACTACCACAGTGCTGCTGAGTAGACAGCACTCAATTAATTTAGAATTGAAGCTAACAGAACTACAGCAACCAGAGCTGATTTCACTATGCTCAACAAGAAAATAACAGCATAGAGGTAAACTTCATGGTCAATGGGAACCACCAGTGCCTGTGTCAGGGCTGGACCCTGGTGCTCCTCACCAAACAAGGCCTGACTGCAGGGCTTGGGCAGAGTGGTGTCAACAGTGGCCTTCAGTTTTGCAAAACCTATCTAGACTTACAGGTGGACTTTAAGAGGCTTGAAGTAGCTCTGTGACAGTTACAAGCTTCATTTCAGATAGTTGCAGCTGTGAACTCTGAAGCTGGCCAAATTTCCGGTGAAACCATTTGTTAGTTTTCAGTTTATTGCACAGATTATATACATGGTTATCTAGTTTCTTGTGGGTTTTAGTTTTCCTCCCCCATCCATAAAAATATTTTATCACTTCATATTCCAAAAGATGCCTGAATGCTTGCAAGTTGAGAAGAATAATCTTTGGAAAATTATGTAAGAACTTAAATTTTGTTTCTTTGACTCAGAAAAAAAAGAATATAGTTTTGGCTTGTCCTCAAACCATAATAGTTTCTCTTAAAAAAGGATTTAGAGGACTTGAACCCAACACTTTTTGCAGCTGCTGACACCTACAGAAACCTACACAAGGCTCCTGTAGGACATATTATTTAACAATGATTGTGTTTTATGATTTCTGATTTGGCATGCTGTTTTTTGTATATTTTACTTTTTAAATAAAAAAATGTGTAGGGAGTATGGGAAGAAACACTAGGGATGTGAGTAGGACCTAGAATCTTCAAGAACTGGGAGACACAGATATCAGTGTCCCAGCCTGGATGGATAGAGTGTGATGGATGAGGTCCCACCTGCCCAGGGACTGTAAGCAATGATACAGCACTTGGGCAACATGGCAGGAAGCAGAATGCCAAGGTAGTCCTGAAATCAGAGCAGCAAGTTGTAAAGAAAAGGCTCCGCTGAAGACTGAGTTATAACTGAGGCTCTGGGAGCTGGCTGAAATCAAAACAGTCAGTTTAAAAGAATCAGACTGAACTGGTTCAAACACAGATTACAGAGCACAAAGCCACAAAGGAATGGTGCTTGATGCTCTGTAAACAGACACGACTTGGGAGCCTACAGAAGAATTAAGACAGAAATCATAGTTCAGTAGATGTTGATAATTTCAGCTATATATAAATTAAATATGACTCTTTGAAAAAATGTTTCAGAAAGAAACTGAAAAAAGATACTGCAGTTGTGTACTTTACATGTATGAGGTTTTTGGTCTGGTCTTATCTCAGTTGTAACCCATGTTAAGAGACAACATGCCTTATATGACTGTTTGCCCTCACATTCCTAGCAAATACCAAACTCCTGTTTAGATCAAGGGCAATCTAGGCATGGGTGAAACACAGGACTGGATCTATGCTTGCAAAATATGCAGGGCTATGTTGCTATCAAGAGTATTAATTCACCAAACGTTAAGAAAGCAAATAATGCAGAACATGGACTTGAATAATTTTTCCTTTGTTCCCTTCAAAATCAAGTTTGTTCTAATTTGGATACATTTCTGCAATATACAGCAATAAAAGGAGACCTCGGAGACATTTCACACCAATGTATTTCTCCTTCCAAAAAAATCAGCCATTATGAGCATTTGTCTGCAGGATATGTAATGATGCAGAAGACAGTCAAAATATCAAAGGAAGGGGAAAAACTGGCAGCTGTAGCACGCTGATAAAGTTATGTTCAGAAAACCTCTTCAGGTGCTTAGAAGAGCCAAGGATGTGCTCTGATGCTTTTTAATACATAGCAGAGACCTATTTTATAGGCTAATCAAATTTGATGGAGTTATTCAGCTTAGTTTGGGCTAGGTACTATAGCATATCTCATGGAAAGCAGCATCTGGCTCAATATGATAGGACTTCTACCATAACAAATAACTTAATGAATGCCCACTGCTCCCAGAGGTGCTTAAATTACATAAGCAGATTAAAGCACATTTAAACCTGTTAGTGTGCCTTGTCCTGAAACATTATTACAAACTGGTGGAAAATTTTGCAAAAGTACAGTTGCCATACTTCTGATTGTGTCATTTTTTCAGGATTTCATCATCCCATTCATCACTTGGAGCGTTGTGAACTTCTAGCAGGGAGAGCTTATGGTGTAAGGATTGAGCCAATGGCCAACAATAAAAGGACAGCCAGAAGCAGAGGTCTTATATGTTACTTTTTCATCCATTTATGAAGTGGTATTCATAAAGAGTGGGACAGGCTCTCAGCTGATGCATAGATCAGCACAGACCACGGACATCAGAGGCAGCCTTTCCAGTTAACACCATTTGAGAACATAGTGTGGCATTTCTTCAGGTGAAAATTCTTCATATGAAAATATTTTGTTCTTAACTGCAGTTCAACAAATCTCTACTGAAACTATGGCTAGGATTTTTTGCCTTACAACTGTAGATTTCAAAGAATTTTTAAAGTCTGAAAAACATATACCACTACCTCCTTCAGGAAGAAATAGCCTGAGGTATAAGAGATCAGATTGCTTGATCTAACAGATATCAACCTCACATCTGTCTTCACATCTGAAGACAGATCTCATGATAAAATTGTAATGATAGTGTAACCATACTTTTGTTATACTAGGTTGTAGTCACTGGTGAGATCTAAGCTGCTTTGCCCTCACAAGGGCCTATAAGGTATATACATCCAAGTTTCCTTTCCCAAAACCAGCAACCACTGAATACTTCACTCTTTCCCTAAATGTGACTGGACTGAAGAGCTGATAAACATTCTCCTAGGCTTCCAGTTAAGAATTCTGTGACCAACTTTTCTTACTCATCCTTTCTTGATGGCTTCTATTTCTTGTTTATATTGCATAAATATAACACATCTTCCCACCCTCAACTTTAGCTTTAAAAGGGCTTTATAACCAATGAAGCCTAATCCTACCTCATATCTGTCTGGACACATGAAGGAGATGCTAACAGAGAACAGCTGATATGAACAGCTTCCCTAAATACATTTAATTAAAGGATTGGAAGAGAGAAAGCAAGCAAACTTCCTTGAAAAAGAAATTGCATGTTCTTCTGGGATAAGACAGTGTGAAGAAAAGTACAAATGTGACAAAGGTAAAAGATGAGGAAGATGAATCAGTTACATATAAGCAGCTATTGCCATTGCTTCTACTATGAAATAGGTATCACACCTCTTTTATTACCATCTTCTCGCTGTCTTTGCTTTCTTCCACTGTGCGTTCCTGCAATCAACAGAAAACCAGGAGAGTCACAGAAAAGGCTCAAAACGCTGATTCAGCTTGCACTACCCCTGCACATTTCTAAATGTATATTAATACTATTTATGTAGAGTTCAAGTTAACAAATCTTCCTGAGTCATATGGCTAAATAAAGAGCCTAAAGGAAAACTGTATTGTCTCCAGTCACTCTTTTTGCATTGTGGCTGGGTTTGGCAAACTGGCAGAGAGAAAATTATCTGAGGGACAGAAATTTCCAGGAAACCTTTCAAACATGTAACTCTAGTACCCTTAAGATCACTATGAATAAAGGTAAAGTGTATTGATTCTCATTCCTGCACTGCTTTGCATCAAAAATAGTTGTATTAGGGAAACAGAATTCAAGAAACTTAACACAAAGTGAAGAAGAATCTTCCCTCATTGACATGTCCCTGGTCTGTGCATTTTCATGTCTCGCAAAGAGTAGGAAAATAATTTTGTAATGAGTTGGCTCAACTTAAATAACATCTATGGAGAACCATGTGGAATTCACATACGACTGGCTCAATATGATAGGACTGAGAGAAACAAAATTACTAGAGAAGAGGCATAAAACTGCAACAGGTGAAAGAGGGTTAAGAAGTGTGCGGGACTTCCTTAAGTAGTATAAGCAGGTCACAAGATTGGCCCTCAGATTGGATCCCTGACAGAACAAGTCTCAAAAGCAATTGTTCAGATGGAGAGAATTGAAGGTCATTTTGTCATGTCCTGTCTCCAACCCACACCTTTGCTCAGGCATTGCAATGAGTAGTGTTTGCAAAGCCTTATTATGTCATATCTTTGCCTCTTCCTACCCAAAATCTGAAGCACATGGGGATGAATTGGACAGGAGCCGTAGTATTGCACCAGGAATGTGGGTTTCACAAGTTGTCTATCAAGAAATCCAAATGAGAATGGCTCTCACCTCACAGCATCTCTTCCTTCTTTCTCCCTGTGAAACAGTTCCTTACTGAAAAGTGTATGTGAAACACTGAGCAGGGGGGCAACAGAGAAACTCTTCCCAATAAGTAACACACCCAGTTGTTCAATATAATGTTTTGGGCATATATTGGAAAGTACCTGAGATGGATTACTGTGAGGACTGGGAAGAAAACATTCATGACACTAGCTTCTGTAAATCTACACACTAAAAAGGGGTTAATAACATCCACTGCATTGTTGTTTCAGCAGATCATCAGATATCAGGGATAAAATCCATTTTCTGTGTTCCAAAGAAGCCACAATACTGAACTGTAGACCAAAGGCATGAAGATGTGACATGGGTGCTGCCTTTCCCTGAAGCCTCAGGCATAGAGAACGAATTTGATGGATCATTGTTTAAAATTTCACAATCATTGGTATTGAGTAAGATGCAAAAATGTACTGAGTGGGATGGGAGAAGATAGACAGCATTAGTTCTTTATTCATGCCTTTGTCACAGACCAGTGGACATATGGGAAGAAAAGATGGAAAGATGATACTGAGCTAATGAGAGGGGTAAACATGTACCGTATAAATCTCTGGATCACTGGTCATTCCAAGAAGAAAGGATTCTCAGACCAGTTCATTTTTTCCAAGTCCACTGTAAGAAGCTAGATTAACAGCTACCAAATATAGACATCAGCAGAAGTTCAGTGCCTTGAACTTTGGGTATTTCATCACCGTAACAACTCATCATGAACTCTGATATAATCTTGTAATAGAGAGACTGAAAAGTAAAGATGTTTACTTCATAAATCTTCTCAAAACTCAATTTCAGGCTCTCACCCAAGGCCTAATTTTAAAAGATGAGATTAAAATAACCATTTTTTCCAGTTCTTCCTTAGGTGTGATTCTTCTTTTCATCGTGATGTACTAAATGTACTAAATCCTTCTACATATTCCCCAACACTAGACTAGTTAAGCCTAAATTTTCTAGCTCTTCAGCAGACTGATGATGGGACATTTTGTAAATTATTTCAAGTGTGAAATCTGCAGCATGATTAAAATCTCCTGCTGCTGTTTGAAAAACAAAAAAACACACCAAAAAAAAAAAAAAAAAAGAAAAAAAAAAAAAAAAAACAAACCCCAACAAAAAAAAAAACCAACATACAACAAAACCACCACCCACAAATGCAGGTTCAGATTCCCCAAAAAGCATCTGCAAGCAGTTTTAAAAATGCAGTGTAGTCTCTGCCAAAAGTAGGTGAATATATATATTAGTAAAAGCACAACTATGATTGCTAGGACTGCTACTTCTACATTAAGCAGTTTTCCTCCTACAGCCTTTTGAATAGCAAGACTTGGTATTTCTGCCTTTGTGAGGATAAAGCTGCACCATGCTGAGACTGCTACTTCTTTGCAGCTGCTCAACCACAGGTACTCACACTGTGGGTAAGAGTATCTCCTGGGGGGGGGGGGGGGGGGGGAACCAAAAAAAAAAAAAAAAACAAACTACAAAGTAGCTTAAGACATATTAACACCGCTGCTCATCTGGATAAATGCAGTCTTTGAAATGTCTGTGAAAACAGGCAAAATGGATACCTTTATTTGGGCTTCCTGATAGTCTTGAAACAAATGTGTCCCCTAATAGACCTCTATGCTCAGCTCTTCTCACTGCACATGGATGTGCTCCTGAACTACAAGAAAGATGTAAGAGGATGAAACCGGTCTGTGTCACATTACTCCTCTTCCATCAACATACTATTTCAGAGAGAAGGGGTTTACCCCTTGCACCCATTTGTGCTGTCTGCTACGTAGCATTTGAAGTGACATTTCCACAGACAAAGCTGCTTTTATACACCTTGATTTCTAAAGTAGCTATAACCAATTCTTACAGCACCAGGACGAGCCAACCTGCAGACTACCAGAAGCCACTAGTTAATGCATTCACCTTGCATTTTAAGTGCTACCTTATCTATACATTACATCTGTCCATATAGTTCAGCATTGCACAGGATTCTTTCTGAACCTTAGAAAGTCATATTTCTAGATACTAATTTCAGTTTCACAAGGCTTGCTTGTGATTCACAAATTTTTTGGTCTAGTCAAATGTTCTTGCTTGGATGTCATGCTTCAGGGCCTAATCCACCTTAGGATCTGTGGCACATATAAGCCTGAGACTGAAGAGACCTATTTTGTTCCATCTGTTTATCTTACTACCAAGGCTGAGTCATGCTCCATGGCAGATTTACTATTAACCACTCATCTTATATTAGTGCCAAAAAGTCTCTCTGAGAATTGAGGCTTTACTGTGCAGTCCGCTATGCAAGCAGATGAACAGCCCTTGTCCAGGAAGGATAATAACGCAACAACTAGTATGCTCAAACACTGTCCTTGTTTTTCTTCTGTCACTAATAGTGAAAAGCACTGCTAGTTCAGATAAAGAATCTCTCTTCCCTGCCTTCCCAGAAATAAATTCAGAAGTTTGTCATGACTGGAGGGCAGATTCTAGAATAACAACTGTTGTTGCAAAGGCAGAGGTTATACAGGCCTCCACATGACAAGCAAAAAAAGGACCTGAACTGCAAGAAGGTGGTATCAAAATAATTAAGAAAAAGCATCACCTGCACAGAAAACAGTTTCATACATAAAGAGCTATAGTGCAGTAAAGGTCCTCAATAGTCTTAAAGATGTAGTTTTTAGAATATCACAAAGGGTAAGTAACAATGATATTGCCATTAAACATTAGTTTCAGTATTTGCCATGCGTTGTGTCTTTAAGACTTGGTTTCAAATGATACATGCTGTGCTTGTATTCTGCAGAGTATATTTAACTTTGAGGATTATATATCCTAGTCGGCTATCAAAGAAATAATAGCTGAAATCAGAGCTCTTTACACAAAAAGAGCCTTTGCAAGCACAATGTTTTCCAAGGGAAACAGCTACTGGAAAGAAGAATTAACTAAAGAACTAAATTAAGAGAGAGAATGCAGGAAAAAAGATCAAATTTCTTACTTGAATTTGGCATGCTACTTTGTACTAAAAGTTTATTCATTCTCAATGGAGAGTTAATGTTTTCCTAGTCAACATTCTTCCCAACTGCATCTAAAAAAGTCCTTCCATGAACTATTCCTATCAGGAATGTATGTAACGCTATGCTCTCTGTACCAACATCGAAATTAATTTGGAGTCAATTCTAACACTTTCAGTCTGGCAAAGTCATCGCAGAGGTCCCTTCCGGCAGAAGTAAGAGTTAAACTGCAAAAGACTATGAAACTCAGGAAAAAAAGAAACTAAAGCATTTCTTCATTCCTCTCTTGTGCGTACAGCTTCCTTCTCACTGTCACACTACTGAGAGAAGGACAGATGAGGTGTAATTAGAAAAAAAAAAAATAGAGGCGGGGGGGATTAAGAAGGAGCAAAAGTGGGAGAGAGATAGAGGAACAGATCATAACATGGAAGGACACATATGGGAAACGGACGCAGTGGAAACAGATGTTGATATATAACATCGTCTCATCATGATGCAACTGACTAAACCTCACCAGAGGTCATGCAGCGTAGGAAGAGTTTTCATTTTCATTTGGAGAAAGATAAAGGTCATCATTCAAACAAACTAGCTGCAGGAAACTTTCCTGTCTGTGATTCTTTTGCCAAATCATCTTTAATATGAGACCTGTCTCTGCTAGCGAGGCCTGGATATTTTTAAGGGTAGGACTTGAAACACTAGTCTACTTTTTTGTGGAGTCTTAGAAGAAGCAAATGTCTGTTTGTGAGTTTTTGTTTTCATGCTAAGCCTTTCCCCATGTTTGCTAGGGCTTTTCAGACATATAGCACTACTGAGGAAACTTAGTAGATCCTCTGCATGCAGGAAAATCGAAAAGGCTAAGCTGAGGGATAGATCAGAGACAGCAGGTACCACAGCCTGATCCAGGAGTAGCAGGAGATGTACCGGTGGGACAGGGCTCTCTAGAGGTAGACAGAAAACCAGGGCAGACCAGGTCCCTTAACAAGTGAGACACGTTCTTAATGAGTGAGAAGTTTCCCAGCTTTAACTGACTCCAGAGATTTTCACTGACTGTTTTAGCAAAACTTCCTGACACATAATCCTCACTACTACAAAATTATCCACCTCCTTAAGGTGTACCCTGAAAAAGTAACAGCAACTCTATCTGCTATAGGATGCCTCATAGCACTAGTGCTTACATCTTCCCCTGCACATAAGTGAGTGAGGGAAGATCATGTTGCATGTGTTTTGAAGAGCAGGATAAACACTAAAATTTTACTCGATGGTAAAATGTTTCAGAAGTAACTTATTTTAATTATGAAAAAGTGAAATTATGCAAAAATTCTGCAGTGTAACCTTAGACAACTACTGAATTTAAATGTATTAGACTTCATTAAACAGACAGTGTTTCTGAACTCCAGAGCTTATACTCTTCTGAAAAAGGCTAAGTATAAAGAACTACAAAAATACCATCTTTCTTGTTTATTTTCATCTTTTGGTTTTCTGTAAATACTTTAGGATAAGTGCTTCTTTCTGTATCACACTTCAAAAACATACTAGATGCAAACACGAGCTAGGTCCAGAGAACATAAAAAATGATGACATTTCACCATTAAAATAATTTACTGCTACTGTTTGAGGAGCATGGTGGACAAGTGACATCATAGACCCACTCGCAAATGATAATAACACAGCTTTCTCTTTAATGTATTCTTGCAAGTCTAGTGTAATTGGCTTCAGTGTAGTTACATGGAGTCTGTGCTGGAAAAATGAATTTGTCTTCATATATTTAATACCACAGCTCAGGTTCAGGTCAGAATTTCAAAGCAATTCTAGGGAGATGTAAACTGATGTATACGTTTGTGCTCTCCTCAGTGTATGTAGTACAAAGACATACATCCCCTAAATAGGTGCACATTTCTGACCTAGCAATTCCAAACCAAACAAGGCCCTGAGTGGAGATAATAGTTCAGCAACACAGTAACATAGCTCCCTCACACCTGGGAATATCAACAGACCAACCTCTTAGCTGCCCTTGCGAGCTCCTATTGATACAGAATGCAATCCAGTTACGGATCTGCAAGTAATGACACTCATGTAGAGTTCAGAGAATCCAAACAATCAGTCAGAAGACTTTTGAGGGTAAAAAAAATTATCAGTTTCTTGTTCAGCTTTATACATCCTCCTAGCACATTTCCAGATAAACTGTTAATTTATACTATGTTATGAACTGTTCATAACTTCTGTTTTGAAGTACTGCAAGGACATCAAATTACTACACAGGTATCCCTTGCCTACCTCAAGTCGCATCGCATCTTTAAATACCTTTTGTTTCATAAAGAGACATTCACCATTGCAAAACAAAAGAGGAGAAACTACTATGCAACTGCAGGCTCATTATCACCTGCATGATTAGAAGCAGATGCAGCCAAACAGCTTCTCCTAGATGATTAGAGAAAGTCTCCTACTTTTGGAGCAAGATTGAAGTCACGAAAATATATTCAGACCATGCTATTCTGGAGGTTATTGATATCTCAGGAGGAAGACTTTCCTCTACAAAGTCACCTTTGTGCCATAGATGTCCCCACACAGTGGGGACTATTACAAAATATAAAAAGGAAGTTAAAAAATATGTGCAAGACAACTCTCAGTGATGTTGAAGGATGTGCTGTGTATTTGCTGAGGATGTGGGGAAGGGAAATTACACAGAAATGGACTAAGCAAGAAGTATCAAATAGAAAACAAGATGCCATTTTTCTAAGATGTTAAACTTTCCATTCACTTGGTGCAAATTTTTTATATTTTTTTAATCAGGTCAATGACAAAATTAAAGAGTTTCTGTGAGAAAGTACAGCGTGTGTCGATTCAGCAGCCATTACCAGCAAAATAGTGGCAAAAAATGACATAATTTCCTGGAATTCCGAGTGTATTCCATCAAAAACTGAAGTAACACCATTAGATTAGGCAATGTGAGAGACAGTCCACTGGGATGGTAAAACGTTTATTATAATTGTTTCTCTGACAGAGGGTCCTTGTCCCAGATTAAAAAGCAAATTCTACCCTGATATAGTGTGTCATCCATAACTGTATAAATTACTTTTCCTCACAGCAGATGGCAACAACTGAGGAAATCAAAGCATCCATGACTTTGAAAGAAGCATTTGTTTCTTCTTTGGTAGCTCTATCAGTCATAATATTTCCTTTAAATGGAAAGGAACCTTGCTGGAATCCAAGAAAGAAGTATGCTACTCCCCTATAATTCCAATTTCCTCAATTTTTTTTATGGATTTTCCTCATCCATAAAAATGAATAGGTTACTACACAGAAGAAAAATCCTAGCTTGAACTCATACTGCTGTAGTTATTTGCCATTCAGCTATTAGTAAGTAAAGTATTAATATTAAATATGAAAATGAGGAACCACTGTATATGTAAGAAGAAAGATTAATAAAGTTAACAAGCCCTAACAAGGGCCGCAAGTCAAAATTAAAGCCAGATTTCTTATTGAGCTTTCAAAATGAAAAAGTATCTGGAGTTATATGACTGTAGAGATTGTTTTACAATTTTGATATTGCATGTAAAAATTTTAAACATTATTTCACATTACTAGCATGTGTGAATTAATATCTAGTGAGAGAAGTCATCATAATAAACCAAATGCATTTTTTTCTGAATTAAATCCATGAGAATCGGAAACAAAAGCAGTTCTAAGAGGGTAACTGAAGCCGATTTATAACAATAGAATAATAAAGCAGAGTGTGTCCAAGAACAAAGGCCAAGCAGAAAACAAAACTGTAGAGGGAAAAAACAGATTAAAAATTAATATAACAATAATTGCCTGTAGTATAATGAGACAAATTAATTTTTGGAGTTTCATGATGGTTGCATTTGTCTTTAAGCAGGATTCTTACTTATGGGGAATTCAAACAGTCAGAAAGAACTATAATGGTACCATTTTCAATGAAAGCTAACATCATTCAATAATCAGAGTGGGAGTTCAGAATGAAATCTGAATCATATAAGCTGTCCTAAGACAAATGTTTATTTTTGTTGGATTCAGGCAGGAGAAGAATCTACTTCTTTTCATCATTATCCACACGCACATATACATGACTAGTGGGCTGTTTATGTAAAAGTACCACAGGAGCAACGAATCACAGAGATTTCTATACACCAAATGTTCATGTGCTTCCTAGATATAGTACTGCACAGAGAACAGATGTTTCCTAGATTGATGCTGTTAGACTTCCAAAGCACTGGTCTATCAAGGTATATGGATGATTGTCCCCATATGTGTACGTATGTGCACACATGTGCTTTTAGCTTACTCCTCTACCCCTCACAAAAGAGACTAATAGGATGATGATTCTATTTTAATATGAAGCTACTTTTTGATCTCAGAACACAAGCAAGGCCACTATAAATATATAAATAGTTATAGGGCTTGTAAACGTGTAAAAACTCAGACTTTCTTATTTGTGTTGGTACAGTACCTCAGACAACAAGACCTGGCACTATTAGGTGATACTGTAATATAAACAGAACGGGATAGACATGTGAAATACATCAATTTACCTGAAAATCTACAAGAAAAGTTTACAGCCTTAGCATAGTTAACATTTTCACCTGTAGGGAAAAAAAAACCCACTGGTAGAAATCTAGACATTACTGTATAATCACTGTTGGTTATATAGATCATACAGTGCACAAAGCTAAAGACCAGAGGCTTATGCATTTAATGACGTTTCATTAAGATTCACAGCAGCTTTTAAGTTACTCTAGCCTTCTGTACAAAGGAACTTCACACAGCATTTAGGCAAGGGCAGCTTTTATGTTGAGGAAAGTGGGATCCATCCATACCAGTATGTCATAACTGTTGGCAAAAATCTTTGTATTTAAATTTCCTTCCTGTGCTAAGTGCAGATGGTGCACATGTTAGCAGCCAGCCCTGCTACACAGCTATCTGGGAGAGGAAGAACAGAGCACCCACACTGTATGGAGCTTTCAGTAAGGATCCCCACCACCTAAAAAGGATTAGAGCCATCATTGCATGCAAGTAGGCCCATATTTTTCTCGCTTAATCAAAGAATTGGAAGACCAGCAGTGGGAAAACAGAATGGGAAAAAATGTCCCTAAGAGGAGATTCCCTGTTTGGATACGTAGAAGACGACTGCAGACAGGCCCTTTCAGCAGCAGTTTGTGTGTCCTGATCCAAACTTCCAATAAGCTGGCTCTTCATCTCTTGACTGGAAGCATTCCCAGCCCAGAGACAGACATCACAATACCGCGTGGTCCCTTTTATTCCTACTAGTAAATATGTTTCAGTCTTGGTGGAGTCAGTTTTTCCTCACAATTTCCACTCAGATGAGAGAAAGAGAGTTCAGAGTCCTGGCTAGCTGCAGTTTATCCTGCCCTATTCAATCAGCTTATTACTGGAATAAATCATCAGTTTCATTCTATCACTTCCTTTGCTCCTCAAGTGTATAATTACAAGTCAACCACGGGTCATACTGTTACCATAACACCAAAGAACAGAGAGCCTGATAAGAGACAGCAGAACAACTCACACTGATTTTAATGGGATTCGCCTCAAACCTTCAATAACTGTCACACTGCAAAAGCAGATGCAGGCCACAAAGTTAAATCACAGGAGGACAAAACAGGAGAGAGTCTGCATCTCAGACATCTTTTAGGAAGCCATTTACTTCCCAGTGTTTCAGTCTCCATCAGAAATGTGGAAGCAGCAACACCAGGTACTTCAGAGCTGTAGAAAATCTTTATTCATTTACACTGATGATGCATTTTGTGGGGCTCAGAGTGATGGCCCTAAATAGTAATAAAATTAGCAAGAGAAGAATAAGGCTTCATGAAGGTCTTCCCCTATCAGCTTTTCACTTAGGTGTGACATTGACTGCTAAAGCAGCAGTGCAGTCACACTTAGTCTTTATTAAAGGCATCAGTATGTGCATCAGAATATCTTTTTGGTGACCAACAACTCTACAACAGCTCTAACACAGTCCTAAACAATGGTGAAATTGTCAGGGAAAGGCTGCCATTCCTATCATGTTATCTAAAAACATTAGAAAGGGACCCCTCAGCTATCCAAAACCAGTTAGACAACTAGTATGTCATCAACAGAATGAATTACAGCATATATTAGTTATTTGTGGCTATGTATTGATATAGGATTAATTTTTACCAAGTCTATAAGAATTTTAAAACACAGTGGTAATTCAATTTTCCCAGCAACAGCTTTAAAAGTAGATAACAGGAAACTTCAGTAGAAGTAAATTAGGGTATAAAATTCATTGCTTCATTGAAGTTCATGCTTTGTGTTAGTGTATATGCACATTTTGCAAATGAACAACCTAATCCTTTTTTATTGTCTGGTATTCCCTTGAGGCTCCTGGAACCAGTATTTCTTTTATACATTGTATTCTTGGTATCCAGTATGTTTTTCAAGTTCTCTGCTTCAGTTCTCCACATTACATCATCTTCCAAACATATAAAAATAATAATTTTATAGGAAGGAAGTTGAAGGTGCAATCCTTTTGCTGGCCTGACCACAAATAAAATTGAGAAAGTATTGGAAAATCATGCTTTTCACCAAGCCATGGAAAACAGATGAAGGTTAAATCATAGCTATCATAGCTGGAAATTCTTTCAGATATACTACAAATGCATTGCATGATAAAACGTTTTCGACTTTTTTTTCACTCTGGAAAAGAGATGTGACCAGACCTAAGTATACATGAACAGGAAAAGGAATATAGCTCTGCACTAGCATTGTCATCTGTGATCCACTCACACGCTCTTGAGATCTCTATAGATATTTAAGCAGAACTAATGGAGCACTGATGCTGAAAGAAGTGATCCTCCTTTTTACTCCCTACTGCCACATGCATGGTGCCACTCATTCCTTTGTCTCTTCTCTGATGCTCGTCTGATGTTTTGCAGAGATATTCCATTCTGTGGACTTAAAAAATGAATGTGTGTCTATGTTCACCTCATTTTACTTGTGGTCCTTCACATGAAGCCTCACCCTTTTCATAGTCTTCCCCTTTTCAAATACATCCGTCATGCAATTTTCTTTAATGTTTTCTGTTCCATGACCTTACTGTTGGTTATAGACAGGTTACATAAAACCCCTGTGTGCTGGTTTGCCAGGGGGAAAAACTGTAACATATAGAGATGAAGAGCCTTGGGAGAAAGATAAGATCCAACCGCACAGCTTCTTATGCTTAACCTCTCTATATACTTTATATGCAAATCTCTGTCTCCCTCTCCCCCCTCCCCCCCCATTTAGTAGTAGCATTTTATTAGACCAGAATAATCTTCACGACTACAAAAGATGGAGTTATGTCTGATACAATTTATATTTAGTAAATATTCAAAACACTGTATTTGGCTTTTTGTGCATCTTTTTTTTTTTTTTTTTCACTCCTAAGAGTGGGGGCACACGGTTCTATACTATGCATACTAAAGAAAATAATACATTTGTGTTGCCAGACCACCTAGCAAAGTAATTCTACAGAGAGAAAATTAAGGGATCAACACCAAATTAAATTATCATCATTCTTGCTAATAGTGAAGAAAAAAATACAAATATGAAAACCTGCTATGGCTGAACACAGTATAATAAGTAATAACAATTGTCAGTGTCACTTCAGTGTTGCACCACTGGGTCAGCAAGCTCAGAAAAGCTGTGCAAAACATGCTGAGGTCTGAGCAGTTGCTCAGTGGACAATATGTGATGCACAGCTGGTGATCTCCTAAAGACAGACTCTATGAAGCACTGACTTTGCTCTGGTGGCCAAATTCCTATTAATCAAAGAAAAAATGAAATAAAATGAAATAAAATGAAATAAAATGAAAAACTCATCTTCAGTGTATACTTTCATTCCAGATAGTTGATACTTGAATGGCCAAGCCACACCTAAATGCGCTCAAATACCATAAGGATATCTGTTACAAGGCCCTCTAAAAGGAGCGATGCCTCTGGGATACCACCACACAGGGAAATCATTTCACAGTTCAGAAATATTCCAGCTGCAGGACTAGGTTTATTTGTTTATTTTCACAACTCTTACAAAGCAAATCCATGAAATTCTGTATTGGAGGGAAATCTTTCCCAAGATCCAGTTACGAAAAGAAACTCTCCAGACTGTGTGTGGCCTCATTCTCAGCTGTGCCATTGTTCATTAGCTGTAAATAAGGAGAAGGCTGAGGATGAGGTCCATAAAAAGCGAATGCATTTCTCTTATCCTGGGGCCAGTTCTTTACTAGCCCAGCCCTTCCATAGATAAAAGCAATCCAAGAGCTGCTCTAATCTATACCAGCTGCTTCACCAAAGCCCTGTGTCAATTGGGTATTGCTGCAGCACAACTCAGACAGGTTCCCTTCTCTCTTCCCCCCTGCCATAATCTCCATGCATTAAGGCTGCAAGAGAGCATGATGTGGGAAGATGACATGTAACAGGGAGCTGTGTACAGAAATGATCACTCTGTCAGGGATACTTAGCCACTTCCCACCCTCCTCTTAACATAGCAGCAGTGAAAAAGTAATGAAAGGGAGACTGGTCCTGACCCTCTGTGAATATCAGGTGCATTTATTGTTACCTATAGCACAGTGTTCTTCTTCAGAAATCTACATAAATGGCCCCCTCTGCATTAACAAGAGCATGTCTCATGAGAAGTTATAAAAAATCTTAGGACAACACTGTCCTCTAGGGAATTCAGCTGCTGAGGATCTCAGGATTTGTAAGAGTCATGAGTTTACAGTATTACTTAGAATTTTAAATATCTGTGTGCTAGTTTAGCACAATTTAACAAATGTAAATATTTGAATGTATTTCAAAGCTGGTTTTGGACTGCAGCTGTGAAGTACTCCAACTCTGCAAGCCAAAGATCACCTTGAAGGTGGGGGACAAGGGTGGATGGTCAAAGCCTTTCTCTGGTAGTGAGGTGACAAGTTTTTGCAAGCCTAGTGACAGTAAAGCTGTTGCTGCCTGCTTACAGATCAGAGCCTGCAAATACACATAGCAATCAGGATATCTTCTTACTGTCCCTGCAACCTACAGCATCAACTCAGCAGTATACCTGTTAAAAGGGGGAAAACAAACAAAAAAAGCCACCAAGGTCACCGAGATTTTAGTCAGAAAGAAATATTTCTGTGCAGAAAGTTTCTGAAGATGAAAGAGACCCTGAGTAAGCGCAAAGCACAGAGGACCTTTGCATGACAGTAAGTGATTTATCACCAAATGGTCACAACTGTTTCTTCTAAGGAGTGATCAAAAGTTGTGGACATTACAGTGAACCACAAGCCTTTTTTCTAAGGTCTTGTAACTTGTTTTTCTTCAGAGTATTCAGTTGTATAAACTCCACCAGAAAAGCTGGCATTCATGGTAGATGGGCAAAAGAATAATAAAAATACCCCAAACCAACCAACAAACAACAATGAAACAAAACCCAACAAACCACCCCACACACAAAAAACCAAACCAACAAACAACAAAACAAAACACACAATCCAAACACGAAGGTGTGGGAGGGTTAAGACTGAGGTCATCAACAACTGTGGAGATTTACTGTTCTTTTGCTGTCTGCTGCTGTGCTGGATATGCTGTTGGTCTCCAGTACTGCCTGATACCCATTTACTGAACTATGCAATAGAAGAATGTTTTTTTTTTTAAAAAGCAGGAAAGTCCCAAACACTATATGCTAGAAGAAAACAGGTTTTGTTTCTATTTGGTAGTTTAGGTCTGTGGAAAAAAAAAAACCCTTATCCAAAGTAGAGAATTTATGCTTACAGCAAACCCTTATTAAACGAGAAACAGCAAAATTCTTAATGTAAAAATATTTTTGCCACTGAAATTACATTTTCACAAGTAGTCTTTTGTGCCAGCACTTTCTGTGTTCTGCTAAAAAATAAAACTGAAAAAAACCCAAACCTAAAAAGTTTCCATAAAGCTTTCTCGTGAAAAATTGTTCACCATCAAAACTTTTATTATTAGAACATTTCCAATGTAATCTCACCTAAATACAAAGTACAGCAACATTCCTGGAATTACATCTTCAGACTGTCCAACAGGTGGTTTTGAATCACACAGAAGAACTTTAAGTTCCATTACACACAGGATAAATTGTGAGGCAGTAGCTGAAACACTACTACTCTGTTTTCTCCGAACACCCTGAAAAAACTCACACAGAACTTGAAAACTCTCTGTCTGGGTTTAATGTATGGCTTTGGTTTTTAAGATTAGAAGTGTAATACACTGTCACTGAGCAACTATTTTATGGTGTTTTCTGGGTTTGGTCACAAAGTGAATGCACCCACCTCTCTATGGGCTTTCCTATGCCATTCTTTCTGTGAGGGGGAAGAGATCCTCCAATATATGGAAGACCTTGGTTAAAGGAAGTTTTGAGACATGACAATGTCACAAAATACATTTTGCAGCACTGGAAAAGTCAGGCCTATGATATATTTTGCTCCACATAATTATAAAACCTTTCAGTTTTAGTCAGCTTCTTCAAATGATCCTGTCTTTGCCAGAGGGATTCCTTTGTACAGACAGGAGAGGGACTAATTTTTTCCCAAAGCTTATTCTTAGCAAAAAAGGTGAGTTTATTTTAAATTTAAAATTAATTGGTAAGTCAATTTGAGAACAGGTACTTGAATTTTGTTGTCTCCTCAGAAGAGGAGAAAAGGAGCAAAGAATATTCTTTTCCTAAACAACCCAGGTCTTGCAGTTACACTAGAATGAGCTTTTAATTTTACCATGTTATACTTTAAGTCTTTCCATCCTATAAAACCACCAAGCTGTAGACACATTTTCACTTGATATTCTCAATGATCCAAGTCCTCATATCCCCTCATAACATTCCCTTTGTGGGCTTTTAGTCTCCTATATCCCATTACTCAGTGTTTGGCAAGAAACCTTGAGTGAGGAACAAGGGAAGAGCAGGACAGTCAGGTGCCATCAGTCAATGGCATTTTTTGTGTTCCTAATTATTAATGGATCGCAGGAAAGCTTCCATCTACAGATCTCCCTTACCTTTGGCAATACTACTTGGTGTGTTTTTATGAGAAGTTTTGAGTGCTTATTTCTTCTTAAAAAAAAAAAAAAGAAAATAAAAAAAAAAGAATCCAGAAAATTAAATGGAAAAAATAAAGGGAATGCACTGTTATGTTCCTGCAGACATTTATCTAATGACTAATGTTATCCATGTATATACAAAGTTATACAGAGGCATAAATGTTTCAAAGAACTGGTCCAAGTCTGGTAAACCACTTTCAGATCAGGAAATTCCCATGGAAAGGTTAGTTACATTTTCATCTGTATTATTTTCTGCCCTTGCTTCCGTTTTTGGTGAAAATTTTAATATAATCCTAGTCTCTCAGTCTATACTATAAATAAATAAAGGGTTTAAGCTTTCATTGGGTCTAAGACTAATTATACCACTTAAGCAACTATGAGACTATGGAGAGGAATGTTGTTTGTTCACATTTCGAATCTCTTAAAGCTAAAAGAATATGAAAATATTTTATTGTACAAAGAAGTCAGACCCAAATTTTGCAGAATGGTTGTGGTAAAGACCTGAGATCTGTGAAATTTCTGGCTAAGAACTTTTCATCTTAAAAGTCCATTTTTAATGGTGGACAAGTCTGCCTTTTTGAGACAGCCTCAGCATAGACGAGCATGAGCACAACAGAGAAAACAAACAAACAAACAAACAAAAAATCCTGAGGAGTATCAGAACTTAATGAACTATTCTGCAAAAATAACTAGTCCTTACAGTACACTCAGAAACCTGTCAGAACTGAACGCCATTGGCTTACACGTTGCACAAGCAAGGATACATTCACAGTTTATAGACATAATTCTTAGCATATAATCAACAGCAAAATACTTCAGAGTACTTACTAAACTTTAGACCTGTCTCAAGTACTATACAACATGTGAAAAGGGAAAAAAAAAGAAAGGACAAAGGTGACTAGGAAGGAAAAAATACTGTGAAGCAGTTTGTACTTCACTACACCTACCCTACATTCATTCTTCAGAGCCATTTCCCTGTTATAAATGCATATGTACCTGCATGCAGGAGTGGCTTTCCTAGTACACATGGGTACACCACACTGAGTCCTTCTGGTGCTACGCATGTAGCAACAGACAAACCATAAATAAGACCTAGATAGATTAAAATTTTACCCCATTTGGTATTCTTAAACCACCAATAATTTAAGTTAGCTCCTAATATTTGTAAAGGGTTTCTAAGAAATAAAATAAATAAATAAAGCCAATTTGCCTGTATCTCATACCTCAGCCGGTACATGAATCAGTGTTGTCACAACTTCACATTTTTTCTTCAGTATCAATTCTCTCAGTTGAGAAAAGAAAACCACTCTTTCTTTTCTCTAGGGAGGTAGTCCATTTTCTGATGAAGCACATGCAAAGCTAAAGAATGAGGATGATCAAATAAAGACAACTTGAAACATTAACAGCATTCAGCTGTACTGCCAGAGAGGGGATTATCTGCTTAGTGCCACACCTCAGCTGTGCTAATTGAAGTGAGGATAAGGTGGGAAAGAACAGCCCTCACAAGATGAGTCCAGTTTCTGTTTCACAGCATTTCCCTTTGACATCGTCTGCTCTACAGACCTTAAACAAAAAAAAAAAAAACAAACGACAAACACTAGGAGCAGTCTCAAATAAAGTCACTCAGTGGAAGTTGTCAGTCCTATTTACTCACAGTTTTGCTGAAGTCATATTTACTCACTGAATATGTGCAGTGTGGAAAACTGAACTGAAAGCTTCCTCCACAGTCTCTTGCCAGTGGGCCTGATCCCTGCCCTGGAAGAATGATGGATATTTAGAGAAAAAAGAACAACCATATTATGAGGGATATATAGACTTTCAGCATATTTCTTCACCACCAGCTCTCAAAACTGAGCAAGAATCATCCACATATGGCATGGACTGGTGTTTGCACCTTCTTTTCAGAACACTGGCATTGTTTTCTCTCTTTAAGGCAGGATACTGCATTAGATATAACAGGGGTCTGGTCCTTCTGCCTTTTGAGTCTGCTGATTCAGAAGCAAGTGTCCTGTGATTTTGAAAGATGGATTGTTACTGACCAGGAATCCACTATAGTCAACAGATAATTTCCCAACAGTGTCAGATGATGGTAGAACTTGTGGCCACTCATAACCAACACACAGAAGAGAGTGACTCATTAACAAGTTCACAGTCACTTATATGGTATGTAGCTCCATGCTATTTTTTCATTTGGAATACCTTCTTTGATAGATTATGCATAAAGCAATGTGATACATTTTACTAGAATTTTGTCACAAAACTATCTTTTCTTTGTGCTCTTCTTTCTAATTAATGCGTTCAATTTGCCTTCATCCAAATTATATTGTAGTCTTTAGAGAAGGGGACACTATTTACATGTTTGTAGAGTGCATTTTGACATATTTAGAACACATATCTTTATAATTTTATTTTTCCAGCATTTAATCAAATTGTCTTATCTATCTAATAAATGAAAAAAAAAACCCAACCAACAACTGATTAAGTGAAATTAGGAAGGAAATAACAAGACTTTTTTTTGTGGGAGAAGAATAAAAGCAGAAAGGAACAGGATAAAATCAAATACAAACTATTCACAAATACTCACAGCTTCTCTAAAGGTATCATAGCATGTCTTCTCCCTGTTGAAATTTTTTAGGCTATGATCTTCAATGCATGTGAGACATCAGTGCCTATATGCCCTCTGGGGTCTTTCTGTAGTACAACAGCTTTACCTAACCAGCAAGCAGGTGGACTAGATTAGATAGTTTTCCATTCAGAAATAACAAAGCTTGAGATATTCCCATCTCCACCACTCATTTCTAGACAGTGGCATAGTATCCCTTTTAGCAGTATCACATTTTAAACAAGGGTGTTTTTCAGCCCTTGATTCAGTTTACTACAAGGTCCCAGAAAGACTTGTGCCAGCAAAAACTGAGAGGAAAGCGCCAATGATAGTGACAAAGTAGGGCAGTGGGTGCTTTGGTTCTTGTCCCATAGGGCATGGCCTTCTAGAACGAACTGAGATTTTTAGAAACTTATTTTAACATTTGGACAGCACTCAAGTTCCAGTGGGAGCAACAACTGAGCTTTTTTAAGCACCTGGAAGCAGCAGACAAATGATGCAACACATTCTCCTGATAGATAGCCACAGACAACACTAAATATTAGGTTTTTTTCTGTTGGGAGCCCATCCAAAAAAGCAAGTAGCACGATCACTTGCAATTCATGGTCATTATGTTAGATGTTGCATTCTAAATCTTCATCTGTTTCAATAAGATCCCTTTTCTTCTGAAGAGTTCCCTCATAGGTCCACTGTTTATCTAATCAAAGAGGTTTGTGTCAGAAGCTTTGAAGAAAAAAATAAAACCTGTGGGTGTTCAGCCTGTCAGAAGCAGTAGGTACTCTCCCAGAGTTTTAAGGTGGCACCACTGTCCTTTCCCTGCCTCCAAACCTCATATTGGCCTTCAGTATGCAGAATAGCACAGTCCATTAGTGTGCCATGTGAATTGAGGCTTGGGAAAGGGATTTACTCCATTTCATTATATCAGTTCCTGCTAATCTTTTCACTGGAAATTCATGACACAAAAAATCCTTTACAAATGTGAAAGGATTTCACACACAGGAAGCTTATCTTATCTCCACTGCTCTTCCAAACTTTGTACTATATTCCAGGAAGTATCGATTTTTTATTTATTTTTACATTACTGGAATAGATTCAAGAGTCTTATATTCTGAACACTGAAAGAGGTGAAGGTCTTGTATTTTATCTGGGAAAAGCTGGAACGTCCCAACATTTCACAGTACTCACTTATCACTTTCATGAGGCCAGGGCCATATTTAGCAAACTTGGGGCCTGGTATAAAATCATCATAGAGTAAGCACAAAGATACTTGCAAGTTTCAGGGCAAGGAAATTATGGAAACTAAACTGAATATGTAATGTTATGTTGCTGAGTACTGTACAATTTTCTGCACTTCTGATGGCTTGAAGATGGGCAACTTTTAAAGGGTATTAAAACTACAAATTCATAATCCTAAAGTTTGTAGCATATAAAATGCTGTAGTAAGTCTACAAAGCCAGGAATAAACTACTAAAAAGACCAAAAATATAGAGCTTCTGAGATACGTATTCAAAGTTGCAAACAAAAAAAACCCCAGAAATAGCTCAGATGTCTTCATTACAAAACGAATGGCTTTACACAACTGATTAATCATCATTAAAGTTACAGTATCAATTAAAAATCAATATTCAGAAGTGCAGTTCAAAAGTGCCATGTATTTTAGTTCTAAAATTGGAATAAGAAATAAATCTTCAATATCCCCCATTCTACCCAAAGTACCTTCTTTTTTCTCTTCCATCTTCCTTTTTTCACTACATAGTCCTGTGCAGCCGCACAGATACCACAAGCAGCAAGGATTTAAAGATAATTTTGTAATTCAGAGAGTCGTATCAAAGCTTCCTATTCATTCCTACACTGTACTCTGTGCTCCCTAATCTTCAGTGGGCCCCAAGGCAAAGACATATAGATCCAAAATTGAACAATAGATTCAAGGCATTTTAAAACATTCTATATTAAAACTGAAAGTTTAATGTATTTAATTTCACATTTAAAATAGCACAAGAAAAAAAAATCAACACAAAAGAAACAAAAAACCAATCAAACAAAAAAACCTTGTAAAAGACATAAGAAACTAATAATAAGCCATCAGCAACTTCTCTTCACTCCAAAGCTCTAAGGGAACTTAAGATAACATAGGGAAACACTAATATGGTACACTGCTTCTTGCCTAAAATTGTTTTGGTACTAGAAGATGCCCAACATGATGTCACATTTTTTCTAGCAGTTCCAGACAGAACCAGGGAAGACCTAACCAATAAAGCACACAGCCCTCTGGGCAAGTTATAGGAAATTATTCTAGATAATAAAGGACACATGGATAAATATGAACAGGGAAGAGACAACATGGCTTGTTTCTCATTTTTGTTTTTTTAAAGAGAAATTGTGCCTCGCAAATTTATTTAATTTCTCTGAAGAAGCAATTAAGAATGTGGACAAGGAGTATCCCCTTGATATGGTCTACTTGTATTTCCAAAAGGTGTTCAGCGATGTCCCTCACCCAAAGACTCTTAAATAATCTAAAGAACATGGGAATGTCCTTGGATGGAAAAAGACCCTAAGAACAAAAAGCCAATGGAATCACATAGGGTTCTGTGCTGGGACCTGAGATGTTCATAAATGAATTAAAGGAGAGAGAACACTGAGGTAACAAAGAATGGTGATGACACTAAACTATTCAAGGCAATTAAGAAGGGAAACTGTTTCAGAAAAGCCTCATGATAATCATTGATTTGTCAAAGAAATGGCAGATTAAACTCAGCTTAGATAAACGTATATGGGGAAAAACTACCTGAACTTTACATACAAACTTTTGCTCTGGGCTGACTAGTACCAGGCAGGTACCTGAGGTTTTAGTAAAGAGTTTAATGAGAACATAATCTCAGTACTTCATAACAGTCAAAAAAAAGATCGTAGAACAGAATTATTCCACTGTATAACTCCCTGAAAAATTTGTATTGTGAAAATTGCAAGTGGGTCTGATTCCTCTTTTCCAAAAGCAGTAAGGTAGAATTGGAAAAGATATCAAAAAAGGACAAGTAGTATTACTGGAGGTAGGGAGCACAAACCAGAAAAACTAAGTTTCTATTTGTAACAGAGACCATTTAATCTGAAATATACTAGTGGCTTAAAAGATAGAGTGGAATGTAAAAGATTGTTCAGTCTCTCTTTCAATATAATAACTAGAAAACAGGAAGCAAGATGACCAGGGCTAGCTTCAAAAGTAACAGAAGCAAATAGTTCACCAGTGTGCTGTTTCAGCTAAGCTATGGAACTCCAGGCCATAGGAAGTAGTGGACTCTAAAGGTCCTGCTGATTCAAAAAGAGAATAAACATACCCACAGGAGGAAAATCCATCGAAGTCCTAAAGGGGTGTGTAGATTATTGGCTGCTGGGAGAGTATTCTGGGGAAATACAAGTATGCACTTGCCTGTACATTTTGTCTTCTCTTGCCATCTTCTAGGATGCTATTTCTGGTTTGGTTTTAAGACATTTATTGATACAGCCATGGTACAAGTTTAGAACTGCAGATTCTTGGAGAACTGCTTATTCTTACAATCCTGAATCTTTCCTCAAGTTTTAGCTCAGTTTCATAGTTGGCTTTGCATATCAGAACCAATGCCTGAATGCACCCTTATTGACAGCAGTTTTGTACAAAGGAATATCAAGCTGTGGACATCAGGTAGTTGTAAATCTTAATAGAATACTTCATTTGGAACCTTCTATACCTTCTCCTGCCCATTGCAGCTTCTTGCTTCCATGGGTAGCAATCAATACTTGTCACCTTGTTGTCTGTGTTCTTCATTACTGTGGTCCTATGCAAGGAGCAACAGCTGCTTTCATGAACATCCTTATCTTAAAGATCCTGGTGCAGTAAGGCTCAGGCCATGTGAGGGAACCACTGCTCCACTGACCATTCACCTTGTGACTCCAGTACATAACTTCTGCTTCTTTCCTTGATATTAGTCCTGCTGGAGTTAGGATGCTGGACCTGACTTGGCGTGACTTTTCTTCCATTCAGCACTGTTTGCTTCCTTAACATCAGACTCCTGCTCACTCTCTACCCCTATGTTCTACTTTTTGTGCCTCCTAGAGTTGCTTCTGTGCTTGCCACACTAATTGCCAATGCCTCTGCAAGCAGGAATGGCTAAAAGTAGCTGAAGGATGTTGTGAGTTGAAGTGGGAAGATGATACACAAAGACATTTCCCAGCTTACCGCCTGGGCAGCAGCAGCAGTAATTGCATCTTTCTGTCTCTTTAGAAAGTGATAGAAAGGATCTGATCACTGGATTTTCATTATTCAGCTTTGGCTATTCTGTTTAGATAGTCTGTTTGGACTATCAATTCTTCACATCATACTGTCTCCCAGAAGTCTATACCACTGCTAGCACAAAGGGGCCTTGACACTTGCAAGTGTTGCTGCAGTAAAAATGAAGTCTGGTAATCATGGCAATTCTTGGTCTTGACCTTCTGTCCTTCTACCAATAGGATCTGGGTAGGATTCTGCAGATCATACTCTGCTGCTCTTCACAGCATTCCAGCCTGGGAAGTGAAATGAGTGATCTGGCAGCAGGTTTAAGGCAAAAACAAGGAAGAATTTTTCACTCAACACATTATTAAAATGGAGAATTCCTTGCTACATGATGTGAGCACTAAATAAGCAAAAAGAGTTCAGGAAATAGACTAATGGAAAGTAGGTCTATTATCATGGCTAAAACTGCTCTGGATGCAGTTTCTAAACCACTGCTTAAAGGGAAACTGAATATAGAGTTCACTCAATACATTCCTCTCTAAGAATCTTCTGCTGGACACTCTTACAGGCAGGCTGTGGTAAGCTACATGGATCACTGGTCAGACAAGGAATGGCTGTTCACATGTTCTTCCACTAGCATTTCTGTAATTTACTGATGTCTTTAACTCCTTGTTAGTGTGAAAAGGAGATGAAGGATGGATTAGCTACTAAAGTAACCTTTGTTAAAACACAGTTTGAAATTCTTGGATGCCATTAGAAATCTCAGCCATTAATGTTTTATTAGACTGGGCACTCCCAGCACACAGAGCAGTTAGACTGACAGATTCATACTAAACCTAATAATATCTGCAAGGTGAAGGTGAAAGCAAAGAAATTAAGATAACTTTAGCAACCAATCTGACTGCAAGTGAAGCTGTTTCCTAGTTAAAGGACCTAAAATTTGCAATTATGGACATATTACCAATACTTTTTCTCCTAATGTTAAAAAACACAGTAACTTTCACCACCACCTCCCTTTGGCTAATTATTAGGAAAAATAATTAATAGGTATCATATTGGTATTTAGGATATGGACTGCATTACTGTCCTGTGTTCTCTGCCAATATCAGGACTCTCTGTATTCACAACATGACACAGATCTTTTCAAGGACAGTGCTGCACTACAAAGGAAGGCAAGCAGTGTACAGAAGATGAGAAGGCAGAGAAGCAGCCAGACAAAATATTTTTGTGAACTTTGTATTTAAACAGTCAATTGCTCCCACTGGGCAACTGTGCACTATTGCTCCCAGTGACTATTCTGGAAGAAATGAATAGTGATATTCAAGAATGGACTCTGACCAGTCTGGATAAACATCAGTAGCACCTTAGGTAAGTAATATTAAAGGAACATGCTAAATCTGAGATATTCAGCATAGGCTATTCTTCCCTCAACAGGAGTTCATCAGTGAGCACAATCGGATCCCTCCTCACAGAATACATAATTATATATGTGAAACTCGCATGTCACTGGAGATCCTACACCATGTCTTAAATGAGAGTGAAAACTTCAAAACAGGGGCATGCTGAAGATTTTTGTCAGAATCCAAAGATGGCTCTCCACTAGGTAAGCCAAAGGAAACCCAGAAAAAAAGAACCCAAAGGAAATTGGCGTCTTGCCTTTTAGATGGAAGGCATTCAAAAATAAACTTCAGACAATGGCTCTAACACCTCCCTAGTGATTTTTACCAGCCAAGTAACAATTCACAATTACAGCTCAAAACTGTGCCTGCAGCTCTAAAATGTCGTTATAGAGTTCTGGCTAATACTAAAGCAAAGAAGACAACTGCATTTGCCTCTGCAGGACTGCATTTTGCAACAATGGAAGCAGACACTGTGGTCCAGATTACAGGATCTTATGGACTCCTTTCCATTACAGGCTGTAAAACAATGCAAATTAAACACAATGCTCATAAGCAGGATGTGTTTTACCAGCTAAACAGTAAAAGTTATTTTCAGCTTCAGAGTTTCATTTCAACTATTGTTTTGGCTGTGAGCTTAGGTAGTATATAAGGTAATGGAAGTTTACCTACAAGTTACAGAAACGAACTGTAATTTTATTTAAAGCTTCTCCACACAAAGAAGATGAAGAGGAAATACTGGTCTCCAGAATCTTGCAGCTTGTAAATAATAGAGCTGGAACCCAAAAGCTGTAATACTGGTTTATTCTGCAAACAAATACAAACAAATGTATCCAGATTCTGCCACACTGATGTTAATCACCTTAATCTCCGATTTTGCAGTTTTGCTGTTACAAAGTTACTGAACTAATTTTTTTCCTACCTTAAAGTAGATCGTACTGTCATAATACTACCTAAAGTAATTAGGACAAGTTCTGCATGAGATATAAACCAACAAATATCTTTGCACCCTACATTAGTAAGGTGAAAACTCTCCCTCTTAATTTAGAGGTACCAGCTAGGAAAACAATTCAAAACAAAACCTCAAAAAAATCTACACAGCTGCATTCACCTTCAGGAATGAGAAACAGATAAGACCAAGAATGTTTCTTTTAGAAACAGTTAAAAGGAACATCTAAGACAGTTAAATCCTTTCAAGTAGCAATGTGTCTGTCTAAAGGTGCCCTACTAGAGGCACATGGTGAATGCATACTACCTATTAGGAGCTCTTAGGAGGATGCAAAATTGTATCAACATGACTAAATAGGAAGATAAAGTACATAATTAGTAAATTCAGGAAACTAAAATGTTTTTCAAAACAAACAAACAAACATTCATTTGTATGAGTTTACTTTAAAAATACCATGCAAACCCACCATGCTGCAGTCATTAACTTTACAAATAACTTTCAAAAACCTAAAAATCTTGGAGAAAAATAGTTACATACTGTTGTATAGCTTCTTGCTTAATATGATCTTGGTACCTAAGAATGGGAAATTGCCATGTTTGAAGCCAATTCTTAACTGATATTCCAGAGGAGAACTGGAGAACTAAGTTTCAATAAAGGATAAGTTGTTAGGGTCTGTAATGAAGAATAGAAGTGTTAAACTCAAGTCTGATAAACTGGGGAAACATTATGATGACTTTCATAAAGGAAGTAATGGCTCACAACCATGCTGGAATTCTTTGAGGAAATCAAGAAGCATGTGGGTGGAAGAGAGCTGACTAGAGTCTGTTTGGATTTCCAAAAGACTTTCAGCAAGGTCCAGCACTAAACACTTAAGGAAAATAAGCAGCCATCAAACAAGCAGATGTTTGGGGTTTTTTTGAGAAACAAAAGGTTTAGAAGCATGAATAAATACAAAATCTTCATTACAAATGAAGACCATTTGCCAAGCTACACAGAGATAAGTGCTGATTAATGTATTCATAAATGACCCAGAAAAATAAAATGTCATTTACACAGTTTGTTCATTAAATTAGTCAAGTACTGAAGAGGACTTGAAGAAGGATTTAATAATTTTCATGTATTAGGGAAATGGAAGAAAATATGTAATCTATACAAATGTAAAGTGCCACAGGTGGAAAAAAGATTAATTTCAACTTCACGCATAAAATGATGTGACTTGAACTAGCCACTGCCACCCATAAAAGATCTTGTAATTTGCCAACACTTTTGAGAGAATGTCTTCTTAAAATTCAGTAGTGGCTAAAGAGCAGTTGATATACACAGATTTATTAGAAAAGGAATAAAGAATAAAATAGAAAGTGTCTCACTATTACATGACTTGATGACGTGGTCCTGTTTTCCCTAGCTCAAAAAGGATATACTAGCAATGTTTTCAGAGAAGGACAACAGTACTCACACAAAAGCATCAATACAAGTAGGTTCTTCTTGACTTTTCAGTTTGGAAAGTGACACCTGAGGTTGTGGAAGAAGAAGGATATGAGAGATTTGTTAAGTCACTGGTATTAAAGATTGGAGAGAGAGTGATTGCTCACTGGAATTCTAGGTGCACATAGATACAAACAGGGATGGTGAGAGCACATGTGGGATTTCTCCACTGAGGCTCTACACTGGGCCGAGCCCTGAATCATCAGTATGGAGAAGGTGAGCTTCGTTGGACAGATTCAACCTGGACTATCTGCCCATGTCCTGCTGCTGTTGTTGCTTTCCCTGGGCCATCCAGACAGTTCTCCAGCCTCTAATAGTAGAAATTCCTTGAGACAGTTTCTCAGTTACCATACTTTAACCCTGTATTTTATCATTCATAGATATTAAGTTTGGGGTTAGGTTCCATTCCCTTCACCAAATCTTGTCTCACAAAGACAGAGTATCTCAGATATTTCCACAGTAATAAATGCTAAACTCCTCTTCCTGAATCACATGCTAAAGGATAGATACATTCAGATGTCCCAGGATTTCTCCCCCTCAGACAACACATGCAATAACAAAAGAGCACGTTAAATGTACCCCTCAGAGAAGCAGGACTTCCCAGCTACTTAGAAAAGAGAGAGTCAGATGGGCATGTTCTCTTACCTTCATTCCAGTAGCCCAAAATGTTTTTACTTTGTCCATCCTCCAGCTGGTAGTCATAACCCCATCCACCTCAATTCTTCACCTATTAGCAAGCAGTTGTAGATGCAATGTCTATATTCGTAGGAGTAAGTGGAGAGCGATATGAGTTCTCTGCATAATTCAGAAAAACATTCCTACAAAATAAAAACTCACTTTGATGGACATATTTTAGAAACGTATTAACTTAATATTTCCTCCAACTTTTAACAGAGAGGGGAGCTAAACTGAACTGACACTGTTTTGAGTATCCTGCCTGTTACAGATTAAGCCCTAGGGCTAATATATACCCCTTAAACTACCCACCTTGTGCAAAAGCCAGCCATCTGAAAAGCTGTTTGGATGCTCAGTGCAGACAGGTATTCTTTACCCTATTTGAATGTGTTCTGTGGAGCCAAACTTCTTGGAACTCATTTAAATATTGCTGGCCCCAAGGGAGAACTTGTTTGCTCTCTACAAGGAATAGGACTGGGAGAATTGTCCACCAAAAGTCTGTCTGGGACAGAATTAATATCTCAGTAACACAGTTTCTAACCCAAGATATTTAAGAAAGAATATGGATCTGAAAACAATCCAGCTTCACAGAGAGACGTTTTCACTCTGAAGGCTCTGGTGTTCTGCTCTAATATCAAAACTATTATTCTGTTTCCCATCAAAACCAGCAACACACAATTTACAAGACATTGTATTCATCTAGATGGTCTCGATTTTAAGATGATTGAGATTTTTTTTGCACCAAAGTGCAATTCTGACCAGGTATCCTCAGTTGGCATGGTCTGAGTACAGGCAGGATGCTCTCACCATCTGTCAGGCTTTGCATGTCATACTCATTTCCCAGATGCTTTGGGGCACTGGGAGGGCACTTCTGTGCCAAAGACTTAGCAGGAATTGTATTCTGTTGTCTAGCTGGCTGGTTGATTTGCTTATTACTTCTCCCTTCAGATGGCTGTTTCTGATTTAAACCATATGTTGCCATTTTTTCAACCACCTTCAGGTTCCTCCTCCAAAACTAAGAACTCTATAATGCTAAGAAAACCTGCCACTTATACTATAATACAAATGTAAAATGGAATTGGTAACAATATTCAGAATACCTCAAGTTATAAATAAAAATGTTTTGCTGCATTTACATGAAGGCATCTAAAGTCAACTACACCAGTTCTGCAAACTGATACTCATACTGACGAATTACCCACTTCACTATAGACAGTTGCTCCTTAGAGCTGTCAGTTTTTTTATATAGGGCTTACTTTTGCAAAAACATAAAAACAATATATATATATAAAAGTATTATAGAGTGACTTGGAAGAACTGTAACTATGATCTCTCTGAATTGAAGATGATAAGTTCAAGAATTGTGAAGTGTTTAAGATGGCCAAAATTTGAAAAGAGCTGAGTCTTGTAATTTGACTATACCTTCTAGGTTGTAGCATGAATTTCATGTTACTGCTGTGGGACTCCAAAAATCAAAGACAGAACCCTGTGCACCGGATCCTGTACATGAGCATTGTCAAGTCCCATTCTTACTGACTTAAAAGAAGTAAAGACTGGAGATTGAAAGATCCCTCAAAGGCCTGAGAAAAGAGGATATAGTCAAGATAAAGAGAATCCTCAATGATTGTCCTTCCTGCAATTGATGGTAGTTTTGCAGCGTACTTGACTGGGACAAGATATCACCCATGATCTATATACAGCATCCAGAAATTTGAACTTTGATGCCTTGATGTCTTGCCTTCCTTTTGTTTGCAGAGGTGAAGTTAGGTGATGTCTCATTTCTAATTAGGCTGAAGAGTGGAAGTTCTGCTTCTTACATAGATTTGTTAGACTTAACTCCTTTCTTTTTGAATGTCAATTATCTTCCAGAATATCAGAAACAAAACAGTGGGTATTTAAATATTTGCCAACCAAAACACCTTAATAAAGAAGTTACATAAAATTAGAAGCTCAACCAGTGCATAATCAATTTGGTGCATAATCAATTTGAATTAAGCACATCAGGTTTTGGTGACTCAACTGGAAAACTAACACTTGCTCAGCTTGGCAACTCTGTGATTTCTGGTGTCTGAACATAATAAATAGAGCTCTGCAGCACAGTGTTTTTTCAATACCTGTGCAAGCATTCACTGCTTGGTTAGATTAAGCGAACAAACTTCCAAAGTTATTTGGCATTCCCAAAGAAAATGTTTTAAAATAATAAGTCACTAATGCTTGGAAGGATCCTGTTTTCTACTTTTTCAGATTCTTAGCTGTTGAAATTGGTATACTTCTTCTGCCAGTGAGATTTTGACCAGTCTCATTTTTTCCTTAATGTGAGCCATTTAAGATGAACAATTCAATTAATAAAAGTTACACTTCTTTTACCAGCAACTCAATAGCTGTGGGCAAGGCTATCCTACTCATAAAGGAAACTCAGACAAGCTTCAAGTTACCCTGCTTGGAAGGCAGTACTACTGTGGAAGTACAGATCTTGACAGGCTATATATAAATTGCATAAATTGAAAGTCATGTCATGCAAGCTAGCACAGCATTGTCTTTTGCTTTTATTTAAAGCATACCTGAAGAAAGCTGTCTTGTTTCAGGAGCATGAGAGAAGGTATTTTAATATGAAAAACAATGAAGTTTTCTTTTCCAGCACAACTTTGGTTGTTTCTCAGAAAGCTTTCCATGAACAGTCTGCAAACTGTCCTTTCACCCTTTTAGGAAGGCAAATATGAATCTAATTGGGTTTTTTTTTCCTGTTCCTAATAAAATCAGTATTTCTTCCTTAAGTATTCTAAGTATTTTCAGCATGCTCTGCTTGATCTTTGACTGAGATAATGCTGTCTTGGATCATGTATTATATTCTATGTTAAACCTCTTCCTTCTCTTTTCTCTGCATCTTATTCAACTTCAGTTTTCACTGGTATTTTTCTTAGCTCTGATACTTTTACTTCCTTCTTTCATCACTGATAATGTGAAATTTTTCCTACCTGTTGTCTCACATGCTTGTTCTTGGCATTAGCAAGGACTTCTCACTTCATTTCCATCTCAAAATTTCTCTCCTAGGGATGCCAACTTGCTATTATTTCCTTAGCATGCAGCACAGCTACTTGATCTACTGTACAAATAGAAGGTGATGTACATATGCAGAGGCAGACATTGTTCTTAGGTGACCAAGCTGAATTTCTGCAGTGACAATTGTATCCTTCCACATTCTTTGTGTTCTCTCATTTAGCATCATTTTCTCACTTTGCATTTGATGAATTCTGATTTTTTAGTCTCCTCAGCCAGTCTTTTGCTGCCATCTCTCTAACAGTTCTGCTGCTCACAAGTGTCTGACTCTCATTCTTTCTGTTCCATTTCATACAGGTTTCTACATGCATTCTTCATATCTTTTGATAGCCATATGTGTTTGATAGTCTTATCTTGTTTGCTGGACTATCATCCATCCATCCACCCATTCATCCCGTTATCAAATTTTGCTCACATTTTACAAGCAATGGCTTGAGGATGGCAGATTCCCTTGGTTTTGGCAGCAGCGCTCTACTCCCTCTGTACAGAGACATAAAAGCAGATGAGACTGACTGTACTGAATAAAGCAGGATGAGAATGCATTCCAGACAAAACCAGTGACAGCTAGACACACAAAACTGTCTTTTAACCTTTTTTTTAGGGTCAACTAAACCACAAGGCAGAAATCCCCAAAATATATGGTACTGACCTTTTTCTTCTTTGTATTGTTTACTTTGTTATAAGATTCAAATGATACTGTCTTATGCTGTGAAATAATTTGAAGCTTTAATAGATAATACTGGTCATAACTCTAGCTGTGATAATGGAAACTGAATATGAATTTTTAGTGCAATAAAAGAAGTATGATCACAGAATTGCAACAAGCAGATAAGAAATACAGGAACTGATTTTTATGATGATCTCTACACATAAAGCATCAAACTTCTGATGCTAATTATTTTCATTCAGATAGTTTACAATCAAACAATCCACATATCTGCAAAGGTGGAAGTGATATTCAAGAAAAAGGTAAATGCTACCAACTACTTTAATTGAAAAACTGGTTGCAGACAGAGAAGCTCAAACTTCCCAAAGTCACAAAGGCTATACATATGTTAACAAACACAAAAGGATCTGTAGATCAAAGCAATTGATTCTGATAGTCCTACATCTCAGCTCTCTGCTTTTTGGGAGATTTTATAGCAGAGTAGATCCATTTTAGTCACCTAGAATGAAATGATCATGAAGACTGTTTGAAGCTGTCTGAAGGCCTAGTTCTTGGTGCTAGTGCCTCATAGGGGCTGTTGCATTTGGCATGATGGAATGAAACTTCTAATTTAATTTCCACTGAATGGAACCTTGTTCATATGCACCAAAACTGCTAACTGAATAGTTAATAGATTTTAACCTCTAACAAACTGATGGAGTTTTGACATGAGTTGCAGTGAGATACAACCATCTTAAAAGAAAATGTCCATCTTTCAAGCTCAATATGTAGACTCTCAAACAAGCAGATCTGGAATAAATACTAAAAGAACCATTTGCAATTCTAACAACTACGCTGAAATTCAGGTTGTTTTTTTCTTTAATTTTTAAAGATTGGTGGAAGTCAACTGACTGCGCATCTGAGAGGCTTTTAACATGTCTAAAACTTATTTCACAGAAAACCAATGGAGGTAGTAATAGCAGTTAGCATCTTAAGTCCTCATCCTTTAGCTCCAAGGCTGTTTGTCTTTCACATACTGCAAACTCTTCTGTTTCTGAGTAGCATGGATCTTTTATCCTCACTCTCATATTATAGTCCACTTTGAGGCACATAAGGCAATTTTTATATGAATACAGAAAAAGTCAAAGTGACACTTAACAGCAATAGCTTGACTTATACAAAAAAACAAGAGAAACAAAGAAATACTTTCAGAAACAGAGTTCAGTTGGAAGCAAAGCAACCATCGTGGTATTTTAAATTATTCACAATATTGTGTAACCCAATTAAGTTACACTATATTGGAAAATAAATGTTTTTATAAGGCCTTGGTTTAGACAGAGGTGGATAAGAAAGGTCTTATGCAAGACAAAGATTGGAACTGTAACTATCAATGATTCTCTGCTTTTGTGTATTTGAACCAGCATAAATTGTGTTCCTCCTTGCAGATTGTTTTTGCCAGGATATGTGCCAGTGGAAAGTCTGATCAACTTAAAAAAACCAAATAGCTGTGTGTGGCTGTTAGTGATATTCACTGGCCAATTTTTAAGAAAGGTTTGTGAATTTTTGGGAGCTGAAAGGTAATCATTATTTTTTAAAAGTTCTAATTAAGATGTCAGACTGGGCAATGGAATGTATTTAGAAACCCATGTAATTTGATTGTGTTGGCCTATTTAGATAAATTGCTTTGGAAAGACAAATAAACCAGCTACTTAAAATGTCCAGGAGGCCCAGGCTTCATTCCAGTGTTTCAAGCAATGACTGAAGCAACAGCCTTTTGTAACTAACAGCCAATCCAGTGACAGACATCCAAGTGTCAAAGTCTGATATAAAGAATGATACAAGCTCCTGGATCACTGTCACTAATAGAATAAACAGTACACAGTGTTATTTGAGCACAAATACTCAGCTTTTTTCCCCCTTTGAACTGCAGACCTTTGGAGACTAGCATTAAAGGAAATGAACACCCAAAGTTTGAAACATCCGAAGCTGAGACAGTGTCCTACATAAACTCCTGGGTTTATTTGGGTTTGTTTAGTTAGCATGATTTCCATTCAGTAGATGTACTAAATCTGTATGGCAAAACCAGGATTTAGAACATATTAATACTTTGCTGTCAGTAACCTGAGACTCTAAAATCCATAGTACTATTCTTGAAAATTCAAATTAAGAGTCTGGCCCGTTAATATATATATAGCCATTTTATCACCACAATGAACTTTACACTCTGTTGCCTTTTCCTTTTATCAGCAGGGAGTGTTGAGAACAGAAAGAGTTAAAGAAGCCTGTTTGATTTCCAGAGTAAGTAGATTGGTACTATCTTGTCCTTGCATCCATCATTATAGGGTAAATCTAGGCATGGACAGCTATCCCAAGAGGAGGCAGATATACTTCTTGACAATCTATCCCAATAGCACACTTTTGATGATCTTGGAGCAGCTTTTCTTTCCCAATTGTTGATTTTATCTGCTGCTGATATACAAAGGGCAGCATTTAAGTGCTTGGTAGTGCTTTATCTTCACTCATGTTTGGGGATTTTCATGCTGTTGTTTCTAGACTGTTTTTTCTTGCACTGTGTATCTCATGTGACACAACCATGGCTCAGTCTCAGGCACTTGGAAAGGGATTTGTGAAATTGCCAGCACAGATGAAGCAAAATTTTCTCTTTGAGCTGGGTGCATGGCAAACACAGTAGGGCTCTGTTGCACTGTGGCATAGCAGCAGGGGCGTGCTGCTTCCTGAGGTCCCCTTCCTGTTCCCAGGCTGTCCTGTGGGTTATGTTCTGAACTCCCTTCAAGGTAGTGGGACACCTGACTACTGTCATGACAGGCAGCATCAAAGAAGATAAGCAAAGAGTTTGCTCTTACGTGGGCAGACCTTGGTCATTCCCTCAATTTTTGTTTGATTGTTTGAGGTTTTTTGTTGTTGCTATTGTTAAGGGGGGAGAGAACATTTTCATAGATGGAAGGTAACCAAAAATTAGAAACAATTTTGCATGTCTCTGCAGCTTAATATACCTGCTCTAACACCCGATTTTCACCTCCTTCATTTGCATCTGAGTTTCTGGAGCCTAATGAAACAAAGTTATATTGAACTTCTCCACCTTTCTTCAAAGGTAACAGGGAGAAGAAGGCAATAAGATCTGAGAAAGTTATTATAACTATTAACTTTTTATGCTGGTACCTGAAGTTCTAAATCAACCCAACTTCTGATTCATTAATCAGCTTTAAAGCAAGAGGAACAGAGTATTATGGCACAAAACCAGAATAATCCCAAGGCTTTAGGGAATTACAGTTCACATAACAGGCATGTATAGGAGCTGCTAGCCAGGGCAGCGAGCAAATAATGTGAAACATTAGATACCGGGTAGGCGCTGGCATGCTCAACTTCCCCAGCGTGTTATTTTATACAATTAGAATTAAATTCTTCGGATTTCTTTTCTTTCCTTAAATAGCAAAGAAAATTGGGAGCAGGACTGATGTTTCCTGACAGCTGTAACCAGTCACAGCCTTTTGAAGTATATTTTCCTTCTGTGACTTGTGTATTTTCTTTCAAGGTCTCTTTGTGTTGATATAATCCCGATTTCCCTAACTGATATATAATTCTCCTCTGTGCTTGGCATGGCTGTGCCCCCAATTGCTCACTTACATGGACTTAAAATTAGCAATGCAAAATCTACAGAGGTAAATCAAGCCTCTGGCCAGTTCTCTTAAAATCAAAACTGCAAAGTAGGAAGATATCTTACATTTTCTGATGAAAAAGGTGCCACTGTACTCTTTCTTTTTGCTTAGCCTACTAACAAAGGCAACTTGTTAGACCATTTAATGTCATTTTTAGTGCAGATAAAGAACTTTACCCATAAATACCTTAAGTAGATTAATGCAGTCTTACAGTTAAAGCAAGGAGACTTGGGACCAGGATTCTTCCTGGTTTAGCCACAAGCTTGAAACTTAACATTGGCCAAGGTACTTTATACCTAGAAATTAAGATTAAAGTTAAAAGTAGGTATCACTCTTTATCTGCCACAAGAAACAAGAAAGCAGATTTAATTATAGGTTTGAAATGTAGGAAGGAAAGCTACAGAAACAGTGTGAAAAGTAAAACATTTTGCAAAAGTACCACCTCACTGAGATTAGTCACTATGTGAGGGGCATAATACTCATACATAATACTGATTATTTTACTTATCAACTATCTTCATTGCATCCCTAGTATTTGCATGTAGCATTAGAAATATAGTAAATAATAATTAAAACTCAATCAAATTCACAACAGAGAAGCAAATACTAAACAGAGTAAAAGACCATTGAAAAGTAGGCTTTTACATCTCATTCCCTGTATAGCTTCCAGCATCCTGCTGAGACATTGTTTCAGTACTGAAACAGATGGAAGAATAAGCCCTCTTGAGTCACCCACATCAGTCCTTCTGGCACCATGGAGGATACTGCTGTCAGCACTGACTTTAGTGAAGAACATCCCCTCACTGCAATAGCCTTTGTGCTGCCTGTAGCATAGACACTGTTAGCAGTAGGGCAAGACGCCAGCAGTCATAGGAATTGTTAAGGAAAAACACTCCTTTATTCCATAAAACAACAGACTTCCCCCAAAAGTGCTAAGTTTTGATAAACTTGGACTCTTCAGGATCAGACAAGGATGAAAACACTTCCAGATAGGCAGAGATAAGAGCTGACTTAAGAGTTCAGTTGTGTGCAACAGCGGCTGCTATCCTGCGGATTAAATTTTGTGCGTGCTTGAACCAAACTGTGGGTATATTGTAAGTTTGCCTGCACACTGTAGTATCCCACAAAAGGTAATTCCTTCTTTGTTAGAGCAGGCTGTTGAGATCCAACAGAGATTACATGGGCTTTGAATGACAGTATAAAACAACAATCCAACATGAAACAGCTATCTTCCACTGTTTGGTAAAACATAGTTGCAGTTACATTCCTGATTAGTCTAGGCTACTTGAAGGAACAGGGAACATCGCTCCTCCCCAACTTCATTCAGGAACTCTGCTTTGAAGAAAGCAGTTTTTCTAGGCCTCAAGTGTCTTCTGTACATTCATACCCTTTGAGCATCTAAATGAGCTAGTCTTATTAATTTTATTAGCCTATCATATCTGTTCAGCAGAAGAACCCTGATTCCTTGGGGGGGAAAAAAAAAAAAAAAAAAAAAAAGACAATAAAAAAGGCATTCTCTTGAGAATAGGATATGTTTAAGAAACAGATACTCTCCATCAGAGGTCATGGGATCTCTGGTTCACATGTCTTCCAGCTGCCACAGAATAAAGCCAGAAGGGTCCAACCTCTCTCCAGTAAGTAACAACTCCAATAAATCTTTCTTGTTAAAAATTCCCACCCATATGGGATCCTTGCTGCTGAAGCACTTGCAACATATCAGACAGCACAGCAGAGATTGACCAGGAAAGAAACTTGCATTTTTTATTTTCTACATTCACTTTAGAAAGCACATTTTATGATAAACACAAGGTCTTTAGAAGACAAATTCTCTTTTATTGTAGTAAGAATTAGGCCACTTGAATTAGAAACTTGCAGGATGCATATTCAAAAGGGTGACTGCATCCACACTGCATGGCTAAGTAGCAGAACTCTTTGCTGAAGGATCTTATGGATGCTAGAAGGTCATAGTTTCAATAAGTATTGGCGCAAATTTATGGAAGCAAAATGAAACCTGAAGAGTATTACCACAGGTTCAGGAACTCAGGAGTAAAATTTGTTATATGCTAGAAAAATGCCCTTAAAAGCCCCACATGATATATTTGCAAAGTTCTTAGTACTGTTCCTTGATACCTGAAGACAGGATTCTAGATTAGATTAAACTTTTGTTTGAAGTGGTACTACTGTTCTTGCAGTTTATGTTCCCGAAAATGTATTGCCTTACTTTGCATTCGGGTGCTTTTTCTTTATAACAGAGCATTTGAGCAGTTCACTCTGAGCTCAGTTCTTGTCAATAAATGTATGAGGAAAGCTGGCTAAATCAGGGGTTACTGCCAGCCACTGCCAGCTGTAGCAATAACATCAAGATTCTTCAAGCTGGAAGTGATGGAACATGTGGAATAGCAGGAACTGAGCAAGAAAGCTTTCCTTTGTGGATCTAACCAGAAAGATTCCAAAGGAGCTAGAATATATAATTTCCCCTGGATTATTAAGAAGCTTCCTTACGGGAGGAATTACATGCATACAATGTAAAGACAAACAAAAAATCTCTAATCAGGCTGTGACTAGTTAATTTTTTTCTGGTAGAAGAGGAGTAGCTGGCTCCTCCAAGGACAGAGGCTGGAGCTGAAAATAGGAGGAAGGAAGAATTAGGGCAGAGAATGAACAGGAAGCAGCAAATGAATGAAGATGGACAGGTAAATGTAAATAATCCTGCTGAGAAGGAGAGTTGTATCCTGAGACCCTGAGGTACAGGGTAACAAGCAATACAGCTCCAGGATTTGGCCTGTTCTGAAAAGAGATGGAAATCTGAAAGAGCTAGAAGACACATCATGATGAGGCCTTGAGCCAATCAGGGATTGAAGGTGGGTCAGCATAAACAATCAACCTAGAGAAAACTCCTCCTCCAATGCTACAAAGGTTTTTAAGCAGGTAGAAAGAGGCATTGTCGGAACACAGGTTAGAATAATTACCCTTGGTAAAAAAAAAGAGACATCTGAAAATGTTTAAGTAAAACACATTAAGATTAAGAGCATCTCTAAACAGATTTCCTCCTGCCCACAAATAAGTCCTTTCTTCCAGACTTGGTCTCAGACCAGTAACATAGTGATTTTCTGAGACAAAGCAAGTGATGCATCGTCCCTCACAAGTCCCCAGGAATGTTTATTTCCATCACCTCTCAGACTTGGCTGTTCCCTCCTCTCTGCAATGTTCTCTTTTTGCCTCTTGCTGAGCTCTGCCTCTCTGAGCACCCCACCCCACATACTGAAAACTTCTCTGCCTAAGCACATTCAGTTACTCCTTGGGGACAAGTCATCTTCCTGTCTTTCTCCAAAGGTTCCTGACCCTATCAGTCTCTTTTTTAAAGAAACATGACGTATAAACTCAAATAAATAAAGCAAATGTGACCTATTGCATGGGGATTACAAGACAAAAGGATTTGAGAAATTAAAAGTTGCATGTGCCCTAAGGGTAAGATCAACAGATGAGGTGCCAAGAGAGTAACTCTTGGTAACTCTGAAAAAATTACCAAAAACGTGGCCATAAAATCTGAAAACCTATTCTCCTAATCTGGTTGATGATGGTAAATTTTGTTAGATCTGTATTTGGTGGATGTCCTAAATTTCTACCACAAAATGCATAAAGGACATTGCTTTTCTAGACAGGGTAGACATGGGGAGAATTTTTGGAACCACCTCTTAGCAAAGTCATAATCTATTTTGTTTCAAGGAACTGTAAGGAAATCATAAGCAGCACTCATCTCTATCATTGTTGGTTGTAGCAGCCTATGCTAGATTCAATGTTAAGAATACCATTGCCTGTTTGGAAGTTATCACAAAAGCGACTATTAACTGGCTTGCACGTGGCCGTAGACAGACTGTTTCAGAATTCTCGGCTCCTGAGATAAAATCCAAATTTTAATTGCCTATTGATCTTATTGCATGGTTCTCAGAATCTTTTGTACACCCAATCTCGTACTCTGGTTTAGTTTCTATCTCAATTTGAGGCACTGTGAGGGTCAGGCCAGGAATAAACACTATTTTATAGTTCAGTGAGTTCCTGGCTTATAGAACAAGCATAAGGTGAGGTCTACACTACTGACCTAGAGGCAGTTGGATATTCTATCTGAGGACACAAGAAATGCATTTTCCTGACACTACCACTACAATTCCTGTGAAACCAATATTCCTACTCATTATATAAACCTACCTTCCATACTCATTCAAGCATCTTGTTCAGCTGTAATGGGGTGCATAGACATGTTGATTGACTTGTCCTCATAGTCATCCTGCCTTCTGGAGAACCATTGGTGCTTACAGCAGTGGTCAGGCAGCCTCTTTGAAACAGTATTTGCTGCTTTTTAATTCCACCTAAGGATACTTAAGGTATCCTAAAGGAGACTAGAATAAGCTTTTTGTTTTCACTTGTAAAGGATCCTGTAAGGTATTTGCCACCACTTTTAAAAGGTTTGTAAAGGCACCTGTAGTAAGTTCTCTTCTTCTTGCTGTATTTAATACAACAGGATCCCAGTTCCTAACTAAAAGTGGCTTAGTAATGCAAACCCCATAGAATAAGATGTTCCTGGCATTTTTTTTATTTTAGTTTTTTCATTGTGTCCTAAGACAATTCATTATTCTTTTTGTAACTCTTTCATCTTATGAAGTGCCAGCAAAATTCCACCATGTTCTCTCTGGAGTACTTGTTACTTCAACTAAGAACTAACCTTAAAAAACATTTGAAAGTGTAATGTAATTGCTTTGCCTTCACCATGTTCATTGGAAGTTGTGGCTGGAAAAGGTAGGAGGTGGGGAGGGTTGGGGCTGCAGGGGTGGATTCTGTTAAAAGCTGCCAGAAGCTTCCCCCAGGTCCAATAGAGCCAATGATGGACCCACCACTGTCGAAGGCCAAGGCCATCAGTGATGGTGGTAGTGCCTCTGTGATAACATCGTTAAGAAGGGGGCGGGGGAAAGCCTGCAGCTGAAGAGAGGAGCGGGAATATATGACAGAAACAACTCTGCAGACACCGAGGTCAGTGAAAAAATGGTCTGAGAAGGGAAAAGATGTTTGTCATAAACCAACTGCATATGACAAAACTATGTAAAAGACATGCAAAACCTTTTAACTGCAAAAAGGAATATGTAATTGAGAAGAACTGAATTAGTAAAAGAATTACAGGCTTTCAGTGAGTGATTTCTCAGGATATAAAGAAACTGTAGTTTGGACATCTCATCATGAGAAACCAGAATAAGAAATCTTCTTTATATAGAACAATGCAGTGCATATTATTTTGTTTTTGGTTTTACTTTGTATTTTAAAATATAATGCAAGGCATTGCTTTTCTATGAAATGCTTCCATAGAAATTTAGCTCTGTGGAACTTTCAAGCAACAATAATTTTTGTTCCATTAAATACTGTGATGGATCAATCTCTTTGCATGTTTAACTGCATCCTGTTCCACTGACTCTAGTGGTGTCTTTTAAGGTAATCAAAGAACTTACCCTGGAATCCAGATGAAGGACACATGGATAGACCCCACCCTGTGGGTGGACATGGTGAACCCCACCTGACTTGTACCTAAGATGCAGGCATGGGCATCTAAGGTAGCTGTCTGATTTGAAGCCAAATTCAGTCAAATGAATCTCATTGTCACTCTGTAAGAGGCTACAGGCATAACAGCTTTGTCCTGTTGAAGAACACCTCTGGAAACACTCAGTGATTCATAGCCAGTGTAAAGACCCACCCCTACTGTAATCCTATAATATGTTGCCAGATATACTTTTTCAGTCCATAACAGTAAACAAATCTTTTACCTAAGTGTTTTAAACACACACTTCTGAAGAAAACTACTGATTCTTGCTGCAAAACTACCATCTTAGTTTTTAAACAAATTTTATAGCTGATGAAATAAAATAAAGAAATAATCCAAGAGCATATTGTTCTTCTTAGAGGCAAGTTAAAAAGAAAAATCAGATGACATAAATCCACATCACACATCTATTATTTCACACAAAACAAAAAAGATCAATTACATAAAACAGGGCATTACAAAAGTTTGGCTGTGTTAGGCAAATGAATACAGATGCTATGCACTGCTTGGAAAAATAATTTACTTTGTTAGCTTACAAAAGTGACAGTGTTTCATGTTACACTTTAAATTATAAGTACAGCGAGCAACTTTGATCCTGCAAAGGTACTAACTCTCTCTTGAGATGCAATAAATACTTGTGACCTTGTATTCAGGGATAGCTTGGATTAAGTCTTAAATCAGCAAATAGTAATTAAGTTTGACATTTTTGTTGCTGCCTCATTGGCTAGCAATCCATATTCTGATTGCAGAATCTAGGTACAAATGTTGACATTGAATTAACATATGAATTTCCAGGTAGAACCTTAACCAAACCTGCAGACTCTGTGTCAGGCTATCAGTTTGCAGCAACATACTCATAGCACAATAGTCAGTTTTCTTATACTTCTTACTGGCATGATCACAGCACTTAGAATTCTGATTGGTATTTAGGTTTTATACACCAGATATGGTTCTGGCTTCCTATGTGTATCAAGCAGGCACAGGCATTCTGAGGTCAATGCAGCCACACATCAATAAAACCGGTGTTCTGGTGTAACATGGATCACACCTCATGCATTTTACTGAGTGCCACAAACTTCACAGGTTGATGAGGACCTGTACTTCAGAAAATGTGGTATCAAGCTTCTCCTTTTATTCTTCTACAATGCTTTGATTCTAAACCTGCAAGGGGTATTCTGAAAATGCAAACTGTAGACTTACTTTTATGTGCATCTATGTGATTCACAGAAAGTAATAGTCAAGCAGTAGTTTGGTTGGACTTGATGATCTTAAGGGTCTTTTCCAACCTAAATGATTCTGTATTTTTTTAATTCATTATATAATTCTCAAGACAGATAAGTTTTTTAGTTTGTTGGTTTTGTTTTTTTTTGGTCCCCTGAAGATGGCAGATAATGGAAAAACTGGAATGCAAACCCCTTGGGAAGGTATCTTGGAACAAAAATATCATAGGACAAAAAAAAAGAATTTGTTAGAGAATGCCTACCAAATAGTCTGAACTGGTTTTATTTTGTGAGTATTCTGCTCAAAATAAAAGTCCATGAATAGTGTTGGTATTTAGATATAAGGTATAATTAGTTTTTGCCTACACATATGAAAATCCTTATGTTAGTTACTTAATGAATGACCAGAATTTATTGAAAAACTGATGTGAAAAAACATATAGCAGTGAATGTGAAATACAATTGATAACACATGAACTATCTCTCTTTTGAGAAAGTTTCATTATTTTGAAAAAGCTGTACTAGCCCACATTAGAGGGGAACAAAGATCTGTAATATTTCAGAATTTTGCAAATTTCTTAAGTTTCTATTGATGCCATTTAGAAGTAGAGAGTTTTCCTTATGTAATGAAATTTGGTTCAGTCTTCTTGAAAAAGTACTCATACAAGAGCCCAAATGAACCAAAAATCAGATTTCTCAGATATTGAAGCAAAATCTAAAATAGAAAAATGAGATAGTGACAAATTATTAACAATGTTTACAGTGTGCTATAAATTTTTTTTTATAAGATCATGGATTTTTCAGTACTTATTGGCTGCTTACCAGACCAACACATATTGTAGACTTGCAGACCTCCAAAATGCAATGAAAAGGAAAATATTTCTCCCCCCTTTTCTAAAACTCACCATGAAATCATAGCTCCACTGATTTAAAGACAAGGTCTTTGCTAGCTTTAGTGTAGTCAGGGTTTACACACACAAAGGATTTTCTTTTTGACCAGTAAAGTTTCACAGTGTACAAATGTGTTTATGCATGTCTGTAAGAAAGGTATGTAATTATGTGAACAGGACTCCACATGATGAGTACATCACTATTAAAAGTCTGAACACACCTTTATATTTCAGAAATCAAGTTTGAAGGAAACTGCAATAGTTCTGGTTACTATAGCAATGTCAGCTTCAACATGCTGACTTCTCTGGTGCAGTTTGCAGGAATGAAAAGTAGCAGCATGTTTATACACATACACAGAATCAAACTAATGAGAATGGATAAATAAGATGAAAATTTAACAATTAAAAGACAGATACACTTTTTTTTTTTTTTTTTTTTTTACACAGATCTCCCTAATACCCTGGCTGAGAGTTGAGCTTATATGAGAATGTGCTCAGGGAGCCTTTTAACATTAAATCAAGAGCTGGACTCCTTGCTTAAAGTACTGGCAAAGACCTTTCAAGGACTTAATGTCAGGAAATTATTGCATGTTAAGGAATTTCATGCCACTATGCCTATCTCCATTACATTAACAGGTACAACAAGGTTTAGTAGTATTAAACCAACGTTTTTGACTTCATACCAGTACAGAGACAGTCTGCATCCATGTAATTTCTTGGTATTTTGCAGATTCTTTAAGGTCACTTTACAGTGTACTGCAGTGGCAATAGTCGACTGGGAAATGTGACATAATATGTTCAGTGTGACTTGAAAAAGACACCTGGGCAAACCTTATTTTTAGAATTTCCCAAAATAAATGCTGGATCACAAGACTAATTTTGTTCCGGTTTTAAAATACTAAATGTAAAAAACACTGCATTTTATTCAAATTAAATGAAAACAAAAGATCTGGAGGCAAATGACTCATTCATCCACTAACTTCATTAGGAGTGCTTGACTGTAATGAAGTATCAGAATTGGCTGCTTTTTAGCTATCCCCAAATTAAATAGAAATTGGCAGCATACAATGACAAAACATGTTCCAGAACTCAAAAGTGAATGATGAATGACATTTTTTTTTCCCCTCACAGTCTCCAAGGAAAGTAACAAATATAAAAATCAGCATTTGCTAATAAGCACATATAGAAATTTCAGCTTCAAAAGTGATTCACCTTTACCTACAGTAATATACTGAATGGATGCTCTTACCTCTGGTCTGAATGGTTATCTATTTGTCACTTTCTTCTGGTAATGCAACACCAAGGCTGAAATTTGAACATCTGATCAGTTTGTCAAAATGCATTGTACCAGCCATACATAGCACGACAGCTATCGTCAGTGGAATTATTTCAAGCCTGAGATTTAGTGCACAGTGGACATAACAGAATTTCCCAAAGTATAGGACACAAGTAAGTCTATATCAAAGCAAGTAAGTCTCTCACAGTAAGAGATGACATCAAGTGGGATTGTTGTCTGTTGATTAATGTATTCAGAGGTTTCAAAGACAGTCTATAAAAGGATGTCAACCCTAGTGAAAATCACATTCTGGTAAAATGAAATGTTTCATGACTTTGATACTTGTTTTTTACACTTCCACAGAGATTTTTTTTAATCTATCAAATAAGAATAATTTGTCCCACTTCTTTCTTGATTAGTTTTTTGTTAATTTACATATTTAATCAATCAAGGGACAACATGCTAACAGATTCACATTGCATGCCTAGTGAGCCTCACTGCTGATGTAGCACATGCTGACTAAATTTTCTGCATTTTCTAGCTTTATGACTGCACTGGAGACTTCTCCAGTGAAGATGAAACAAGTCCATGGTTTCTGATGGACTTATTGACACTGTAAAAGAATATAGCAAAACTTCTGCCAATGACATGATGTCTTCATGGTTGCAGCTGTTTGGATGAAATTGTGTTGTCAGTGCTGCACCCGTCAGTGCTGCACCCAGCAGTGAAAGCCTCATTAAAAATGGTGTACTCATTGAGCTCCATACACAAAATAGCTTATGCCACAGAGGCAAACCGTTCTCTTGGCCAGCACTAAAACACAGCTCATCTTCATCTTTTTCCACAATAAGTAAAAAACTGGGTCACTGGTGGTTTCTGTGAAGGGCCTAATGCCAGAACATAAATTGGGCTGGCTTCTCAGTTCAATGATTGTTTAACAAAGTGAGTGACACAGAAATCCACATTTGCAGAATGATACTGTGTGATCATCTTTAGCAGATTTTAGTATTGCTTCTCAGAAATATTTTAGATGTCAGCAAACTGTTTCTATTGAGGGCAATTTGATATTGACACACTGAATAAATATACTTTATAATATGATTTTTTTCAGGTTCTAGACTCAGGCAGATCTTCTAAACTAGCTGTAGCCTCTTTTTTTCTGCCTAGAATCAATAATATTGCAGGATTATTTCAGCAAAGTCTATTTTTTACTATTTTCCTCTACAAACTGATAACAGAATGAATGGCAGTATTCAGAAGATCTAGACAAATGTGGTAAAACACATTTACTTTGGCCTGTGGGATAATCTTTAAAATTAGGCAGCATGTGATCTGATGTTAGTCAGTAGGTTTTATTTTAGTAAGCAAACAAGATTGCAGAACTCATAAGAAAAAAGATTATGTCATAAGAAACAATTGCCTTCAAAATTCATGTCATTCCCTAAGTAGATCAACTACCAAAGTTATTAATGTGGGTAAGTAAAGAAATGATGGTATGTCTTCTGAAATACTAGTGCACTGTGGATGGCAGATGACAAAAGCAGTCTAAGATCAAAACAACTCTGGTCTGAAGAGAGATGAAAATAGCTGACAAACTCAGGAACAATTCTTCTACTTATTCGAGCAAAACACCTATTAGGTCTCTAAATAAAGATAGCAGTGTTATCCTAAAAGACATATCTTCATGCAGTTCTTGTATTTAAATGTAATACTTTAACAAAAACATGTTAACAGTGGGGTTCCAAAAATACTTAATTTCAAATAGCACTGACTAGGTACCTAAATAAAATTACTAGACATTGAAAAAGTATTGCCACTGCATATTTTTGCAAAGCTCATGACATTACAGATTTTGCCACTATTAAGGAAAAAAACCATAAAAATCTCATTCTGACATCCTGAGAAATGGTAGATGTGCAACTTTAGCTGTATAAACATGAGAGCTATTGCTGTTAGCACAAATAATAAATGCTGGATGTTGCTGTATTTTAACCACAGCAATTTCTTTCATTTTTGTTGTCAACATTCCCAGAGGCATTAGTTTACAGATTTTTGGAAGACAGAGGTTATCAGATTCTGCTTTGTTGTACTTCTGCATACAGCACTAAAATGTTTTCACATTTAAAATCTAATTTAGTTCTTCACATAGAGAAGCAAAACAATTCATAAAACAGCCTAGACATGCTTGCAGTAAAGAGTTGAGATGAGTTGTGCTAGAGTAGAAAGTATTTTCGTATGTAAAAAAAAAAATATTCAAGATGGAATCTTATTTCAGGATCACTTTTATTTAGATGTAAATACTAGCTCTAAAGCAGTTTTTACATTAGGGCATCAAGAACAAAAGTGTTTTGAAATTTTACTTTAATCATGAGCTACTTTCCGTTCCTTCTAGTAGTTTTCCTCTACATCTGCTTCTAAATTCTGCAATTAGATCAAAAACACAGGAATTTGTGTGCTGTCCTCCTGCACAGTCATTTTTGACAAGGCTGTATTCCCAGATATTGGCCTGCAGCTCACATTAGCTTCAGTATCAATTACTTCTGTGAGTTGAATACGGGGCTCAGAGAGAGATAAATGTATTACTAACACCCTGGAAATATGAAGACTTTAACAGAGCCATGGTAAAATTAAAGTGTAACAAGCAGTCCCACATAAATTTATGAATAAATTCTTCTGTGAGTTGTAGATATGAAAATGTATTCAAGTTTCACACCACTCATTTTTAGCCAAAAAAATTGTATCACTATTATAAAAATACCTACTTGTTTACTTTCAGGGTAATATTGGCTTTTTCATTCATGAAAAATCCATTCAGTGCTACACGGTGCAGAGACTACATCTTGTAAGCCACAGATGATCTGATATGCAGATTTCTTAGCTTAAAAGCAGATTTTAGGATATCCAAGGAGTACTCCACCATCAAAAATTTGAGAAGTACATGTAAGAAAATGTCTTTGTTTTACAGTGTAAAATTCCATTTTTGTAATACTGGAATCAGTTTTATTTGTATTTTGATGTTTCTTCTTAGAATGATATAATTACATAATAAAAATAAATTGTCTTGAGTATCTAGTAAATATAATCTCAAAAGTAGTGAAAAATAAGTACTTTAAGTCTGCTGTAAAACATTAAGGAACTGAAAGGCACAAAATATAAAGGTCATTCAAGTGACAGTTATTTGATGCTGAAATGAATGGCCAGTGCATTTCTGAAAGCACAATATTGAACAACTGTATTTCAGGACAGCATAAAAAATGGATGTTTGGTATTATTTTCAGGTGTGATATCACATTTTTTGATTATTGAAAACTAATACTTTGGGCAAGAATCTAGGAACAGGTCTTTAAAGCATAAAAAACCTGATTACCAGGAGGAAGAACAATTTTTAAGATCTGAAATATAAAAAATGCTTTATTAAAAAATAACCTGTTTTTCTACTTTAGAAATTGAGACTGGTCAGAGGAATATTATTTCAGGCCAATATGGAAAAAATATTATTTCTTAAACCACAAAGGGACAGTTTCACATAATGTCACGAACGGAACTTTATCCTTCAGTAAAAAGGAAATAAAATTCAGTTTGTAATATGAACCTCTATCAAAGGTGGAAGAGGGACAAATATTACATGCTATCTGGATTGCCATGCCAAGAGGGTAAATTTAAAAAGGAATTTCCTGGCTTTGGAGTCCATAAGTCTACTCATTAAAAATCCCCCCCTCCTTTTTTTTTCTTTGTGGTTTGACTTCTTCCTTTCTGTACCTCCAACTCTTTCAGAAAATTTTTAAAAAGGATATAAAACTGCTGAAAACTCAATCACACATCCAAAGGTGAATACACTAAGCACTAAACATATTTAAATTTTAAAACCAAAATTAGTCACCTAATAGCCATTTCTGTCCTGCACTGTGCAAAAAATCCATTCAATACTTGATGTGATAACAGGGTAGTTCAGACCACTTCTCCTTAGTTTTTTAACACTATAAAGCAGTAATGATACCATTCTAAAGAAATATACTTCAGATTTCTGAGTTATAAGTGAGGAAAAAAAAAGATATAAATACATAAGTGCAATCAATATCCAGATTTTTACAAATTCCTTAGAAAAAAGAGAGGACATTATTTTTTTGTGTATTACTTCTCAGCTAACTTTTAAAGCCCTATTCATTGACCAACAGGCACTTTACCTCAAAAATTGTTTCCACTCCAGTAAAGTGGGTTGGGCATACATTTATCCATCAGCAATCCATGCATTATATCTCATTACACCATGAAGTGTTTTGAGAGCATGATTTACTGTTTTACAATATATTTTTAAATGACGTTTTTGTATTTTTATCCATAATTTGTAGGTACCATAAAGTTTGCAAGCTGGTGACATTTTACTTTGCAATTAATGTTTCACCAGACAAACCAGCTAAAAGATTTTAAACACCATATTTCCAGCTGTGCTCTGATCTAATTAAAAAAAATAAATTACAAATGTTGGATACACTTAAAGTAACTTCGTTTTATGATGACTGTGGCTTTAGCTAAACACTGCTTCATGACATCCACACTCTTTGTAGACCGTGACACAAACAGGTTTCTATTTGTTAGCCTTCTCCAGGGTAAAAGTTTTAGTTTATGTTTTTGTCTTGACCCTGTCATTGCTGCTGAGATCAGAAGAGATGGATGTGCCTGTTTTGCTTTCTTGACCTTCTGAATGAGCAGATGTGCCAGAAGTTTGCACAAAAACAATGCCAGCGCTACAATGCGTAGTGTTAGAGGCACACAAAACAAAGAAAACTTTTTAAACCAATTTTTTTTTTAACCTTTAAGTAATTTAAGTGTATAGAAAATGAAAATTAATCCCACTTGTTTTTCATCTCCTTGTCTGATTTTGATTTTCTCAGCAAGAAGTTCTGTTTGAAACAGATACGAGGGGATTGTAAAGTATGTAAAGGTCCTGTTTTCAGGTGGCACAGTGTGAATTATTTCGGAGACACCTACAGTGCTAAAAACAGTGTTTCAGAGAACACATAGGCTTCCTAAATACGAAAGAAAACTACGAGACAAAATAGTTTCAATGTTGTTCATGTTGCTACAGTATTTGGCAAATTTTTTAAGGCACCTTAGTAGTAATTCAACCAGAAGTCCTAGAGGGACGACCATCAGAAACAGTTGCATTTCTTTTGACAGCAGAAAATCCTGCTGTAGTGTGCTGTTTGAGACCACAGTAATGCAGAATCATATCCAATTTTTTTTAGAATAGAGATATCTGGATAAATACAACTGTGCAATATTGCATTTACATAACATTTAAAAATCAGTATGACATATCTTTTCACAGAAGAATAAATAAATGATCATTAAACCCTGCTATTAAAATTTTCACATAGCAGTGCCATTCAACATGCTTAATACAGTTGGGTGAGGCTCAGGTGCTGTTAAGTGCCCTGCCAAAAGTCATCTGATAAAGCTGTTGTGGTCAGAAGAACAATTCTAAATGCCATGCTGAACCTTAAATCATAATATGAAATCCCACTAATTTTGAGGAAATTTGGTTTTGTTTGATATTTATCACTTCTTCTAAAATGGTTGTTGCAAACCAAAGAACCTAAAATCACAAATGTGTCTGCACAACACTGTATAGTGACTCTCATAATAAATATTAGGACAAAGGTAATTTATGAATATTTTTTCATTATTAATAATGTTATTAAATGTTATAAAAAACAAATGTTAGAACAATTACTGTACAGGGGTAAATAAGCTCATAGCAAAGATTAATGTTACAAGTCTTTCATAATATTTCAGGAATACAATGAATTTAGTTTAGGAGAACAGCAGAAACAAATACAAGAGAATAGCATAATGCCAGAAAAACTTTGGTGTACAAGTGGCATAAATTATCACAAGAGTTCATTAGACTCACTCTTGGTGCTCTTTCATTTAAGTGTTTGGCAATAGCTGAGTCATTAAGGGTACATCAGTCCTATAGCAGATGGAATCACTACTGTTCAAGACCAAACAAAGAGTGGAATGGAATTTACCACAGAGAAAGATGGTGTGTTTTTGTAAAATGTTCTACTGCTTCCCTCTTTCTGCTTGCAGCTTCCTTTCACTGACAGCAACATTAATGGAATCTTCATTGGTGGCACTTGTATCAAAAGGAACCATTCTTTTCGTAAGTGCTAGAAATAAGTCAGACAAAAAAAGGTGACTAAACATCTTCAGAGAAACACCTACATTTTGCTGACTGACTATAAATGTTTATACAAAACATACATTTCTTTATACAGTATTATCATGTACATAGCAAGTAATATGGTATTAACAAATATTCAATATTCAAAATGCAATGAACTGAGAAAGTGACATTTTTCTAGAGAAATATATTTTAATACTATATAATGTAGGCACGGTCAAAATTTTTCTTATACAGAAGAAATGCAAAATGCAATTTAATAAAATTTATAATTTTACTAACATTCATTTTCCATTTAATTTTCCAGCATTTTTGTTTAAATAAGACAAAATAAACCACTTGGAAAATTCCCAAAGGAATATCTTTACCTATAGCATGGACTAATGTCAACAAATGACCCTGAACAGGTGTTCATAGGATGACATATCTTCAGAGCAGGGTGAATATAATGCTTATTTCTAAATACATTATATTGCATCAAAATCTAGATAATATTATTATATGCATTGACAGAGCATCTTATGATAAAGTACTGGAGGAAAAAAAAATTCAATTACCCAAATATCTAACAATTATTTAAAAGAGGCAGAAATTAAGAGGAAGAAAGTGGGTATCAACTTATACAACATACCCTTCTTTTAAAGGCATTCCTTACTTGATAAGCATCTAAGAAAAGTGTTCCTTCCTGGGTGTTTGTAATAAATACCTAGAGTGAAATTTTTTCATAGTCCAGTAAAATTGTTGAAGCATATAACCAAAAGTTATTTAATAGGGAGCAAGTCCTCACAGTTTGATTAGGAGTGAGACGTTTTCACTTTCAAATGGAGAATTAAATCACTGTGTTTGGGACATTAGTAAAACAGTGAGTTATCATTTTTCAGCATGACGTTTTCAGCATCAGTCCCAAACCGTGCTACTCGATGCTACTTCAGTAGTACCACTTGTGGTCAGTATTCAAAGTAAAGTGAAAAATCATAAAGAAAATTAATTGCTAAACAAAATAAATTTGCATTTTTCAAAGTGACGTCAAGCTTCCAATCATTCCATGTTCTTATCCTTGAGCAGACCTAAAAGGTTTTGTCCTAGAATGGCATCTTGCAGCATCATGATGTTACAATGCCTACACTTTTAAGTTACTTATTTATAAATGTCAACACAAATTCTCTTAACTTATGAATATTATACGTACACAAACTTATACATAGAGGGATAAAGTCAGACATCAGCATACACTGCAGGAGTTAATTGTTAAGATAATAAAATCAACATTCAGGACAACTTGGTTTTATTCATCCGTATCATTCCTAATATATATCATGTTGACACAAGAGTGTTGTGTATCACCAGACCTCAAAGGTGAGAATAGGCTGCAATCCCAGCTATGGAAGTTGGGAAAACTGGTGGCTGTTTTCTTCTTCGTAAAGTAACAGCTTATGAAGCCTGGAACATAAATTCCCAAGAATTAGAAAGCCTGAAGGCCATATGGCTTCTGGGAAACCATCCAGGTTAACACCTTGAAGTGATGAACTCTACAAAGGGAAAGGCAGGACCCAATTCACAAAGCTAACACAGAGCATGTGTAACTCCAGGGACCTTTGTAATACAAAATTTAAGACAAATACAGTGGCTGTGAAAAAGAATTGTTGAAGGTTATTTTTTAGATAACACCTAATAGTAATTTTAAAATTAATTAGTTTATTTTAAAATTTAAAAGTAATCTAAAAAATAATAAATTTTTAGTTTAACAGCTTTGGTCTGATAATAATACAGACTGTAAGCCATGTCTTAATGAATGCTTCCTTGTATAAATTATTTTCTCAGTTAAATTTCTTTCTAAAAAAACGGGTATAGAAATAAAAGCTCATTCCCACAGCATCTTTAAAATAGTTTGTTACAGAAAAGCTGTTATAATGTAGAAATTGTACCAGAAACATGAAGACCAGACCAGAATGTTAATATAAATTACTTTGCCTTTTAACTGTTGGCTGCATTGGCATCTTTTTCCTAAATATATATATGGAAGCAGATTGTTATTCCCTTTTATATTTTTTCATACTTTTTGTCCCTCTTTCTTCAACCAATTTTGAACTTAAATCCCATGATTCCCCTTGTAGACTAATTTATTTCAAATGTGTCTGCTCTCCTTCCTGGTGCTCCCTACAAGTAGTAAGAGACCCACATTGGGAAGGAACTTTCTAGTAGTACTTATTGACTTAATAAACTCCAAGCTTTCATGAATTTAAGAGAGAGAAGTCAGGAAGCATTAAATCACTAAGGCTTGGAAACTGCTTCCAAAGTTAAATAAAAAAAAAGTACATTATTCTGTTTCTGAAGAAATAGACAAATTAATCACAGAAAATAGGTGATGACGTCTATAGGTAGATTTATTAAAAGCTAAAGGAGCTTTCAGAGCAAAAGACCTCAAATTATACATCACTGTCAATGTCTCAAATTATAACTAATTAATATCATTACTGAAATTAAAAGTTCATGCCATTTATGTGACTAACATGACTGAAGTAAACGATTTTATCATTTGCCACTCACTGGCAATTACATGAAAAGCTCCTTAATGTTACTACCACTGCAGAATTTTCAGTCCGCAAGAACTATAGCAACAACCTTAAAACAGTAGACTGGTGATCAGGTTCAGCATAAAGGTAAAACATTCAGTCACTGACCAAAGTCTGTGGAATAATTCATAAGCTACCACAGATATCCACAAAGGACCACAAAAGATGTGATGGGACCTGTGGGAAACATATGGCTTCCTGGAATGACACCTAGAAGTACACTCTAGGACATCTAAAATCACATCAGGCATCTTCAACAGGCACGTGACTTGCTCTCATACTTACTTAGCATAAAGAACATATAATAGCACTAACTCTTAGGACAAAACAATTAGCAATGTGAGAAATTCAGAGCACCTTCATTCTATCAGAGTCAAATAAAATCAGAGGTAGAAAAAATATCCTATACCTACTTCTCTGTTTTAGCCTCAGAAAATATGATTAGTAAGAAACTAAAACTTTAAAGATTTTTGTATCCAATTCCTTTCCCTTAAAAACAAATAGGAAAAAGTGAAACACAGTCACTGTTATCTTACTTCTCTGCTTTTTTTTTTTAAAAAAAAAACCCTGCTATTTTTAAAAATAGCTCATTACCATCTGGGCAAAAAAACAAAACTAAAAGCACTCTCAACACCATTCTGAGATTTTGAAAATATAAAATATGACGATCAGATTAATATATGATGTGGAAAATACCTTTTTAAGCAAGAAAAAAATAAAAATCCTCCATCCATGCCTGAAAATGGTTTCTAAAAGAGCCTTCCTCAAATGCTGAAGACTTTGCAAATATTTCATAACTATCAACATTGAATCTTTCATTCTTTCATTCATCACTTATTTTTTACCCCCAGAAAGCTTAGTGCTGGTAAAATGCAATTGAAACAATGAACAAATACCCAGAACTGATTCATCAGCTTGGTATTCACATCGCATGGATCCTATTTCTCTGAGAACTGCCTAAAACTGGTTAAAAAGTACTAAAGTAACAAAGTGCTAGAAGTTTCATTGAGGATAAGTATAAAGATATTATAAGAATTTAGAAACATTTATGCTGCATCTTTAAATTTCGAGAAGTTTTTGCAGTGGAATCACAGGGTTGTAAAACTTGGAAGGGACCGCTGGAGATCAGCTAGTCCACCATGCCTTCAAGGTGTGGGCTATTTTTTTTCCGTACCTCAACAAGGCTGAGCTGTACTTTGACTTGCAAGACTTTGACAGGGATGAGGTTAGGGAAAATGGAAAAGCAACTCTGAATCAGGGGAAATTGTTCCTGAAGTACAGATAAGATGAAGGCATTTGCTCTTATGGTTTGTTCCCACTATTGTTATTCAGTATGCTCTGCAAGAAGACATAAATCACAACCCACGGATTCTGAAAGGAAAAGAAACCAATTATCTTTAACCTCATCAGATTAACTCAGGACTTACTGGTGAGCAGTAATGTATTGCAGCACTCATTCTAAGATGCAAAGGTTTGAAAGTGCAATGAAGCCTGAAATAGGAGTTTCCATTACATAGAATCTAAGTTATTGAATAGGTGCCCAGTAAACTGGCTATATTGAAAAGAAATGGAAGGTGATATCCTTCTGGAGAAGAGTTTTCTGATATCCATGTGCTGATATGCTAAAACACAAAAACAACCTTAGAAAAAGTTAGTTTTGACACTTGTGCAAAGCTGTGTCTGTACCAGATAAACATCTAATGTCTTATCTTTTACTGAGCAATTCCTAACTGTATCAGGGATCCCATGTCCTTTCATGATCACAAGTTGTATATGCATTAGGTGATAGGAAGGAAGTATAGTTAAAAACAACCATTGAAGTAGAAGCAGAATTAGTGAATTCAACTTTCACTGTTAAATTGTTACACAAGCACATGGCTAACTGGTACAAATGAAAGATCTGGGAAAGAATCGTTGACTGAGAATGTCTCTCAGCTTCCTGAAAGACACAGAGTTTACACAAGTATAATTCTTCATGCACAGATTCAGAATTGATGTGCAGTCCTTTTTTCTGGTGTAGGTTTGGATAACAGACAGAATATATTATATGTCCCAGTTAAAAAACCCTAAACACATATCAGTGAGGTGTAACGAAGTAGTTCTTAAACAAAGGCATCCATCCAGTATATAAAGCTAAATCACTGGAGGACTCTTGAGATGGTTCTAGAATTTTTTGACAAAAAAGTAGAGTGCCTTAGAAGCAAGTAAAACAGCTTTACAAGAGAAAAATAGATTACTTGTAAATTTTTTTATCTGTGAAACAATACTTACAGCCTGACTCTGAGAGCAGTGAGCTAGACAAAAAGCTGTTTTGAGTTCGCCAAGTAGAAGAGGGAGGAGCCACTTCTATATCAGAAATTTCAGCTTCCATTTTCACATCCTATGGCAACCAAATGAAAATATTTTTTATCTGTTAGTATTAAGCAGCAGCAAACTTTAACAAAAAACACAGAGTAACATGCATACAGATATATGCTGTGATTTCACACATGCTGGAAAATACTGATTTGAATTCTTAGTATTGCAGTTAGGTTCAAATTAATTTGCTTATGAATTTCATGCCCATTTTAAGCACTGGAAGCACTGCAAGCTTTTGTCACTACGATAAGTTGTAAAAATACTCTTTCCTGTTGACTTCACATCCACAGTTCAGAAGAAAGCATAATGGCAGGGCAGACATCAGTGAATGATGAATTGTTCATCAGTGGATGGTCCACATTAATTCACTGAAGTTCCACAGGTAAGCAGTAATAAATATTAAATCTATTTTCCTTGCCAGTGAGGAAACTCAAACTTCATTGATTCTCATATCAAAATACCTGAAGTAGCTTTTCCATTTTTTTCTTAAACCATTACATAAAATCTGAAGTACAATGTTACTATTTATGGCTAGATCCAAACAACATAGCATTTTGGTGAGTGAAGTCATTTAGTCTATAAGCTATAAAAGGAAGATAATTTTAAAAGGCCATTTAAACAAAAATCTCTGCAAATCTTTATTAGCACTGCAGTAAGTATTCCCCAGTTGCAATACCTTCCAGAATGAGATTAAAAGCTAGACTTAGTATCCAAATTACTCAGTTTCTTTAAATGAGAAGAGACAATAATGCACAAATGCATCAGTTCATAAAACACTCAATTCTGCTACTGAATTCTTATCATAAACAGCCTCAGGGAATTTGTTAAAACATCTTGCGATTTATCATTTATGCTGATACTAAGATTTGAAAACTGAAGAGGAAACAAAATAAAATTCAACGTTAATTTAGAGATACAATGAGCTTTTGTCCTGTCACTGAAGAGGGATTTACTCCTATTAAGACTAGTAGGAATTATACATATTAATCCCCTTATGTGCTGATGAGAGACTTAATACCTAAAGTGTACACAGCACAAAAACAACATTTAAAGAATAAAACCAGTTTTTGTCTTTTCATTCTGCTTCCAAAAATGATACTTTAGATGCTTCTACCAGCATTGGCAATACAAAATGGCTTTCTTGTTACAGGAATTTTAACTTGCAGAATGTGCCTTTTCTCATGTGCTTCATTTACAATTACACCTATATGCTGCATTTGACTAGATGGTCAATTGTTCGTGAATATTCCTAAAATATTTACATCTATCCATCACAACATTTATCTTTAGTTTTCCCTGTAGCTTTCTCTCTCTCCCTTTGTTTTTTTTTTTTTTTTTTTGCTTCCACTGCCATGTCTTAGCTGAAAAATCATAATTGTTGTATTTGATGGTATTCTGCCAGCCTCTGGCCTTCTTTATTACTGGAAAACTTACATTTTAGCACATACAAATAGCAATTATGATTTTCCTGGGCTTCTAAGCAACAGGTTTTTTACAGCCATCTGACAAGACTACTAAGGAGTGGGAAGATTGAGTGGAGACAAATGAAATCACAAGAAAGGAAGAAAAGTAACTGTTTTAGGGGAACATTAAACTTTTACTTCCTTTCATTTTAAGGATCAAAAATGAAGCGGGATTAGAAATGCTTGCCCGAGATTAATGTTGGCAACCAAGCCAAAAGAAGCGTATTACGAGAAAGGCTAGAAAGATTATAAGAGGAGAAAGATTAATTCCACAAGTAATTTTGTCTACAATGGTCAATGCAAAAATTTTACAAGAACTCCCTTTTTTAAAACATGCACTTTCTTATCACCTACCAAATATCGTTTGTATAGCAGAAGCACTACGTTCTGTACAGAGCATGAATCAAAACTGCCAGAAATAATGAACTTTGGTATCTTCAAGCCTACACTCTTCCACCAATCAATTTTAGAGACTTCCATTTGACAAATAGTAAAATTAAAAAAAAAAAATTAAAGCATTTGAGGTAGTTCCAAGCGAGGGTATGAAAGGCAAGCATTAAAAAGGTTTTTTTTAGTCTAAGCTAGCCTGATCACTGAAATCAGATTAGCACCCGTCTGTTACTTGTTTTTGAACATTCTGTTCTATTTGTAACAGCCGTGACAGCAAAGAGTACTGTATGTCACGCAAAAACCCAATTAGGTCTGACTAAATGGAAGCCATTAAATGCTCCCTGTTGTCTAAAGAAAGAGGAAATACTGTTTTGGAATCAGCTTTATACTGGATTCTGAATGTAGTGTTTAAATCATGCAAGCTCAGTAAACTTAGTAAACTCAGTCAGCTTAGTGAAGTATTATATTCTACTGTCAGCTGATTGCATTCCACTTAGCTTTTCAATGTTTTCCAAATTTCAATTACTACTGAATTAGCAACTCTTGTGTGAAGACAAGAGAAATTCAAGAAACTGTTGATTTTCAACAGCAACATACTGAAAGTGAATCTGCCCTGTTTCTTCCTTTCAATTCTTTCTTACAGGAGAACAAGATGGCTTTTTCAAGTAGCTTAATAAAGCCTTACACAACAGCAACTTACGAAGTTAAAATACTCTCTATTTATCTTCTCCACTTTTTAAAGTCCTACTGTTAAGTCTGTTCTCATTTCATAGAAGGAAAATTGATATGAAGGATGGAGGGAACACAAACAGCTTAAAAGTTTTCTGATACATGGTGTGTGATCCTAGACTTTGAGCTTAACTACTTAGAAACACCGGTAAGATTCATCACCAAAGAATCTTGATTTGGTTGTGATAAGAAGCAGAAATACTAGCACGATTCTTCAGTTCTGATCACTTATGTCAACTGTGTCCAGTGCTATGAGCCTGCTTAGTAAACTTTCGCAAATCACCATGCCTCTGCCTCAATTTTGTTTATGTATGAAACAGACATCATACAGAACCTTTTATAAAGAATGCAAAGATCAACCACTGAAAAATCACTATACACAATCTACAAATTAATCATCCTTTTAATGGAGGAAACAGGTTTCTATATTTAGCTTTTACATGAAAGGACAAGGGAAAATTGAACAAATGAATCAAACAAAAATGATGTAGACAACTATTTGCCAAAGCAGGTAAACACTTCAGAGCTCTAAGACACAGTAAGACAATTTTCTGTGGAATTTTAAAGATATTTGGAAAGTCTCCATGGCACTTTACAAAGAATACAACACTTCTGTCATCAAATTTTACATCAAGCATAGCAGCTACATAAAACAGAAATGTCCATGTGTGATTTTGGTCTGTGTTTGTACTAGGAGTTAATATGCATCGAAGAAGCTTACGTTGCTGATTAAAAGAAAATAAAATTGTAGTACACGCACAGACCTTGAACTGTCGGACTCTTGTTTTTGAATCTTCCAGCTGTTGCTGTAGAGAACTCACGATTTCTTTATACTTCATATACCTTTCTTCAATCATCTCCCTTCGGCAATGGGACTCCTAGAAATGCATTGAAAGATCTAAATGATTTCTCGATCTGAAAAGCAGTTAATAAATGTTGGCAGGCTACTGTATACACAGGTATCACCACAGATTTTCAGTAGAGAAAGAATGAATTAGTTACTAACTTTACCGGGTTGAAATACAGGGCCTTACAAATGTTCTGTACAGAAAAGTAATGTTAAAATGAAATAGATTAACAGCCTCATCCTTAACTTGTGAATGATTACTTGTTAACTCTTTCCAAAATTCAGTAATACCATACCTTCTAATGAAGAAATTCTGTAATGGTGAAGAATTAATTACAATACTGTACAAATAAGGACTTGAAGAAAAAAAGTATTCTAAGGATTTTGACTGAACAGTATTTTCAAAAAGAAAACATAATGCTTCTCACTGAGAGCGCTCATGATTCACTTGAATGAATACAACTGCCAGACAACTTGTGAGGCATTATCAAAGATTTACTTTCTCCGTCCTTCTCCCTTCCTATGAAAACACTGAGAGAAGAAGTTGCTAGCAGTGGCAGTGAATGCCTTTGAAATACTTCATTCATAGATACCACTTGAGAGTAAAATATTGTACAAAAATATTCAATGTATTATTTTCAAATAGAAGAATTAATGAAACTCCAAACTGGCATAATTCTCACAGCTATGGTATAAAGCTTAGCTATCTTGAATAAATTATTTATTAAACAATACCGAAAAAAAAAAATCTGTATAAACATGAAAATAAATTTCTGTATGTTTTTGTCTGCATAATATGTACCTATGTAATTTTAAACTTCTTAATAATGAATTTATCTATACATACGGAGAGTATATTAGTTAACCAAAATATATTAGAACTAGTGAAAGAGTCAAATGAAATCTTTCTTACTCCTGTATCTTTGAAATCTTCTAATAGGCTCAGTTTCTCAGGAACAGACTCCAGATGGTCTAAAGCTACTCGATTACTCTAAAGAACAGAACACGAGATAAAACATAAAAAAGTAATCAGTTCTTTCATCCATCTCAAACATTAAATCCTATTACATCTAAGGAAACAAGCTCATAGGTATATATTTTGTAAATGAAACAGGTCAACACTAAACAGGTTATTAAGAAAAAAAGGACAAAATAAAACACACAACAGTTTCCTTAAGTTAACTCTCCATGACTAGTTACCTGATATTACTAGTTATTGAGCAGAGCAATATTATTTACAATTTTGGAGTTTATATAGCCTTCAGAATAAAAATGTCTTTTCTTGAAGTTCTGGGTGTAAAGTATATTTAATAAAAAGTGTAATTCTATGCTCACAACGTTTATATGTCTGTAATTAAACACTTAGTAGAAATGTTTGGGTTTTTTCTTTTTTACAAATACAAATATGTGCAGTTAGCTAAATATAGAACAATCAAATTTCATATAGGTTTAGATATACGGTAAGTAGTGCTGAAAGATAAATTACCACTCTAGGGTTAGGGCTGGACTCAACCACAAGATTTCACATCCACCCCTGTGACATAAAAAAATCTAGTCTATAGCAAAATGTAAAGAACTGAAGAAAATAAGTATCATGTTTTGGGTTTTGTGCACAGATGAAGTTGGTTGGTAATATATAGGGAGTAGTAATGCCCCATAAGCCAGATGCCTCTGGAGTATCTCAAAGGCTGCCCTTCTATTATTTGCTGAAGAAGAAGTAGAAACAATACTGTTAGTACTTTCTGAACAACATTTGGTATTTCCTCCACAATTCTATAAGTCACACTTCTTTGGATAAGGTTCTGTTAACGTGGTATGCAAGCTACCATATTACCATATTACTCCTCTGGCACGTTAAAGTAAAAATCTATACAGCAAATAAAATTCACCAATCCTGAAGTCAAACACTGTTATGCTGGAAAGACTGTGCAAACAGTTAATTTTCCCTTAACTCCTAAAGCTCTGTTGCTAGTCTTGGAAAGTCTCGTTTTGACCAAAATGTAATATATCCCATTGAGACCCTAGGCTTAAGACCTGAAGAGACAAAAATTTTCAATCACATCAGGATAAGAAAAATCAGTGGGAACCTCTCAGCACAGTCTACTCCAAAAAGCCGTGATTTTTATCACAAAAAGCACTGACAATCTTCAAAACAACCCATTGTGTCAAGACCGTAATAGCATACTATATTGGGTATAACAAACCATGAAATAACAGGAGTATTAGCAAATGACAAAAATGCTTTACCAATAATCAATACTGAAGCAACTATGTACAGGCTTCATTGTTATAAAGAAAAGTGTATATGTATTCAAGCTAATTCTTTAGAGAACAATGTGATTCTTTAAAAGCATAGCTTATATGTAATTTATTTAGTTACAAATCAATCACATAAAAAATTATTAAAAAATAATACCAAATATAGGGAAATAGCAATGGAATGAACACTCAAGTTAGCAGACAGCTTAGATAACAATATCAATATTGTTATATTAAACTTCTATTCATAATCTCAGTTACATAACAAATAGAACGAATATTATATATTGTATATCAATGTAATAGGTAATGTAGTAACATATTAAATACCATTATAAGCAATATGTATTGTACATATATAAGGCAACAAATGTCATATATATTATCATATATTAATAGCAGTATTATTAAAATTACTATTTATACCGCTGCCCTGACTGCCTAGTGACCACAGATCTTTCTTCCTTCATGCTGCTGCTATTAATTATATAGCCAAGGATTTACCTGCACAACAAACTAACCAAGGTATTACTCCTATAATTTATAAGCAATATTGCAAATTACAATAATGTAATATATGAAAAGCCATCACATTTTGCTTTGAACCAACCACTTGCTAGCTTAATTACATGCTCTCTTATTTTTATAGTATAGGAGAGAATGTACACCCAATCTCTATTCATTTTTTCTCTCCCACTTCTTATTTTACAGACCTCTTGCAATCTTTCCTATTCATAACTTTTTTAGGCTGAAGATTCCTAGTGTACTTAATTGCTTCTCACATGAAAGGAGTTTCATGCTTTGAATCACTCATGTCTTGTGTAGCCTCTTTAGTCCTTTGATTTTTAAGATGGAGAGGGAGAGGGAGGAGTGAAGAACCAGAACTGAATAGAGTAATCTAAGCACAGACACGCCACCAAGTTAGAAGCAGTGACATCTGTATTGTTTGCTTCTTTCCTAGTATTTCCAAACAGTCAGTTTCAGATCATAAGAAATATGCTTTCCATAACAAATGAAGGTCAAGTTTCAGAAACATCTGCATCTCACAGGACAGAACTTGCAACCAAAATTCAGTCACAACAAATGAAATTAGGTAGTGGCCATGGGACAGGCTTTTCTGTTTCTGTGATTATATGTATGCAAAAATATTATCTATGTAAAAGTATTTCTCTGACTTACTGTATTTAGGAAAATTTGTACTGGCAGTTAATATACTGATGATATTAAGATTTATTTCTATAAAACAAAGAGTTTAACAACTGGTTAAATCAGTTTTCCAGATATTTGTGATCTTTTTCCTTATGACACTAATGAGGTACAAACAATATCTCCCACCTTTTAGGTATAAACTTTTGCCCTTAGACTGTATGCTTAGCTAAAAAAGGCCTCTCTTAGCCCACTGTTACATTCCACAGTAGGAAGGCAAAACGCAGTAAGGAAAAAATATTTGGGAAGTCCCAAATATGTCCCTTTTTTCCCAGGATAATTTCTTCTCTTCACAGAGCAGAGGAGAACAAGAACACACTGCAGTCAAAGGTGCTAGAACAATAACAACTCCATTATCACAGGAAAGGGGAAAGAGTTTTACAAGAGGGTTGGATGAACTGTTTCTCCAAGAACAATAGGAAGAGTAAGAAGCCTAACAAATAGGGTGAAAGGATTGACCAGCAAGGAAAGATAGGTTTCAAGAAGTACAGGAAGAACTGTCACAAGTGAAACATTGTAAAACAAAGATTCTTTAGTCATCTCATGAGAACAAGAAAACAGAAGCGAGACAGGGAAAATCAGATCCAGATAATTTAGGTGTGAACCCAAAATGACAATGAGTAGTTTTGCTTCTCTTTTATACTAACACATCAATTTTGTTATATTTTTAAAAATGTACTGGAATTATACAAGACTAAATATATGAAGTTATGCTTGAAAGGTAGGTAAATCTCTTCCTGACAACTGACCATGGCAAATGCTGGAAAAAGCTTGGAAGAACAGAAAGATTCATACCTGTGCTGACTTCCAGTGAATAAAGTAGGGCAAATCAGTTTTGTAAAACTCTTAAGGCAGAATAAATAAATATTATTTCTTCTAACAAGAAAACAGTACTTTCTTCATTGTCTTATATTCATAAGAAGTGTTCTGTTTTAATGTGCAACTTGATTTGCAATCAGATTTTTACTTGCAAAATTCAACTAAGATTTCATAAGGAGAAAAAAAAAATTTCCTGTAACATATCTGGCTTTTTACCAGAAAAGAATTGCAGAACCTGCAGTTATATATTAATAATGAATGTATAAAATGGATTTTTCTTCATATGTTCAGGATGCAATCAGGCAGGAGGCCTACATATTACATTTAAAATGTTTTTCACAGATTATAGTGTACAAATATTTTTATAGCTATAAAATAACTTACACACAGACACACTACTATACATCTCCACTTGACAGTAAGATTGCCTACATGCATCTATCAATCTCTTATTTTTCCCTCTTGTAAGAATCAAACATTTCACTTTTACCACTGTAAAGCAGTATTCATTCATATTTCATGGTTCATTTACAATGGCCTTATGTTCATCAAAGCATTGATTTTAAACTCCGCTAATTTATGATGAGATGCAATGTTTGCTGTTTCTTCCCAGAGCAGCCCTTGGTACTGGTCTGCATGTGTGTTTATAAGACTGGGAAATCTATGAGAGAAAACAGACCCTAAGCAGTCCAAACTGAATAGATGTGAAACAAAATACTGGATCCTTATTTCAGCAGTCACCCTAGTCTAGTGCAGATCATAAAGCAGTTACTCCTCTACCTCTTCAGAAATAAAAAAACTTCCTCACAGGAAATAACCACAAAATTGTAACACCCCTCAATCTCCCTTCTTGGTCCAGTACCAAATTAAACGGTAAGTATTTTAAGCTTATAGTATATATTACATAAGGCATTTTGCGACAATATTTTACTCATGAACTGCAGAAAAATATACATTTGATATGTCACACAAAGTACATATAAAGTTACCTGGGGCACAGGATGCATTAAATGTAGTGGCTCCTCAGAGAGCTATAGAGTATATTCAATTTACAAGACTTTTTTTCCAACTACAAAGATTTTTGCCTTTTTTCTCCCCTGTTTTAATAAAGACCTGTGATCTGATCTCAGTCAGCGTAAAAGGAACTCAGGCCCTAAGTGTAAGATCATGTCTTAAGCCATTCCATTTTTGAATTCTTTCTCTAAATTCCAATGCCAAGACCTCACGTTGACACTGTCTGTATATGGCTTAAGGAAGATGCTCATCATCTGTTCTCCCCAGGAGTCTCCTAAATATATCCCCTCCATTTCACATACTTTTTTGGTTTTTAAGAAAATAAAATAAAAAATTAGCTGTGCCTCAGCTAGTCCTCATTAGCTACATTACTAAATGTAACCTGGAAAGCAGAAGACCAACCTTTGGGCTATATGCATAATCAGTCCTTGATTTTTTAGTTGCATAATCACATGGATAAAGGATGATACAGGCTACATGGATATCTGAAAGTTTTGTTAGATTTCTATAATTTAAACTTAATTTCACACAGAAAATTATGAGCTCTAAGCTAACCATTACTGCTCAGGAAGTAGACCATAGAGACACCATAGAGCAATGATACATATTTCCAAGAACTTGCTAACTCAGTGCTCAGTATCAATGAGAAAAACAAAATCAACACTGGATATAATCAGGAAAGAAAAAAAAAGCCAGAGAACATAATTATCCCCAAGAATGAATCCACAGTGTGCTTTTATCTTGACTACCGAGCAGAGATGTGGACCTCTATTTCAGAAGAGAAATAGAGAAAGATCGGAGAAGAGCAACAAGCATGATCAAAACCATGAAGTGCTGTTTCCATGTGAGAAATTTTAAATACAATTATTCAAAAAACCAGAACTCTTCATCCAGGAAGACAAATAACTGAGGGAAGAAATGACCAATTTGCATAAAATCAGAAGTCACATAAAGATAGGAAATTTTATATGGGTTTAAGCAGGAAATGGGGCAAGTTCATGAATGTGAAAGATCATAGAATTGTCAGGGTTGGAAGGGACCTTAAAGATCATCTAGTTCCAACCCCACTGCCATGGGCAGGGACACCTCCAACTAGAGCAGGTTGCTTAGAGCTCCATCCAGCCTAGTCCTAAAAACTTCCAAGGATGGGGCTTCCACCACCTCTCTGGGCAACCTGTTCCAGTGTCTCACCACCCTCATGGGGAAGGAATTCTTTCTAATGTCCAACCTGAATGAACCTATCTCTAGCTTTAATCCATTCCCTCTGGTCCTATCACTGCCCAACAGCATAAAAAGTCCCTCCCCAGCTTTCTTGTAGGGCCTCCTTCATAAACTGGAAGGCCACAAGAAGGTCTCCCCAGAGCCTTCTCTTTTCTAGACTGAACAACCCCAACTTTCTCAGTCTGTCCCCATAGGAGAGGTGCTCCAGCCCTCTGATCATCCTTGTGGCCCTTCTCTGGGCACGTTCCAGCCCATCCATATCCCTCCTGCAATAGGGGCTCCAGAACTGGACGCAGTACTCCAGGTGAGGTCTCACAAGAGTGGAGTAGAGGGGGAGAATCACCTCCCTTGACCTGCTGGCCACGCTTTTCTTGATGCAGCCCAGGATACGATTGGCCCTCTGGGCTGCAAGAGCACACTGATGGCTCATGTTGAGCTTCTCATCCACCAGCACTCCGAGGTCCTTTCCTTCAGGGCTGCTCTCAAGCCAGTCACTGCCCAGCCTATATTGGTGCTTGGGATTGCTCTGACCCAGATGGAGGACCTTGCATTTGGCCTTGTTGAACTTCATCAGGTTGGCATGGGCCCACCTCTCCAGCCTGTCAAGGTCCCTCTGGATGGCATCCCTTCCCTCCAGTGTGTCAGCTGCCCCACACAGCTTGGTGTCATCGGCAAACTTGCTGAGGGTGCACTCAATGCCACTGTCCATGTCGCTGACAAAGATGTTAAACAAGACTGGTCCCAGTACTGATCCTTGAGGGACTCCACTTGTCACTGGTCTCCACTTGGATCCTGACCCATTGACAACCACTCCTTGGGAGCAGCCGTCAAGGCAGTTCTTTAACCATTGAATGGTCCATCCATCAAATCTGTATTTCACCATCTTGGAGACCAGATCAGGGAAGGGTTCCAAATCTGTAGAAGCTACATCTAAGTCTGGAAGCCTCTGAGCTTCAAATGGCTGGAATCAGAAAGAATGAGTGAAAAACCAAATATACATCACTTGTGGTTCCTTTTATATTCTAAAATTCTGAGTTTTCTGAGTAGTTTGTGATTTGAATAGGATAACTCACACTCTAACATTTTCAGGGACAGAAATGTGTTAATTTTTCATAAAATCAAATGAAAGAATAGTAGTGATGTGCAAATAAAAACAGAAAAAGAAAAAAAAAGACAGGTTTGTTAGAGAAAATTCAATAAATAAAGCAGCAGCAAAAGAATACATTGAAGAATGGGAGGGAAGGATGAAAGGGCTTATAGCTGGCCCACAGAATTCATCCAGTAATTTAATGAAATGCACAGCAACCTCCTCAACATGGATCAAATGCCATACTTGTATTATTAATGACTACACTCCATTCTATTAAAAGATGGATTTAGCTGCACAGATAGCTGTGGAAAAGGATGGTAGAAGCACCTGTCATAGAGGGCAGTTAAGTACTTTTAACATTTTTCCCAGAAATCGGAAAGCTATATGCCATAATGCATACAAATAATCCTAAAGAAAACCATCACATCTGTCTGCTCATTGTTTAACACAGAACAGAAGGTACTGATACAGTGCACTGATGGTACCGATAAGAGGAAGAAATACTAATTGTACTAACTTGAAGCAGTATTAATGTTATTATACTTAGCAGTCTTCCATAGAGTGAGTGCTATTAATCCTTCTGTTTTTAAAATAAAGATTATTTACTTTGAAAAGGGGCGTTCTGTGTTCTCACAGAGAATGGTAAAACAAATTACTCATTTTCCATGACTTCATACAAATGCTTTGATGTTTAAACTGCATGTGAACATTTAATCCTCCTATATGGATGTATTCTTGGTGATAGAGAGTTTCACACTGTCTCTAGGGACAGATCTAAATCAAAACCAGATACACATTTTATTTTTAGTCTCAAAGCTGCAACACTAAATGCAAATAAATCAAAGCAGGTTTCTATGTAGTCCTCCTAAAGTTTGCCTTTATAGTCGATATATTGAAAACACATAAACATAAACCAGAAAGCAAACTTCATTGACTTTCAGGTACAGTGGTCCTTTCTTTTCTGAGGTAGGTAAAAACAAATGTCTATTTGTATTGCACAGATATTTTTGAAAATTAGAGTTTAGGTGCCAGTTAGTTAATCCCCAAAGAATACCCATAAAAAGATTAAATGCAACTGTAATTCTAACTGACTGCAATGCATTTCAGCAGACAGTTATTCACAATTCAGATGAAGGACGTAATGTTAAAGGTGACCTACACTGACTTATTTTTAAATGGCCTTAGTATGTTGAATACTTAAATAGCAAGAATAGAATGCACCCAGCATGTATAAAGGTATCCTTTGCTTTCCCTGTTAACCATGCACTGTCAGCTTCTATCTGCAGCACTAGACTAATACATTATATGCTCTTTTACACAGAGTGTGGTTATACTTAAAAAGCCTGAGGTTCTCTGTTGACTTTCATAAACCAGGCAAATTCCATGATATAATGGAATTATACTGAACATTCCATGATGTAATACATCACACATATAGAGGGAACTTTAACAGAAAACAAACAAAAATTTTGTACCTTTATATTACACATATACCATTACTCTAATGGTACCATTGTTTTGATGATTTCAGCACATAAAGAAAATCAATTTACCTTTACAAAAATAGGGAACACATATAAATTTATCAAGTTACACAACATGCAAGTTCAATTGTTTTTTTTTCTTATACTACATTTGTTCATCAAAGTTTTAACCTTGAAAAGTTAAAAAAGTTAAAAAAACTAGAGTAAAAACTTTTTTTGAAAGCAAAAACTACACTATATACTAATGAAAGAGAAAAGACCCTTGTTAACAATGCATTGAAAATGCCAAACGAACTGAACTTGTAATTTGGACTCCAGATGTTGTTGCATGGGGTGAACCACATTTTAATTAAGAGAGCTTCATGGATGCTTCCTTTCCTGTTTGCAATGACATGGACCATCTCTCCTCTCATTCATAAGCACATAACAACCCTGTGGTAACCACAGGAATTGTTTACATAGAAAAATATTAGGAAAGTATTTCATGAATTTTTAGTTGTTTGATGCATACTAGCAGCTGGAAATGTGGAGGAGACAGTGTGGTCTTTTGGCAAGCCAGCTCCCTGTGAATCATCGACGAATACTACTGTGGGTCCACAGGACTAGTTTTTGAGAATCTATTCTTCATTGTTTACTAAGATTTTGATCAAAGACATCTAGACATAATTACTGGAAATGAAAAAAAATACAACACAAAATACAGCATGAGCAAAGTAAAGCAATGTTAGTGGATACACATTCTTAAAAGGTATAAAGACTTCCTTGTCATTCATTCATGAATGCTATCTTCAACTTGATAGAGCTTTGCAGACTAACACTCTTTACATGTAACTTATGTTAATGCTTTGTATGCTAATGATATTTCATCAAGCCCTCCAGAAAACACTGCAAATATTCAGTGAACACAGCTTTCATGGGAAAGAAGAAATATTGTTCAGTTTTACAGCTATTAACTTCTGTCTGTGTTCCTAAGGTTACAACAGAACATATAAATCTAAAATGAAGGACTTAGTAGAACATTAGAAATATTTTACTCAATAGTCCACTGTCAAACAAAATCTTAACTTGTTTTGTGATACATAAAACAAAGAAAACATCCTCTACCACATATATCTATGTCTTGCTTACCAAGATATAAGCATCCTATATTCTTTGGAAGTACTCATAGATACACATTCCATAGATGAAAGGCCAACATTTCTAAAGAGAAACCCGCAGATCGAACATATAGGATCTCTCTTTAAAGTTATATATACAGTCATAAGCATACTATGTTCAAAAAAAAAAAAGTGTATGTTACTACTCTTAGTTAAACTAAGAAAAATAATTTAAGATATTTAAAGAATTACAATCTTTTGTAATAAAGATTTATCCTGATGTTTTTACTTTCTGTAATGGAAAACTGAGAGGATTTTGCTTTATTAAAATTTGGCAAAAATGTTCAGTATTTGCAACATGTGGAACACATCTTCACAATATTGAAAGGCATTTTCTACTTAGAGAATATAAGGGTTGCATTAGGAGGAGTGTTGCCAGCTGGTCAGGGGAGGTAAACCTTCTCTTCTAGTCAACCCTGGTGACTAGAACCCTGGAGTTCTGGGTCCAGGTCTGAGTTCCCCAGTATGTGAGACTTACGAAAGAGTCCAGCAAAGGGCAACTAAGAGTTTTTAAGGGAGTGGAGTATCTCTCCCCTGAAGAAAGGCTGAGAGAGCTGGGATTGTTTAATCTGTTCAAAAGGAGGCTCAGGGAGATTTCATCAATGTGGACAAATATCTGAAGGAAAAGTGTAAAGAAAAAGGAGCCAGGGTCTCCTCAGTGGTGCCCAGTGACAGGACAAGAGGCAATGGGAACAACCTGAAATACAGGAGGTTCCATCTGAACATCAGGGAACATTTCTTTACTGTGAGGGTGACAGAGCACTGGCACAGGTTGCACAATGAGATTGTGGACTCTCCATCCTTAGAAATAGTCAAAAGCCATCTGGACAGTCTTAGGCAGCCAGCCCTAGGTGAACCTGCTTGAGCAGGTGGGTTGGACTAGATGACCTCCAGAGGTCCCTTTGAACCTTAACAATGTTGTGATTCTGTAATGTATGGTATCACTGTAGGAGAAACTATGAAGTTATTAGACTAAGTTTTTAGACATGCACCATGATTATTTGTCAATAAATAGATATAAAACTCTCATCCTGACTGCCAAACAAAGAACAGGTTAATAAAGTTTACAGAGTTACCTACACTTTGTAACCTGCTTCTTATAGGCAATTTAACAATAAATTCCTAGACTGGTATTTTAAATATTCTCTAACAAATATACAGTAAGATATTCTTGATTACACTTTATACAAATTTAGTATTCAAAGTATCAATGCAAGTATATATATTTGTAACAATATATGAATTTCTTACATTAATTAACTTTTACTAAATAGTGAAGAACACTAATAGACTAATTTTAAAATAATGCTATATATCAGTTTTTGAGAGAAGGGGGATTAGGGAGGTGACATTAGAAATATACATATATATGTTTGTTTTGTGGCATTTGTGCAAGTACACAACCTTAAATGAAACCTATAAATTAGAAACGTTGTGCAGAATATTAGAAATCTATCTATTTGTGCATTTTTGGTTCCTAATCTAAATTCCAGAATTTGCCAGAAAGTGGGAATAAGGGCAAATGGAAGAGAAAGGCAGTTGTTAAAAAAATCATACTCTTAACAGCAGAATAAATTACTTTACAGGGAAAAAAAAAAAACTAATCAAAATGTCAGAAGAAAACTAGAGGTGACTGTATTAGCAAAAATCTAAAAGAACAAGTAAAGCACTAAAATGTAGGGGGCAGAGGATGGTTAAATAGAAGGGTATTCAAGCAGAACAATAGATATGTATGGGAAGAAAACAACATGAAGGAAGAAGAGAAGAGGAAGGTGAGTATCTGGAGGAAAACATCTGGCTGCAAGCACTGTCAGGCGGCAGAAGTTCCTTGGTGGGAGTGAGCAGAGGAAGGGCTCAGGGAACCTTGGGAAAGTTCTCCACCCCCAGCAAAGTGACACACTGGCTCACTGATGAAAGGAAAGGAAAGGGCGAGGCAGGCAGGACAGAGGATCTGGGAGTTCTGCTCCTCTGCGGGTCTTTTTCATAAGATCAAAGGATGGCTGTGTTCTGGGAGGACTAGAAGGCCTTTGATGTAATGGTAGTTTTGGCAAGAAACTCCAGAAGCAAACCAAGGGGAGAAGAAAGTATTAACCCTTAGATTCAAGATTTCCTAAACATTCATACATACGAAGGATGACAGTCATAAAATAGTCATAAGAACTAATATCAAGGTTTGCTTGTTAACGGAAGGCACATTGAGAGTCTCACAGAGAGCACTTTAAAATGGATAGTGTCAGGCAGTCACATAATGTGTGAAAGGCATTAGGCATTGCCATCCTTCCAATTATTCTTTTAAAACAGGTGATAAATCAGAAATCTGATGCAAATTTAAGCCTGCTACTACAGTGGAAGAATGAAATAGCTTTTACGTTGCTAAGTGTATGCAGACAGAAATTTGTTTTACCGGTATTCAAAACCTTACTTTCATGAACATAAAAATGAGCTACAGCAAAATACATAAACTTTCATACTGAAAAGGAAATTCATATAAAATAACCATTTTGCAAAATACTTAGAGCATTACTGGAGTTAACCTATATTTATGACATTTTAACAAAAAGTTTACTCATGTCCAGAAAAGTCTGATCTAAGTATCCTAAGGAAGTGGTAATCTCACTTCTGGGTTCTCTACTGAAAGCAGCAAGCTGTTTTATTGATCAAAGGATATAGAATGCATATGTTCCTTGGAATAGCTTTGGGATGAGGTTGATTTCAGATTAAATTTCCCAGTCTTTTATGCAAGACTAGTACTACTAAGGCAGAGGAATCTGATTTGCAGCTTATGCTCATAAAGAACAGAATGTAGTTTACAGAAACCCACTAAAGTCACAAGCATGGCATAGTAGCAGTGTGAACCTACAAAGTCACCCTGACCCCTTTATAAGAATTAGATACACCTCCCATTGTAGCTACATCTGAGAATACAATACATACTTCTCCCCAAGAAAATCATACACCTTTGTCTGTAAATAATATAGAGACAAGTCCTGTATGTAAGAATTAAGCTACACTAAAGATTAAACCTTATTTAGAGGCACATCATATTTATTCTGGCAAAACATCAGTCTACATAACTGATCAGTGAAGTAATCAGGAAAATTACTTATTAATAATTAAATTCACTTTATTAATTAGTATTAAATCAAAAAAGGGGACAAACAAAACACATAATCTCTAGGTACTCAAAACCTCAGTTTTGCCCATACTTGTTACTCCCCTGGCACTTCTCACAAATTGAAGGGCTATTCCAGAATACACCTTGGTTCTTCATCTCCTTTTATATTCATTAGTGAGTGTCTAAGTACTCCTATTTTTCCTTGTGATTTTTCAGCTTCTACTCCTGCCCTGTGCACTATGCTGGAGTAAGAAGCGATGTACCTATCTACTAAATCATAGATCTAATGTATGTAGATCTAATCTGATTTAAGAAGGAGAGCCAAAAAATTCAAAAGCTTCTTGTGATGGGTGCTATTTGTTCTCAGATTCCTTAAGGGAGTGCCCAGACCAAGTGTCATTCCTGAAGGAGGGCGGTAATACAGCTCTTTCCTCTGGAACCAAGTGAGTTGGCTAAGGAAAAAGTAGATCCAAGAAATAGTTGGGTATACCAGACACGATGAGTCATGGGTAGGAGATGGAGCTTCCAGCTCAGACTGCTGAGAGGAGGAAGAGTTGACAGGGTTCAGAAATGATGCAAGGGACACCATTAGTTTGTTGCAACTGACAAAAACATTAAACTAGGCACAAAAGGTTTATTCACCCAGAGCTCTGAAAAGAATATGCCAGGTTCCTGTCACATTTCTTTCCCCAATTTTTTTTCACGCCTAGCTTGTTGAGTTCATCCCATGGCTACTACAACATTATTGGCAAGTGCAGGAGGCAGAAATTAGTAGATTGTTAAGAAAGGGAGGAGTGTGGGCTGCCAAATATATCTCTCAAAATGTGTACACATACACAGTCCTGAGGTCATTGAATACAATGGCTTGGTTATGTTAAAATCTTAATCTAAAGATTTAAAAAATGCACTTACTGTTAGAAGTACATGTCTGTTGCTTAAAAAGGTAAGAGCAGGGTAGAAAAATTTTAAAACGTGGTTGCAAAAGGCTTCACACTTGTGGTTAATCTGACAGTTCTGCACTAAACTTCATCTATTTGTGTGCAGAGCAATTTTTTCCCAGTAACAGGCAGAATAAGAATGCTGTTGAAGAAAATGTAGATGAGATTCCTAACCCAGCCATCAAATGATCTTACAGTTTAAAACTAGCTCTGGAGAGTTGATGCTGTCCTATGCCTTTTGTATAGTTTGTGTAGGCGAGCATTCTGTCTTTTCCCTTTCTTGCCCCTTTTTCTATCTTGCATTTTGTGAATCTCATGAACTGCCATCTTTCTGTCAAACTTCTTCTAAGAAAACCTTTTTTGTATACAACTTAAACCTTTCTTTTTTTCCTAAGGATTCTGTCTGAACTCAATAAATTATGTTTCTGTTTCATTTCCTTTCTCTATAACCTGAATCAAAGACAAAAATACGTGACGGGATGTACTTTTTTGATGTTGCACTCTGAGCACTCAAATAATATATGATAAGAAAATTACACAAATATGTAAGTATCATATATTTATGTACTCAATTGTTGTAAATGCTGCATAGATATACAGCTATGTAGACATGCACACTATAAATGTAAGAATTCTTAAGGATCCCCCAAAATGGCAGCGTTATTCATTCTTTTGCTCAGGAGTTTTTTGATCATAGGTCATCCTGATACATTCAGACTGTGTAAGTATTACTGTTTTGAGGTTTTTTTAAGATCAGTGAAGAGGGGGAGGACAGAGAGATAACGCTATCAACCTCAGAACTGAAACAGAGATAAAGGTCAAAACCACTTATTATTTTGAAGTATTCACTATCAGTACCTAAGAATTGACTGAGTAGGCTTGGCAATATACATAGCCAGAGCTCCCACTGAATTTAGATATTACTAAAACTTTACATTTCTGAAAAGCAGGACTCAAAAGTCAAAGTCAGATACTGAGAAAATGAGGAACACAAAGTAATTAACAGTCTGAAAAATTTAGTCTAAGAGATTTGCCTGACATCATAGAGAAACTTTATGGCAAAAGTAAAACGAGTGCCTTGGGAGCATTCAACAGCTGTAGTGACCACCGTACTTTTCTTGCCTGCAATCTCAGGGCTTAACATTACACATCTTCCAATTTCCGCAATAACAAAAGCAGTCACTGATTTCAAGGTCTAGGATTTAGCATCACAAATTTGCATTCAGGTGTTAACTCCCAACTTGCACAAACACAGAAAATTATATTTTACTAATGACAATAATCCTCTTCAACTTAAACAGTAATTTACAAATCCTACCTCTTAATGCAGACAAGATTAGAAGTATAAAAATTAGAAAGGCTCCAGGAAAAAAAAAAAAAAAGACAACCCTGAAACAAATATTGTCACAAAACATGGACTGAATTTGCATGGCATTGTGCTATTTGCAAGCAATTACCCTCTGCCTGTGTCAAAACAGCTCTGGAAGCAGAAAGGAAGAGGCACTTGCAGGCAGTTTAACTCAGAGTTTGTGAGAAATGGATGGCAGTGGATACATGCCTCACCAGTTGTTGTGTGAGCACACCCTGAATAAGAGATACTCCTGAACAGAAATAATGTCCTGGCAACACTTTACACTCACATAACACTATGTGAAGTGCCAGAGCACTAAATTTGAGCATTAACTCCCTGCTCCCAAAAGGCAGCAGTTCTAAAACTGCACTCTGATTTACAAAAGGCCTTTTCGTGTGAATGCAAGCTTTTTTTAACATGCTGAATATATTTTAAATGTACTTTTGAAATTGTAAGCTGTTTTCAGAGATGCATAGATAATCAGGAAGAATAAAATCATAATTTGCACAAGCAAATTAAAAAAGTTTACATTTTCAGACTTGATAAGTTGGAGCACTGGTTTCTTTAGACGAAATTGTCTGAATTTCCAGTAAAAAGAAACTACAGGCCTGATACATATTATTGTGTGATGTCTTACCAGACATTGCTACATAGGAGTAAAGAAGCATGGTTCAGAAATGCTAGAGCAAGTTGATACCCAACCCCAGCTATTCCTCCTAATAGACTTACTAGCTTGGGACATCTGGATAATCCAGCTGCATTCGTGCCATATACATGCATGACTGATTTTGTCCTTCCAACTTAATATCTTATTAAATTATAGTAATTAATCATTTAAATTATTAATTTCCTCATGCTTGTAGTTGCAGTGTTGATGAGAGTAGAACTGATTCTGTCTGCATCTCCCAGAGTAAACATGTAAAAAGCACACATAACTGTCACTGAAATGGTTAGATCTATCTCACTGACCTTGACCATTAGAAGTACTAGCAGTAGAAAAGTAACATCTTTTCTATCACTCAAATCTACAACATTTCTCCTCCCAAGGATGGAATGAGGATTGAACTGTACAAAAAACTACAACATTATACTGTATTTCAAATAACTGGTACTGAAATACTGCAGTAAAAATCTACACAGAAAAGTAAAATGACAGTGAAAACAAAACTGCAAGCTGTTGGTTTTTTCATAAATATGAATACATAAAATTATATTTTTTCATAATTTAGAAAATTATCAGCAATGTCATTGCGATTACCTTGGAAATTAATTTAAGAAACTTACCACTTCTAAGGCCATAATACGTTCCTAAAAATAAAGTACAAGATGTCATTAGAAAGCAAAGAATATAACTGCAGCATAAGTTGAAAAATGATGAAAAGGATTCATTTTGGTTTTTTGCCGGTGTTATGTATGGCTTTTTGTTAAAATCTCACTGTATAGGCACTGCTGGACATAATTGGACCTCTGACCCATTTATCATACTATCTCACTTGGAAATTTGTTCCAAAGAAAAGAAGCCCCTCAGAAACAAGGTAAGAAAGAATTTAAAACAAATTACTCCATGATATATTATTTTCAAATAATACAATTAGATTTTCAATATTGTCGATTTTACGCTTATGTGTACCAAAGTTTGATTTCTTTTTTTGATCATCTGGGACTGTAAATCTAGCATTTTTTGGAGCTCATGTCACATTAGCATCTGTTTTTGTTTTCTTTTAGGCATTTCCTTAGAAAACAAAAAAGTAAATTCCATATTGTTATTCTGGTATCCAGAAATAGCTCTAAAGAATGTTTTATTAATAACAAGCTGCCACTAATGTCTGATGTCAGATAAAAATAAAATAAAAATAAAATAAGCTTGTGTTAGTTTTACTATAGCACAAATTTAGAGAATGTAGCATTCATAAATTCACAGTATATATTTTAACATTCCATTTCAATTTAAAAGTATCTTTAGGAAAACCAGTAAGCTAGTAAAATTGAGGTCATGTTTGTCCTAACTCGGTATGATATTTTAAATAATCTGAGGAAACACACATTCAAATATTTAGGTGAGACCATATTTAAAGTACCATTAAGACATTACAGGAACTCTTACTTAGCTGAAATACTACCTTTTTGCACATATGGGAGAGGATATTACTTTTTTCCTTTCTGGGTGGATTAGGCTAAGAATACTTACATTTTTTTCCTGTTCTATCCCACCCTAACAGGTAAAAATTATTGTAATAATCTGGATATATTCCTGCAGCATCCAAAGACAGTTAGACAAATCTGAACTGACTTCACTATTTTGGAAGCAATAGGTACAACAAAAATTTCTTAGACAAATGGAAGAATTTTGGAGCCAGAAACAGTTCTTGCCATTTGCAAGAATGCGGAAGTATTTTGGGGGGTTTTTTAAGACTAGGTGGAAATGAGTTACAAAGACTCTTCTGAGTCTAACTGAACAGGTGTATGCATTTGTGTAAAACCAGTATTTATGTATTGTGTATTTACATATTTGTGTAAAACTAGTGTCCCCTGGATTACTAAAGCGTTAACTTTTACAATTTTTTGAAGAAAAGACACAGTTCACCCTAGTGAAATATTTTAAATTAATTAATTGAATGATGCTTGACATGCAAATTCCATCATTTTCATTAGCCTCTTAAAATAGTTGCACCTTTGATTACAATTCTAGACCATAGGCAGAAATGGAGACAATATACCGTAGGAAAAATAATAACATCAGGCAAGGCTGGAAAAAAAAGAATAAATAAAATAGCATCTGGAAAAGACTAATTGGTTTTGAAAATGTACAAAAAAGTAAGCAAGACTGTTCAGGAAATTATGTACAAGGAGCTATCTAAAGGGAAAAAAGGAATGCACACATAAACAAGTTTGATGGAAATCTAGCAGACTATCAAATTTCAACTGTTGAAAAAAAAATGCTAACATTCTGCCAGTAGTGGATGCCACTAAACTGGATGAAGTCAGAACTGCATACACAGTGGCTTGAAACTCATTAGCTAATAAAAACTAATAAAAGTACAGAGAGAAAAAAAAGAAATGCACTTCTCATCACTTTCAGTTACAGGGCTCTTTCAAAGTAGTGGGATTTCAAGATACAGACGAAAATGTAAACTTTTAAATTTAATTTATTTTTAAACAAAATGGAGGATGACTCTAAGAGCTAGGAGTCATAAAACTCAGATATATGTCTCAGATTTCCTATAGATTTATTTTACCTATGCTTTACTGTCTTATCAGTAAAACTAGGATTCTATGAACTTCTAGAATACTTAACTTTGACTTGTCTGTTAAGAAATATTTGCTCAGTGCCCATCACAATGCATGGTAGATAGTAATTCCAACTACAACAATGTATAAGTAAAAGTTAATTGAATTTCACTATTTTTTCCCCCTCTATAAAAGTAGTGTACTGAATACAAAAGACTTTTTTCTTTCTTAGAAGCAGGTCTGAGATACAGATCAAATATTTCAGTAGATCAGAACAAACATATGACAAAAAACATTATGTGAAAAATTAGAAAAATATTTGAGATATTTGTTCCTCCATAAAATTGCAGTGGCTGCTACAAGTACTCATATTTATTTAAAGATTCTGCAACAAAATCCAAACAAATCTGTGGTTATAGTGAATAGCAATTCAGATGTAAATTTCTTCAGTTAAAAAGGACTATGAAAAAAAAAAAGGAAGTGTATTAGTAGGATAATTCCAATGGCAGAAAAAAAATAGTGCTTTCAAAATGACTCAAATTAAATAAGATGTATTGTAAGTAGATAATTTTCTAAAGACTAGCATGTAATGCATTAGGAAATTTACCACAGATAATTTATACGTTATCAATATATTTATATCTTCAAATTGAGATTGTGCACTTTATATTTATTTTTTTTAAGTTACATTAGCATGTCACTAATTCCAAAGCAATGAAAATGGTTTGCCAATGTTTTCCTAGAGAACATCCATATAGTTGAATACTGCAATTATCATGCATAGCATATTATTTCATGAATGCAATCTTTTGTATCATAGAACAGTTTTCACAAAAAAAAGGTGAAAAATATGAGCCCTTTTTCTTCCAATGAAGTAAGAAAAGAAGTGAGGTGGGGTGACTCTCTCAGAGAATGTAGAAAGAGATCTCCTCACAAGCTAAAAATTGTGTTGAGTATGAGTGCATACTAACAACAGAGAGCAAGCATATTTGTAATGAGAACATAGATATTATCTAGAACATATCTAAACTCTCATATATAGCTATATAAATATGTATACATAGAAACTCCATGTCAAAAATATGCAATAAGTTTGAAATCAAAAACCAAGAATACAGTGATGTCACCCAAAGCATCAGCCTGCTAGCTCCCAAAACACACTGTATCAAAGAATCGCATATATTACATATAGTTTCCATCTTGACACATAAGAGTTGGGTTCATGTAGACAGATGTAACTATGAAGATTCCCACTATCTACTTAAAATATTTTGTCTTTGTCATGCTAGTCGCAGTCCAACATATACCCTGACTAGAGGAACACATGAAAACTACTAGCCTAATATTTCCAGGAACAACTCATAAAACTGCTTTTTTCTTTCTGTTCTTTATGTCTTTCAGCTGATGACATTATAGGAGCACTAATTGTATTTAATTAAAATTATTTTTAACAAAAGGTGCTCTTTGTCTCCCCTCAAAAACGAGCAAACTAAAAGCATAATAAAACATACATCCCTAGTGTTGGTGAATATTCTTATTACTTGATGCAGATACATGGCAAAGACCTTTATAGTGTCCCTAGTCATCGTTTGGCCACAACAATACACTGATTTCTGGCAGAAGATTTCCCCATGTCTCCAGCTTTTCTAAGATGATGGTCAGTGTTCATGGCTCAAGTAACAAGAAATAACTCCTTCAGCCATGATAACCTGACTGCTTTCAATTTTCTGCTCATAGTCTAAAATGTACAGTCTTTCTGTCCACCCATTTCCTGAATGTGTTTTACACATATGGTCTGTTTCGACTGCAAACAAAAATGCATCAAGGATTGACTTAATACATACAATTCTCAGTGTGTATATATATATATATGATTGTGGTCAAAACAGGACCCCAAGAGTTGTAGACAAAACAAAGTAACAACAATCAACATGACCTATTGTCTACTGAACCAAGAACTAATTGAGTAGGACCTAATACCAGGGGAATCCTATCCAAGGACTCTAGAACTTGGGAGCAAAGTAATATATTTATAGCTATTTTATTTGCTGGTGGTCCTTAAATTTGACAATTACCTTCTAGCAGTCTACTTCAATGAAGGTATTCATACATTAAGTAACTACACATATGCTTTGCTGAACTGGGGCTCAGAAGAAACAAATATTTCAGGTCACCTGGTGAATGAAAGGATGAGTGCCAATCTCCAGAAAATGCCATATTTAAAGAAAAAAAAAATTCTCATTTTACTCATACATTCTAAGCTTTATATATTGAGATGCAACAGCCTGGGGACATTAGTCACGATGACATGAACTGGTTTTTACAACTGTTTGCTAGCAAAATTGTACACATTCAGCCACTGCATGTTTAGAATACATCATCACAAGAGCAGAGGATCCTAGACTGGGAACATTTTGAAACATGAGACATAATACTATCTAGAAAAATGATAGATGTTTTTGCTGAGTACTTTGTAACGCATGGACATATGAAGGAATAAAAAACTGCTATCAAGCATCTGAATACAAAAATAGCAGTCAGAGTAGCCCAAGTCACACACTTGACCAGAACTGCTAGTTAGGGAACAGCACGAAGCAATTTGATCAGCAACTTGACAGACCATCAGAAACACAGGCAAGCACATATATGCACACAAGACACTATCGTGATGCAACTTTCTGCAGGATAAAATTAACCCTCATTCAATCACAAGTAACATCATTAGAACAATTTGTCAACTACAGAAAGCAGATGCAGAATTGCTTCAGATGAAAGGAGATCTTTTTACATTGATGTAACTAGTTAGGCACCTGTGTAAACTGCTTGCGCAGACAAGTTCTCAGCCTTGTTGAACTTGAGCTGCCAGAAAGTTAGGCCAAGATTTTTGTTTGAACAGGAAACAGCTGGATCGGTGTGTTGTGTAACTTTTGGGTCTTGCAACTTGTCTCTTCTTACTGGATCAAACTGTTTCTACACTAACTCTTTGATAGCTCTAGCCCTCAAAATGCCTTCTATTTATTATATAAGAAGGGAAGGCTTATCTTCAAAGTTCTATGGTCAAAACTCAGGTCAATACATAATTTCATTTTTCTTAACAGCCTTATCTTCATTAATTCCCTCATAAATATCCTGCCTGCCACCAACACACTTATAAAAAGGTGCTTTATTTATACACTGTTCACACTGTATCTAAACTTTTTTATAATCATGTTGGGTATTTTTTCCTGTAATGTGTTGCTAAAAATTACTTTTTTTTTTTTTACTTTTGTATTCTGAAGACTGCACACACTATCCTCCATAATAACCTCCCAATACTCACAATTTGGACATTCCAGCTTGGTTTTGCTTTCCTAGCCATTTTCATTTCAAAGGAGTATGTTTTCTTTGACTGTAATGCTTAAATACTATTCCAAAGCTGAGCCTAGCGTAAATCTTCCTTTCTAAGCACAAATTTAAAGTGCTTAGCACAAGCAGCTTTACTGCTAGAAGCCATACAATGAGGATTTACTATATTGTATCAAGTCCTAGAATATATGAACTGGTCTCTTCTTCCTCGGGAAGGTGAATACAGATATTTAATGTTTCAGAGATTAAGTTTCTCACTTTCATATTTGTTCAGAGATACAGAAGAAAGCAACACAGCCCAGAAAAATCTAACCCAACCAATGAAATAGAATGTAAAGCATTTTTGAAGTTCTGACTATAGGGTTGTACTGCCTCTATTCACATACAGTTTCAGTGAAGCCAATAGTATAAGAGAAGACGACAGCACATATTAAGACTTGAAAGCAGCATTCTTTCCACTGATGGACTAGACTGACTGACTTATATGAGAATGCTGACTACTTGACCTTCTCTAATGTGCAACCTAATTGGTGAGCAGAAACTCAGCAGTATTACTTGCTACCAGGTCTGTATTTGGCTGTATGTATTTCCAAATCTGATATAGAGAAGGGATCATAATAAATCATGTTATAATACAATTTATTAGTTTTAAGAGTGACAAAAAGTGTAGCTAGTTAATTAAATAGAAAGTATACCTGGAGAGCTCCCATTTCTTCCTCTCTTCTGAGGGTCTTCTCTAGTAGCTCTATAAAATGAAAAATTGATCTTGTAAATTCAACTTCCTGTCTCATGATCTGACAGAAAAAGTGCTGTGTAAAACAGTCAGTGAGTTTTTTATTTTACAGCTTTCACAACATTCCTTTCCAGCTGATTAAAGTAATTGATGAAATGTGTCAGTGATAAGATTGTTTCCAAGCATGGGCTGTTGAGTTGACTAAAAAAGAGCCACAAGATGACAGTCTGACTGGGGGGGGAAAAGCATTCTAATGAACAGGAAAACTTGCCTATGCTTAAATCAATCTTTTGGTTAATTTTTAGAGTGGAATGGAAAAAAAAAAATTAAAGCAATTCACTCTGAAAATTGATGAAAACATAAATACATGAAAAGTTACTCTAGCTTACTATTTTTTAACAACCAAGTTACATCCCCTTAGGAAATGAGTGCAGACCATTTTGACTATTATCACCATAATTACCTTATTTCAGTAAGTGGAACAATTGTGGAAACAGAAATAGCCAGTTCACTGTAACAAACATCCTTGAAAAGTTTTTTTATAGTCTTTACACCATAAAATCCTAATATCTTGTATTCACTTGTGCAACAATTATATACATTGGCAAATACAAGCACATATGTAACATTTCATGTTAGAAATTAACTTCTGTTCAAGTTCTGTGGAATATGTCATGAGTTGCTTTTTTATTTCATTTACACACTTTTATAATTATGTTTTTGATAAAGTGTATCATATTTAGAATTCTGGGAAACCGTAAACTCATAACCTCATGGAAAGCAACAAAACAAAAAAAAAAACCAACATGCTGCAGGCTTATTACTGCTTCAACTATCAGAAGTTCACTCATGAGCTTTGCATGAGAAGAGCACTGCTTTAACCAAGCTAGAGACCGACTTTGAATCAAGATATGCCCCAGTTTGCTAGCAATTAGGAGAGTTAAGAGATTATGAAATTGCCTTGACAACCTCCTAAAGCTGAATTCTGACTGTTAATTCCCTCAGCATCCAAGTACAGAACAGCTAACAAAGTACCTGTGTATACTTCCTTAAGAAATGAAGATTACTGATAAATGCATTGTTCAGTTATCTAAGATTGTCTTAAATTATTCACGATAAAAAATACCTAAAATATTCTACCAACATGAATTTGCATTCTTTCCTTTATTTCTCTAATCTTTTCTTTCTCCTTTCTCTTGTTATGGAGCCTCCTTATGAGCACTCTAACCTGTTATCTCTCTTCTCATAGTTCATTATTCATTTCTGATGCAGGCAGATTATTTGACACTTACTTTCAGGCACAAGTCTTTTAAAAGTGATGTAACATACACAAAATTTTATTTATTTCTTTCACAAGCAGAGACTGACTTGCTGTTCTTTCTTCCTAGTAAATACGCAGGGTCGTTTTTGGGGTTGGTTTTTTTGGGTTGGTATTTTGTTGCTTGGGAATTTTTTTTTCAAATCTCTTCTTAAAATTAATAAAATTACTGTTTCTTCACTTTCTTTTGGCACATTCATGTTTTTCTGGATTATTCTTTGGTATGCTTTCCAGTACAGTAACTCAACTGCCATATAAATTACTGGAGCTAAATGTGCTGCCATCAACATTAGTTAGTGCAAGAATTTGGGTTTGGAAAGTGGCTGCCCTGTATGTTTTCCTTGGGTATATTCCAGTATTGTAACTGAGTTGGTAAAAATTAGTACTGCAATACTAAGCTTTTGAAAAAAAAAAAAAATAGGAGGGAGGAATAAGTCAGTGAGAAAGGGATGGGAAATGAAAGATTCTTCCCCATGTTCCATCTGGCCGGAAAAAGATTCTTATATTTCACTATGCTTCAATTTCATTCTAATGCAATATTTGAGATTCTGTTGTAGAGACATGACTGTTCTAAGTGAAAGGGATGTTATTACATGTTTTTTTTCAAATGCCTTTTATAAACATAAAGGAAGTCGAGCTAATACCTGTTAACAGTCTCTAGATTTGAAAGTTCTGCATTTGAAATTAAGGATATCTAGAATCCATTTACTTCATTGTACCACCACTGCACGATGCTTAAAACTCTGTCCAAAGAAGGGTGGGTAGGTATCGAAGTGGTGTTATTTGACTAACAGTATATTACCTAGTTTATAGAGGCACCCTTTGTGACTGTATATTTAAGAACCAAGTTCTGTATTTAAACTGTTGATTCCATTTAATACTCCATCTAAAATAATAGCATGTTTTTTCCAAAGCTAAAGCAGAAAAATAGTAATATATATTAAAGAACTATACAAGAAGACCCATAAAAATACAACACAGAACAGAATCATAGAACAGTTTTCACTGGAAGAGACCTTCAAGATCATCAAGTCCAACCTTATTCCTAGCCTTTTCAAAAATCACTAAACCATGTCCCTAAGCACAACATCTAACTGCCTCTTAAACACTTCCAGGGACGGTGACTCCACCATCTCCCTGGGCAGGCCATTCCAATGCCTGACAACCCTTTCTGTAAAGAAATTCTTCCAAATATTCAGCCTGAACCTCCCCTGGTTCAGCTTCAGGCTATTGCCTCTTGTTCTATCGCTTGTCACAAGGGAGAACACACCAAATCCCACCTCGCTACAACTTCCCTTCAGGTAGCTGTAGAGGGCAATAAAGTCTCCCCTCAGCCTTCTTTTCTCAAGGCTAAACAGCCTCAGATCCTTCAGCCTTTCCTCATAAGAGACATGCTCCAAACCCTTGACTAGCTTTGCAGCCCGCCTCTGTACCCTCTCCAGCACCTCAATGTCCTTCTTGTAGAGAGGGGCCCAAAACTGGACACAGTATTCGAGGTGCAGCCTCACTAAAGCTGAGATTGTAACATGAGTTTAAACATTGAGATTTATAATGACAAAATATCTTTGCTTACTTGATCTGAAAAGTTGTTGATTTGTTTCTTAATTTGTAAAACACTCTCGATATTTAAATTCTTCTGCAAACATGATTTATATATTCAGTGCCAGAAAACAGTGTTACAATAAATTTTAGATGGAGAAGACATTGTGCCTGTAAATAGCAAAGATGGTCACCAGCCCTAGTAGAATCTCCTTTTGTTCATCCTGTGAACAGCCTCTGTGTTGCACAGTGGCATGAGTTTCTACATTTGTGAACAATCCTGCTATGATCATCTTTCAAGGCCTACTGTAACCACAGGGTTCTTGTTTTATTTCAAAGCAATTTATCATTATTCTCATGGGGCACAGAACACATCAATTTATAGATTGTCTAGAAGAATCAGCATTAATGAAAAAGCATTACAAAAGCGCCTTCGAGCATTGGTAATTCTTCCCAAAAGATGAATAATACATGGAAAAAGACAAGAGAAAGTACTTTTAGAAATAAAATGTATTAATCAACATATTTCTTTTTTCTTATTTTTATCTCAATGTGAAGGATGCAATCCTATAATGAGCTATAAGGTAAATTTATTAAAAAAAAAAAAAAACACAAAAACAGCACCCCCCGCCCCCCCCCAAAGAAAACCAATGCAAAACCAAAAACAAAGCAAACCACAAACCCCCCAAAAAACAAACCTGTTCCAGTTGTTTAATATTGTTCAAACAACAACAGCAAATTCAGGACACTGTTTGCAATTTAGAAGTTTTACAAAAATAATTTCTTTACATAAGTAAAGATTTTGTTTTGTATCTCATTTAGCTAGATGTCAGAGAAAACCAACTTAGTACCCTTGCAGTTATACCACAGTGGCTTAGATTTATCTAATCAAATGTGGAAGAAATACACAGGTTATGATTTAAAATACTCCACAAGTATAATTATCTTTTGCAGTTTACCTGACACTGAAACAATATAGTATATTGCAAAATGGTGCAAATATGAGCCTGGATATGAAGATTCTACATTACATCGTAACTCTCAGATAAGTGAAGAAAAAAGGCATACATTATTAAGACAGACTTTTTTTTCACACATGTACTCCAGTTGCAATTTTTGCTGCTAGTGAAACTACCAGAAAATTAATTTAGGAGCAGATATTTAATGACTGGAGTGAGTGAAATATAAGTGTACTACTATCTTATTTATCCTGGCTGATACACTAATGTGCATTTAATTAACTCTAGAATGTTTAATAGCAGTTCAACTCCTTTGCCTCTGCACTGGGAGTTAAAAGGCTGAGAAACAGGACATTGACTTCATATTACCTGGAGTAAGCAACTTCCCAAGAATTTGAATTAAAAAACACAGACATATTTCAGGAAGAACACTGACCAGCCTTCATTCATTATTAAGTAGGAACCCAATTTTAAACACTGCATTACCTCCCATTTTACAAAACTGAAGATAGTGATAGACAACATTCTGCTTCAAGTTCTCTGTGAAGATTTAAGTACCAGAGTAAAGTCAACAAATTGGGTCAATACCAGATTTGTATGTTCACCACTAAGGATTGAAATTTGGTACCCATTAATTCACAACTTATTCTCGCAAAGGGGAAAGCACAAATACAGAACTGTCCACAAAATCAGTTCTTACAGTCACAGATATCTAGTCATATAGTTAAAAACCCTAAAACATGCTTCAGATTACTCTGAAGTTGACATTTGCAATTCAATTCAGTTCTGCATACATAGCTAATATGCTGTAAACGATCCAAGATATATGCAAGATGCTGGCAGATCTAACTCAAGGTTCTCATACCTCTGAAGCAGCTGTAGATCACACAGGAAACTATATAGAACACAAATTACTGCTACTAAAATAAGAAGTCCAGGTTACAGTCCAGAAAACAATGGCAGTTTGGAGAAAACTGTCAACACATTTTTTGTATCATCAAGTTAAGAACAGTTCTTCTCCAAAACACAAGTCAGGGCTTTCAGTTATGCGTTAATAAAACTATTTTTGATTTCTCAAAGTTTGCAACATTAGAAATTTACCAAAGTGTAAGGCAAACTTGTGAGAAATCACTTGATTAGGCATTCTGATCACTTTAACTTTATAAATTGGTTTTGATCAAAAATTGCAGTCTGTCTACTTCAAGCTTTTCCTAGCATTCCCTCTTCAAATACACATCCCATGGCTTTCAACCATCATTTGGATATGTTTCCCACAAAGCTGCTGAACAGATATTGCAGCATTCCTGCAGAAGCACGAGGCAGCCAAGCAAGTTTCCGTCAAGGCTGAAGGAATTTTCAAGCAGCTGAATAAACCAGTTTCTCTCAGCTGTAAGTTATGTATCCTGCACATGCCTACACAGCAAAGTTTAATCAGATATTATCCCACTTAAAAGTTCTTCCCTTCACACAATGAATCTAACAGGAAGACCCTATTTTTGCTGGGGAATGGAAGCTGCCTCTAACTGAACCAGTTTAAACAAAATGTTTCAGAATAGATATATTCATGGCTAGTAAAGACTGAACTGCAATTTCACCCTGTACCTGTGTTAGTATGATTCTGGTGAATGGCCTCACAGAACTGTGACAACAGTCATGGGTCCAGAAAAACTCAATATTAAAATATGTTTCAATGAGGCTGAACTTTGTACAGTCAGGCCAGACACCACAAATCACACTGGCACTAAAACAACTGAGATGTAAAACAGTAGCAGGACTTGCTTCAGACTGCTCTAATTGAAACAGTACTTGCTGTGCATGTAAGCCATTAAGGGAACTTCTATATAAACATGTTATTATCTTGAAAGAGGTCTAGAGAAATAGATATTTCTTAGAACCTTAACTTTATCTAGTGTAGAACAAGGATCACAGATTATGAGTATTCCAGAATGTGTTTATGTAATCCCAAGCAAGATTTAAAAAAAAAATAAAAATCTCTGAAGTTAAAAGTGATACTGTTTGAGTTCAATATAACACACAGTATCTCTAAGATAATTTTTATCCTGCTAGCTTCAGTCCCCCCACATTCACAAGTTTAGTGAATTAAGATAAAGCAGGGAGAAATCTCTAAAGCTGGGATTTTTTTTTTAGATTGTATTCAGACAGTTAATAGTTTTCAAGGCCAAAATCAACAGTCACTGCATTTTTTTACTTATTTGTAGCTTCTGCTAAACATAAAAAGTCTCAAGTCTTTTTTAATACTCATTATTGATTTCTAGACCATTATCAAGATATTTTATTAACAGAGCCCATTCCACTACCTTTGAAGATTATAATTTGGTTACCAACACTGCAACAAAGTGCTCATCACCACCAAGACAGAAACAGCTGTTTTTCCATATCTGAATCAATAGTTTTTTCATCCACAGGTAAAAAGAACTCCAAACTCAAAGGAATACCATTTCAAAAAAAGGGATTCCTTTTTGTCATATTCTTTGCCTTTATAAATTCTAGCAATTTATTATGTACTTTAGTCTCCAGTAAGTAATATAATCAATATATCAAAAGAGTACACTTTACACAAAACACTGAGGTCTTTTTAATGAATTAATTCTTTTGATACCTTTTAAAGGGTACAGATTTTTTCTTTTTGCTGTGGAACTTCAAAGCAGATTCTTAAACCTACAGTGATGCATTTGCATTAACCTCAAGCAGCACCCACAATCACAACAGAGAGTAGGGAAAATGCCATCTGAAGCTGAGAGGGAAGGAAACAGTTCACTGTTCGGATTCCCTAAGAGACTTACTGCTATGAAGGAAACAGAACATACTGTGTTTTCCTTTTATTCCCTGAGACTGAGGCAGGTTTAGTAATTTGTAGCAAAACTTTTAAATGTTCACATCTCTAGTGCTGGCCTTGTCTGTATTTCCATATTTGCAAAGAAGCTAATAGCTTTTGGGAAAACGATAACATATAGAAGGGAAATGTAATCATTTGGGAAGTGTGAGAGACAACAGAGAAGTGCAACTTAGGATTCTCAGATAATTTTCTGTTCAAGTCAAACTCATGCTGACGACTTTCATGGGACTTTTAGGAATTAGTGGTATTTTACTGGGTCAGGGTTAAAAATCACACAGCCTACACCCATCTTCAGACAGTAAGCACAAGTGGATATTAAGACAGGAGGGTAAAAAAGGTAATGTTATTTACTGTAATGGCAGCTTCCAGCAATGAGCAGCTGAGAGAATTCCTAAGAACTATATCTGGATAATTTATGATCTATCTGACCTCCATGAACTTGACTATTTCTTTATGGAAGCTATTTGTTCTTTTGGATGTCAGAACATTCTGCAACAATGAGTTTGTATAATAGGAGCATGCACTACATGAAAAAAAAATGCTTCTTTTTGTGTTAAATATGATGTCTGGACTGTCAAAGACTTCTTTACATGTATAAATCTTGCATTTAATTTACTTCCTTCAACAATTCTCCCTTATGTTTCACCCTGGTATTTTCCTGTATCATTTCCTTTCCTTTTGAATTGTATTTGATGCAAACTCCTGCACACTTCATTTAGAAACCTCTGTCAACTTTTCATTCTACAACCCCTCTGTACCTAACTGTTATCTGAATTGCTGCAGTGTCTGCCTTACACTGAATTAAAAAGTACAAGAGTGGATACATGTATATTTCACATATGCAGTTTAAGTATACAAGATACTATGCCAAGTTGCTATAACCCCTTCTACAGACCACAGATGCTTGCATTGGAATAGTTTGTCCGGATTATAGAATAAATACATTCAGAAAAGTATACTACAAGATTACCAAACAAAAAAAGTACACTTTTTTTTTCCAAAGCATACATAAAACTTTTTAGTTCTGTTCCTGGCACTATCACTTGCATTAGTATCCTCCTGGGAAATTTTCTGTGCTTCATTTAAAAATGGCTTTAGAAAATATTTCCCTGTCTTCAGAGTGCTGAGTGAAGCTTGAAGTGCACAGAAATCCATATAAAAGGTATTCTTATGAATGCAAAATGTGGTAACAGCACAAAATTTTACTATGCCTGTTGATCATTATAAGGAGTACCAAACAGAACAGGAATTGTCTGTATAACAGTGCAAATCTTTATGGAGATTGGTCATCTAGAGCTATGAATGCTTTCTCTAAACAGCTGCTGATATTATAAATTCAGAGGTGGTGTTCCAGATATTGTTTGTTCTCTGAAGCAGTGTTCAAATAAGTAAGCTGAATTCCAGCCAGCATAGAATCAAGGGTCTCCTCTAGAATCTAGTGAGATGGTACAAAATCAATGCAGCTGGGACAGCAGCACCTGTCTATTAACTCACAGGAGCACTGAGAAATTGGTGAGCCAGAAGTGCTGAGCTATAGAAAATATTCTGTTTGCAAAATGTTATTTCCTCAAATTTTCCCTAGAGAGATGTAAAAGCATATAAAGTCAGACCACCTGTACTACAGTTTTTGTCAGTCTCATTAGTCAACCAACTTGTCTTGATCCTAAGCAGCCACTTCTCAGCAAGAATAAATTTCCTATTCTGGAAAGCATCCTTGCACTATGGACTATAATCTGCTTCATCTGCTGCAGGATGACAAAACCTTATCTTTTCTTATTTGAAGCCTTTACTGAACCATGATTCCACTGAAAGAGAAAACCACCACGGGCTAAAGTTCTCTTTATTAAATGATTTATTAAAATTAAAATTTAATATATATATTTCACAAGAAATTAATGATTTAAACAAAAAGAAGGACTTTCTTGTCTGAAAACAAGAACTACAGGTGTCAAGAATGGTACAATGAAAAAAAAAATCTGAGGGAAACCATGGAAAATCGATCCAGTTAAACAAAAGTTTAACTGAAAGGCATGAAAATTAAAATGGGACACATCAGATACCAAGAAAGCAGTTACCAAAATTTAGGGGGGTTTATTATTATTTATAAATAACATCTTGGTTGTCTGTTTTTTAAACAGTTTGGAGTTTCAGTATGCTATCATTTCCTGATTATAAATTAAGTATCTACTTATAAAAACTACATCCATATATCTTCAGTAACCAGAAGGTCGCTATGAAGATAAAAAACAAGCTACAGAGTCATTGGTTGAATGTACACTCAAGTCAATGAGTTAAACAATATATAAAAAAAAAAACCCTAATAATTGTGAGCCACTCCCATCTTGTAACATTCTTTATGTCCTATGTAAAATTGTATCTGCCAGTCATCGTAGTAACCTTAATAAAGATGCCAGTGATAAAAAAAGCCGACATAAGTCTGAAGTGTCAATAACACATTTTACCATGCTCAAGGATAAAGAACTGTCAGAGTAAACCAGGAAAACCCAGCATTGTTACTGCCTATGCCCTCCTCTTACATAAACTAAGGAACACTGTCCTGTAACTGCACTTAAAACACTTGAAATAAACACAAAATCCAAACATCAAATAATAAGAACTGTGAAATTATCCTAGTCTTTGTAGCTTCTGGGCTGTCTTCTACTCACAGGTAAAAAGACTGAAATTTTTTTTAAGGGCAAGATGAACTGGCAAACAAAATTCTTAGTACCATGAAATAATTACAATGTTATTTGAATTTCAATACCAGAAAAAGCAGCTTCAAACTTCATCTTGCTTACTATCAAAGATACATATCCCAAAGAGAACTCAGTAACACGTGTGTACTTGATATTTGACAAGAAACAATTGATTTGGAGTGTGTTGCAATGCGGGTTTGTTTTTTTTTTTTGTCTACTATTTACTGAAATATCTATTAAAATAAAAAGACTCCAGCTCTTCTTCTACACTATGCTTAAATTGGCATGGCTTGACTATACAGTCACAGCAGTCTCTTTTCAGTTATAACTGTGGATTTTCTTATGAGAAAAAAATAAAAACAAAGATAATGGGAATATCATTGATAAATTCAAAGAAAACACAAGTCACAATGAAAATGCTGATAAATATATGGGGGTCAGCACACATTTGCTTCATGCGAGTCTAATCTCACTCATTTCTATCCCTGCAAAGGTTTAAAAATGATAGTCATTGTTTCATAAGTGTGCTAGTTGAAGACGCTGTAAATCTAGTTAACAAATAGTTGTTAGAAACAACATCGACATCATCTCTAAAATAACCTAAATAACTGCTTTTTCTTTTTCAAGTTTGCATGAATGCAAATTTGACAGCATGTAAGAAACAGAATGTCTTCTAGATGAAAAATATCTGTCAAGATAAACTACAGCACTTCAAAGACATTCCATATCTTATACTTGGGTTTGATACTATCTTGAAGAGCATCAATCATAATGATTTCAAGCTTCTCTTTCAGTAGGTGTAACCGCTTTAAAAAATAGATTTAATCACAGTTTCTACAGTATTCTATCATCTGTGACAGGGTAAATATGATCTTCCAGTCACAACACCAGACCAGAGGATGTTGGGTTTTTGCCTTTCAACTCAGCAACCTGTTGACCTGTGAATCAATCAATTTTAAGTATGTGCAGATACCATTTCCTGGATGAATTACTGCCACTAAGCGTTTTGTGAATATTATCAATGTTTCAATATTATCAGTGTTTCAATAATAACTTGATTCTACTATGATACACAACGGTTATGTATATAGATGTTGATTATTCATGCAGCATAACATTGCCAACTACTGCCAGAAGGAAGATGCAAATATTCCTATTATAAATAAATCTAGAGAACATTATTATTTTAAATCTAACCTACAATGTAGTATATTTGTTTCAAACTTTAAAAGAGGATGAGAAGCCAGCAAACTTTTACCCTAACACTCTAATAGTACATTTATACTACACTGAAGTTCTTTACTTAAAGGATACAGTTTTAAATATGCTAGTTTGGGTACTAATTACAGTATAGTCACTCCCACTTCAAGTCCAACAGAAACTAGTGCAACCCCAGATGAAATGGTGCTAGCACTGAGTCCTCCAGTTACACCAGATGCAATCGGATCACACCATGGATGATTTCATTTGCTAAAAGGCATGGAAGTCTCTGCTATCTGCCTCTGGTTCTGTGTTGCTCTTGTTTACATTGTCCTGACAAAAATATTGGACCTGAACCAATTTACTTTATTACAATGAGAACAGAACATACTCACAAAACACACAAATAGTCCTACGTGGATAATAGTGAGTAAAATATAATTATAGAGGGTTCCAACAAGGAGCAGATGCAAAACATGGGAAGAAGCAAGTAGCACAGATGGGAGTGAGACATACAGAAGCAAGAATTTAGCCTTTTGTCGGCAGTGGCATTAAATGGCTCCATTGAATGGGAGACTGCAGTCTGATCCACTATTATATTGGATTTGTATGTGTGAGCTGTAATCACATCTCTGTCTGTAGCACAGATCTACCCAAGCTAAATGACCAATGGCTTTTTCTCCCATAGTTTTGATTAGTAACCCTGTTAAATAACCCGGAAGGAAAAAAAAAAAAATTATCAGAATTATATAAAACAACATATAGCAAGAAAGGTTCTCAAAGCGAGGTCTTCAGAATAGCTGACATTTTAAAGAGAAACTACAACTGAAGTTTGTTTTGTCACTGCTTACAATATATAATTGTTACAATTCTCTTCTGAATGCAGAAACATTTCCTTCCTGATGATAAAAAAAATCTCCCAGGAGTACAGAGAAAGAAATTGAAACTTAATTTGTTTTTATTCACCAAGTGCAAGCTTGAAAAGATAATTTCTCATTTCTTGTTTTAGAAAATTATGTTGATACATTTATGGGCATAGCAGCTACATAAAAATTATGGTATGGCATCTATAAATGACAAAACAGGAAATTGAATGCTACTTTCTTCAGTGAGTTCTCAGTCTTAATATCCTAGGCTGTTTTTGTTGAGATGGTTTTTTGGGTTGTTTTTCTTTTTCCCTTTCGTTTTTGGTTTTTGGTTTTTTTTTTTATGTTTATCATCCCAAACATATTTATGCATATCAGCAGATTTCCTTTTAGCTACATCTGAAAGGCAGCTGCATATCTTAATGCAAAAATACACAGAACTGATCTTGAACCCAGCAGCTAAGGAAGGGTCAAATATTAAGGGTATCAAGTTTTTTGAAGCAGCTAGTACAACTCATTTGAATTGAAGTAACTGGGTAAACTGAAGGAGGCTGCCAGCTGCAAAACAGAAAGCTTTTCTAGCAAAGGACACTTGTTACTTGAGATGAGTAATTCTCTGCAGCTTAGAAGTGTATTTCCTAATTGGGTTGTTTGACGATCAGAGACAAACAATCCATTTGCAATGCTTGCAGCAAAGGACAACAGACAACATAGGAAGCTGAAAGATACTGGTCCTGAAATTAAGTTTCCCTACCAATCTCAGAAAAAAATGGATCTTTTAGCAGCTTGGGCATTTTAATAAACTGTCAGAAGAGTAAAGCACACAAAAAAGTTATAGCTCTGTGCCATTCAGTCCTTGATAAATGCTGTACAAAAGCTTTTCATTCTACCAGGTGGCCTTAGGTATCACCAAAGGCAAAACAGGTTCTAAGGAAACACCTAGCCAAGCACAGACACATACAGACATCTGTGCATCTTGGTGCAAAATGGAGAACTTCCAAATTCACAGACATTCGCTTTTGGTAATTAGACACATGTTAGAAACCATAATACAACACAAATATATAATACAACAAAGCAGTTATCTCCCCACACGTGCTTTAGAGGAAGATGCAAGAAACTGTAAGCTGGCACTTACAAAGAAAGCCATAATAGTAACTCTTGTTCCTAATTCTCAGCTGTAGTCAAGCTGAGTTTGTTCCTTGGTGAGACAATTGTGTTATACTGTCCCATGGTAAGTGATGATATACAAATAAGTCTTACAAAATCATATGGTAAAACTTTTAACTTTCAGTAACTGTCAACATGTTGCTTAATATCTAAATGCCTATTTTGAACATTCTAATATTTAAATGCAATAACTTCTTATTCCCTCCATGTAGCTATGTATAAAAATTTATAGTGTAACAATTCTAGAATATTTTCAGAGAAAAACATGTAATACATAGATTTGAAGAAAAAATCTCCTATACTTCAAAACAGAAAAGAATATTAGGTGTTCATTCTTGTCTTAAGTTAGACATTGCTTCTCATGCACAGTGGATATAAACATAAATTGATTTTTTTTTTTTTTTTTTCAAAATTAACAAACAGAATAGCAACACCAGAGCTTTGTTGTTCTCTTGTGCAGTGAAGTATAAATCTTTTTTTTATTTCTGATCAATCTAATTTCTAGATACTGATCACAACAAAACCACATTTACACTGCTGTTTTCATTTAGTAAAAAGGTGAGAGGGAATTAGGCTCAGAATGGAGATTACATGGAGAAATGAATCTCCAGTAGAAGCAGTATAATAAATATATTATAAATTTGCTACACACAGACATTGTTAATCTCACTACAAAGTTACCAAGAGCTACAAATGAGTTATTATAGAATTGCTTATCCCATTCTCCCAACACTACAAAATTATTACAGGTAGAGACATTCAATGAACATTTAGCAAAGAAGTGGCAAAATGACCCTGCCAGAAACCCCCACAACGCCACTGTAAATAAGAGAACATATTGGTATATCCTACACACCTAATTCTTGTACCTATTTACATATAGTCGCATGTCTTTTTAGCCTCAACAAAATACTAGGAACAATCTGAAGTTTGACAAGTTGATAAAATGTTTGATATTATATTTAGGATAAATGTCTCCTGTAGCACACTTTATAAAGTATATTGACCATCACAAACCTAGAAAGTGCTTTTAATAGCTGGGGCATCATTTCCTATGTTAGGAATGGATTCTCAATGGTGTCAAGGATGGAGAGGTACCAAGCAATTGTAAATGTGCTTCACTAGATATGCCTCTGAATAGTGTAACTGTCGTGAAACACAGGTTATGAAGTGCATTGATCCACTCATGTCTCTTGAAAACCCTCTATAGAAAACTAGTCTCTCAGAATGCATGCTCAGTGTTGAAAATTGATACTATTTACGTAAGATTTTTATATCCTTAAGCAATCTTAATAAATGGCTACATTTCTCTTCCCTTGTGCTTTGGGGGTTTTTTTGTTACATAGGACAAAACACAATGACAGCTGGTTAAAGCTCCTGAGCCTAATAGTAAAGGTTTAAGCCCTAGTTCTAAAATAATGTTTTGCGCTACATAAATAAACTTCAAAGCTTTTTTCAAAAACCAAGAAAATTACCAAAATGGAAAGTTGGGTTTGTTTTTCAGAAATTGTTTTATGCTTCTTATCCAAAAGTTTGTGTTCTTTTTGTGGAGTCTATACATTTTTCCCCTTTGTCTACTATGATTTCACTTTGCTGCAACATAACATTTTTTTCTGCCAGCATATTTATTTTAAAAAGTCTTTTAGTCAACATAAGGAGCAGGGTTGGACTATATCAATCTTTCTGACAGCGTCTTTTCCAGCCCTATTCTTTACAAACAGTATAATTACACAACAGCATAATAATGCACAGTGCAACACACGAGTGTTTCTCCTACACATTTGATCCTCAAAGTTAATTTCTCCCAAAGGACTACTTTTTCAACTATTGAGATTTTTTTTTTTTTTCCCCACCATTGAATAAGAACTTCTATTGTAACCTGAAAACGTCTGCCCTGATGCAGTCTTGATGTCTACTTTATATACAAGCAAACTCGTATACTTAAGGCTGAAAGACAACAGTATTAAAACTTCTGGAATAAACTCTGTTTCTGTTGGACCTTGTTTGCTCTGCTGAGACAGACAAAATCTTTAGAACAATTTACTTAATTCAAGAAAAAAGAGTTATCTCTTACAGGACCTAGATTTAAAGTAAAGCTCAGGAAAAGCAATATTGTCAGATGTGCAGCTCCCAGGCAGCCTACACATGCACTACATCAGAATAGTAAAGAACGTATGCAACAAAGTTTAAGGTACAAGAGACCTGACACTGCTTTGTCTTTACCTATAGACATCAAATCATGCAGTCATATTGGTGATTCAGATGGAGAAAGAAGCTATACAGCTTCTGATGACCATATACTACTTACACAGAACTGACACTTTGTTTACTGACGTTTCTTCTGAATCCACATGCAGCATAGTTCCTGGATCTGTACCATGCTGTAATGGTACTACTTATGTAAGACAGATTATTAAAAGCTAGCAAATTGCAGTAACTTTCAATATTTAATTCCTAATCAACAAAAAGAGAAATTAATTTCAGAAACTATACAAGATAAGTAGCAACAAATAAAATGCTCAAATTAAATCATTCTTATGCTGTAATGTATAATTTAAGGAAATAAGAAATTTTAACTTTCTGAACTAAAAATATTTTACATGAACTCCCCTTCTTATGATAATAAACACACATGAAAAATGCATTATCATATAGCTGAATGTCAGTCGCACTGACGATGAAAATTTTTAGCACTTAGTAGTAATAATACTGGTATTCCTTCCATATAAAAAGTTTAATCTGTTGACTGCTATTTAACTGTTATTTAACTAAGCTATTTTAGAAATCAACCTTTCTCAAATGATAACTACTAGTGGTGGTCATAATGGACACGTCTGGTCATGAAGGCTGCATCCAGATCAAAGTGGAATATAAACATATTTCTATTTCTCTCAAGAAGCTGAATTATGTACAACATAATTGAACTGATGCAGTATGTGCATAACAACAAAATACAAATATTTCAGTGAATGTGTTTTCTTGGGTTTGTACTTTATTTCTTTCTCTAGTGGTAGATATCTCAATTTACCAGATATACTAAAAACAAACCAACTGATAACAAAATCATACTTAAAAGTGTTAGAATTGTGAAACAAGAATTAACATGATGAATAACTTTTACATTTAAGTATTTTCATTTAACAGAGATTTACACACTGTCAGTTGCACAAAGGTGCTGGTCAAATACTGGAAAATAACTACTGCAATAGCAACATATTAAAATAAAAAATTTGCACAGTAGTAAGGTGGTCTAGAATTAAGAAATAAGACTAAGAAATAGGAGAACTAGCTTTATCTTTAGGTTTTGGTGTTCTTTTTTATTATTATCTATTTATTTTGTTTTGTTTGTTTGTGTTGTTGTTTTGTTTGTTTTTTATACACGTAACCAGGAGCAAGCATATTATTTCTATGACAGACATTGTGCCTGTCCTCCATGAAAATGGTATTTTACATCAACAATGTTTAGTAACCTTCCTTAATAAACTGCAACTTGGGAGTCCTTTCTAAAACAGGAAAAAGTATGCACATCATGCCTAAGACTGTTATGACCTTAGTATTCTGAAGACAAGGAAAAAACTTCAACTCTCTTTGCCCATATTAAAGAAGATTCAAATATAAGTGCCCATTATTGCAAGTGGATTTTTAATAAATTACAGACACTTGTTATTTGGGAAAAAAACTTTATAGGTTATTGTTTGAATCATTGATACTGTATGAATAATGCAGTTAATTTGCTTGCCTTGCTTGACTCAAAAGGCAAAATCCTTAAAAATGTCTTTCATTACAAATTCTGTAAAGCATTTAAAAGTACCAATCATAGTTCCCATTTTTTAAATCCAAAGCCAAGGAGAATCAAAACAGTAAAGGAAACAAAAGCTGAATTAAAGATACAGCCAGCTGTTATCTTGAAGGTGATAATCAAAGTAATACGTTCACTAAATTCATTAGAACATAGCAATTTGTCATATTTAAACCACTAGGAAGGAAAACAATTGCAGACAATTAGTTAATTTAATCTCAGTACAGGAAAAAAAAAAAACAACCCAACTTGTTTACCTTTTTTCAATGATTCACTTGCAATATCTACATCCTGATAAATTCTAGGCAAAAACATAGCATTGGCTTGAATTTTAAAATATATTAAATATATACTATAAGAGCATGCAAGATTTCACACATTGTTTTAATTTCAAGAGCTTTATTATATTAAAAATCTCAGGTAATGAGTAACTTTCTCTTCATTTCAACTCAATTTTCCAACATGATTCATCTGTTCTTTAGATTAAAATGACTTTGACTATGGCAAGAGGACCATAGTGCCCTTGGTTCAGTTCCATTTGCTGTAAGACAGCATATTATTTAATTGAACAGGCATCTTGTCAGATATTAAAGAGTTTCTTCAAATAATATTACTACCTAATGAAGACTGAGTGGCAGAAAGCATGTTTCTGGTTTTTACTTCTCTGACCCTGTGTTGAGGTTTTTTGTTTGTAATATTTGTTTGTTTTTAATAGTTGTAAATCAGTGCTACTGATTTGATATGGAAACACTTTATAACCTGAAAGCTTCACAATGCCTTTCATGATAAGTCAACAAGTCCTGATAAAGTTAGAGATGCTTAGAAAAGTCTTTTTATTATGTAGTGTTAAACTGTTATCAAGGTATAACTGTGATAATATACACTCCTATGCCATCATGTCAACAGCTGTACAAAAAAAAAAAAAAAAAAAAAAAACCCAAACAAAATCCGATACTTCTTAGAAAAACAGATCTTCAGCTTGGTTTAAATTAAAAGAAAAAAAAGTCAAAATTCACAACAGGAAGAATAGATTATAAGTATTTAATATACATTAAATCCCCATCCCCCAGGTTACTTTTGTTAATTTTGATTGTTTCCAGTATATGTAGGTAAACCAAGAGGTAAAACTAAGTCATTTTTAGTCTTTTACTGTTAGTGTGCACTACAAAGTCAGGAATTTAATGTTCACATCATGCTTTCTAAACTATAAATCTGTATGTAAGTTTCAGATAAGCATTTAAAGTATGTGATTCAGAAAGAAAAAAAAATGAAAGGAAGTCTTGAAAAAAAAAAAATCTTAGCTACAGATTGATCTTGTCTCTTACCTTCACTTTTTCACAATGGCAGCCATATTTTTATGAGTTCATGAAAGGACAATGGCAAACAGAAACAGTTGCATAAAATACTAGATAACTAGAGCAATACATGTCCAGAATGATATTTCCAGTTTTCCAATACAAAAAAACCCACAGAGTAAGATTTCCAAATGATTTGGGCGTATTTCCATTCTTCTAAGACTCTGAATGCAGGTTCATTTTGGCAAAGTTTAAAATAACTTAGGAGTCCTCCCTCCTCCTTCCCCCATCACATTAAAAAAACCAAACATTATTTAAAGGGAAAGAACACTGCAAAGAAGAAATCAATTATTTGAATAGCAATTATACTTCAACTTTATGCATTTTGAAGCTCACCATCAACCAAGAATTATGGAGAGTTTCTCTGAAACTCTTCAGATTCCTTACTTTATGTATGCTTAAAAAGAATTTTCTCTATTTGATGTTCCCATTCACTGTTCAATAAGAGATGACCTTAAAATACCTTGTGTTGTTTCTTGCTGACACAGAAAGGGCTGTGTTGTCATACAACGACACTATGAGGTAATATATGAAAAAACCAAAACAAATAGGAAAGAAAGAAACAAAGCTGAAAGGGTAGAATAAGGTTTAGTTGTAATCAAAACAGTATATGTACTTCACTATGAAATTAAACATAACAGTCCATAAAAAAGATTTTGCAATATTGTGATTTTTACCAGTTCCAAATTTTCTATTTTTATTTTTCTCAGCTTAAGCAACAGATATTGCTCAGTGTATTTGCAGTGTACTGCATTGATTCTGTATTTGAACTTTTACACTTTCTGCTTTAGTGTTGCGGGCTTATACAAAAATTTGACTTACTGGCTTTAAAAAAAAAAAAGAAATTTAATTTGGGAAAAAAAGACTTTGTCAACACAAAGTTTTATCCACATTTCAAATCTACTTTAATGTAACAGGATCTTTGAATCTACATTTTCTACAGTTAAATAAAAAAATAATCTTGACTGGACCTTACCAAAAAAAAAAATCTCCCAAAAATTAAAATAAAAGGATGTCTTGCTTCAGAGACCACTTACCAAATTATTTGTAAAATGTACTTGATTTACTTTCACAAGCGATGAAGCAAGTAGCTGTGTGATTAACAAAGGTGACACCATCACTGAAGCCACCTAAAATTAAGTCTTCTAAAAAATCTATTTTGTATCCTCAAATCTAAGACAATGCATACAAAATTTTTTTTCTTTTTACTCTTGATTACAGTGAATGTAATTAGAATGAGAACAGACTGAAAGATAAGCATCATGCATAAAGAATAACGACACAGTCTTGCCTGGCACAGGTTTGTGCTTGTGACAGAAGCATCTAACATAAATCTATTCTAGTTTAGGACTACAATCATTACCTTCTTAAGCCTTAGCAGTATAATCTAGAGCAGAGCAATTAAAAAAATGCAATTATTTGTGATAATGAAGTGTAGACATTGGAAAGTGGTACAGAATATGGCTCACATCAGCTAGAACTTTATGTAAAACAGTGTTTGCAGAATATTAATTTTTGAGATAAATTAAATTAGTGTAAGGTCTGTATATCAATGCAATGCACCTGCTCTTCTTAATTCACTAACATCGTTTTATAAAAAAAAACTATAATATGTGGCCTTGCCAAATATATCAAGTCTTCTTTTGATAAATGTTACTTTGTCAACTATCCATGTTTTCTCTGAAGTAGCAGTTTATTAACCTGAAACAAAATAACTCTGCAGAGTTATGCCTCACAGCTATAACACACCATGTTTAGATTCTATACTTTTCAACATATTCCAAGAAATATTTTCGTGGGAGAACTGTGTTCCAGAATCTATTTATACTGTTTCCTCTCTATACTAATTTCCAGAGTATGTGAGCCTCAATTCAACTGAAAAATACACAGTTTTATATAGAAGGCAAATATTAAAGTGTTTAATATATTACCTAAACCCACACACTCTTAATAACTTTGATTAAAAAATTATGGCAAAATTGCAATACCTGAAATATTTTAAAGGAATTTAAGCAATAAAAAACAAACAGATAAGATGGCTACACTTCAGTGTTGCTTTTTGTTTTAATCAGCTACTCTTAACTGCACAATATATACGTAGGATTAGCTGTCTTCAGAACTAAATATGATTATAAATACTCTGGTACATTGATAAATATGGCCAAAGCTTGTGACGTCTCACAAATACAGACATCACCCTTAAAGAAGCTTTTTCCTTATGTTTATGTGGTACTTCCTGTGTTCTAATTTGTGTCCATTGCCTCTTGTCCTGTCACTGGGCATCACTGAAAAGAGGCTGGCCCCATCTTCTTGACACCCACCCTTTAGATTTTTATAAACATCAGTATGATCCCCTCTCAACCTTCTCCAGACTGAACAGCTCCAGGTGCCCCAGCCTTTCCTCATAAGAGATGTTCAAGTCCCTTAATCATCCTACCAGCCCTCTGTTGGACACTTTCCAGCAGTAGCCTTTCTCTCGAACTGGGAAGCCCAGAACTGGACACAATACTCCAGATGTGGGCTCACCAGGACAGAACAGAGGGGGAGGAGAACCACCCTCAACCGGCTGGCCACACTCTTCTTAATGCACCCCAGGATACCATTGGCCTTCTTGGCCACAGGGGCACATTGCTGTCTCATGCATAGCTTATTGTCCACCAGGACTCCAAGGTCCTTCTCCACAGAGCTGCTTTCCAGGAGGTCAACCCCTAACCTGTACTGGTGCATGCGGTTATTCCTCCCCAGGTGCAGGACTCTTACTCTCGTCCTTTTGGAATTTCATTAAGTTCCCCTCCGCTCAGCTCTCCAATCTGTTCAGGTCTCGCTGACTGTCAGCAGAGCCTTCTGGTGTGCCAGCTACTCCTCAATTTTTTATTATCAGCAAACTTGCTGAGGGTACACTCCGTCCCTTCATCCAGGTCACTGATGAATATGTTCAACAAGACTGGACCCAGAAGGTATTCAGTAAAACTGCATTCTCTGTATCCTCTTATCACCAGGGGTCCCGCCTCATTCAGCAGCAGGCCCATATTTTCTGGAGTCTTTGTTTTGCCACTGACATACTCAAAGAAGCCCTTCTTGTCATTATTTGCCATATTTAATTCCAAGAGGGCATTGGTCTTCCTTGTTGCATCCCTACATGATCTGACAAATTTCCTATATTCCTCCCAAGTGACCAGGCCCTTTATCCACATACTGTGAATTTCTTTCTTCCATATGAGTTTTTTCCAGCAGCTCCTTGCTCATCCATGCTGGTCTCCTGCCTCTTCTACTTGATTTTTTACTCAAAGAAATGCACCAGCCTTGAGCTTGGAGGAAGTGATACTTGAATATTAACCAGCTCTCTTGGGTTCCCCTACCTTCTAGAGTTCTAGCTCATGGTATTCCTCTAAGTAAGCCTTTGAAGAGGTCACTTAGCTCTCCTGAAACTCACGGTTTAAATCCTACTTATTGTCCTGTTTCTTCCTCACACGATCCTGAATTCCACCATCTTCTGGTCACTACAGCTAAGGCTGCCCCCAAACTTTACATCCCCAACCAGACCTTCTTTGTTCATTAATACAAGGTCCAGCAGCACACCTCTCCTCGTTGCTCTTCCATGACCTGTGTCAGAAAGTTACCATCAATTCACTCCTGGACTGTGTGTGCCTATCTGGGTGGCCTCTCCAGCAATTACCAGGGTGATTGAAGTCCCCCATAAGGACCAGGGCATGTGATCTTGAGGTTAATTCTAGCTGTCTGTAGAAGGCCTCATTGACTTCCTCTTCCTGGTCTGGTGGCCTGTAGCAAACACCCACAACAATGTCACCCATATTAGCCAGCCCCTTAATTCTTAACAATAAACTTTCAACATGTTCTTCATGCCCTCCTAAGAAGAGCCTGATACATTTCAGTTGTTCTTGCACACAAAGAGCAACTCCACCACCTTGCCTTGCTGCTCTACCTTTTCTACAAAGTACATAGCATTCCATGACAGCATTCCATACAGTATCCTAGATATTTACAAATACTTCAGTGAAGAAGGTAAAATACAAAAACCCTACATATTTAATGGGTTTAGTAGATCTATTTAAGCTTACAAAAAACTTCCTGAAGCATGTTTGTCAATAATGCAGTTTCAATATTCATCCTACATAATTTTAGTATGTCCACCATAAATTCCTATATTTATCCTTTCTTCCCCAGAAAACATAAATAAGCTATACCAGATTAATTGAAGGGAAATAAACAAATTAATTTCTTGAGCATGCAATTTCTCTTTCTTATTTTAATTTCTGATTTATGCAAACTTAAATTAATGGAGTATTTTTAGACTATATTACATACTTAGTGGTTTGTGTTGGTGGGGACAAGCAACCACATCCATGGATATTCATTCATGGAATCAGTTTTTCTGAGGAAATGTTCCATCTAAAATCTGCATCATACCAAATGCAGCAGAAAATATTTTCATCCATTTTCACAAGATCTGACTGAAAATCCATTTTACTAAAGAACACTGTCAAGTATACTTTGTTGTTAAAAAAAATAATAGAAAAATGAAGGGTCTTTTTATCAATTGGAGTAAATCCATTCTCTCTTCATTTGCTTTATTCCTGCACCTGGGGTTTGCCCATAATTTCATTACTGAGTGTCTTATTATTTTGCAAGTGCTGCTTCCATTTTTTTATGTTTAAGTAACAAAAGCCAACCACCATTCTGTCTCCTTAATTGCAATTTTCTATCATTTTGATACATTGCTTTCTCCTTTAAGCTTAATGCCTTTTTTATGCTATTAGCAGTGTTTTCTTTTTTCCTTTGGGAAAGTAGCTTTTCCAATTCTCATGACCAAGTAATTTGTACATTACACTATTTACATGTTTACATTCCATTAGTTGCTTTTCATTCAGCATGTAAGAGAATTTGTCCAAAAAATGTAAATAGACATATTTTTGTCTTGCAACTTTCTTTTTTATTTTAAAGAAACCTTTATAAACATTGACATTTATCACTTCATGAAAAATAGTACTCAGAACTCATATTAGCAGATACGCATTTTATTAGTCCTCTACCTTCTACCAGCTTACCAAAAATACCTGATTTGGTGTAATGAAGGCCCCAGTATTAAAATTAAAAAGATCTATGTTGACATGACTGTGAAACAAACCAATTAAATTCACATATGGATTGTAAGTCCATTATTCTTGCATACACTATCAGATGCTCTGTCATTTAATCTAGTGGCACAAGATAATGGCATTCAATACCAAGTCAAGCTGCCTGTTTATTAGTGCATTACTAAAAAGATCTTAAATCTTTGTTCAATGGTTGTTGCCATTATTATGAATTGCTGGTTCTGGCTTCAAATACATAACTGGTATAAGAAGGGGTAAAAATAAATAATACACAAAATTGTCCTCCTTGGAAATAGGTAAATAAAATTAAATTATCCCAAGACTACTTCCTTTGTGTAACAGCAAAATCACTGCATTTTCTAAGGTTCCATGTTTTATTACCATACTGGTAATAAACCCCACATGTTGGTCCACGGACCAATATCTGTGAAACAGTACTCACTATCCCCTCCTTCAGTAACTACCCCTTCATCACTTGAAGTAGCACATTCCTTACTATAGTTTACAATTTAATAATCATGTCTACATTAGCCATTTCCTATGCAGTTGCATGTTGAATGCTATACAGGTGACAGACGTAATATGCCTTCTGTTACACATTATCAGTTATTTGGTAAGGCCCAGCTATCTTATCAAATGAATGAACTACCAGGAAGCTGGGCTTAGATTACTTGTGGTAATTCTCAGTTACTTTATTTCCCTGTCTCTAATTATTCATTCAACAGATGTTCATTGTGAAGTCTTAAATACTATTAAGAGTAGAGGACTTACTGTTGGACAACCTGCAACACCAGAGCAGATAAAGCTAACTAAATATACTGGTATGTTATAACTTCCTCTGTATCCACAAAACCTGTTGACTATCACATCTAACCAAACTGGAGTGTGATTAACTGAATCATAAATTTGCACACATGAAGACTATTCTTAATTGTGTACATAACAAATTTGCTGTGTAAACAGAAGTACCTGCTTCCCTCCTCCAACACTATTTTCATGGCAGTATCCAAATAAAGCCAAGGGGGGGAAAAAAAAAACGTAACAAACCAACAAATGAACAAAAACAAACAAAACCCTACCACTTTACATGAACAGGTTTTAAATTATATGTCATTAAAAAAAAGGGATGTAAAGAGCCAATAAGATGCTTCATAGTTACCTACTTCTGACTCCTTATTTTGCTATATAACAATAAACTCCATTACTATTAATTGTTTAAATCAGAAATTGAAACAAAATAACAAAAAATCTTTTATGAATACTTAAGTGAAGACAGCAAAGAGGATGTTTTGAGAAAATCCATCCACGGTGAAGTCACACTTCATCTGCTGCTATTTTCACTCCTCTGTGGCTCTGGATGCTGAGCAAAAATTCAACTTCCTCACCATTTAGACTTCCATTTTTTTCAGGATTAGCTAGATCCTTCAACAAAATTTTGTATGATAGGTGGAAGCCAAGAATCTACTTCAATATGGAAATTCTGATCCCTAGACCGCATGTCAATTAGCCTGTTTTCTCAGTGATCATTATCATGCATTGTCTCATCTTTTTTTTCTTTTGATCACCTTCTAGCTCTACCTGTAATATTCCCAGCTATTCACATTTTCCTGATGTGTTCAGAGACTTCTGCTAGGACAGTACCTTAAAGGCAGAGTGTGAAGAAGCCTACAGACGTCTGCATGCACAGGAGAAGTACTCTCAAAATATTCAGTGTGGGCCTTGAAATAATGTTAAGCCTTGATACCAAAAAGTAACCTTATATGACATTTCTTCCTGTTTTCTTCTCATATAAAAACTTCTGTCTCCAGTTCCTTTGGTTACAGAAATCTCAATACTAGCTGTATGATGCTTTTTATTCTACCATTATGCTTTTAGACAACGATACCTGGGGAGAGAAGGTAATCACTAATTATTACTGTTATGGGAATATCATAGAATAGCCCAAAACTGCTGCCATGGGCAGGAACACCTTCAACTAGATCAGGTCACTCAGAGTCCCATACAACATGACCTTGAATGTTTCCAGGGACAGGGCTCTACCACTGGCACAGGTTGCCCAGAGAGGTATTTCACCACTCTCATAAAAAAAATTATTCCTTATATCTAGTCTAAAGCTACCCTCTTTTAATTTAAAATCATTACCCCTTGTCCCATCACAACAGGCCCTGCTAAAAAGATTTCCTCAAAGCCTTCTCTTCTCCAGGCTGAACAACCCCAACTCTCTCAGCCTTTCTTCATAGCAGCGGTGTTCCAGCCCTCAGATCATTTTTGAGGCCTTCCTCAGGACTCATTCTCACCGGCCTATGTCTTCCCTGTGCTGTGGACTCCAGAGCTGGTCACAGCACTCCAGGTGGGGTCTCAACAGAGTGGAGTAGTGGGGCAGAATCGCCTCCCTCAACCTGCCAGCCTTGCTGCTTTTTATGTAGCCCAGTATGCAGTTGGCTTCCTGGGCTGTGGGTACACATTGCTGGCTCGCATCCAGCTTTTCATCCACCATCACCCCCAACTCCTTCTCCATAGGGCTGCTGCTCTCAATCCCTTCATCCTCCAGCTTGTATTGATAAAGGTGTTGCCCTAACCTAGGTGCAGGACCTTGCACTGAGCCTTGAATCTCATGAGGTTCATAAGACCCAACTTCTCAATCTTCTCCAGGTCTCTCTAAATGGCATCCTGTCCCTCAGTAATGTCAACCATACTACTCGGTTGGGCGTCATCTGAAAACTTGTGGACATTGCATGCAACCCGACTGTCTGTGTCAATGATGAATGTATTAAACAGCACTGGTTCCAGTATGGACCCCTGAGGGACACCACTTGTCACCAATCTCCGTGTGGACATTGAGTCATTGACAACTGCTCTCTGGATGTGACCACCCAGTCAATTTCTTATCCATCAAACAGTCCACTCATCAAATTAATATATTTCCAATTTAGAGAGAAGGATGTTCTGGGGGACTATGTCAAAGCCATGCATTGATAACTGTTAATTCAGGTTTTGCTCAGAACCGTTATGTATGGGTCAGTATACACTGCACAGTTTCTATGCAGTATTCCAAGTACTTTAAAATCTGCTCTTCGAAATTAAAGAAAGCTTCTAAACACCAGAAAAGTAAAGATGCAGTGTTACCTTCCAAAATCAGTAATGCCAGTAAATAAGATATATATCTGAAGATAAAGCTTCACAAATAAATCATGATCTGACTGTAAGAGTCAGTGACTCAACTCAAATCAACAACTTGCACGGATTCTTCTTGCCAAAGACCAAGCCTATACTTCAAAATTTTACACTTCACCTAAGTTTGGATTTAACAAGGGTCCACTCTCACATTTTTTGTAACAACCAAAGCGTTGATTTCTGACAGCAGAAAAAAAAAGAATCTCATTTCAGGGATGTGCTGTAAATTGTCTGTGTTCCAAGTTTGCTGTAATGTTCTAGTTTTACTATAAAAATACTCTTTGTTGAAATGCATTTAAGCTACAAGTAAGACAGTATAAATGAGCTTGTATTCAGATGAAAAGCATAGTGATGAAAGACTGAGATCTTCTTGTCTTCCTGAGACTCTGGAATAGTAAGCTCATTATGAAAGAATGTTTCTCTAGTCCTAAAAGCATTCTGCTCAAAGTCAGTCTTCAAGGAACTATAAAATAAGAAACAAAGTACCTGAGCTGAAACTAAAATATGGCTGTTGGCTGGGGACAGCAGGGTCCATCCCTACCAGAACACTAATACCGTTCAGTAAAATCTGATTAGTATTTCGCCTTCATGACGAGCATGGACGGTATGGTACTAGCATCAAGGCAGGCACACAATACTCCAGAGTAAGAATTAGATGTGCAGGGAGGGATGCTTTTGTGGTATTCCACACAATGTCATTCATTTTAATTAGAGATAAAGCTTGTCTTACAGTAGTTTCCAACACAGAAGAAACGATGAGAAGAAAATCTGCCAAAATTCCTTGTACATAGAATTTGAGCAAAAGGGAGTAACTGCAAAGGACTTGGGACTGCTTTGGGCTCTTTCTATTTGACAGATAAAAGCAGCATCACCAATGCTGCCTTAGGGTCTTATATAATTCCTCTTTGCCCAGGTTGTGGAATATCTCAGACAGTACAGTTAAAAATTAATTTCTATATCCACTGCCCATGTTGCAAACTCATGTACTATTTGGCCGTTGTATTGGAACAAAACATAGTTGATTGCATTTGCCTATTTTGTCAGCATGGGAAAACAAAAAACCTAACTGTTTTCTTGGTTATCACTAGCACATTGCCAAATTAAGAGTTTGCAATAACTAGTTGATAAAATACATCTGAATGTACCATAGGAATTATAATTCTTTCTTCCTTTTATTAACAACAATGGAACCAGCAACATACCTCTTTTTTCTCTGTGAACTTCTTCCAAAAGTTTTTCTTGGTTTTTTAACTGCTTAAAGAGAGACTGATGTTCAGCCTCCTTCATCTGCGTGAAGTGCTTGAGCTGTTCTCGGCTCTGCATCAAGCAGGAGCGCAGCTTTTTTTCCTTACTTTCTCTCTCCTTTACCTCCTCACACAGCCACTGAAGCTTAGTCTACATTAAAAAAAAAGGGGGGGGGGGGGGGGGGGGAGAGAATAAAAAGTAAAGCATTCTAATGAAAATAAGAGGACATAAATATTATCTCATCAAATTATCTTTGGAGTCACAGATTACTTATTTGTAGCTACTACCGAAGAAAAATAACAAGAGGGGACATTCAGATATATTAAGGGGACATATGTTGACCTTCAAAGAGCCTCAGAAGACAAATATATTTTGGCTAATAATTGTATATGACAAGAAGCAGCAAGATTTTTTTTATTTCTTTTTTTAAATCAGAAGCATGAATTTGCTAGAGCAGGTATGGAAATTCTCATTGAATTAGTCCATACATAGACACCAAGAGATACTCCCTCCTTTCAGAATACCTTTCTCTCTCTGAGAAGCTCTTTGTATTTCTTCTCTGAAAATAGCTGAACCAGATCTAAAGGCTATCACTGCAGTTACTTCAACACATTTTTTGTAAAAACAGCATTACTATTTATTTTGCTATAGAGACAGCTATTTCTTGTTGATAACAAAATTTGGAAAATTATGCCATCAGTTTAAATAACATTCTGGGAATATCAGAATTATTGCCAAAGGAATGCTTTTGTGTTTTTCCTTTTCCTCTTTAAGTGCCTTTTCCAACACACTTTCAACTGAATGATTATAAATGTTGGATATTAGCTAATTCAGTAAAATTTCAGGAAGTTTGACTATTACCTTTGTTTCTGCTAACCAACGATGAGGATCATTCAGCACCGTCGGTGTAAGTGATATTGCCTATAGAATAATAGGGAAGAAAGAAATAGGCATAAAAACCAGAATTAGACACAGAAAGGAAAAAGTCTTTCCCACTTACTGGGAATTAATCAAATAAATATTCTTTGCTAAAAATCCAGCTTGGAAATCATATCTGTAAATGATTTAATAGAACTATTTAATCATAAATTATTCACATTTAAAAGCAAATTATGAAAATTCACTAATGCAAACTTTGTTTAAAGGTGCAACCTCAGTAGCAACAATAGTAAGTTGTATTCTGATTCTGTACAGTTTTCTCCTAAGAATCACTACAATGATGCATTTTGAACATCCCCAGAACATAACTCCGTATAAAGCTGTATAATCTCAGTTTGAACCCATATGTCCTTTTTTGAAAATATCATATTTCCAAATAATACAATCAGGCTTTTATTATGAGATAGTAATTTTGAATTAAAGTTTCAGCTGTTTTTCCCCTCCACTCTGCAGAACAACAGTGGCTGCACTGAAATTAATTGTTGTTAGTCACTGAACTGCTATCAGTTTATCTATAGTGATGCTATGTAAAACCTGATGAATGTCTGATCAAAAAGTAAAAAAGGAAAACCCTCCAAAAATTTTAAATTATACTTCATGTGATGGTCTTACTGTATTCATTAAAAAAAAAACAAAAAAAAACCCAAAACACTTCCTTTGAATATTTCACAAGAGTAACAAGAAAACTGTAATCTTCACTGAGTGGATACAAAGAAGATAAACTTGTGCTGGAATACATCATTAATACTTCATACAGTGAGAAAACGTGATACATCTTTTTTCTTCATTCAAACTGAAGTAGGTTAAAATTGTTTTAAATGTTTCCTATATTAAATTTTTAAAAAATTAGTGATGATAGTTCTTTTTTCCCTACTTTGAGTTGATACACAAGGGGAAGGAAAAAAAAAAGTCTCCCACACAGATCTCAACTGAAATTTATTTAAAAATCAAGTAAACTTTTCACCTTGTGTCCAAGCTCATTCTTTATCTCATGTTATCCTATCCCATGATTATTACATTGTGCTTTTCTCTAATTTAAAGGTTTTGTGGTTGTTTTGTTAGTTTGTTTTCTATTGACCATATTTGCAATTCATCGAGTCTTTATGTACTTTTAGTCCTGGTCCAATAATTTTTGGAATTACCCCATTTCACTAAGGGGTATTTATATAGGTTTCAAAAGTACACTGAGACCAAAACTGTCTAAACAACACCATCTAATTATGTACATACATATGTTTTATGTGAAAATTATCATTACATAAGGGCACAGTTGAAATTAAGTGCTTCAGGAGACATGTTGAGCATGGCTTCACAAAGCAATGCCAACCTGAAATTTGTGACTTCCACAGTAGCAAACTTTATTCTGTGCATTCTAAGAAGGCAGTATTCAGTTTATAGTTTAAGCATCACTAGTGCAGTTATTGCAAAGTAAGATATTTTATAATGAAATACTGATTAGAAAAATAAATTTGAATAATACAAGTGGAATTCTTTGTTTAAAACACCAGTATACACTGATTGCAAAAAGTCCAGCTCATTTTTCATCAAGGAAGACTAAGACTGGTGGTTAAGTTCTCCGAATACAAGTATTTATCCATTGAATTCCTCATTGCTCACCTCAGTTGCAGTGGCAACTTCCTGAAGTAAAGAACTGATTGAAACCTTTTAGAAACCTTGGCAATACCTAAAGACTGGGAAGAGGAACAATATAACAAAGGAAGCTTCTTACCTTTAAAAAATATAATGAAATCAGACCAGGTACCACAACACTGTGTAACATTTGTTTTCACATAAGCTGTCTAGTCAAAAATTAAGATTCAAAACTGTTTTAAGCTTGACAGTGATAAACAGCTACAGGGCATAAATAAGGAGAATTGTGAAAATAGGGATGAGCAAAACTTAATCCGTAAGACAAAAGCTTTGCAGGAGGTGGGAAGCAAGTCGAAGAAAGCATGGCTCAATGATCAAGAATCTAGCAACTACAGCAGATCACAAAGACTTAATAAAAAAAGACTTATCTGTAAGGATACAGAGAAGAAAGCTTGTTTGTCAAACGCATTTTCTTAAAATTCCCATATGTCTGTATGCTGCAACATTCCAGCTCCATACGTAAGTGGAGAAAAAGGCACAACCATACTACAAGGCTGAAACAAAATGACTCCCCACCACATCTTCAAACAAAACAGGTGAAGAGATAGTATTTTTTCAGCATTGACTCTGAAAAAACATTACATTTTAAATATTTTTTTCTTTGTTTTATTTTCTATTTTAATTCAGAAGCAGTCCAGCCCAGTCAAGTGCTGAGGAACTGTAGAGTAGAAAACATGCTCCATTTAAACAGCAAGGTAAAAAAAGTATAATGTGAATGTACTCTATGGTTACAGCTAAGGCTAAAAAGACACGAGGTCAAGCACTTGTGATCTAAGTATCCATACTGCCAGTGAGTACAGCAACCAGCTGAATTGGACTGTCCTTGTTCTTTATTCTCAGTTGTGTACAATGTTGATTTAAGAGGATTAGTCATATAGAATCATCTGGAGGGAGCAAGAGTGTGTTCTTTCTCTGGAGAGAATGCAGAATGCTCAGGAAAAAAAGCCAATGTGAGACAAGAAACGCAAGGAGAAGTAAGGGGGGGGGGGGGGGGAAGTTGCAGCAAGCTACAAGTTTCCTGAAGCTGAGTCAGTTTTCTGGATACAAGGACGTGCTCCAAAGAGGAGGTTGGAAACTCTTTTCACTTCCAGCATTTACTTCTCCACTTAAAAAACAAAGCATCTAAATGCATTTTTAACAAAAACATTTCTTTCATTTTTCACCAATTTTAAAAGCCTTTTAGGTCTTTCTTGGGGACTTCCCACTTCTGTGGAGATGGCCTAGGAAAATCTGCCTCAAAATTCTGGCTGATGTCCTTTCACATAAGCATACAAAAAATGAAATATTTCTCACCAACAAAATTGGCAAAAGAAAGCAGTAATGATTAACACATGGACAGGTCTTCATAGTATTCAATTCCAATGCCTAGTACTGTACATCTGTACCAGTTAAATAAATATCCATAATCCTATTGTCCATAAATTATGTATACCAGCTAAGTGATAGGTGGTAAAAATGCATAAAAGTATTGCTACAAACTTTAAGAAAGTAAAAAGATCCGCAGCACACTTAAAACTTAGAATTACTTTTAATTTTTCCATGGAGTCCCGAGAAAAAATTTTACAAGCAGCATCTATTTCACTTCCTATCACGGCAAGAATGGACTCCTGTTCCATTTCTACATGACGCAGTTGATCCTTAAACTTCAGTCTGGCCTCATCCATCCTTCTTAAATTATCTTCTTCATTGCTGATCTGTTTATCCTAGAGTGAAAGGGGAAAAACAAAACAAAGATAAATTACTGCATTAATAATGTAATATACATCATTGGCAACGTATCTTTCAATTTTATAATCACACTATACTCACTCATGTACCAAGTTCAGCTGTTTGCAATGGAAAATAATACCTTCTAATAATATTAAATTTCCTCTCTTGGTTCTCCTTACTGTCCTGCAAATCAGTTATGAAGAAACTGCTACCAAATCCAAACCCAACAATCATACAGCCTATTTTCAGAGTCAAAACCAGACATTCTATTATAAATCTCTTTTTTGTAAGTAGAAAGAGCCCACAAGAAATACTCCTTATATTATCTGAACCTGTTATAGGCACCTAATCACTGCCACCACAAAAAAACAGAACCCTGAAGGAAACCTGTATTGGCCGTCAGTGTGTTCTCAAAGGAAAAGTATTCAAAGAATATCTCATAGGACAGTGATTAACACTGAGGAAAGCATTTTGTGTTATCATCCAATGTCATAAAGAAAATGAAATATGTTACACATACTTTTCAAATTCAGATTCTCTTCCTTTATATCTATGAAAGAGCCAATATGTAAAACTGAACACAGCAGCAGTTTTGTTTTACAATATATTGATTTACGTATTGCAGTTAATGTAAAAGGACTGTCTTGTGAGAAGTGAAATTGGTTCATTCTTGTTTCCTGATGAGGAGGATGTAATGCAGTAAAGGATAAACACTTTAACAGGCACATTTCAGTATGTGCAAGTGCACTAAGAATGGTAAGAAAAGCAAGAATTTTGAAAAGTTAATTATAGTCTTCTGCAATGACAAGATGCAACTGCTTACACTATATTTATTGGAAATCCTCATGTATTGCTCTTGTGAGACACCACTGTGGAGCTAGGTAATGTCTAACATACAAGTTCTGTGAATGGAATACATATGGAATCATAGAATCATTTAGGTTTGAAAAGACCTTTAAGATCAAGACTAACTGTTAACCCAGCACTTCCAAGTCCACCACTAAACCATGCCCCTAAGCACTGCATCTACATGTCTTCTAAACACCTCCAGGGGTAATGACTCCACCACTTCCTTGGACAGCCTGTTCTAGAGCTTTACAACCCTCTCAGTAAAAAAATTTTTCTTAACATTGAATCTAAACTTTCCCTGGTGCAACTTGAGGCTATTTCCTCTTGTCCTATTGTTTGTTATGTCGGAGAAAAGACCAATACTCACCTCATTGCAACCTCCTTTCACGTTCTTGTATATATATAGATGTTATATCTACTAGCAAAATAGGTGGGTTTTTTAATGTATGTGACCCTTAAAAAGTAATACCTGATAATGAGCCTAATTTTTTTTCACTTAATTCATACAAAAATAGTTGACTTAGTAATTGTTTGAAACTGAAGGAATCAGAAGTTTTAATATGCACAGGTTCTAGTATTTCTGCACTACACACATGGGAGCTGAAATACAAGTTCTGACCTGGATCAGTATTCTGAAGGTAGTAAGATTGCATTATATATGTTTCTAGTGTCAGTATTCTGTGCTGTCTCACTGGGAAATGAAGGGATTGAGAGCAGCAGCCCTATGGAGAAGGACTTGGGGGTGATGGTGGATGAAAAGCTGGATGCGAGCCAGCAATGTGTACCCACAGCCCAGGAAGCCAACTGCATACTGGGCTACATAAAAAGCAGCAAGGCTGGCAGGTTGAGGGAGGCGATTCTGCCCCTCTACTCCACTCTGTTGAGACCCCACCTGGAGTGCTGTGACCAGCTCTGGAGTCCACAGCACAAGGAGGACATAGGCCTGTGAGAATGAGTCCAGAGGAAGGCCTGAAAAATGATCTAAGGGATGGAATATCTCTGCTATGAAGAAAGGCTGAGAGAGTTGGGGTTGTTCAGCCTGCAGAAGAGAAGGCTCTGAGGAAGCCTTATTGGAGCCTTTCAGTACTTTAAGGGGGCCTATGAGAAAGATGGGGACAGTCTTTTTAGAAGGGCCTGTTGTGATGGTACAAGGAGTAATGTTCTTAAATTAAGACAGGGTAGATTTAGCCTACCTATAAGGAATAACTTTAATTTTTTTTTTTTTAAAGAGTGGTTAAACACTGGCACAGGTTGCCCAGAGAGGTGAAAGATGCCCTGTCCCTGGAAACATTCAAGGTCAGGCTGGATGGGGCTCTGAGCGACCTGATCTAGTTGAAGATGTCCCTGCCCATTGCAGGGACTTTTAAAGGTCCCTTCCAACCCAAAGCACTCTATGATTATTCACTGAATGTAGTCCATCACATGCCAAAGTTCACTACCAAAGACCAGGACTAAAAAGGAATATATAACTCTGTATTTTTAACTTGATTTCTTCAAATGGTTGATTTTCTGAGTGTGCCAACATTCCTCAACATTCTACTTTCAAAGCCTAGAGGAGAAATGAAATCACTAATGGCTCAAAAGTGCACAGAAGGTAAATAAAAGAAACAGGAAAATTTTAACATTATTCTCTACCCCTCATGTTTCATGAAAGAAAGGAAAATTAAATCCAAGATATCTATAATACCTATGTTTCTTTGAATTAGTATTTGCGTTAAGGACAGAACGACATTAAAAAGTATAAAAGGTGTGGAAAAGTGATCATTCTTTTGCAACACAAAAGTCTTCTGCAATACCACAATATGACAGCTAGCAGGAGATTTCTCAAGAGGTAATATTATCATTTGCCCAATCCTAACACCCCTTCTGACAATCCACAACAAAACCACAATATTAAATATTCTCTTAAGTTAACCAATTAATGCAATCCAGTGGAATTCTCCCTCTGTATTTACCTTCAATGGGTGAGACCACAGGATTGTGTGCTTAAAAGCTTTTCAATTTATTTCGACTTAGAGATAAAAAGATCATCTCAGTCTAAAAAGAGTATCTTCCCAATATTAGATAAGATGAGACCTAGCTTAAAACTGACTACAGAAGACTGCAGTACACTATTTATCACTAAATCTGGGGGGAGGGGGGGGGAAGGCTGACAATTCCAGGTTGGGAGACTGCAAGTTAATATTTGATAATAAATATTAATAACCATAAATCTAGGCAACAAGTATGGCTGGCAGACAGTGTCCCTCTCTAGAAATACAATGCCAGTTCAAGAAAGGGATGTGAATTTCTTTTATAGCTTCCCATATTTTAAATATTCAAGCAAAATATTTCCACCAAGTTATTTAGAATTTCTTTTACCAAGCTTGCATTGCTTATCTACTTCAAATTAGCTCTAATTTATTATAATTGCACTGCAACTTCAGTGTGAAGAATACTAGATGCGTTGGTTAAACATTTGTTAGTTATCTATATTGGAAATAGGGCAGGCAATAGGACTTATATTTCTATTCCCAAATAATATTAGCAAATCTTTGGAGACATAATTCACAGCTCAGCCAAAGCACTTTTGCATTCTTTGATTTATATAAAAAATATGTACTACAGTATGCCTGTGTATATTCTTTGATATGTACATTTATTCTTTGTTTTTTAAGTTTACCGTTTCTGCAATTCATTATTTATTTTAGGTATTTATCACCAGAGGTTGACAAACCATGGTTAAAAGAAGGTAATTTTACCTTTTTCTCCAGTTCTTGTTTTACGAATTCACATTTCCACCTGAGTTTTATATTTTCTTCTTCATGTTGGGTTAATTCTTCTGTCAATTTATCACACTCGATTTTTATCTTCTCCAGTTGTCGACATTGAGTCTTGACTACATTTTTCTCTTCTACAAGTTCCATCTGATGGTAATGGAAAAATAGATTACAAAGTCACAGTACAGTTATTTTAAAACATTCCCAGAGTGTGGAGTTTCAAGTCCATGGAACATTATGGAAGGATAATTCTATCTACTTTTTTACATTTAAGTTATATTAAGTGTTATCACTTATCTGAACATGGAAAACACGTATCACAGTTGTAGAATTATACACTGTTTTAAAAGTACTAAATAGAAGTCTCAGGTTCTGCATTTCAACTCTGCTACACTCATCAGCTTACATCATCTTAAGAAGCTCAGTATTTATGCAACTTTTCCATTACTAAAATAATTTGGAATCAGAATGTCTAAAACTATCATTTCATTTCAGCACATAATACTAAATTTATATCTGCAAGGAAATACCTGCAAAGATTTGGTATTTTTAATTTATAGAATTGTGTGGTTTTAATGTTATTCCTGGAAACACTTCAGTGAAAAACTGAAGAAAACATTTAAAGGCCCTGAAAACCCTAAATAGGGGAAAAGGGAAGGAAAAGAAAAGGGAAAAGGGAAAAGGGAAAAGGGAAAAGGGAAAAGGGAAAA
>JANVCC010000033.1:2591512-2746590 GCA_025345505.1 Todiramphus chloris collaris | reverse complement strand
AAAGGGAAAAGGGAAAAGGGAAAAGGGAAAAGGGAAAAGGGAAAAGGATATTTGTTCCCAGTGGAAAAGATAACTGACTGAAACTGATGGATTTGAGAAATTACATAGAATATCTAGCAAATGAAAAACAAACAAGAACCCAAACAAACAAACAAAAAACAAACACAGCACAAAAAGACAGACATATTACTCAAAACCAGCTTCATAATATATGATTTGTGCAATGCAGTTAAAAAAACCCTGCAAATTCCATTCCTTCCTGAGGAAAAGCAAAATTCTATTCTCACAATTACACTCTAAATATAACTTTTACGAGGAAGAAGTGTAAGGAGAGAAGTTCTATGCATTAAATTAGACACCAAAGCTAACACTGTACAAAAACTCCTCTGAAGGACAATTCCAAGAAAGAACTTTAGTTTCTTAAGTCCACAAAGACAAGCCTGCAATGCCTAAAACATTTTCTGTGAATATGCTTAAAAAATCAACTTTTCAGTTCCTACTAAATGTTAACTGCATTACAATGTCTATGCAGATGGATACAATCCAAGAATGAAATTCCTCACTTATATTACCTTTGAGACATATGTGAGAAAGTAAATTTTTATTAATTTTCAGTATGGATAAGGCAGATGTGACCATAATTTTAATTGATCTGGATTGAACCCATTTTCCACATCTGATAATCTTCAGGAAAAAAATAATTACATTCACTTGTTACATGTATAGAAAACAATTCAAAAAGAAATACACACACGTATCTCTATGTAACCTTACATTAAAGATATCTCTATGTAATCTTACATATCTCTATGTAATCTTACAATAAAAATTAATACTTGAAAGTGCCATCAAGCATGAGGACATTTTGTATTTAATTATCCTAAGAGAATAAGGATGCTTTAAAGCTAATCATAGAATCATAATGGTTGGAAAGGACCTCCAGGGTCATCAAGTCCAACCTTTGTCCTAGCATTTCTCAACCACTACACCATATCCTCAAGCTCCACATCTAATCGTTCTTTAAACACCTCCAGGGATGGTGACTCCACCACCTCCCTGGGCAGCCTGTTCCAGTGCCTAACTACCCTCTCAGTGAAGAATTTCCTCCTAATATCTAATCTAAACTTCCCCTGATGCAACTTTAGTCCATTCCCCCTCATCCTATCATTACTAATTTGAGAGAAGAGACCAACACCAGCCTCTCTACAACCTCCTTTTAGGTAGTTGTAGAGGGCGATAAGGTCTCCTCTCAGTCTCCTCTTCTCCAGACTAAACAAACCCAGTTCCCTCAGCTGCTCCTCACAGGCCATGCTTTCCAGCCCTTTCACCAGCTTTGTTGCCCTCCTCTGCACTCGCTCCAGCACCTCGCTGTCCCTCCTGTGCTGTGGTGACCAAAACTGGACACAGTGATCAAGGTGTGGTCTCACAAGTGCTGAGTATAGGGGTACGATCACCTCCCTACTCCTACTGGTCACACCGTTTCTGATACAGGCCAGGATGCCATTGGCCGTCTTGGCCACCTGGGCACACTGCTGGCTCATGTTCAGCCGGCTATTGACCAAGACCCCCAGGTCCTTTTCCGCCAGGCAGCTCTCCAGCCACTCCTCCCCAAGCCTGTAGCGTTGCTGGGGGTTGTTGTGACCCAAGTGCATGACCCAGCACTTGGCTTTGTTAAACTCCATACAATTGAGCTCAGCCCATCTCTCCAGCCTGTCCAGATCCCACTGCAGAGCCTTCCTACCCTCAAGCAGATCGACATTTGTGCTTAATTTTGTGTCATCTGCAAATTTACTGAGGGTACATTCAATTCCCTCATCCAGGTCATTGATGAATATATTAAACAAGACGGGTCCCAAAACTGAGCCCTGAGGGACACCGCTTGTGACTGGTTGCCAACTGGATTTTACTCCGTTCACCACCACCCTCTGGGCTCAGCCATCCAGCCAGTTTCTAACCTAGCGAAGAGTCTTCCTGTCTAATGAGGGCATGTAGCAAAATTAGGGGACAGATTCAGAGCTTCTGAACAGATACCTGATTGGAACTACTAAGCAAACCGCTTAATTTCCTATGTTTAGTTCATCTATCATTTTAAATAACAAAAAAAGACATTATAGGCACATTGGCTGGGAATCCTTTAGGATGTTCTAGTAGAAAAAGAATTAAAAGCTTAGGCATCTCAGTAGTGGGATAGTAAGATCTCTCTCAACGCTGACATCTCATAAAAATTTCTATGTTCTTCTCCAGTCCTGAAACATACAATATTCCTATGGTACCTCTTCTACTACCCCAAAAAATTCTTAAAATTTTTCAATCCATCACTAAAGGAAGCAGACAAGAGTGAAGGAGAAAGTATCACAGAGAAGGCAAGAGAGGGAAGAACATTAAGGATCCAAAGTCAATTGTTTTTACAATCTATGCAGCAGTTGGTCCTGTAAATAGAGGGATCAGCACCCTTGATCTCCTGAAAGTAACTCATCAAATAAGTTTAAGGCTTTGGTTCTTAATATATGTGTTAAATTTCCCTTTAATTCACAAGTCTCTCCCAAATGACCTTTATTTTTAAGAGTTTAACATTAAGACCCTTTCGAAAGGGTTATATCAATTCTTTCCCAAAAGCAGTTACAAAGGTTGGATGAGGCTGAGGCATAAATATGGTTAAGATCATTACTGTAACAGTAAAAGACAATTGATTACTGGGCACAAAAATTACCAGCCTGAAAAAAAAATTAAAAAAATAAAAAATAAAAAAAATAATAAAATAAAATAAAAAACACCACCTTTCTCATGAACTTCCCTAAACTCTGCCCTAAATACACAATATTTAAATACAATTTGATAAAATGCATGTTAAATTGACCTCACTTTGGAAGAAAAGTATGTCCATAGAAGTGAAACTCAATTGCAGTATAATGATGAGTTCAGACAAAAAGCAACCAGCACAATGACATCTTCTAATGAGATCTTCCTCCAGATTGATGCAATTATCTATTTTGTTGCCTTTACAGTCTTTGAATCACAAGAAAGTTGTGAATTATCATGCTGTGCACTTCTAAAATAAGCTGTGTACTTCTAAAAGAAAACAGTATCTTAAAAACTTAATCTCCCTCAAACTTCTGCTACTCTCTGTTTCAGAGAAACAAAACAGTAAAAGAACATGTATGCAGAGGAAAAGTCATGGCACTGTAAATAAAAGAAGAAAGTAACTGTTTTAAATACTCCATTTAGGTACGTCAGTGCCACTATCAATTCCCTTACTGTAAAATTGACCTTTCTGTAGAAGAGGAACACACAGTCATGATCAGCTTATCTTTCAATTACTACCACCCAGAACACAATTTCTTTCTCTCCCCTTGATATTAAATGTACAGTCTTAATTTCAATGTCATCGTCAAATAACAAAAGCACATTTGGACAGATCACTTACATAATGCTAGACACATTAAAAATAAAGTCCTCAGTGTTAAGCACTGATGTCAATATTTTTTTATTTTAATGAACCTACCACTAACAACCATCTAGATTTTATTATCTTCATCAAATGCTTTCTGTGTTACCAAATGTTTTAAGAATTATAATTCTTAATTGACAACAGTCAATTATTATGTCATGAATGATATATTAAGTAACTAAACATCCTTTCCTAAGTAACATCAATTCATAAATGCAAAAGTGTGGAAAATTCACATTTTTAATTGGCTACATATTTGTGAGAAGAGAAATAAACATGCTTATATTACTTATGATGTGGACCATGAGTCACTTAAGCTTTGATTAAGGATTTTATAGCTTTTTATGGTGAAATTGGTAGAATTTTGACATGAGCAGATTTTTAATTTCATGAGACTGAGGTGGACAGTGTATTTATATTGCTTCAGAGGTACACTCAAAATAAATTGATAATTTCCAACCTATCTGGAAAACTGCAGCCTCCATTAATATTAATATACATATTATTATTATTACAACATACAAAATACTACCTTACATATATATTTAATAGTGTAATCAAAATTGCTTCAATAGAAGTGCAATGTATAGCTTATACAACTATTGACAGTTAGTTGTGTAGTTTAAACCACATCAACTTAACTTTTCACGTTTATTCAGATCACTTAAAGCCACTAAAATGCTTGTTTTCTTTTCAATACAATAGCCTTGAATCAGAAGTACATTCTATAAACTAAAGATATTAATTTGTTTTTTCATTGATAAAATTCTATATTTCATAATTTACAACAGGAACATTCACTTTTCTAAGAAATTGAAATCAGAAATTCTAAAAACTCTTTGAAACAGAAAGAACTATAAAAAGTAACAAGTGTTAAACGTTATCACTATTCACATTCTGAAAGATTCTCCAGATATAATCACATTATTTCCGTATCATACAATTTAAACATTTACCAAAAAAATTGCTTCATCCCTGAAATACCGCAAGCTCTTTAACAGGCCCATGACATAATTATAAAAATAACAGTTGAAGAAGAATCAAATCATATTAAAACACTACAACCTCATATATCTCCTCCTGTTCTTATCATAGACATACCTATTTCAGTACCTTTGAACTAAGAAAAGCTTTCAACCTAAAACTGTTACTGTTACATTTTTTATCCTGAACTTCAAACTTCTGATGACCTGCAATAAGATGTGTGTTACATGTTTTAAAGCCCATGTTTTATTACCTTCATCACTCAATAGGGAAAAAAAAAACCAAAGAAACAAAAAAAAAAACCAAAACAAAAAAAAAAGACAAAAGTCTGACATTGGAATTCTTCAGAATAAATACCTTTAGCATTCTAATCTGAGCCTCTGCATCATCCTTTTCTTGCTTAAGGAGTTTCATGAGTTCTTGAATATTTTGTTCATGTTTGATTTTAACATTTTGTAACTCTGATCTAAGATCTGCCAACTCCTGTTGATGAACTTCTCTTTCCATCTTCAGCTGCCTGTTAGCTGAAGTCATCTCTTCATGATTAGATTCCTGCTGTTTCTGGAGATCAGAGAGGCTCTTATGTAATTCTTTTTTGACTTTCTCCTCTTCTACTATTCTATTTGTTAGTTCCACACGTACAGAGCTTAAGGTTTTTACATCTGCTTGCATTTCTAACAGTCTTTCTTTGTCTTTTTTATGCATCAAGTTACTAGTTGCAAGTTCTGTCTCCAACTGTTCCTTTTCAGCTTGCAACTGATTTTGTAAAGAGACGTGTTTTTTCAACTCATTCTCCAATTTATGTAGAGTACCTTGAACTTCTTTGATCTCTTCTTCAAGACACACCTGGTGGGACTTCATTTCATTCAGTTTTACCTCTTTGCAGTGGAGAAGTTCTTCCTGCTGGGCTCTCTTTGTAAGCACATCATTCAGCTCTTTCCGAAGGTTTTCTATTTGGTGTATAGCAGACAGAAGTTGACTTCTAAGGTCATCCTTTTCTTTGAGGGCCTAGGGAAGAAGAAAAAGAAGTCCAGTGAAACCTAAAGCAATTAAAGAAAATTGTTGGAAGGATGTCTTTAGACATTCTTAATGTCTAATTCCTACTGTCTAAGGAACAATTAGCACACTTTGCTGTGATAATACAAAATTTTTGCTTGTTATGAACTCAGTTCAAACGTGTTCAGTGTTTCTTTAAATTTAGACACGCAACATATGTGATCTCAAATGTATACTTGCCCTGAAATGATCTAGCCTCCTGAACAGGGACAGTTTTAGTTTATCTCCTGCCTTTCTCATCCTCTTTGCAGATTGAGATGGGTATCTTTGCTGGTTCCTCCAAACAGCAAGATGGAGGAAATGAGGCAATCCAGTAATGCAGCAGAATGCAGGAAGGGCTATCAATCACACACCTTACCTACAAGTCCATTTCATAGGCTGACTTATTTTGCTTATTTTCTAAAATATTACATAAATACATCAACTTATATTGTTTTTTATACTACACACAGTAGATGAATGAATAGCAGTTAAAAGCTTGGTTCACTCATGCATCAAAGCCAAGAAATTAAGACTTCATCTTCAAAATAAAAATCAGTCAATTTAATAAAAATTCTGCTGTTTTCTTGAGGAGCTGCAGGGTTGGGAATTATATTTTTTTCACCATTGATATATTTCAGGTTTAAAGAGTCATAGAAAATGTTCAAAGCTACAGGAAAAAAATACACTGCAATTTGCACAAACACTGCAATTTGCACAAACACTGCAATGTGTTATTAAATACTAATTTTCATTAAACTCCTATTACACATGCCATTTCTGATTCTTATCTCAAGCTATAACCGATTTTTTTAAATGTTCTGTTTGAAATATGATAGATATATACTGTAAATTCCTCTTGAGTCACACACAATTGTTACTACAGGAAGAAAAGCATGATAAAGGGACAGCAAGAGATTCTCTTGATGTATCACAAACTACTGGATTCTTTAAACTGGCTTAAATAAGATTTTAAACATGTGATTTCTAAATTATTTCATTTTTTCTCCTTTCCTTAATACTTCCACTTACCTAGGCAAGAGATGACCAACTTTTTAAATGTTTGCGAAACTTATTCCCTCAGACAACTGCTAGAGCTAACCAGTATAACAAGATTACTGTGGAGTGAATTGGTGGACCATGCACAGAATAAATAATAATAGAAAAATAAGGAATATGCAAGGTAGTTCAGGGGCGGCACAGCAATCCTAAGAATCACAGCTTAGATCTGATAGAGTTTTAATTTCAACTCTGTGTCAGCTCCATCGTGGCTTCTCCTGTGTTTTGACCATGCTCATACATTCATGTGCCAGTCTCAGAACAGGTTACTGTATCAGGAACAACACAGAATTAATACAGACATCCCATACTTCAGACAGTATACGCCTTGAAAACTACAAATTTTGTGCCATTCTCTGCTTTGTCCTGCTCAGAGTCATTGCAAGCCTATCAGATTGAATAGCCTAAACTGATGCACGTCACTAGAAAATAAGTGAAAAGAGGTGAGAAAAGTTCTATAAAACAAAAGCAGGCTGTACAGTATGATAGACTGCACCAGCAGAGCATGCAAGATAAAAGCTCACAGCATGAAGCTTGGCACAAAACCAGCCACTTGAGGAACAGGTACATTTTGATGTAGCCACTGGAAAATACAAAGACTCATTACAAACAGAATGATGGTTTCTACTACTGTTCCAAGATGGGATGATCAGCACTGATGTGAGTCCTTGTCTTTAAAGCAGTGTCAGAACTAGAAAAAGTGAAGGCATTCTGCTAATTCAAAAAAAAAAAAAAAAAAAGAAAAAGACCCAATGTTTTTTCCTGAGAAACTTTATCAGATGAGGAAGAGAGAATAAGTGGTTTACCACACTGAACAAAGACACATGAAAAGCCCAGAAATGTTACATGATTACAATTTTTAAATTGATTTTTTCAAATAAAAACATTCAGAAAAATATAAGGAGGCTGAAACAAAACATACACGAAAAGCATTAAAAAAAAGTTACAAAAATATAAGCAACACAGACGCCATCCAGATGACTGGAAATACCTACAAACTGCATGGTAGGGGTTAGCAGCATGTTCATCCCAAAGGCAGGTAAGAGTGCCTTTTCTTGCTAAAAATCTCTGCACATTCTTAAAAAGTATCTACTTTTCGGCCTCCAAACATCGAATCCAAACTGAGTTGCAGTCCCTGTGGTATTTCAGAACCTGTAGTCTTTATTGGCAATAAAAGATGACATTACTAAATCCAGAGTCTAAGAAAAGCTTAAATACATAATGGAATTGAAAATATGCCAGTTGTGCAACAAACCATCTAGTGTTACAGTCTGCTAGCAATCTGACATACATAGTGAAAGTAAATACCAACTTTAAATAAAAAAAAAAAAAAAACAATCACTTCCTTAAAAATTACCTAAAAATAAGCAGTTATGTTAACTGTTAACTGAAAAGATAAAGTAAAAGCAACATTCTTAGAGAAACTTTCTTCTTTACATGAAGAAAGCTTTAAGTGAAGAGACTGGAATAAATAGTGAATAAAGAAGAGAATGGGGAACCCCATAATAGCTAAAAATAAAAATAAAATATCACCACCTATTAGCTGTTTTGCAGTCCACCAGAAAATTTGATCCAGAACGTAAGGCAGAAAGCTGTTTATGTCAGTTTGCATAGACTCCTTATGTTCATTTGTAAAACAAATGGAAAGGGTACAAAAATACTCCTGTCAATCTTACCTGACTGTTCTTGTCCATCAATTGGTTGATAGTTTCATTTTGTTTTTCCACTTCGCGATCCAGTTTCTTACATTTCAACTTCCACTGGCGGATGGTTTCTTGTGCTCTCACCTTCAGATCTTCTCGTTTTTTCTCAGTCTCCAGCCTGAGTGCCTCTGAATGCTTGAACTCAGTGAGGTACCGTTCTGCTTCCTTGCTACGCTCTTCAACCTGTTGAGCTAACTCAGCAGACTGGAGTTCAGTCTGTCTGCGTCCATTCTCACAAGCCTTGTAGCAACTCTGTATCTCCTTCATCTGGTCCAGTATTTTTTTCTGCTGCTTCTCCCTGTTTTCCAGGTCTGATGTTAACACCTGGAATCATTACAGCAAAAATGAAACCGTATCAAACTACATAACAGCAGTGTTAAATCACATGTCTATCTAAAATATGACTAGCATAAAAGATCTCCTTGACTACCAGGGCAAGCCTTGTTGGCTCTCAGAATCTTCCTCTCTGCAATGGTAAAGAATTTCAACACAAGATATAAAATACATGATTACTACTTCCTGTATTTTCCTTGCTGCATTTGTACCTCTTCTGGTTGTTATTGTTATTTTTTGTATTTTAAGTGTGAGATGGAATCATTGACTAGAAACCTCATATGTTACATACTAAACAAATATGGAATAAAGCAAATAGTAAGATGCAAGGAGATGAACGTAAACAAATGAGTGAAAAAAGAAAATTGGCAAGGAAAGAATAGCATTTACCACAACAAAAGTCATCTATGGTATATAAGCTACTTGTTACCAAGTTTTATGCGCATTCTTTTATGCTGAAAAAGGGTATTTTATACTGATGAATACAAAGAGAAGTCAGCAGTTTTGTAGGCACTTCTAAAGCAAAGTGCAAAGATATCTGGAAATGCAGTAAGCATATTAGAACCAATATTATGATTTACAGTAAAATGAAAAAAAAAAGAACATTAATTTTAGAAGTTTATCTTCAAACACAACTGATTTATTAACACAAGTAATTTGCATGAGGATGAAAAATTAACTTTGACATGGATATACCAATATAAATGTGAATTTTAATGTTTTATTTGTAAAATCTGTGAAAATAAGTTAGAGCTTTGCAAATAGTTTTTGTTTTGCTTAGAGAAGTTAAGCAAGCACAGACACAAACCAGTCAAATTCATCTGGAAAACTGCAGCATAGCATATCAATGTATCATGCAGCTTTCCCTGTAAAGCAAGGGGATAGAGAAACAGTGTCTCTCCATGCTCTTTGCTTATATAATATCATTACACGGGTTCCAAATGTACTGACCTGTACTCTTGGATTCCTATTTAATATATGATAAACACACATGTATCTGAATGTTAACTTGTATGCAGTTGTCAAAATTCTGTTTGATCTATAAGTGTTTGCTCTACTGGTATTTAAAACATTAAATAAGCAACCTTTCAGACATGAGTTGTCAAAAAATAAGTAAAAAAATCTGGTACGAAATCATATTTATCATCTATACATATGGAGAGACAGGTTTCCCAGAAAGAAGGAAGTCTTTTTCCAGGTATAGCATTGTTAGAGATTTTTTCTTTTTTCTTTTTTTTTTTTTTTTTTATGCTTCAGTATCTGTAAGAGCACACCTCAAACATCACTGTCCACATACAGAGTTTAACTGTCTATAAGAAACAAAGATTACGTTCCTGACAATTTCTAGGCATTCCATGAAAAAAAATATGATGACTGTTTACAATTTTTAAAATAACATTTCTAACAGAACAGTTACAGGCAAGTAATCCCTTTGCCATTTGTCAATATGTGCTTGCACACATCAACATTGTGGTTGACTTAAAGCAACCCTTTACAACAATGAACATCTACAGGTCATCAGGACTACCTTAAAGGATACAGTTTTCATTTAACGATTGGAAATAATCAACAGGGTCAGTAGAGCATACCTTGCTAAATATCCAGACAAACACTGCTCAGAAAATGACTGATTACGAGGTTTTGTGGAACTGTGCTATCAGGACAGTAAATAGTTGATAAAGCAGATAAAGCTCCATTAAACAAATTACACTGCTATGTATTTTTAATGCTTAATTTTGATTTTATGAGAATTAAGATTGCCTTGATAGTAAGAAATAATTATGCAAATTAGTGTTGTCATTGGAAGAACACTGTACATGGCAGTGGTGGGGTGAGAAAGTTATGACCTTGTTGCTTCATTTCATAATGACAATCTTATAAACTTAAGCTTTTAATTTCTTTCTAAACAATCTTTACAGCTAAAAATAACCAATAATTAAGCTAGATGCATAGCACCACATTTTCCAAATTGTGCATATTTTCAAAACTATTAGGTTTAATATATAAAATTTTAGTGAAGTAAATAACATTTGCCTGTTGTTCATAAGTTTATCAAGATATCTCTACATACAATAGTATGTAGGTTCTCCTGACAGAAGTAACCCAGGATATTCAGAACACTTCATTGTTAAAATGTATTTTATATATATGTACAGCAATTGTTAGAATGTTTTCCATTGCAGTTACTATAGAAAATACTGATTGTGACACATTCTCTCTTAAAAATCTTTACACAAGATAATTCTGGGTCTCAATTTTTCTAACCTGTTTCATTTTATTGATGCATTTTCCTAGTTCTACTGCTAACAGAACCAAGGGGAAGGTAGTAGAATACTTATGTCAACTCATTCACCATCAACATAACATCAAATACTCTCCTCTTGGCTCTAACATTTGAAGATTTTTAAATAAGATAATTCTGTTTGTGGAACACTTGAAAAAATGTCATTAAGATCAGTTACTAAATACTGGTGTACAGCATATTAATGCTCTAGAGATATGAATGCAAGTATTCTATTCAAAACCGATTAAAGTTTCTATCAGCTCTCAGACTACACCACCACCACAGACCTTTCAATTGACAGGGTCTGGTTAGATATGACACAGAACAGAGGTGATTAACAAACTCAGAAAAAAATGCAATGTTTGCCCCAAGTAAACCAGTTGTGTGTCTAGTTTTCTGCATATCCAACATCCCAATAGGTAAACTAGCTTTCTACTCTCATGAGAAACAAGGCAGAGAAAGAGGCCAACATTTTCCAGTTAGAGCCTAGTTATTTATCTGAAGTGTGAAATAAACACCACAGGCATTGAACATGCAACCCCGCCTCTGTTCTAGCAGCTCATGTAGTCTGGACTTCTAGACCCAAGCTTGACCACACATACATGTTTGACCTGCATTTTCAATATCTAATTTAAAAATAAAATCACTACAAACTGCAAAATGGACTTCATTCTAGGTATATAAAACACAGTCTATTCAGTGCAACATTCCTGAAAACTTTTATGAACATCTAAAATGCAAGTGAGGCTAACTCATTTGCTACAATTTACAAGACTAATGCCTTATGTCAGTTATGGGCAAATATTCTATATTGATAAGAATACAGAAAGCCACCTTCCAACCCACCACACTAATTACATTAGTCACCTACAGTGGATCTATTTTTTCTCCCTTCCTTCTTCTTTCTGCCCTGTATCTCAGCAGTGCATTCCCCAGATTCTATGCTATGCAATAATACTGCTTGTTATTAGTACTGTTTTCAACTTAATTATTTCTCTTACTAATTTTTCCTGAATTCAGACCTCAATTTCTTCCCTACAATCTGAATCTGCATATCTTACAAATCATACTGCATCTAACCATCAGGAACCACTAATCCAGAAGGTTTAGATTTGTCATGCAACCATAAATACTGTGAATTTAATAATCAAAGATGCATATATTCAATCTGCCAAGAAGTTGATTCATTCAGTAATGGGTATTTCTTAAAGCGAAGCCTTCTCCATATTTTTCCAAAGCTTGAACTGATACTCACTCTGACAGCTAATGGTTTATGTAAACATAAGATACAGCTAAAATGCCTTTCTTGTTCTGGGTTTTGTTTGTTTGTTTTTTCCAGGTTGATACATGATTTTAGACAGAAACTTTATCAAAGTAAGTAGCATCTGTACATTTTAAATCTACCTGCAGCACTATTTCAGCATTTGAACTCCACCTACTTGGTGATACAGGCTGGTCTGCAAAGGTATGGATATTTCTTATTTTGTAAGAGTATCTCCCTAGTTTTAGAAAATTGTTACTCACTGATTTTTCAGATATCTTAACTGGCTCTTACAATGAAAATACTTGACTAACAGTTTCATCTCTAGGGGATAAAAAAAAGCCATAAAATGAATTTTATTGAGGATATCTTAATTTTCCTAAGACTGAAAGACTTTTATTATTGAAGAATTCTAAACTTAAACAAACCCAAAAGGTTTCCATCAGAAAAGTTGAAATATTTTGACAAACTGACTGTCGGCTTTTATGCCTTACTGGACAATACTATAAAGTCTACTTTGACCTAATTAGAATGAGAAGCAATTAGGAAATTGTTTAATTTCACAAGCATAAGAGTCTAAGAACAGTTACAGAGAAACTAGGGCATTGCGTCTTCATAACTTTTGTACTTTGTTTATCTCTTAGACATAAGTCAGTCATAAGAACCCCATATCTATATAGTTCGATGCAGAAAAACATATTTAAGATAGTTTTTTGCAAGATCTTACAGAAGATCTTACCCTAAGTAAACTACAGACACTGACACCAGAATTTTCACTATTATATTTAAAAATTAATTTAAGATTGCACTCACTTCTGTACATGAGTTTAAAGAATGTAATTATAATCTTTTTCATCCTCTCCATTTTACATCATATTGGGAGATTACGGCAACTATCAGGGACTAAATGCACACAACTCAAATTGTTGAAGGCAACAATATTTAAATAAATCAAAATAAATTTCTAATACCACATGTGCACCAGAGGCAAGTGCAGTTATATCCTCGTCACTAACCAAATAAATTACACTCAAGTCAAACATGACTGGTCAATTCCAACTGGGAGTCAGACTATCTAATAGGAGCAGCTGTTAGAACAGGCTTGACAAAATGCTTTGTTAGTACGTAAGTTTAGAAATTCACATCCTTGGATTCCTTGATGTCACATTAAAAGAAAAACAGACTAGCTATTTTCCTGTTACTGACTCTGTAGGAGAATGGCAGTGGGAAGCAGATAAGAAGTACAAAGTATTTTCTGTTGAGATAATCAGGGAAGTCAAAGATTTCTAACTCAGAACAACGACAATGACCCTGGCTGAGCACTCTTCCATCAGTATTTTCACAGAGCAGGAAATTAGTATTAGAACATCACTTTGACCCAGAAAACATGTTCTACAAGCAGAAGTTAAAAAAAAATATTTGGTTTTCTATGGGGTTTTATTCAATAAATTCTTGCCACCAAAGTATCTGCAATTTCTCAGACCCCAGAAAACAAATAAACATCATGTTTCAGGTTAGTCTGGAACTGTATTGGCCAGCTAGAACACAAATGCTCATGGGCATCAGGAAATGAGTTCTGCTTACCTTACCCTCTATAGAAGTACTCTAGGCCTTTTTAAACCTGTTCAAGGATCAATTTTTATAAAGCATGTAGGAATGTATTTTGAGACTTCAATCTTTTCCAAATGTAATTTGATGTACTAGTTTGAGTTAAATCAGCACAGAAGCTGACGAGGGAAAAGAACAGAAGTAAACTGAACAGTATAGTCCAGTAAATCCTGAAAAGACAGGGAAAAAACCCTACAATTTCTGCTTCTGAATTTCTGAAGTGATACAACATGATTTCAAAGAAATGTACCTTCATTAGAAAAATAAACACAAAATACAAAACCTCTGACTTACTGAATGATCCAAGGAAAAGAAATGTTAAGTACTTAACTACAGAAATCCCACATAGGTTTTTGAAAATATCCTCATTTATTCTGACAGTCATGAAAGATAGTAGAAAACAGTTACTGTTCAGAGATCTTCCTACCAACGACAAATTTAGACAAGATACAAAAATACTGAAATGTCCTGGCTTCCATAAAAAGGCTACTGCCTCCTTATATCCCATTTCATGTTCAAAGTAAAAGTCTTCTACCTAAAATTCTAGTGTCAGAGGCTGCTGTTATTGTTTTCAAAGAAAATCACTTTAAAGAGAATGTGTTTACCATAAATAAAAATACTAATACTTATTGAAATTATATTGCAACTAGTTGCTAAAAAAAAGAGCAGCTATTATCCTTTTTTGTTACTCTACGGCACTATCTTGTAGAACAAGGTTTCCTGGTTTCTTTAAACTTTCGTTCTAAAGCATGATGGAATGGGGAATAAAGAGTGATTACTTGAAAACAAAACAAAACAATGAGAAGATTACCTGTATGTGCATTACAAGCTGTGCTTTCTCCTTGTCCTTAAGCTCTATGCATCTCTTTAGTTCTTCTACCTCTGACATTACAGCACTATGACTCAGTTTCGCTTTAAGCTCCAAAATATGTTTCTCCATTTCTTGCTTCTCTCTCTCGTATCTTTCAGCTACTAGAAAACAGTGAGAGCAGAACAACAGGCCCAGTAGAAACTCCAACTTGTGGTAAATTGTTTTTTCCTCATTTGCCTTTTGGCAATTTTCTTCTCTACTTGAGACTATTCTATAAGTATTGATTTTGATCAAAGTATCTAGGAAAAATTGCTATACATATATAACAACCTTTTACTGAACGAGACAGTATTTCTGTTTATCCAGTCATTTTATAAGGTCTTCCCCCATTTTTTTTTTCTCTGCCCAAAAACCCAAACAAACAACAAAATCCAATAAAATAAAATAGGGTGGAAGAAACAATGAGGAAATTTTAGTGTAAATGAAACCGGGCCACAAATTTCAAGGCCAAGATTTTATCCCACCAGAGTAATGCCTCCTGATTTGGAAGTCATACTATCTTTTATGCCTGAATGCTACAACTACAGTATAAGTTCTTGAGAGTAAGCTGAAAATTTCCTCAACCAGAAATTCAAAGGTCTTTAGTTCTAAACAACTACTAGAGGCAAATAATATCTCCATTTGTATTCTTCCCTGCATCTTTGAACAAACAGAAATAACACAGTAAGGAGAAACACAACTGGATAAATTATATTTATACATGTATATATCTTAATAGCTCTAGCACATTTTTTAATTTTCTTCATTTTTTTACAACAGTTTGGATTCATAATTATAAAACAAATGGAAAAATTAAAGTATTTGCATTAATATGAAAGTCATATTGTGTCCAAAAAAATCATTTAAAGTACATACATTAACAGGACCAAAGAAAAACTACTAAGTAACTATTGTGTGTTACAGTTTTGAAACTAAGCCATGTACAAAATCTAGCCATTATCCAGTGCTCTATATGAGATTTGTAAAACAAGAAATCACAGTCCTATTTTAATAACCAAGATAAATCAGTAGTCAAAGCATGAAAATATAAAAATAAGTCATTAAATAAACCAATTAAACATTCACAGAGACACTAGACTTGGAGTCACTATTCCTCTATTATCTTGAGTAATACATTTCTGTGTTAATAAGGAGAAAGATAAAGACTGTCTCTAATGCCTTTTTGAGTATGTTTGAAAAGTTTAAATACATATAAATAACTAACCAGGTAGTGAAGACCTTGCTAAAGTGGTAATTTAATACACAATTACATCTTGAAATTGTTTAAAGTACTTTTCTTCTAAATATCACTGCTCCATCTCTAAAATTCTAACATACTACAAACAGAAGCACTGACTGCGTCATACTGCATTTTCTTCATCTCTCTGAAACATGCTGTTACCCCTTAGAAATTCTACCAAAAATTTATCAGTCTTATTATCCACCTATATAAATTACTTTTGCTATGGTTTTCAAGATGGCAGAATTTAAACTGCAAAGGAACTGAAATGCAAAATTTCAGAAAAAATTTAAAGTCTTTCAAATGTTTTTCTGCTCTAAAAATACTATCCACTTGACTGAAATTGTCTCTAATATTCTCCATTTGTTTTAACCATGCAAATCATAGTATTTTATCCTAAATTTTAAGTCTCATTGCTATTTATTTGTTAATATTCAGGTGACAGTACTTATTAACTTAAAGATGAGATGTTAAATGACTGTTTTTGAAACAATAGAAGAATTAGACTGAAACTCAAAGACAAAATTCATGTCCAGGCAAATTAAGTAATTTGCAGACCTCTAGTGCAAAATTTGAGAGTTGTACCTGTTCTAATTCTCCTGTCGTCATTTTGTACATCCTGGTAGCTCTGCCGGTGCACAGCAGCATGTGAAATTTGATGTTGTAACTCTACATGGTCTTCCTCTGCTCTCAAAAGTTGAGAACGAAGATCCTCAACCTAAAACGCACGTGTAATTATCAAATGTTTAATGAAAATCTTCTCTGAAAGAGTAAATAGTGTACTTTCTTAAATGCTACAAAACACAACACACAAGTAGTATTTCTAAATAAATCTCAAGAGTACTGCAAATGGTAAAATAAAAGACAAAGTACTGCCTAATTTGGGGCCAAAACCTGATTATTCAAAACTGAAAGTAACATTTTAGTTTGTTTGATTGACCACAGATGAGCATTAATTTCTCTAGACCAAATAAAATGCTATCATTTTATTGTCTTTTTACACTGCTAGTGAAAATATCTATACAAATTCAATAAGAAATATATTTTATTTAAATTCTACTCATTTAAAATACAATGTACTTATTCTTATGAAACATAGTGGCTTCTTAGATTTTTCCTTTGTAGCACTTACAAAGATGACATTGTGTTCAGGAAAATAAAGAAAATATGAGATGCTAAAACTGAAATGAAAGAAAACAGCTCTAACTCATATTACCCGTATGGGATATAGTACTATATTCCATGCACAGTGAGTTAAATACAAACAGTAATACAGGCAACTCAAACTTCTGCTAGATACACAAGTCAAACAACCAATAAGTAATAATAATAACAACAACAAAAGCAATTGCCCCCTCCCTATTTATTTCAATCTTCCTCCCCAGCTTCTCTGAAAGAAGGAAGGAAAAGGAATGTTTAGGAGAATAGACACATTTCTAAAGCTACAATCCAGGATCGTGCAACTTCTAGATTTAATCATATGTGCATCAATGGGTATTGTTAGAGCACACTTTAGATAGTTTTACAGGTGTTTGTTTTTTACCCATTTTTATCAAATGTTAGTATACAATATGGAAAATAATTCTAGATCACCGCTTTTTCTGAATTCACCCATTATATCATGCACTTTGCATAATGATAATTACTGATACAGAAGTTGTTCTAAATCATATTATGAAGGGCACTTATGAATTATGTGTTTATATACTTTAAAAGTACCATAACTACTACTATAATTACTATATATGAATATATACATAACGTTTGGAAAGCAGAAGTGTAACGACAGCTCAGTCTACATATTTTAGACTCAAACCTGTCTTTCTGTATCTCCTTCTTCCCATCCGAAAACAATGTTATCAGAGTATGAGATAGGAAGATTAAGCAAAAAGACTCGGACACAGCCCAGTATGAGAACTTTGGGATTTTCACCACACCAAAGCAGTTACCTGATGCAAAAGAGCTTCTCTACTGCCTTCTGATTCATTCAGCTGTTTCCGGGACTGCTCCAATTCCTGCTCAAGCTTTCATTATGGAAAATGATGAATAAAGAAAAGGAGAGTGTGCATCATAGTACAAAAGTAATTAATGCAAAACTATTTAATTCTGGCAAAAATTAATTAATATAAGCATCTATTTAAAATGAAGTATAACAAACTTTAAGTTGTACTAAATCCTTGCTACATTTATTTAAATTACATAAAAAGAATTTATCTTAAATTCTACAATTTTTGTGCAATATTCCTTACCACATGAAGATGCAAAATGGTATATATAATCTTTGACAAAAAAAAAAGAGGCATGAAAGCAACTTTACTACGTTAAAAGTAAAAGCAAGGACAATAAATTCTAAAAAAGTTTCAAAAATATTGTCCCTGGATTTGAAACATACTTTCAAAATCTAATTAAAATTAAGAGTGACTTAACATTTGAAGTCATATTTGTTACATAGTTTATTCATGAATAAAGTGTTAAAGATGACAAGCATTCTTCAAACTGGTAATTTGTAAACTCTGTGTTTTTTCCCCATGTTGTGCAAGAAGATGCATTTGAATTATTCTGCAAACAATATGACTGAAAAATTGAACTTCCCAGAATTTCATACAATTATTTTGTTTTCATTAAAATACAATACTAAGGGAATTTAAAAATGTTTAATCAGAAATGGTCAGGACACTGATGACCGTTTAGAAAAAAATAAAAATAAAAATAAAAATAACAAAACCACAGAAAACAAAAGCTAAAAAATATTTTCTGACTTCTACCATAAATAGTTCAAAGATCACAAAGATCCCCATAGAAATAAATAGTTTTTGACAGCAAAAAAATGTTATTGCAGAGATGGCAATCTCAAAGAGGATGTTGAGAAGCTGGAAAATGGGCAAAGTAAACAGGATCACCATTAATGGAATGAAGCGAGTAACATAAAACACTACAGAGATGGTTTACCACAAAGGGGTGTAACTTGAAAGTATTGACAAAAAGGCTAAACTTGATATAAAAGGAAAAAAAGCTAGAAAAAGCGTAATATGGTTCTAGCATCCTATCAGAACACAATATACACAAAATCTTGTTTTCTATGAACAGGAAGAGAGAGATATGGCAATAGATAGCTCAGCAAGAGTAATTAATAATAACCATGTTGCAAAATAACTAGCGTGCATTAGTTGCAGAGATGAAGAAAAGCTACATCTTTGAGCTGCTGCAAATAAGCAACAGCAGACTATGTATAAATTCAGAGACAAATCAGAGAAAGAAATCAAGTATAATACACAAGTTACAAACTTGTCTGCCTGGCAGGATGGAAGAGTTCTTAGAACACACTGTAACTAAAAAACTTTGAATATAGCTATGCTGAACTTCTGTCTTTCCTTCACAGGGTCTCCGATTGAAAAGAGCCCCTTGTTATCTTAAAGAGTAAGGAAAGTTTTATCCTACAGGTTTCTCTGAAAAACAAAGCATATACTGTAACACGTGACATTATACACTTCTTTAAAACCAACCAAGAAAGGAGAAAATTCATTCTTACTTGGTTCTTTTCACTTTCATATTTCACAAGTTTATTTTTCATGAGTTCCATTTCACCTGCTTTAGCATCTTGCTTCCTTAAAGCCTTCAGAGGGAAAAAAAAATACACTGTGAACTTTATTATAAAAGTTGCAGAAGTTTTCTTTGTAAATCTGTTTAAATGAAAGAATCTGCTGATACATTTAAGAAAGAAGATCTAGACAAAAGCTCTCTATGTCTACTATTTCCATGTGGAGCTAATATACTTTTTTTTTTTCATAGAAATATACAAGTCCATGCATATATAAACACAGTCATGCACAGAACAGTGCCACATATAAAGTCAAGACTAGCATTGACATCCTTCCAATGTATAGCACTCCAGACGCTAAAGGCTGATTATGTTTTTACCTTACTAATTCATAAACAGATACTGTAAGACAGTAACATATTTAAGATATTCCTCTAAACACCCAGTACAGATTCAAATCTATCATTTCAATTAGAAAACTCAACACTGCACACAGACCTGACACATTCCCGTTTTACTTATTCAGAAAGACTCTAGGGAGAAATTCCAAAAAGCTACATGAACAAAAAATCAAAGGATCATCACTTCAGCTAATGCCTTTATTGCACGAGTTGCTGGGTTTATTTCATGACTAGAAGTATCAGTTCAGAACAGTCTACAAGGGACACATGACATGTACCAATTACAACTGAGTTTCAATTTTACTAGCAGAACTAGAAGCTCTGGTATATACAGTCAATCGTATGCCAACTTTATTTTTCACACTAAATTAATAATTAATATAGGACAAAAATGCATGTTCCACTTGCAGATTTTCCTAGACATGTCAGCATTATAAGGAAAATGTTAACACTGGGCTGGAATCATAAATATTAGGACAATTTCCAAAGATTTCCATACTGAAGGCAAAAACTCCATCCCTGAATCAGTACTACATCCTAAATCTGAGACGAAACCACAGAAATTCATATGTCAGTTCAACTTATCAGGATCACTGAATGATATTTAGGCTATTAAATAGCAATAAGTTCAAATAAAAAGGCAGTTGTTCCTATCACTGATACTACAACTATGATGTTCAATTTCTGTATATTATTTAAATAGCCCATAACAATTTCATTTTTAAGAAAAAAATAGTTCATATATATATATATCAGAATTAAAATACTACAAAAAGATTGTGATGTTATTATAAATTAAATATAACACATGTGCACCACTCCAACTGGGAAACACACATTTTTCCAGTAGATGTTAGCTGGACAACCAGTTCACTAATCAAAATGTCACTAAGAAATAGAAACATATGGTCATCCACAGACAGGCAAACATCAGCTCTTACTGACGATTCAGAAATTGCATAGGTAAAAGTTAATTCTATGTTTTCCCTTCTTCTTGTGCTACTTTTTTAATGATTCTCTCACTGATTTGTGTCAATCTTGTTTTTCCTCTACTCAAGGTTTCTCTGGGGAAAGGAAGGTTTAAAGAAAAAGAAAAATAAAGAAAAATACAGAACTAGGAAGGGCATGCTGAGGACAATGGTTTCAACACATGCTTCTCCCAGATGGCTCTCAAGCAGATGCTGCCTGGGATAGCTCTGCCTGGCAATGCTGAAGCACTGAGGAACAGGAACAGGACTACAGTCATTAGGATTCTCACACCAAGAGTCTCCTCTTGGAAGCAGTAATGTCCAGGATGGCCAGGGGGAGGCTGACAAGCAGGTTGATGAGCCCTTGGAGGGGGCAGGCATGAAAAAGGCCACAAGGAAACTGAACTTCCATGTAAAGAGATCTTCACAGCATGGTTTCAGGATGGACCAGCTAGATGTTACCTTGCCTGCCTGGGTGACCAGAAACAGGCTTTTGTCCCTGAGAGGCTAGATGAACTTTTGATTTGACCAGAAACAGGCTTTTGTCCCTGAGAGGCTAGATGAACTTTTGATTTGACCTAGGAAAAGGGTCATCTTAAAGAGTTCACTAGCATGAGACATTATTAGAATAGTAACATACCTGGTATACCCCAGATCAACATATCCATATAGAGTATACCAAACCCCAAAAGTTCAGGTAGATTAAATAATTTACTTCAAATAGACAAAATAACACAGATGTTTTTTCTTATATATGGAGAAAGCAATGTGAAGGGTTCTTTAACAACACTTCTCAATCTTTCCAACATATGAAAATCTTCCAATAGTAAATCATAACTTTTACTGCAATTCAAGCCTAATAACTTTTCTTAGGATTTTGGTTTTGTTTGGTTTTGTTTTTTGAATAAAACCAGATTATTTGAAAGTAATGCACAGACCACAAACTGAAATTTGCTCTTTCAAAATGAGACTGATCAGTGAATTATGTTCATACTAGCAGAAATACACAAGCAGGCCAGCTTCATGCTATAGTTTAAAATAAAGCAAAAAGGTACTACATCCTAATCTGAATAAAAATTCTTTCCCAAACTTGCTGCTTTAGCAGCTAACATTGTCCAAATATACTACCTGAACAGAACAGCCAGGCATTTAAAGACTGACTTGATTTTTCAGTGACAGATATGTATGAGACTTGCTCATGTTCCAAGACAGAGTCAGATTCAAACTACTATCAAAACAGAAAACATTCAGTAGCCACAGGTGGCATAGCACAGAGCCAGGGAGCAAGTATCAATTCTACATTAAAACATTCAGATGGCTCAGCACAGATCAAGTTTGTCTTAAAAAAAATCAGAGCAAGATATAAAAAAAGAGAATTTTCAGTAACACTTTTGACTGTCAGTCTACCCCACTCTGTTGAAAGTCCACCAGCCTCTCGCATGTCACAGTATGTCCAGTGAGATAAACAGAATCTATGTATCCGGTTGCACGAAGGAAAAAAATGCATCCCTGCCTATCCAATTTATTAGCTTAAGACATAACTATAGCCATTACCTTACCATGGTCAGTAGGTTCAAAGCATGCTATGAAAATTATTCTGTTCACCTACAGCATGCAAAGCATGAACAGACAGACTCATTTCACCAAAATCCAGGAAACCAAGCGTGGGAATTAGTAAAGCCAGGACATCCAATGCATATAAAAGCTGTTTAAAGCTCATTTTGAAGAATGATACTTGATCTTATTTTAGAAAATGGATGCATACATGCAAACAAATAGTACAAAGTGATGGTATCTTCATGTTCAAAATAAAGCACTGAAGAGTCTCAAAATCATTGTAGTTTACATAACAAATGTATTTGTTAAAGCAACCCATATACACATGTCAGTATCACTGGCAAGATGAGCGTATTTGATCTCCTTTCTAATCAGAAACATGTTTGCATCAGGAATGTATATATAAGAAAGTGAATATACATGATTTGCATGAATCTATCAATTGCAATTTCCTAATTTGCAGTAATTGCTGTTTAAACAGACAGTGTTTAAACACACCAATACACATTAAGTTAAAATATACACAAAAATGTGGAGAAAATGTTTATCCACCTACATGCAGCACATAGAGACTACAGATTCAAAATAGTAATGCAAATTTAGATCTGAAAACTGAAAAATTTTATATGTCAAGCTTTCTTTATGGTCAGTATACAACTAGACATCATCTTGTTGAATAATCACTCTAGGATTATAATAATAGTGCAATGCAAATAAGAAGTTTGAATATTAAAAAAAAGGCTGACAGAAAGACAAGACAAACGTGAGAAAGACTGAATCAAACGTATCATCGTGTTCAGTCAGACCCTGAAAATGTGTAATTTAATAATGGGAGATTTAGGAAGATGATTATCTTAAGATGGTAAAACACTGACAAGTAGTGGTCAGTTACGGACACTGCACCTTCAAAAGTTATTAAAACCTCATGAGACTTCTTAGTTAAACCAACTAGTAATCAAAACCAAGTCAAATTTTATTTTGTTTGGATTGATATGTATAACAGGCAAACTAATGAAAAAAAATTGTCTCATTAAACAGCCACAAATGTTTTAAATAGCATTTATTGGTAAATCATTAAGGCTGTATTCAGGATTTCAGAACTCAGTCCAAACCCTGCTCTCTCTTCTAGTAATGTTACTTGGGAAGCATCTTGAAGTAATAAAACAGGACAGAAAAAAACTTTAAAAGAACATTACATTCATGCAACGATCACCACAAGACTAAGGCCACTGACAGAGCTAAGACTACATCTAACTCATAATTCAAATTACAAAGGCCAAGAAAGAGAATAACAAAGTAAAAAGTTCTTCTCACAAATTATGTAGAAACATGCTACATCCAAATAAGAACTGCAGCAAAATATTTATTATGTAATAGTTATTATCATCTACTTTATTCTCACTAGGATATGCAGAAGTAAACAAAACAAGTACATTATTCTCAATATAGAGTGACAAGCTACAGAGATACACACCCCTAGGAACATTTATACGTTGTAGACCACTTCGATACATTCTTCAGTGCATACTGTCCACACACACTTCAAGCTCGCAGATGGAAAGCTTTATGTTCTAACCAGTATCTACAGGAGGTCTACCCTTCCCTCTCCTCCAACAGGTTGTATCTGCATAAATGGAAGACCATGTCCCCACAGTCCTCAATGCATTGAAAGATTTATTAAAAGAAAGGGGCAACAGAAGGTGATGGACAATGGAAGACAAGGGGCGACTGGGCAAACAGCTTTCATTCCTCAGAGAAATTCAGGTTAGCAAAAACCAACACTCTGTTCTTATGGGGCTGCCCATATGCATATTTACAAGGATGAATCCAAGCACTGCGCTCCAAATGGACTGGGGACCAAAAATCCAGGTTAGTATTATTATTATTATTGAAGATAAGTGTCACTAATGAAAATTAGAAAAATGGAACCTATATTGCTACTGTCATCTCCAAACCTCCTTGCAGAAAATCAGCACAGATATTTATTAGTCTACTGGCTGGGGTTTACCCCTAAATGAGTTCATGCTTCACCAGCAGAAGACATCTCATTTACTATAAAGCAGGTTAGCTGCTTCTTCTGATACTCCTGACACTTCAGGCCAAATATAAGCCACCACGAGAGGAGCAGCTGATAAAAAGTCGAGCTGTAGAAAAAGGCAAGTAGCCTCTCCCTATGTTGGCTGTGTTCTTTAAGAGTATTTTCATCTACAACATCCTTTAGGAATCTTTGAGTGAGCACACACTTGTATGGATGTACCAAAGGAAAAGATCCATCTTTTTCAGCAGCCAGTCCTCAGCATCATTCTGTATATCCCATGAGATATCGAAGAAGTGCACTGATGAGGCTGGAGCAAGTTCAGAGAAAGGCAACCAAGCTGGTGAAGGGTCTGGAAAGCAACCCCTGTGAGGAGAGGCTGAGGGAATTGGAATTGTTTAGTTTGGAGAAGAAGCTGAGAGGAGACTTTTATCATTCTCTGCAACTACCTGAAAGGAAGCTGTATAGTGAGGTGAGTCCAGCCTCTTCTCTCAAGTAAATAAAGATAGGAAGAGAGGAAATGACCTCAAGTTGAACCAGGGGAGGTTTAGATTGCATATTAGGAAGAATTTCTTTACTGAAAGTCTAGTCAGGCACTGGAACAGGCTGCCCGGGGAGGTGGTGGAGTCAACATTCCTGGAGGTATTCAAAAAACATGTAGATGAGGCACTTCAGGACATGCTCTAGTGGGATGGGGACATGCAGGCTTTTTGTGTGGTGTTTTTTTTGTTGGGTTGACAGTTGGATATGGTGATCTCAAGAGGTCTTTTCCAACTGTGACAATTCGGTGATTCTGTTTTGTGATTCAGACTTGAGAATAGCATCTGCAATAGCTGAGTCTTAAAGCAGCATAAAAGAACATATTTCACAACAAGGAAGAAAACCAGTGATGTCATATATTGTGTTAAGCAGTTGCTGTTTTTAATGCACAATGCAGTTACACTTCAACTGTAAGGCAGTCAAGAAATGAGTAAGCTGCCACACTGGAGTCTGAGAATCTTTCTTGAAAATTCTCTCACCTATCAAGCAATCTGTGGCAAATGTAACCACCAAGTGATGGGTGATCAGTAAGAAAAAAGTTAAATGACATCAGTTAAATGGCACAAAATCCAATTATTCTTATCAGGAATTTTATTATTTAAAAAAATAATAATTACCTTGTAGGCTTTGCTGAAATTGTCTACTTAAAAATATGCAATATTATAAATAAATAAATAAATATGTAGACTTGAGTTTCTCAAACAGCTTTGCTCAGAGATCCTTAAAACCAAATTTTTTTTTTTCTACAGTACACAAAAAGAAAAAATACCTTGGGGAAATACATTAAACAATTCCATTGATGCAAGTAATGAATAAATCAACAAGCCAGTTACTACTCAGCTTGAAAATACATTGTTGAAAAAACAACCTTTTGAAACTATGCATATATTTTAAATACTTCATAGTCATAAATTATATTATTCATTCTATTTGGTTTGTCGTCCTTCATCCATTCATCTGTAACACCACACAAAGAAAAAATTTGAAAAAAAATCAAAATTTAGATGCTCAAAAATTCAAATCTGCTACACCCAATTATCAGACTGTTTTGGTTTCCGCATTTTTTCCTTTTGTTTTTAAATAGAGTTTAGATCAGTTCTAAACTTTTTGCCTCCGTAGATATTCTCATATTCCATTTTCTTCTATAAATTTATATTTCATAACAAAGTTATTTTCTTCACAAAGCTTTCCCATACAGCTGCCTCTCAGGGCAATAATACAGAGGTAGTGTGTACAGGATCCCAATTTGCTAATGTGAGAGCTAAAGAGCTCAGTCAACTGTTAAGGAGGTGTTGAACCATTCCTGATTAATACAAACACTATCCAGAAGTGAGACCATTTTCTACCTAGAGAAGGAGAAATTAACGTGAATGTTCATGGGGAAGGAAAATAGAACAGCTGGATGAAAGCTTGGAATAAGGGCCTGCAATCTAAGAACCTTAGCAATATTGGAGTCTAAAGACCTCTGACATGTAGGAAGTTGCAACTCTATCACAAAAATGTCCCCCAAGCTGTTAAGACAGATATGAGAGAAGAAGTAACAGAAAAATGACATACCGCTTGTTGCTACTAAGAGTGTAATGCAGGTCTGCATTTCAAGGGCAGTACTGCCTCCCTATTCCTCTGTAATGTGTCAAGTAAAGATTGCCTAATACCTTTTGAAAAGAGCTGGCTTCTACCCTTACCATCTGGCACCTCCAGGTTCTATTTTGCATGTTAAAGGTTAGAAGCTCCTGAGAAAAACAATTCATTGCAACAAGGGTAATTTATGTTTTATTAGGATTTCCAAATACAGTTCTGTTAAAGAAATCCAGAGTCACAATTGAGAGATCAGCCACTTAGAAGAACATTTTGGAGATATGACCCCCTGCTTGAGAGAGTGAAGAATCCCCAAGAACATGATTTCCCTCCAAGCAGCAGCAGCTATGAATGTATGATCTGTGGAATAAACCTGTTCCAGTCAGGACAGGCTCCAAATCTTGGCTCGGGCAAATTCCTAATAGTAAAAGTTTACCAAGGAGTTTACTAAGGTGTTGAGCTTTCCTATTAACTAAGAAAGAGGGCTATATATCAAAGTTTTGAACTGTAGTCTCAAAACATCTTTTAAATAGAAAGCTGCTCCTCAGTAAAAATAACTGACAAAAATATACATGGAACAAAATATAACATAGCAGGAGGGAGGGTTAAAACATCATCTACAGCTGGGCAGCTTAGGGGAATGGAAGGTTGGGGATGTACTTAGTATTTCATATTAATTTTGCATGAAATTCAAAATACAAGCTAATAGGAAAAGTACCCAGCTTGAGGGCTTATGACCACAGAGTCAATGATACAGAAGTCTTTGAAATATTTTTGAATTCAAGTTGTCCTTCTAAGGAAACCATGGCAGTGTCAATGTATCTTTACAGAAAGAAGTTGTTATCCCTTGAAAAGGATAAAAAAAAGATTGTTCCAATGTGGAGGTAACACTACCAAACGACACCAACTCATTTCATTAAGCATCCCTCTTCTAGACTGGAAGCACAAGTGAAGAATCTAGAAACGGATGCACACAGGCATATTCAAGAGCAATGAAAACTGTAATAAAGCACTTAATTTCTATTCACCCACTAAGATATCAATAGGGGGGGAAATGAATTAGCAACTCTTTCTGAAATACTAGCGGAAGCACTACAAGCATTTTGATAAACACATTCTCTTTGAAGAGTCTCTAGCCTTACATAAAATACATAACATCAATCTAAATTAAGGTTCCTCAGCATCACTGAACAGTATAAAGCAGTTGCCTTCCAAAAAGCACGTATACTGTCAATAATACCAAAAGTGAAAAACAAGGTATTGCACAATTCTTCCCAACTATAGTATTCCATAGCATAGTTACAAATAACACTGTAAATCATATAAGAGGAGTGAAAGAAAATGTTACACTATGTTGACACAGTTTTTCCAAACAGTTGTAAAATTAGAAACAGAGAGATATATTTTTCATACATTTCCTAAAACAAGCAGAAAAAAACCAAAAAAGCTACTAACTATCTCCAATTTTAATTCATAATATACACATTTGTATTTGTCTCCTAAACAATATTTTATACTTCATCAGATACTCTTCAGCGAAACTGTTTGAAAAGCAAGAAATATCTGTGTGGCCACTACAGTGCATTTGATTGCTTGTTGAAATAAATCAAAAAGATTTCTCACTGCAAGCAAAGTTTACATTTTGGGGGGGGGAGTAACAATTGAGACAACCCAGCTAATGACTTCCTTTTGTTTGTTTGGGGTTTAAGGAAGGCATAGAGGGATGGTTCTTTTCAAGAATGTTTGTGCCAGTTACCTAAAAGGTCTAAACATAGACATGACAGCATCATGAAGCACAGAGACTGTACTTTTTATCACCTAGTCACCAAAACAAGCAGACCTGGGCTGATACAATTAGAGGAATATGACAAAGACATGCACACTTTTGCCAGTTTGACAGGTACAGGCTCACAAATGCAGAATCGTTCCTAACTTAATCTGGAATACACAGGAAGTTTTCATTGTCATACCTCTTGTAATTGAAGAGACATATGTCCCAGTTGGTCCTGGCGTCTTTCTACAAGCTGTCTTTCAGCACGCATTTTTTGTTCTATTTCCTGAAGTCTCCTCTCTACCCGTTCTGATACCTTCAAAAGGGGGGGAAAAAAAAAAAAAAAAAAGCAGCACCCTGCAGGAAATTATTGCATCTTTTACCACATATTAAGATAACAATAGCGAAAAAACTATAAAATAAAAGGTAAATGGGGAGGGAGGGGGGCGAGAAAGAGGAGAGAACCCAGATTTTAAGACATAAGATTTAAAATAGCATAGACAACAAAAGTACTCAAGCCAGGAACTGACCTGCTAGCAATATCCTCCTTTAGGTATATGTATATCTTTCTCTACAGTGGTGGTTCTACTCAAGTGCTAAATACCTCAATATTAAGCTTGGTGTAGCCTAACCTGAAACTGCAATACAGAAATCTTAGCTTCTCTGCCACAGGCCTGATTAACCTCTGGAGAGTCATTTCTTTCACACCTCCAGTCTGTGAAACAGACCAATGTCTGCCTCTGTCATACTCTGAATTCTCTATGTGAAAAGTAGTAAACAAGAGCTAAGTACATGAGAATGAGAATAGCACAAATAATTACATCACTTTAAGACTTTTAACAAATACGTTGTGAATCCATGCAGAAACTATTCCAAATAACACTAGTTATTTGTTAAAGCAATTTGGATTAGAAACGCAATAATTCAACCTTGAACTACAAGACCAGAACTGCTGCATTTTTCCGTTGCAAACTGCTGGCAGACAGCACCCTCTCCTGGGCAGCAAATTGAATTTACACCGTTGAAGCTTAGCAAGGAAAAAACTTACATATCACTTTTTCCCTGCCTTAAACCTAATTATTTTAAACAATCACTAGACAGCAATATATTTAATACCAATTATGCACTAGGCATACCACATCAAACCACTCTCTTTCATGTGAATTAGGAAATCTCTGCAGTCATGATCCAGAATAATTACTTACTAAAAACTAATGTATAAAAACTAAGAACTGCATCATATCATTTGTATTTTTTTTTTTTGACAACTACTACTTAATGTTACTTCTAATAATTCACAAAATACTCCAGCTAACAGGAATAATGATACTATGTAGCAGGAACTTTGTCATTAAACTTGTTATATCTTTACTAAAACCTGGGAAATACCTGTCACCCTTTTAACCAGATATATCCAAAGCACACAAATGAAACCAAGGCATGTTTTTACATTTATAAAAGATCTTGGCTAGACATTTCTGAAGGCAGAAGCTTTCTCGGATATCTCTTTCAAGTGAAATTAAGCAGAAGAACACTAAAGCTATTAAGAAAGAAAATGTATAATTTAGACTTGACAAAAGATCCAAAAGTAACATCACTCCCAAAGAAGACAATAAAAAGGAGAGGTCAGTAACTTGTTCACTGACACAAATGTAGTTCACTGCACACACAGTAGATGACATGACAAGAGACAGCAGTAGGCAAGCTTCAGATACCAGCAAACTTCAGATTTCATTGCAAATTATCACTAATACAGAATGAGCAAGAAAGTATCTAGTTACTAAACACAAGATACAAAGTGATTTGCCTTGCCTCTGACTTCTTTCAACTCCCTCCAGAATACAACTGTTACCTTATTTCTCACAAGGCACTGAAAAATACACATTCATTATATTTGTTTGGTGTCAAATCACCAAACATTTTGATGCTACTTGAAAAAAAAAACAAAACAAAAAAACGCTAGCCAAGAAACTAGAGCTAGTATATATGATTCATCAATTTATCATTAGGTCAGATTCTCTGCAGAGAGCACAGAAAGAAGAGGCTGGAAGGGACTTCAGAGGCTAGCAAACTTACTGTCTGGCTAAACACGTTTATAGCTGTATCATTTTTCTGCAAGTCTATTCAACCTGCTCAGAACATTCACAGAAAAAATTTACAGCCTCCCTAGACAATTAATCCCATTGTTTCTACAATGACCTGTTTTTCCTAAAGTGCAATTTCAGTCTTCCTTGCTGAATTTTACACCTATTAACCTTGTTCTATGCTCTAAGCCACATCCAAGACTGGATACTGATTTCAGTTCTGTTTTCCACATATCTGAACTGCATCTGCAAACATCGTAAGCAACTCTATATTGCATCATTTATAGACTATTAATTAAAATCTTCAAAAATAACAGGATCAAGAACACCAACATGTAAAATTCACTTGACTAACTCCTCCAAATTTAAGAGCGAACAGTTTACTAGCTACATAGTAGTATCTGGACAGTTCTATGTTTATTCTAGACTAGATTCAGTTTTATCATATTTTACTGAAAAGCTTATTAGAACAATATATGAAATTCTGTCCAAAAAACCCTCAAAAGCATTGCATCAAGATAGACAACTACTGCTTCATCCATGTAGATTCCTTCTACGATATGAATGTAATTTTTCTTGATAAATCTGCATTGTCTGCTACTTAAGTTTCTTGTTTGCTCTTGGATGTTTACACATCAAGTTTAGAAAAAATAATCACTCTACTTTCTCCTTTTTCAAGATTTTTCCGTTTCTCAATATTCCAAGAACATTTCTTTTAACTCACCCCTACAGCTGTCGGTAAATACTCTGAAACAGCCATTAGTGGTTTTAAGATCACTTCAGACAGCTTTTAAGTTTCTTAGTTGACCTACACCAGATTATTTCAAAATATTTTATGTGCCTTCCTTTCCCCCCATATTTTAAGCTGAAGTCTTACACCCTTATCACTGGTCACTAACTCACACAGAATCACAGAGCATTAGGGTTTGGAAGGGACCTCAAAAGATCTTCTAGTCCAATCCCCTGCCAGAGCAGGATCGCTCATAGCACACTAAAAAGGTGTTAAACAGGAATCAACTTTCTTGGCACACTGTGTCAGTAGTGTCCCCTCTTCTGCAAGGAACAGACCAACTGCTTTGGTCTCCCAGAGAAATAGTGATGTATTTTCAAGTGAATCATCATCACTCTTGATGTCTCTTTGTTGGTACATCCTGTTATCTATGACCATGGCCTTTCCATACTCACATATTCTTACTATTTTTTCTGAGTGCTCTTACTAATCTTATTTTCCATTTTCTACATTCTTTCTCTTTGTATCTAAAGTAAATGCAGAGCTTCTAATACAGCCAAACAGATATACTTTTCTACTCCCTACAACTTGTTGACAACTTTTCCTTTAAGAGGATTTGCATTAGAACATGTTTGAATATTTGCCCAACTCTCATTTCCTCCAAAGGTTGAAGGGTTTTTCGCATATAATCAATCATTTAAAAAAAAAAATTGCAGCCTCAAACTATTCCAAATGTGTATGAAATGGCAAGACACAGTAAATAAAGAACAAACATTAGACCATGAGCAAATTGACTCCTTAAAACAAACATTTTTTCCCCAACAAATTTTCAGTTTTGGTTTGTTTTTTATTTTTGGGTTTTTTTTGGTGAGGTAGAGATTGGAATACAGAATGGGTGACTTAGTAAAAGAAAGTTGGTTTAGGATAAAGGAATAGATACCACATTCGTTAATGTTTCTTCAGAAGAAGCATTTTCTGGTAGACAAAATGCTTACTATGAAACATTAAATTGGCATTAATCCTGAAAAAGAGGATTAAACAAGGGCAGCCTCATAAATGCTTTTAGACACCTTTCTAAAGAACAATACCTAGGAGATTATGGTTTTTCATTTGTGTGCCTCATTCCCTAGCCTCCCCAAAATTCAGTTGAAATTGACCAATACATTCAAACGTTCAGTGGTACAGAGCTGTCAAACACATTTATACTTCAGGAGAGGTTTTAAGAAAATAAGATCCTAGATAGAAGTGATCTCATAAATATCCAATTTAGGGAAACAGGGAAAACTCAGCCTTTTATTTCCTTGTTTTGTTTGTCAGTGAAGTACATGCATTTAGCATGAAATTAAGCACTAGCCCTTTTGGCATTCTAAAACAAAATATTAGGTTGGAAGTATAAAAAAAATAAAGCTAGAGGGGAAGTCAGAATGACACAAAGAAGGTGTCATGAGACACTGGAGGTGTAACATGGTGGGGAAGCATAATATGGGAAGAACATGAAAGTTCTTGTACAAGGATTTAGGTAACCGGGATACAATATAAGTTTTTGTAGGGTGACACAAACGCACAAGCATTCAAGTGGTAAGGGTGGAGACTGGGAAAAAAAGACAGAGACCACATAAAAACACAGCAAACTAGGTTTTATTACGTTGTATCCTGCAACAGAGCAAAAGAACCAAGTACAAACACTTACGGCTTCTTCTGCATTCTCTGAAAAAGCTCTTAATGTCACATTCACGTCCTAGCTGTTTATACCAATATGTCTTCCTGGAATGCAGTAAATCTACCTTTTCCACTTTGGAAAATTTAGCATCATCACACTATCACAAAGTGGGTCACTCAGAATTTGGAAAATGTGGTTTGCCATTTATGCAGCACTGGTCTCTCCAAATCTGAGGCCAATCTTCTGATGTATTTCTATGCTGGAATCTGACAAGTCTTCCTGGTCAAGATGGATGCAAAAAATATAATACATTCTTTCTCCATCCTCACCATAGATGTTATCTCTCCTGAACACTCTTTCCAGTTTGATAATCTTTTTACACAGCAATACTATGGCATTAAACAGAGTTTATCAGTGCACGTAACTTTGCAATCTCTTTGTCAACTTTTTTTTCAAACCTGCCTTATTGCATTTTTATATTTAACTGCTGAAGTTTATCTAAACTTTCTACTTCTATCATTTGTCTATAACTTTTGGAAGGACTCCTTTTTACGTGTGTCATTATATCAGCTATCTTTTGATCTCCTTCCTGTCTTTTAATGTATTTACTTGAAGCCACTATTGCAGTGTATTCAGATCACTTCTACATTGTCTGGAAATATTCTACCCTCTTCATTCCCCAACCTTTTTCTAAGAAGCTTCTTTATTTTTGTGCAACTCTCTTTTAGAAGAATTCCTAAATGCAGACAGGTACTAAAGGACCTCAGAAATCTACAATAACAGACCACAGTTTCTATACAAACTCTAATCTCATGCTTTGCTATGCTCACCATTTAAGTTATTTTTATTCTTAACATCCTTACCAAATTCTGCTCTTTTATATTTACCTCACCCACTCTGCCAGCCTCATAAGTGTAACAGTAGATCATTAGGCTCTGAACAAAGGCAAAGAATCCACATCTCATACCAGACAGCACAGGTAAAGAAGCAGCACAGAATGTTACTACTGCTAGGCTTTTTCAGTGGTGTGGACCTGCCTGAATACAATGAGTGATGAAGCATGTCAGAATTCCTCAGTGTGAAGAAAAATCCTCTGAAAAGCCTCTGAAGAAATGGAACAACTATAGGACAAGTAAGGTGATAAAGCTATGCTAGTTACAACAAAGACTGGGCAAGTTCCAGAAAATAAATCCACAAAGGGATTACTAAGTACAGAAAGTTCAGAGATCAATTCCAGATCAAGAAGCTCACAAGCCACAAGTGATTAGGCTAGTATTGTACAGAATTATCGTTAGATGTTTTTCTATTCTAATATCATTCACTAAACATCCACTTTGTGACCTTTCATCATACACAGCTAGATGCTTCCTAACTACGTATTTCTTCTGCAAATTGAACCTCAGCAATTGTTTTAATCTTTCAAGGAAGCCTTCAAAAGAATGTCAGGTTTTGGTTTTTCCCCCTTTTCTCTTTTTCCCCTCTCCTCTTTCCAGTCTTTTCTCCACTTGGCCAATGTTGATCCTAAAGATAATAAGCAGACTATCCCAGCTGAAGTCTTACTAGTCCTACACATGAAAACCATCTCACTGCAGCTTACTAAAGCATTTGTAACTTCACTGCAAGAATGTCATTAAACACTTCAGATTTCATAGCTTGATTGGATGATAATGTTCTCTCCCAACTAAGATACTTACTCTTATGGCATTGCCCTTACCATTAAAAAACTACAGAAGGCTTCCTTGTTAGACTTCACATCTCTCATTTTTTGCTTCTTTCATGTCAGAAGTTGTAACAGTAGGTTTCAAATCTTGAAATCTTACTATAGGATGTTACAGAGAGATAACTATTTCTTTCATTATGAAAAGACAGTGGCTGCCAGCATTCCAAAGGACTGAGGAGGAAGGTTTGTTCCTCTCAAAGGCACTGAATAGTTGTAGTGTAGCTATCTGTGGCCGCTGTTTTCTTGAGAACCACCTTAATTAAAAAACATACAGAGTTGGCTAATTTCCTAGCACATGAAAAAGGAAAACAGTAAATATACTGAAAAGTATACCACAACCAAAAAAACCCCAGAGTTTTGCAAGTATGAAGAATTCTTTACCAGATAAACTTATCCTATTATAATATTAGGAGAAAGCAAAGCTAACATTCTAACAAAGACAGCCTGTTATATTTTTCTAGGAAGGCTGTCAAGGCACATCTTACTCCACTTATGGATTCTATCATATCAAGCATATAACTGGTACTGATATATTATAGTCTCTTGAATCCCTGTTCAAGTTACCTAGAGTCAGAAACTTACAAAAAGTACAATTATTAAGTCTTGTGCCAACAATATTGTTATCCGTGACAAACACATCACTAAAGCTCTTGATGGTGGTTAGTACCAATTTATGCAATTTTAGGGAGAGATGAATCACCTATGGAAAACGTAGAGACACAACACTTGCTCTAAAAAGTCAGCATTACTACTGATAGCACATTAATACTTATATAAAGAATACACTCAAGTCTTATGTGTCAAGAGCCACCTACAGAATTTTCAACTTCTTGCTACTACTACTTCTCTTGTTCCTACAGAAATACACTGACTTCTATCTCAATAGCAGACCACTTTCATATTTAAGTGATATAGACTGCAGATAGTCTGCTTCCAGCAGATACAGGAGGTAAAACAGAGACTATCACAACTGCCCTGCCTCCTTAGTTATATTTGTCACAAACACTTCAGAGAAGAGTGCAGCCCAAAGTGACTCCTTCCATTATGCTGCACAGATGCTAAGGATTGAAAAAGGACAGGGAGGGAGGAAGAGGAAAAAACACTATTCATCATCTTAACATGGGAAAGCTTATGTCTTTCCAAAGCTATCTTTGATAAGTACAATAGTGTTCAAACCAATGTTCAAAGTTAAAAAGCAGATTTTTCCAAGACTATGAATTTTGAAACAGAAAAACTCACTACATTCACTCTTTTAAAACACTCATTTTTACTTTAAACAAGTAAAAATATATATGTTTATGAAATATAAAACTTGTCTTGCTGATTTCACTATGGAAGGGTAACATAACCTACAGTAGCTTAGATAAGATCATGTTCAGACATACGTACTAATATAGGGTACTGATTACCAACACATTAAACTAGAAGCCAAATTCCTGCTTAGAATACCAAACATAAATAATCTTTTCACGTTAGTCACACTTACCCTTTCTTGTCTTTGGGACTCAGCGAGTTGTTCAGACAATTCTTCTAGGGTCTTTCTTAATTCAGCATCAGTCCTTCATAGCAAAATAGAGGTAAGACAACATTCTACTGTGCAAAAACCAAATATCAACTGTGATAAGTTTAAGCAGCAACAATCCCTGGATTTTTATGCTACTTCAATTTGTTCTACAGCCACTGAATTCCTAGCATAATTAGAGGCCAGCCTCAAGTGGAAAATTCATGATAAAAAGCATTTCCATTGTTCAAGTGAAGATAATGAACCATCTAGTTTGAGAGGCTAGGTAACAGGTCAACAAGTATAAAATTATAAACACACCTACACAGTCCTTTTGAACAGCACTAGTTCCTACAAGGAATTAGCAGTCTAATTCCTGTTATCACTATTAGACAAAGCACCATGTTGAGACAGTATGTACTTTAAAAAAAAAAAACATTGTGGCCTGCATGACAGCTTGCCCTCAAGAGACTCCAGTACCAAGAATAAATAAGGAGCAAAGTTGTAATAAATGAAATTCCCAAGTACTTGTCATTTTGTTCATATATAAAAAGGGGAAAAAAACATACACTATACAGATCAGAATTGATGGGTGTTATTTACATTTATAAATACTGCACAAAATGACATGGAACAAGCAGTTCGTAATAATACTTTCATCTACATGTTGTACAATCCTTCACTCTCCCCAAAATTATTTGGGTTTTGTTTGTTTGTTTGGGTTTTTTAATACAAAATAACAAAGGAGTTTAAGAAATATTTAAAAGCATGACAATTATTTTCCACGCTATTATTTACATGGAGTGATAGTCTGTTTATACCGATTTCTTCTTGAAAGCTCCCGACTGATGTCATCTCCTAGGCGAACTTGTTCACTACTGAGATCTCGAAGAGACTGGTGGAAAGAATGCAGCTGTAAATTAAAGTATACAAATTAAGCCAAGGCTTAGGTAAATCATTTTTCTGCAATATTCCAAAAATATATATACACATACATACATACTTTTAAAAATACAGCAGATAAAAATAACCTACAGAGTAACAAAATTCCATGAATTGCAGATGAGCATGGATGAGGCTTGAGTGCTTCTATTTCAATCACTCCCTTCACAACACTTGAACATGCTCATCAAAGTTAAATTTTCAGTAAATTATTTGCTAAAACAAGTTTCCCAACTGTGGGTTTTTTTTATTTTACGGTTCAGAGCTTGGTCATTTTGGTTACCTGACACTGCAACGTCTTTTTAAACTAATGTAAAGCAAGTTGAAAGATCTGAACAGGTGAAATCAGGAGAGACACATTCTCTGCTAATAAATAAGTGAAACTAAGTTCTGCCCAGCTACATACATAACTATAAAAAGACAGCAGATGAAATTGGAAGTGACAAAGCAGAACACTATGATGTATTCGGGAACTACCAAAGCACTGAGGAAAGGGATTCGACCTTGACTAAGGCTTCACACACTCTACTAGAATGCTTTTTTCAGAGCTTAGGAAAAAAAAAAAAAAAAATTACAAAACATACATCTGTTTTCCTCTGTAAAAACTTGTGTTTCTCCCATTCAGCAGGCCCCCAATTTATAGTAAAATTTTCTAAGGGAATAAATAAAAACCTACTGCTTTCAACAGCTCAGCAGCCAGGACCATCATTATTACAAACCCTGGTTCATAATATCCCCTTGTTCTATGCCCAAGACTTAAACCCAGACCTCCCGCATCCCAGCTGACTGCCCTGAACATTGAGACACAGGCACCCCTGTGTGACTAACCAGACATTTCAACCTGACCCAAGAGACTTTAAAAAACACAGCATATTTTCAGAATGTATCTGTCTAGAAGAAGAGAGACTAAAATGTGTTAAAAGCCCATTCAGATGGAAAACTCCCTTAGCTAGAAGCAGTCAGAACTGGGAATACATGGACTGTGGTTACAGGAAGATGAAAAAGGCACAGCTTTAGTTAAGCAATACTGCTTTCTCTCTGCCCCAATTTCTACCTATGGTCATGATCAATGACTATGTCTAGTGCAGCATTCCTCAAAGCACTATACTGTACTTACAAAAGAGTTAATGATTGAGTAAAGCCATATTAACTCACTGAAAAGCAAGAATGAGGAATAAACTTGCAGTTACCAACAAAATAGGGGAAAAAAAAAAAAAAGCTATTTGCTTATATAGTTAATATAAACTAGGAATCTAGAATAAATCGCAGGAACTCTCTTGAGTAAAATTTCTAAAGTATTTATTATAGAGTATTTAGTAGTAGTCTAAAATAGTTCTAAGATTTTTTTCAAGCTTAGAATTAAATATTTCCATATACATTATTTCCTTCCAAAAGTTATGTTGCACAGTAACCTTGGGGGAGGAAGAAATGGGGAAAGTAGACTGAAAGGTTTAAATAGAGGTAGTACTCAGACTTCCCAAAAAGTCAACTGAGAGAATGTATTGTGGTTAAGTTCAAAATGACTTATTTGGAAGTTGAAATTGATTTAGTAACATCAAAGTGAACACCTTACAATCAGCTGCTTTAATATTAGTCATAATACATTTCTCCTGGACAAATCAGTCCACACAGAGGGATTCACTCAAGCAGTTCTAACCACTGTCTGAAAGAGCAAAAACAGGTACTGAAATCTTCTCTGTCTCTGTAGGATATAGAAAGCCAATAAATTAATTACTTTAATGGATAAGGTTTTTTCTGAAGACTTTACAGGCAGACACAAATTGAAGGGTATGAAAATTGACAATGCCATACATCATCTCACATCATCTGCCTGAAGTACAGGGTTAAATTATTGTACTCACATAGAATTAAGATGGAGAACTAGCTGCCTCAAAAGTCAATCCAAGCTACACTGAAGTAAACAGGAAAAGAACTAAGATTCTGTGCCATTAACTGGAACAGAATAACCCCCTTTACAGTCACACTGGATTTCAGAATGTAGGTGAATGTCAATCATATATTGAGAAATTATTTTTCTTTCTTATACATGGCCTAAGAAGTAGAGAGATTATTTTCATACATTTCTTTTGATATCACTACTATCACATCTTTTTTGCTATAACAATAGGTTTGCGTGAAACTTCATGACACTGACAGATACAAGAGGTGACTGCCTAATGAAAAATGGCACACCACCTTGAAAGCACACTTCATATCAGAAACACTCTTAGCTGCATCATCAGAATAACCTGATTTGATGTAAAAGTGAAGAACCTAGTGACCACATATTGCCTGTTTGGGGAAGCAACTGCCATTAGTGCCCTGTACCTGGTCCAAATTATCTGTCTCATTGACAAATCGAACACTTGCAGATCTAGACCTTCGATGTTTATTGCCCTGTGAGTCTCCATAATCCCTGAGAGGAGAGGTAGGCAGGAAGTGTCGGTTCCCTTTAAAAGATAAGAGATAAAAAAGTAAGTAGGAAGACAAAACTTTTTATGGGAAATGTTCCATTTTGCTTCATGAAAAGAGTGTGTTTCATCTTGCCAATATCCTTATAGGCCACAATACAGACAAAACAACTATTAAAGTTACATATAATGCACAGTCATACTTCTTGTTTAGCTCTTCCCAGCATTATTATTCAATTTAAATATTTTTGGAATACATGTATGTGATGGGTAAGAAAGAGGTTTCCTTTGTTCCTCCAGGGAGGAAAAAGAAAATTCAAATAAATAAATAAATGTTTTAAAGCTTTCTACTACGATATACTAAATGCTACTTCTAGGAGGAATACTCCTCCCAAAACCCACCTTTTCCTAAAAGATAATGAATTTTCAGAGAGATGTACAAGAAAATACTTCTTTTCTGTAAGTTACATAAACAAGGAATATTCTCTACTGAAAGAATCAATGTCTCATTTAGATCTCCTGGGATATCAGCAGAAAAGGCTATATAATAGAAAGCTGTCAGAATTTACCTAATAAACAACTGCATGACTTAATGCACTTCTCCAAATTTCTAAACTGAATTTCTTTGAAGTAATCAGTGATGAGTTTTCATACCACTATCTTTAAACATTTTTCTTCTTAATTTCCTCTCTCCATACAACAGCTATGTGACATAATTTAAGCATACTCAAGCACCTTAAGTATTTTACCTGACACTCCTTCTCCATCCAGATCACTAGGGTATAAACTTGAAAGAGAAGCACTTCTCATTCCAGAGTTTCGTGTTAATCGCTGGCTCCTTAAATGACCTATAGATTGTTCCAGTGTTTCTTTTAACTGCAGAAAAATTACAATTTACTGAAATATGAACACAGACTGATTTAAAAAAACCCATGCATGTAAAATAATATTTTTCAAAAAGTTAAGAGAATCCAAACTATTTTTTAAGTATAGCTATGAATTAATAACAGCTTTTCTTCAATACCTCACGTCATATTCCCATAACTATAGCAAAATGTTTCCAACATTTGCAGCTTCTATTACCAAGTTTCTTAAAACAGTGGTACAACTTACCAGAAAAAAATCAAAAGACAAGTCTATCTCCTATAACTAAATTAAGATCTATTTGCCATCAATGCTGAAGAATAGCCCTGCAAAATCAAAAAACCATCTAAAGACTTTTTTTTTTTTTTAATTGGAATTTTTCTACCAGACCTACCTGGAATCAATTTGACATATGGCTATCAAATTTCACTAAGCAGCTTTACATCAAGTAGTTACATTTCCAGAAAAAGGCAGCCATTCCCAACTTAAGAGTTCAGAACTAAGTACATTCCTAAATAAATTGCTCATTTTTCAAACTTGCAAATTTCCGAAGATTGCATTTGCTAACTTTGTTTCTTAACCACTTGCTTTTGTCACACCTTTATTTGACAATCCAGGAGGCATCAATTTCTAAAGATTCACCTTTCCTCTCCCTAACAGAGGTTTGTACACAATGGTTAAATTGCTGCTATATTCTTACAGAATTATACACACATTACTGGATCTCTCTCTGGGAAGCACTTTCTTCTCAAAGCATAAAATGCTGCTTTAAATATTTTTTTAATGTTTCAATGGTTGTTCAGGTTCTTTTTAAAGTATTATGTTTTCACTATATGGTCCTATTAAATCAACTTCATTATCACTAGAACTTCCTAACCAAAAACATTAAGAACTTTCTTATGCTTTCTCAAAAAGATGGAAGCTACTTGAGGAAAAAAAACCTACACAATGCGTGTAACAAAAGAATAAAAAAAAACAAAAAAAAACCCAAACGTGAAAATGCCAAAGAACTAAAGAAAGAACTGCAATAATAACTCAATTTTCTAACTAATCATCTAACTTGACTCTGTCAAAGACTTATCTTGCATTTTCATAGGGCAATAAAAACTCTGAATTAAGCTATAGGTGTTCAGTTTGCTTGCCTTAGCTTTACAGCACTCATTTTCATCCTTTCTACATGAAACCAGACAGTTGGATTTGTTTAAAAAAAATTATAACTAATTAAAAAAGAACCATGACTGTGTCCAGAATTAACAGCCTTACTCAACATAAAAATGGCAAAAAAAAATTTAAAATTGTTGAGTTATAATTTACATTATTAACAGTTACATTTTACAGTTTTTGTGTTCTTTTAAAAAACAACTTAATTTTTAAAAGAATAAAGAGAGACTAGTGACAGTAGAACAAATTTGAATAAAATATCCCTAATATTCACCAATTTGAATTTCATTCCTTGACATCTCTTCTATAAGCTGTTTAAATCCCATCAAAACAGTGCCTAACACTTTAGTCCTTTCCCATTTCTTTTTTTTTTTTATATAAAGAGATAAACATTGGTGCCATCAGAAAAAAATAAAATTAAACAAAATCAAAACAAGCTCTCCCCTCAAAGGTAATTACTTTTAAACCTTTCCAAAGCCTCACATAAGCAAAAAGACCACTCCAAAACACCCATAAGATTGAAACCCTGGACTTCAGGAGGGCTAACTTTGTCTCTTCAAAGACATACTTGGAGGAATGAATCCCTTAGGCTAAGACTCTAGGAGGCTGGGGGACCCAAGAAAGCTGGTTGACATTCAAACATCATTTCCTCCAAGCTCAAGACAGGTGAATTCCTTTCAGTAAAAAATCAAGTAAGAGGAGGCAGGAGACCAGCATGGATGAGCAAGGTGCTGCTGAAAAAATCTCAAGTGGAAGAATGAAGTTCACAGCATGTCAAAAAAGGGACCAGAGAAGAAAATTAGAGGAATGCTGTCAGGGTTTGTAGGGATGCAACAAGGAAGGCCAAGGCCCTCTTGGAATTAACTCTGGCCAAGGAAGTAATGGAGAACAAGAAGGGCTTCTTCAAATACATCAATGGTAAAAGGAAGACTAGGGAAAACGTGGGCCCACTGCAGAATGATGCAGGAGCCCTCGTGGCAGAGGATGCAGAGAAGGCAAAGTTACTGAATGCCTTCTTTGCTTTAGTCTTCACTGCTAAGAGCAGCCCTCAGGAAGTAAGAGTGAAAGTCTAGAAGGAGGAAGTCTCTCCACTGGTCATTGAGGTTTGGGTTAGAAATCACTTGCGTAAACTGAACACACACAAATCCATGGGCCCTGATGGGCTGCACCCATGAGAGCTGAGGGAGCTGGCTGATGTTGCTCTACCACTTTCTATCATTTTTGAAAGATCATGGAGAACAGGTGAGATGCCTGAGGACTGGAGGAAAGCCAATGTCACTCAGTCTTCAAAAAGGGCAAGAAGGAGAGCCATGGTAATTACAGACCAGTCTGCCTCACCTCCATCCCTGGAAAGGTAATGGAGCCGCTCATTCTAGAGATTATATCTCAGCCCATGGAAGAAAAGGAGGTTATCAAGAGTAGACAGCATGGCTTTACTAAAGGGAAGTCACATCTGACTAATCTGATAGCCTTCTATGATGGTGTGACTGAATAGGTGGATGCAGGGAGAGCAGTGGATGTTGTCCTCTCCTCCGCATCCCAAAGAGTGGGTCAGAACCTCTTCTCTACCATTCTTGTCCTCCAGGGACATAATGAAATCACGGACCAACATTGAAGTTAGCAGGAGAATAGCATTGCTCTGGAACAGAGAACATACAGAGAGTACAGTGTTTCCATCACTAGAGAATCAACAATATAGGAACAAGGAACTAAAGGTCTGAGCAGCAAATATTCCTGACCCTGTAAGTTACGTCACAAGTTTTGTGTTGATTCACAGGCAGACACTGAGGACTAAAAAGTAGGGTAGTGAGATTAATTTATAAATTAGAATGGAAAATAGCTCCTCAGCAGCCTAACAGCCACCAATTAATAAATGAAAATATACTATACAATGGTCTGAAGAAAGTCTTTAAGGAAAAAAATTACAAAGAATTCAAGAGTCAGACATTACAATATTCAACATAACTGACAGAACCTAAACACATATCCTATTTGGACCAAAATATTCTCAGATAAACAATCTCAGTACCAAATCTAATATGGTAGAAACACGTGACTGGTTACCATTGTGGAACAAAAATAAATAAATAAATACCCAATACACCACCATCCAAAGTTTTTCTTACATTTTTTAAATAGAAGAAAAAAATTCTCTACTTCCTGAGCCCAGCTTATTTTTCCCCCACATACCAAATACACACAACATCTTGAGAAAGGGAACAGGAACTCAGAAAAACATGCTATCTTTACTAGTAAGGCTGATTTTACTCTATTATTTAAAGCTCAAGCAGGAGATGGTTACAGTCTCTAGGTTTCTCCTCCACTTGAGTCATAATCAAAAAGCACTTAGCATGAATAAGAATGGACATGAAGTCACAACTAAATTTTAGTGAAGTCTCACTAAATTTGATGTTTCCTAATAGAAAATCTTTCCATAGTAATGATGTTGAACTACATTTAGTATTAGCATTTGTTAAAAAAAAAATATTAAATGGTTCAAATGCTCACCAGAAATTCCATAAATTCAATACCTAAGTAAAGCTTATAAGGACACAGCATTCAAACAGAAGAAACAAAAAAAAAGCCAAACAACAACAACAATTAAAAAACCAAAAAAAAAACCCGTTAAACAAAGAAAGGGATGCTTTTAATATCCCAAGCTACTTCAATACAGAGCTTGTACATACTGCTTTAGAAAGCAAGCTATCTGAAGAAAACAAGCCTTCTTTTCTGCTTATTTTTATTTTGCTCTTACCTCACATGCAAAATATTTCTATATCTCATATGCATCTGCTTCCAGAAAGCACCTGCTGCAGTTTGTTTGTACCCAAGTTATAAACTTCTCTTGCCCTACCAGCACTAACTTGGTTTACTTTCTCTGTCTAGAGGTCTGTTTTTAAACTTATACAAGCTTGATATTTACAAGAATTTCAACCCTTCTGCAATTTAGAGAATGCTGGTCAACAGAGTCAGCTGTTGTAGAATGACAGGTAAAAGCCTACAGCAGTATGACCACAAAGTCATACCCTGCTGCAATTCAGCTGTTATCTTACTGCTTATTCATGCAAAAGAAACATATTCCCTACCACTCTTATTTCAGCTATACACCTTGCGCTTGCCATAGTATCCTGACATAACAATCTATTTGGTCCTTATAAACCAGAACAGAAATGAAGCTACAAAACACATATTATTATAGTTTGATTTAGAGTGCCTAAATATGAAAAATTTATGTTTACATCTACTTAACTCTTGATACATTCTGTCCATTACTAACAAGTTTTCAGCTATGAGTATTATTAGCAGAAAAGATTTAAGAAGATAAATAAAAAGTTGCTCACAGTTGCTATTTCTTCAGTTTGTTCCTTGTTGTATTCTCTGTATTGTCCTAGCAAATGGTCAACATGCCTTAGATTTCTGTTGGTATCCTTGAAAAAAAGTTTGAGGAAGAAAAGTCAAAACCAAGACCGCCTGTAATTAAATATTACTGTTGTCTTTATTATTCTTAGTTTATAAGAGTAAATTGATAAGACAAGTGCTTTTTAAAGGGACTAAGAATTCAAAACCTCATTCAGGTAATGAGAATCTGAAGATGTACAGCACAGCTAAAGGGAAGGGAAAAAAAACAAAACCCACACTATCAATTACACTACAACAGTAAGGCCTCAGCTTCAAATAAAAATTTTGTAGAAAACATTTTTAATGCAAAGATCTTAACATTAAAGAAATGCAGACTCTATAATTTAAAACCATATTTTGTAAACAACCTGTAAAGTGCTTGCTAAAGTATGGATCTTCTCTGCAACTTCTTCAGCACCATAGTTCCGAGCTCTGTTGTGGGATGCTCTCAGAAGTGGCCGCCTTCCTATTCGACCCCTAAGAAAGTTGTCTGAGTCGCTGGATGAATCTGCCATTAGTGTCTTGAAACCTAGGCAGGAAGACCAGAAAAAATAATGAATGTTAAATCCTGATGGTAACCGAGCATTCTCTGATGTTCACAATATTCTCAAAACAACTTCATAGATTCAGACTATGTTTACATTAGCCTTTCTGGTTCAGGTCAGCAGGATGTACTTTTGAAGCAGATCTTCCAATTGCTCCTTTGTTATTACATTTGTTTACACCGTGAAGCAATGCCAAGATGCAAGACGCAGAGCCCATTATGATAGAACTAAATCAAAAGATGCACTCTCACTACTTCCAAGTGTTTAGTACCCAGGGTAAGGCCACAGCCCAAAGCAAATCCTCCCCCACAACATACAGCAGGGCTTTATCAATTGTTCTGCTCTGCAGAACCATGCCCTTTTACCTCACACTACTTGCTAAAATACATTGAGATTGGCCAGGGCCAATTAAACAAATAACCCCAACTAACTATCAGAAGCAAGTCTAAGAACCAGTATCTTAAAGACTTAAGGAGAATTGGAGATATTATAGAAAAAGGAAAATGCAGTCTCTTAAAAAGAAGGGAAAGGATATAAAACTGTGGCCAAGAAGTTATAGACCAATCAATTAAATTCAAATATGTGGAAAAAAATTAATATTTTAAGTTTACAACAAAAGATCTGTTCTCAAAGGAAAAAAAAAAACAAACCTATCCATTGACATCAAATCAATTGATTTGGTAATGAATACTTTAATTTACTACACAGGCAAGAAGCAATACAAGTCACCTTTCAAAAAAAAAAAAACAAACATCTTAGACACACATGGCATTCACAACTCTAAAGTAAAGAAACATGAACTGAATTAAACTTCCCTAAAATGGAAGTGAAACTGGGTATCAGGACTCACAGAGCAGTTAACAGAAATAGAGGTATCAAGCGAGAACCTAGAATGAATCCATTATATATATATATTCATTAAATGACACGATAATGTCATATAATATGTTTATTAAGTTTGCATCTGACACTATTTGCCCAACTGGACAAACACAGCAAATTAAAAAGATGCTGGTAGGAGAAAGAGGGGGAAAAAAGGCTATTTAAGAGCTTTAGCATTTCAAGTTAAACATGTATCAACAATATCATCTTCTAGAAAGAAAAAGCTACCATAGAAGATGTAAAAATAAGGGTAATTTTGTAAATTGTGAAATAGTATTTCTTTCACCCAATGTTAATTCAAACATAACCCAGATTACTATGTTGATGCTGAGGCAATTCACTGTACTAATATTCAAAAATGACTTCAGGCATAAAAAATACAGCTTGTGAGAAAAAAAATAGGGATTGCAGAGTCTTCAGAATGGCAAGGTAGAGGAGAGAAAATACAATAACAAGCATTAGACACAGGAAAATAAATTATTAAAAGCTATAGACAGCTATGACTGGTATAGGAAAGTCACATAGTAACCAATTAAAATTACAACCCTCAAAAGGTAGGTTAGATAGATGTTTTTTCTTGAACAATTACACACTGCAGAAGTTTGTCAAAAGGTCACAGAATCACCATCATCAGATCTGTGTTAACAGCATCTGTTGGGAAAGACTGAGACTACTTTGGGGAAGAGGAAATAGACCAGCAAACTCTTGAGCTCCCTCTGGTCCTGTAGTCAACACAAAAAAAGCCACAGTAAAGGTGTCATTCTTCTAGCTATTCGAGCAGAACTTGCCCAAATAAACCACGGATAAGATTCGATTCTTACATTGTACTTTATATAGAGGTAACATGATGTTTTTTCCAGAGCCTTGAATTTAGTTTTTAAAAGGTTGTAAATTTGTGTCCCCCAGACTTGGATAGAAACCTTTCAAATATGAAAGGAGAGTAAATCAACATGCCCAGTCTGTGCTCCAGTACACCAATATTCCTTACATTTTCTGCAGTGATGAATTTATCTCATCTTCCCTTATCTCACTAAAGCACATTTTTACTGCCAGTATCATAATTCACTATTCCAGTGCATCTCACTCTAGTCAGATGAAATGAAGTCGAAATTAGGTTGAGAAAGCATAAATAGTGAGCACTGGGAAACAGGAAATATGGAATGTTTAGAGAAAAACAGAAGAAATAAAACACCAGTAGAAAACCAACAGGAAATAATATTTTTTACCACAATTCAGTACAAAGAACTCCGAACGACTTACTCTGTCCTGCAGGTTACTACATGAAGCTGTATTTTCCCCTCAGTCCTTACTAGAACCTCATACTGACATCAGCAAGATCCATATTCCAGCACACAGACCACAGGTATCACAGATAAGCATGAAATAAAACTTCTCCAAAACAAGTTTGGCATCACTTGTTCTAGACTAATTTCAAATTCCTTCTATAACTGCAGTGTCAGTTCTCTGGGCTAAAACAACTCTTTCTGATCTTACCAAGTGTGACAAGCAGCACAGTCATTTAAAACCCAACAAGCAACTGTTTTGGTGACCAATTTCCTCCAAGCTTAACACAGGTTTTCAGTTTCAAAGCATTTTGTGAAAACATATTTAAGACACCAAGTAAAGGGGAGACCCTATTAATGGCCATAGTAAGAATGAAGCACAAGATCAGCTTTACTAAGGCTCAAAAACTCAACCTTGAAATAATAATCCACAAAAATCTAGTCTTCATCTACTCTTGGACCTATGTACCAGTATATTTTGACTGACTGTTATCATTATTACATTCAATTTTAATGATCATAGCAAATGGTTGACAAATTGTACCTGTCATATATTATGTAAATAATAAATGCTGTTTTCACAACTTAGATTCTTCAGAAGTCCATTCACAGTTTCATAGGAAGCAAATCTCTTTTCCTCCCAAAGTGGGGAGAAAAGCATATGTTGTATTTACTCTGTAAGTAGAATACTTCCATGGAGAGATAGAAGGCTAACCTTACATTATGCAATTCATATACCTTTGTCGGCGAGTCAAACAGCTCCAAATGAAAGATTGGGCTTAACTCTTAATTCCGCCAAGTCACATTTCTTCCTGAAAGCTGAGAGCATAAAAATAACATCACTTAAGACATTATCAGTTTCACATTACTGAAAGAAGGCTTTTGAAGGATATCTGAGTAGACAGAGAAATTAACAAGACATGTAAAACCATTCAAATATTAGAAAGATTTTTAACTCATTTCCAGAAGAAATGGTGTAAGTCATCAGAATTCCAAAGGTTAGTTACTGCATCTCAGCTGATGGGAACTGAATTGTTAAGAATGCTTCAAAATCTTTTGGAAGCAGGCCTCTGAACACATACCTCTAGTTAGACAAGTATGGCAACCTGTAATATCAGAAAAGAGATAAGCACTGAAAAAAAAATAATTAAAAACATCATCCTGAGAACTGTCCCAACCATAACACTCCCAACTGCTGAGATGCTGACACTAGAGAAAACAAAAGGAAAAGCCAGTTATCACTTTTTCCAAAAACCTAGACTGATTTCAGCACACGATCACACCACCTACTTGACAGTAAGAGTCATTTGTCTTTTACTGTTTTCTAGTCTACTCAAACAGATTATAACCTTTCTTGTACTGAGGAAAAAATTCAATGCTCAGTATTTTCCTTCCCTGTAGAAAACAGTGTTTCAGTTTCACTGAGAAATTTCTTGTTACAAGATCTTAAAGGTAAAGCAAACATGAAGAAAATGAAAAACATGTTGAAACTGACAGTTTCAACAGCAAGTTTGCCAGTTCAAGTACACAAAAGATGAATTCAGTATACACAAACTGATAATGTGTCAAGTGTTTTTATTTGTTTAGCTCCATACTAACTAATCTATCACCAGGTAACTAACAGTGTTAAAGGCATATTTGAAGCCTTACAGCTAAGCTTGAGCATGACCAAAAAAATTTCCCTTCCCAAAAGGGACAACTTGACACCTAAAATGTCCTTTCCTTCCGTATCTCTGACTGAGCTAGGAGAGGTTTTCAAAAAGTCAGGGAGGTGATCCAACTTGTTGACATTTCAGCTTCATGCTTTCAGGCACCCAGTACTACATTTTATTGTCAACTTGTGACACCACGTTGCCAGTGCTCTTCAGCACCACGGCACAGAAAACGGTTCCTCCATACTGTTCACAAGCTCAGCTAATGACCTCTGCAAATCCTCCTCCCGCCGTTTACTAACATTCCACCTCATCTCTGAGGGTCTCCTGGATCTTTTGCCCCGCACAGGACCGTGAAGCCCCCAGAGCAGCGGGACAACCCCAGAACGCCGCCGGCACGTCGACGGCCGGGCCTCTGCCAGGCCCGTGGGCTGCCTCGGGTGCCGTCGCGGCCCGTAAGTAACCCCGCGGCCGCCGCCCTCTACCCCGCCCGTTGCTGCTCCGGCCGCCGCCGCCGCTCACCTCAGCGCTCGCCCTCCCGCCAGCCCCGAGCAGCAGCGCAGTCCCTTCCCGCGGCCCCAGTCCTCACCGCACAGCAGCTGCGGGAGGACGCCCCACCTCTCCCAGACGAAACCGACCCTTCCCCAGGCACGCCCAGCAGCCCTACACATCCGCCCACCTCGCCGCTATGGCAACTTGAACTAACCGCCCTGCCACAAACTGCCAGGGCCGCCTTCCGGGCTCTGCAGACCGCCCCGCAAGGCTCTGTGGGACAGGTAGTCCACGAGCGACAAGCCCGCTATGGGAATGAATGGGAGAAGGACTCCAACTCCCAGGAGGCTTTGCATCCGCGACGAGCGGAGCGCGCCTGCCGGAGCGGTAACGGAAGGGCAGGCCCCTCCCTGCGGGGAAGTTGTTTCTCCTCCAGCGGCAGCTGCCGAGGGCTGTTGGGCGGGAGTGGGCGCGGCTCCCGTGCACAGCATCAGGCACGCAGCTTGCTTGGAGGGGACCTGCAGAATCATGAAGTCCCATCACGAACCCAGTGGTGCCAGGTCACCGCTAAACCATGTCACCAAGCACCACATCTGCACGTCTTTTAAACATCTTCAGGGATGGTGACTCCACCCCTTCCCTGGGCAGCCTGTTCCAGGGCTTGACAACCGTTTTGGGGAGGGCATTTTTGCTAATAACCAATGTTAGCTTGCCCTGGTGCAGCTTGAGGCCATTCCCTCTTATCCTACTCCCTACCTGGGAGAACAGACCGTCTCTCACCTCACTATGACCTCCTTTCAGGTAGCTGTGCAGTTGTATGCCGGTGTTTATAAAAAATCTTCAAAAAGATAAACGTTTACAAAATTCACATTGACATTTACAAACACTACAGTTCAAAAAAAAACCATGTAGAGCAGAAATAAAAGCTGTTGCCTTGGCAAACAGGTGTTTACATTCTTCTTGTGAGGAAGACTGGGCACCTGTCTGATCCACTGGGAAAAGGACTGTGAGCTACTCAGAGCAGTTGTTTCTTTTACAAGGGAGACATCTCCACTCCCGTACCTTGACTGTCTCATTTCTTTAAGCCAGGCACCTCCCTATTCACAAGTGTTGTATCTATTACACTTCCGTGCAGTAAGAATGACCAAATATTACACTGGTCCTGAATCTTCCTGAGCTCTCTGAGGAATTTCCTCTCCTCCCAGTTTTGCAACTGGCAGCAGGCTTGCTCCTCTATAGATGCCCAGAATTCATCCTCGAGCTTTCATTGAGCCCTAGTAGCCTCTCTCAGGCCAACACAGAGGGAATGAAGGGGAATGGAGTGTGTCCTGGATGTGGCTGGTGCATATATGAAAAATGTATTTTCATCTGTGATGAGTGTGAGCACATCTGGCTCGCTATCAACACCATGTACCAATGGAAGATTATGTCAATGCCTGAGACTGACAAACTGTGCACAACAACTGCTCCTAAAGACCACACTAACCATGCATATGCATACATGAAAGTAGCTAGTCAGCAAGCAGCACTTGCTGTGTATATGTATATTGGTCTAATGCTGTAACAGAAGGAAGCAGGTGCTTCCAGTGCTTCAGACAGCTATTTTTGTACACAGCTACATTGTCAACTGCAGCATTACCATAAAGATAGTAACTCTTTCAAATATGCATATGAAATAACACTTAGCTCGCTGACTAATCCATGGTTTTCCCATCCTCATGAAGCTGAGGCTTGCTTGGTATAAAAAGTGAAAGACACTTAGAGAAAACCTGTAAGCAGGCATATGTGCCAAGACTCCTGGACTGCATGTATCTTTGCTGAAAAATTTCCAAACCATCAAGATCCCACCTCTCCCAGAAGAGAAGACAGAAGCAGGCCAGTAATGTTTTCAGATTTGGTTGATTCAGTGAACACCAGTGTAAGGTAACAAACTGATAAAAGCTCACTGTGGTTTTTTGCACAACATATTTAGCGCAAACTTTTGATGTCTTCTGTTCCCTTCAAAATTCAGGGAATGAGAGAGGGAACAGGTAAGTGCAATAGGGTTGTTGGTGAGGGTTGTTAATTTACTAGTGTGATGATCTTGATTTCCAGACTAGATGGACACAGTAGGGTTGAAGAGTTTTTTTGCACCTTTCTTTAGAGTAGGGGGAGGGTAAAGATTTGTGTGCATGTATGTGTCACCATGTCCATATAGGAACATAAAAAAATTCCACACTGGTCCATTTAGAGAGAGCACATGAACCTGGCTACTTTCTATGATCTACTCTTTCTGTGAACTGCTCGCTAGTTTCCTCCATCATCCACATTTTTCATGTCAGAGGACATTTGTAAGAGAACTGTTTCCTTTGCTATCTGTTTACAAGGCTATAGCTCCAAAATTTGAATAAACCTGTCTGCTTCTCCAACCTACTGGAAAGGATTTCTCGAAGTTTACTTCTGGATGTGTGAAAAAGTGCTATCTTTCTACTCTATGGCTGCATAATTTAAGGGCCTGTGCTGAAAGCTGTGCCACAAGCTGATTGAAAATCTAAGTAAACTGTATCTAAAGTTCTGATGACCGCTTCAGAAGACTTCCAAAATTTATGAGGAATATCTGTCTTTCAAAAAAGCTGTTTTGATCCTTTCTCCAAAGAACTTACTTATACATCCATCCATTAATTTTATTCTTTATTATAGTTTCTACTAATGTACCCACTACAGATGTCAGAGATGAAACTGTATTCTTTGATTCTGGATTCTGTAATCTGTACTCTCTGAACCTGAAATTCCTTTATTTTTCCTTAGAAAAATGGCCGTATGTATATTTAACCTTTATTAAATATTTGCATAATACTGATTAGTCCTCTGGTACAAAAGGGTGTTAATTGAGAAGTACACCACAGTTATTAGTTCTGCTATTTCAATTACCAAGTAAACAAGATTTTGACTAGCTATTTTTCTCAAGTTAAATTTATCTGTCCACAAAGAAATACCAGTCAGAGAATACCTGCAAGCTCTTCTACAGAAAGCATAGAAACAAAACATCATTCAGTTTTGGGTTATGGCTTTATCTCCTCTACATGCTCCTTTTATAAGGTAATTCATTTACCAGTCTCGTAGACTCTCTAAGTATTCCTTGCTTTGTTGCATTCCAAAAGAGATTATTATTTTTTGGTTTTCATAAGTTGTTCCTCCACTACTTTTAAGCTCATTTTACTGCATTTTACATTTAGCCTGCTAGCATTTGAAAGAACACTTTGTGTTCTACCCTAAAACATGACATTAAAAGAATTCTTTCTGAAGAATGATTTCTTGCTTTCAATGTCTGACCTCATCCCAATGTTAACAACACCAGCTTTCTTATGCCCTTCCCAAAGCTTTATTTACTAGGTATGCCCTTCAAGTTTTGTGTCCTTAAATATTCACATTTGTGAATATTATTCACAATAAATATATAAGTATTTCCTTGTATGCCCCTTTTAGCATTTTTAACAAGTGTATTCATATTTCTGTAATTATCTTTTTTGAAGCTAAACAGTACTGTGATGAATATTTTTTTGTTTACTTTCATCATAAAGATGTTACATATAAATGCATAGGATTGCTAAAGAACATCTCTTCAGTTTGGAATGAGTATGCATGAGAAATTAATGATTTGACTATGCATACTATACTATACTATACTAGACATACTTCTAAAGAAGTGGTTTAACTTCACAAGCACAGAACACTTTCAAGTTATTATATGAAATCAAAAGTATATATCCCAGCATTATGTTATCTAAAGTCCTGTATTGACACATCACTAGACAGTGCTTGCAATCAGGGAGGCCAGCACAGTCTTACTACTTAAGACTAGTGCTGCATGATTAATGCTATTGTGCCCCTCAGCTCATCATTTAAGGATGATAATTTTTTTAAAAGGGAAAGATTATTATGAGCTACTTTACTATATATAAGTAAATGTATAGGGACACAGACCTTAAAGGTGGAAAATCCACATCTGTCTGAATATAAGGAAACACTTTTTAATTGTGAGGGTGACCAAGCACTGGCACAGGTTGTTTCTGAGACAACAGAGACCTCAGGCTTTAGAATCATAAAGTCATAGAATCATTGAATGCCTTGGGTTGTAAGGGACCTTTAAAGTTCATCTAGTCCAAACCCCTGCAGTAAGCAGGGATATTTTTAACATTACAAGGCTTAACACAACAGTACCTCCTATTTAGACTTAAGCCAATGGGATATTTCAATTTTCATGGCTTTTTAATGAAATAAAACAAAAGGAGAAGCACAAGAGTGCATCCATAGAACCACAGAACTCTATAACTACCTGTTCTTGAACTTGATGATAAATTGGTTGTATAGACATGTATGTTCAAGAACCTGGAATAACATTCTTTCATGTAGCTATTCAAACACTTGGTCTGATGAGTGGTGAAGTACCGAAACAGCATGTCTGCTGTAATTTTTTTTGACAGACCAGAAATTATTTCAGATACAGACATAGAAACAGGTAGGAACTGGCATATTTTACAAGTGCTTAGAGTGGCTAAACATGTTGATTTACCAGAAGGAATAACTCAAGCCTTTATTCTACTCTTTACTAAATTATTTTTCCAGTTTGGACACTTCTTCATGTTACAATATTTAACTGTTAATACCTAGTAATCCCTTAAGACATTTATGTGGAACATTAGTTAGAACTAATTTCTTCTTTTTCAGAAGCTGTTGTGGTTTATCTGATTTGTGAATAAACCGTATATGAAGTGCAAGGATACCTGAGATACCATACTGAATCTGGCAGGTGAAAATAACATCACTTCTTTAAGAATAAAAACAATGGAATTCTGAGCATTGCAGTGCTTGGTATGATGAGCAACTGTGTCTGTCATTAGAGGGAGTGTCTGTAACAGTGGAAAAATAATGCATGTGACTTTTTGCCATGTTTAAATTAATAGGAACCTGCAGGGGTCTTTGAAAAAAAGCACCAGGAAAAAAAAATAATCTACAACATACTGCAAATAAAGAAGTGAATTTTCTCTCCTATTTGCTTACTGGGATCAGAGCATACGCCATATTAATTGATTAAAAGTGTTTCATTTCATTATCCTCAGGGCATACAGGATTTTGAAAGTCTGTTCTTAGAATAATGTTTATAGTTGTGAATGTACACATATCGGTGACACTTTTAATCCGTTAACATTTGTTGTATATATATAACAGGAACAATTACTAATATTCTACACAGGGTGGAAAGTTGATAGTCACTCTAAGCTGCTAGATGCCATCACTTTTCAGAACTAACGTTGTCAGAACTACTGATTTTTTGCTCTTTTTTTACAGCCTACAATACCTGTAGCCTTAACTAAGCTAAGCAACTGTGTTCCATCATTCCTTCAATACAGGTCATGTTTCTAAACCTGTTCTACTTACTATCCTGCGAATAATTCTCATTTTGTCTACTTCTTTCTTGAAAGACAAAGTATTTCAAACAACTCTATAAATGAAAATCAAGTGAGATAATTGCACAATGTTCCCATTTTTTTCATCCATGCAGGGTGTGTCTTATTGCATGTAGTTCCTTGTGATTTTCTCTTCTGAATTTGTCAGCTCTCATTGCTGATGTTCCTGGCTCAGAGTATGCAGGCCAACACTCAAAGCCCAGGACGCAGTGCTTCCAGACCAGGAGCTCCTCCCAGTCTGAAGTAGCGTGTTCTGTCCTGTTTACTTCAAGGCTATCAGGCCTTGAACAAGAGAAGGCCCTTGCTTCTCTCATTCAAGTTTCAAGCCCAGAAACAATATATTAAGCTGTTCTCATTTATTTTGAAACCTGCTCAGAACACCTATAACTTTAGTATCAGCCTTGCTATTTTTTTTTTGTCTGTGGTCTTTTATAGCTGCCATTTTTGATCGCTTAGAAACAGCTAGGAAGATATTTACTCCTTCCATTATCATTTTCTGGACTGCCACTGCTGCCAGAGAGCAGCTGACATGCCAAAGCTTCTAACATCAGTATCTATGTGTATACTGTTTGCTATTTTTTTTTGGTCTGTGGTCTTTTATAGCTGCCATTTTTGATCTCTTAGAAACAGCTAGGAAGATATTTACTCCTTCCATTAGCATTTTCTGGACTGCCACTGCTGCCAGAGAGCAGCTGACATGCCAAAGCTTCTAATATCAGTATCTATGTGTATACTGTTTTTCCTAATAAATCAAAGGTAGTTCAAAATACTTTGTCTGCAGTGAAAGAGAAATGAAATAAATTGCCCTTCTAGTTGAAGAGCCTGAAAAAAAATTACTGTGGAGTAGCTAAAGCAAGGTAGCGTATTAGTAAAGGTAAGTAGCATAAGGATAACTTTAGTACACCAAATGAATGAGTATGATTTGGTTTATGAAAACCCACTGAAATGACTCAAATCTTGGGACTACTTATCTGAGCACCAGTGAGATTATTATTCTTTGCTTAGTCCACACACAGTCATACATAAAAAGTAATGCTGAAGTCAGAATAAAAGGAGGGGAGAGGGCGATTGCAAGGGGGTACATGGAGGAAGTTGCAACACATCACCCCAGCAGCACTGCCATTAAAGAGGGGACCACATCCCTAGTCTATTCCTGTTAACCAGGCCATGTTGTTGAAAGTACAGACTCCTCTGTTGTGCTCCAAGTCATATTAGGTAGTCAGGATTGGTTGTGAGAAAACAGAGATTAAGCTGGAAGAGGATTTTTATGCTGCTATTCAAAGCTGACAAGCTGTCTCTGGACAGTGTCAGGAAATGTTTTTTGCTGGTTGAAACAACTATAGCTTGTTCCCACTGCCTGAAAATCAGGTGTAGAAAAGGCTCATGAGAGCTAAGAAACTTGGTCCAAAAAAAGACAGCATTTCCTTTGGTTATACATTTGTTTTGCTAGATGGCATTGTATACTCTGTGTCAACCAAAGCCAAAAGGAACTGAAATTTTAATGTCCTGTTGCTAATACAGCATGCAGTGTTCCCAGGACAAACTGGATACTTTGTCAGTAAGAACAAGAAAGCCAGTGAAGAATTTTCATATCCTGGGAAAACACCATAGGAAGCTGTATCATTGTCTGAATTTTGTAACACATAGCACATTAGGTGAAGTTCATTAAATGTCTGCTTACTCCCTTTGGATAGAGGACCCAAGGCAAGCCTAACACCACTAAACTGAGTATTGTTTAGTCACTGAGCTATCTGCATTTCATTTTTTAGAAATTATGGCCATGTGACTACAGGGGTATAGATCATGGAAACCAGAACAGCATGAGAGGAAAGAAGATAAGTCCTGAAGATCCCAGCATGTGCCTCCCTGTAGGACGTGTGGGCACAGAGATGGTGTTTCTGGGAAGGATCAGTGGGACTGTATGGAGAACACAGTAAGGAACCCTGAGCTTCCACCACAATCTTGGTCTCCATCCTTAGAAACTGCCCTCAGAGATAGTAAGACTTTGGAGTATTATGAAATGATACAGTTGTGTCCCACAGCTGATAACAATGGATGGATGAGAATGTGTGTCTTGCCTATGATCTTCAAAGCAGGAAGAAAGGCCATGCCTCGCAAATGCCAGGCAATATTACCCTGGATGTCTTGTACAACAACGAGGGTATACATCAACCAGTACACTGTTTTGCAGATTGTAGCAACTGTGGTAATGTTGCACTTGCTGACCCCAAATTACTATGCTCTGCAGGATATAGTGTGGCTAGTTTCTGCCAGGAACAGGATGGGATAGCAGCCTAGAAATAAGTGTGCTTCTACCCTAAGAACCAGTACTAGCTTTTGGCTTTCTTCTTCATGAAATTTGTCATTAGTCCTTGGCTGGGAAAGACCATGATCGCACTGCAAAGAGGTGGCAAGCCTGAACACACTGGTAGCAGCTTCTACCAACCTAGTCTGGTTTACGCTGTACTGGAGTCTACCTTAGCACGGACCAAAGTGGTGAACAGTTATAGAGCTCCATGTCTGGCTTGACAACATTGAGTCACAACTTTTGCCTTGCCTGAGCCTCAGTAGAGTGTGCAGCTCCCTTGTCATTGACCTTGAAATTCAGTGATCTGCCTGGCTTCGTTTTTATTTATTCAGATTGTTAGGGACACCAAAAACTGCTGGTGGGTGGTGTCTCTTAGGGCTGCAGGGTAAGTTACACATAGGAGGAGGGTGCCAGAAATATATGACTGAGTGGGACACAGGACAGACAGTATTCTCAAAGGAATTCCATGCATACAGTATAAAGTTGTCTAGGGCACTCCGTGGTGGGTGCTTCATCTTATCCACTCCCTGGGACACCCCTAAGGATACCCCTATCCTAAAAAGGAGTAAATATATCTTATGGGATTCCTCACGCAAGATCAAAGCATTAAAATATGCCTGCAAGATCAGGATTTATGTTGTGTTTCTTTATGGGCATAGTATTATTCACTCACCTTAAAAAGATATGTTCAGGGCATTAATTATATTTAGGAAACACATACTAATGAACTGACTTAAATTACTTTTAAAGAGTTATATCAAAATAATATCTGATATATTGTACTTGTAACGTTTGGACAACTGATCTAGCTGGAAGTGAACTAGTTATCCAAGAAAACTGTGTTCTAATTTTTTACTGTGAGTAGGGTTTTTTTTTTTGTCGCTTCCCAAGACATATTTACAGACATATTTTTTGACATTTTTTCTTTTGTACTTACACATGAACAAAATCTACATGCTGGAGAAAACACTGGCATTTAGTTTAAAAAAAAAAAGTTAAAGGAATTGAATCAAAGTATTAAAAAGCTTTCTTTACTGATTCATTGAATTAAACAATAATGTATCTTTTTCCTCTCACTACTTTAAAATATTCTTAGCAAGAGTATCTCTTGTTTATGAAGAAAGACAGATTTAAATGACTGTTAACCACATTTTATCTTCTACTATATCTATCAGACACAGATATGTCCCTAACAGAGTAGGTTGCTACTTCAAGTGACAATAATTCCACCTCATTTCTCCCAAGGTTCGTTTTTTTTCCTACCTTTTTTCTTTGGTGAAACCTTTTTATCTTTTCTGATAATGTGGTAAATGTTACTCTCTCCTTTTCATTTTGATCTCCTTTATAGTGTGATTTTCAAAACCACTCTTGACTTTCCAGTGCTTTTTTTTTAACTGCTTTGCATTTTGTGCGTGTCTGCTTTGCAGTCAGTGAACTTTTACTCGGTGTAAAGATCTGGTTTAACTTCACTGCTTCTACAGGTGAGTTAGTATTGCGCTTACACAGCTCCCTCCCTTCTGCAAAGATGCTTACAGAAACATTCCGGGAAAGACGTCGCGACGCTGCGTTTGAAAACGTCTCGGCGGGCTCGTCCCGCTGCCGGCACGGAGCCGGAGTCCAGCTTCGTACCCAGCAGCTCTTGCCCGGCCGCCCGCCGCGGCTCGGTTTGGCTCGGCTAGGTTGGGCTGGGCAGGGAGCCCACTCGCCCCCGCAGTCCCGGCCGCTGTCGGCAGGTGGTCCCGGCGCCCCGCGGCTGCGCTGGGACCCGCCGGGCTGCGGGCGGGAGCGCGGGGAGCGGCGCTGCCCGGGTGGCGGGGTCCCGGGCGCCGCGGCCGGGCGCGGGGCTTGCGGCGCTGCCCCGCGGCGGTGAGCGCTGGGGCACGGGCGCTGCCGGGGGACGGACACGGGGTACCCCGCTGGAGGGCTGCCGAGGAGCAGAGGGGACAGGTCCGTGCTGGGCGGGCAGCAGCAGGGAGGGATGGCCGGCGGGGTGGGCGCGGGGGTCGGAGCGAGGAGATGGAGCCTGACCGAAGGAGGGAGCGCGCAGGGTTTGCTGAGATCTTTCCTTTCCCCGCGTAGGGAGGAGGCGGTGTTGTCCAGCAAAGGTGCCGCCTCTCCCGAGCAGCTTCTCCCGGCGGGGCAGCGTCGTCTGCCCGTGCAGCTGTGGTCTCCCTTCTCGCAGAAGCGAGGGGCAGAGCAGGAGCGGGCGGCGGAAGATGCTGTACCTTCCAGTAGCCTTCCAGCTGCTGCTGGTGCTGGTGCTGTGCAGCCAGAGCACAGAGAGGTGTCCTTCAGCCTTCTGCGAGTGTTACGACTGGGATGACTACAAAATCACCTGCAGGGACATACACTTCATTCCCAGCCTTCCGGAGGACACCCAGACCCTGTGAGTAGATTGGGATTGGGATGGTTTAGGGGAGGCTCCAGCCCGTTGTGAGTATTCCTATTTTGCAAGCAGATGCTCTGAGCGAATATCCTGTGAGATGTGGAAGGGAAGTGGTGAGGGGGGCAGTGCTGTAATTTACCTGGGCAGTATATGTCCAGACTCTGTGTAACAGGCAATGTCCAGACCGTGTGTGTTAGGGAGATGTAGGAAAAGTGACTTTCAAGCCTTAAACAGATGTGAAGAGATGATTGTCTGTCTGGCCTTAAAAGTTCTGTGTAGGGTATGGGAAAATTAGTCATTGGGCTGTTTGTGGGCAAACTGAGCGGAAGGCTGGATTCTGTATGGCATGTGCCTAGGAAGTGAGGGGAAGAAAGGATAGATCAAACACAGTTTAGCAATTAAAAATAAAGAATTGGAATTGGAGCTGCTACTTTGCAAACAGTTCCATGAAAGCTTCTGTGCACTTTTAGCTTCTTTGCCAAAACCCAACAAAAAGAATCTGTGGGAACTGAGAATCCCAATATGCTGCCTGAGAAATGAAGTACTTCAGATAAACAAAAGCATGGAGCATGGGTAGAGCAGCAAATTTGGAGCCTGCCAAAGTGATAGAGAAATTCAAGTACCCAAACCTTAAGTTGGTACCATTACAGGCAGTATAGAGTGTCTTGTGTAGGTTCCTGCTGTCAGTCCAGAAAAGTGTCCTGTACCATATGTCAGCCCCATAAAGATATCAGATAAACTAGGCAAAATGAAATGGCACCAGTAAGTTAAGCAGCTGAATCACTCCTGGCTTTTACTTTGTATTCTAAGGCACCAAATGTTTCTAGTCTCCAAGGGAAGATTCATTTGTAAATAGATTACTTTCTCATAAAATAAACACACTCAAACTCAGTTGATTTAACTGCAAGATAAAATGAGAACAGATTGATTCATTTATGTCTTGATAATGATTCTTGGGACTTGATTTGAAAATATGAGCCATGAAGTCATTTGAACTTATTGGAATGAACTTCTCAAGATTTTTTAACACCTGAAAGTAAAGGTTTAGCAAATAGATCACTTTTGTGTAATGAGAGAGGAAAAAAAAAGATTTACTTCCATTATTTATGTATGGCTTTTTCTTGGATGATTAGACTGCAGTATTTCAGTTGATAAATTTTTTAATTATACAGGTCTTGGTTTGGTTATTATACTTTTGTATATATGGTTCATTTAGTCTGAAATTGCATTAATGTTACTGTATGTAAAATGTAGTAGGCTCTTTGAAATCTGCCATGAAAAGGTAGAAAATAAAGCAGTTTCAGTTTATAGGAGAAATATGCCTTTGTAAAGGCATTTAGAATAGTTAATAGAAACAGTGAGATCACATAATAGAATTGGATACTTTCCTTGAAAAACACTAGTATGATGGCTGAGTAGTACCTCTCTACAGACAGCTTCACAAATAAACCACTTTGGCTGCTGGAGTTCTAGTGTTGTAATGGGGGCTCTAAGATCAAAAGCTACTTTTTAAAAGACAAAATCACTCAGTGAAAATCTTATTTCTGTGGAAAAAGTAGTTAAAAACAACTGAGAACTTTTTTTTCAGTTTATTTTGGCTGTATTTTAATCATCTGTACCAACTGGCGTGACCACTGCAAACTTCTCAAGAAGTGTACTCCCTACCATAGTCATTATAAGACCAGGGGAAAAAAAAAAAATACAGTCCAGGTAATAAAAATTATGATTTTATAGTGTGTTAGAAAAGGTAGAACATGCACTGTATAGCCTGTTTGATTTGAAAAAAAAAAAAAAAAAGGTAAAATTCTCTAAGAAAATAAGGAAGTCGGAGCTCTTTTCACACAAAAAAAAAAAAAAAAAAAATTACCTCAGTTTGCAGTTTTCTCTGTGGATGAGGTGTATATATTTTCCTTTTGTGATATTATTTGAATTGCTGAAGTCTGATGACTCTATCTACTTCTGTAGTTCCTTGCTCTTGAAAATGACTTAATCTTTCTTTCCCTCCATATGTTAAAGGGGATTCATAACAGTTACTTGTATTTGTTTTTTCTTAAGAGTGCTTTCAGCTGCTTCAGACTGACTGACTTGTACATGGAGGATAAAATAGCACAAAGAGTTTTCCTGAGAGATTGTAAGGTGTGTGTCCCTTCTTCCATCATGTTTTGCATCCTTCTTCCTTATAACTGGCAACAGTTCTGAATTAAAGACAAAAGATTCCAAAATAATTTAAGTTTCTGTTAACTTTAAGAACAAATGAATCCTTCTTCAAAGTGAAGTGTGTAGCTGTGCATATCTGCACATTATATGTTGAAAATCCCTATAATTTTCCCAGAATCCATCTATTTTGTTACTTTAGGTAAAGAAAATTTGCTTCTCGGTGGTTATGCGTTGAACCTCAAGACTGACGATTTTAAAACTTTCGCAATATGGCTATTCAGTTTTGTAAGGTTTGTAAAGCTAAGTGACTGGTTAGTCCAGGAACACTTTGCCAGCTTTTGGACACGATGAGCTCTTTTCAGTGCACTGGATCTTGAAACTCCAATTAAAGTTTCAGTCTGATTATTCAGTCAGGACTGTTCTCATTTCTCTACCCTACTTTAAGAGAGTGGTGTAAGCCTTTCTTTAACAAGCGATGCTTATAAGAAATTGCAAAACAATGTTTATTTTCAAACTCTTTCAGTGTCGTGAACTTCAGCCAGGAAAGTGTGTTTGTTTTAAACTTTTTTTAATGTATTTGTTCAAGTATTGTTAGTGCAGGTGCTTATCTAGAATTCCTGAGTGCATACATATTGTTCTTGGAGATGCTTTTTTTCCAATACAAGATTATTTTATTTTTAGCTTTAGGTTTTTTTCCTTTTCTAAGGAGTAAACAAAATAAGTAGAAAGAAAAAGGTTTTGTGTATTACATGCAAACTTTTTCTTCCCTGAAGTTAAGAATTATGTACTTAAACCATACTATGGTAGGAAAGCGGTTCTAAGTGGTATTGAAATACAGGACAAAAAAAAGTATGAAGTTAGGTATAAATAATTTTGTCATATCTATAATATTTTTCCTCCCTCTCCCTGCACAGCTGACACCCTGACCCAGTCTGTTGCCATTTTACCCCTGCCTGGCCCTCCTTTGCTTCTGCCTCTGCCTATCCTTGACTCCACTCCTTCATGCTGTGGCAGTGGCACTACATGCATGGCACTGAGGGGATCCCTGTCCCAACCCCTTGGCTGGCAGTGCTTTTCTCTTTAACCAGCACAGTGCTGGAGTAGAGCAATGGTTGGTGCTGTAACCTCCTCCATGTTTGGTGAAACGTGACAGATAAATAGACACAAAACCAGTACAATCTTTAAGAACATGCTCTTTACATGAGGTAATAAGCTACAATTCTGCATCTGCTTCAGGATATTGGCTGTAGATAGGATACTGCTTTTTGATAAACACAAGGTAACTCACTCCTCAGATGCAAGGACCCCTGACGTATGTCATATTTACTATATTGGTAAGGGTGAGAATGCGGATAACAAGATGTAGTGATTTATTTGGTCTTTTTATTTCCCCATGCTGTTGTCAGCTTTTGATGAAAGAGATATGGAAACTGTAAAATATTTTACACATATACAATATGATATTTAGAACTAGCAATGATATGTCAAATATTCATAAATACTTGATAAAAATATTTTTTTAACTGGAGAACAATATACATAGGGACTTAACAGTTTTACCTGTAATAAATGCGTCACAGGCATCCACAACTTTTATATGCTTACAGAGTAGTTAAGAGCATTTAGAGTTCACAGAAGCTACGAGTAAAACCAAAGGACATGATGTGTCTAATTCATATTGAAAATTAAACTGATTTAAAGTATTTGTCTCCAATTCTTATTCTTAGGAATGGTCTGAAATTCAGAGACATTCTGACTTCAGGTAGTTCTATCATGAGCTTTTTATAGACTTCATTGCTTCAGTATTAAGTATAGAGCTTTATAAATACATGTTCGTAAATAACTTTGCAACATAAGCAAATAATTATTATCCTTATTTTAATTATGAAGTACTGAGAACCTAAAAGAACAGGAAGAACACTGGCATGGTTAAAAAAAACAACTGAAGGAAGCTATTAGGGCATCCTTCAGAAAATGGAAGTCATGTACAAATGAATAAATCTTTGGAAACTTGACGTAATACAGTACAAAAATATTTTGAAGTGAAACTTGTAATATAAAAACTCAGTATAGTCTTTAAAACACAACAGAGGTTAAGTCTGAACAATTTATATCAGACTGCAGTGTTAACATGAAGCTTGTTTGAAACAAACTGAAAAATTGAACAGAATTAAATTTTCTGAGACATATAATACTTTTGTGTAAGAGTTCCAAAGATATTAAAGTATTAAATTCATGTATAACCTACTGTAGTATGTAACTTGCCATTTAAATCAGCCGCAGTGACAGAGGAATGGAAGGCCACAAACGTAGCACAATTCTTTTAAAAAAAGTGCTTTAGCGAATACCTTGGGAACTATACGTTGGTAGGTCTGTCTTCTTTGGAAAATTATGAAGAATAGGAAGGAATCAATACATTTTTCTTAAAGGGAAAGCTATCCTCACAAATATACTGTCCAGGTCTTGCTGATTGGTAGCCTTCTGGTGTGTCAGCCACTCCTCCCAGATTTGTATCATCAGCAGACTTGCTGAGGGTACACTTCATCCCTTCATCCAGGTCACTGATGAATATGTTCAACAAGACTGGACCCAGAAAGCAGTCAGTAATTCCACCTTCTCTGCATCCTCTTGTCACTAGAGCTCCCACCTCATTCAGCAGCAGGCCCACTTTTTCCCTAGTTTTTCTTTTGCTACTGACCTACTTGAAGTCCTTGCTGTCTTTTACGTTAGTTGCCAGATTTAATTTCAAGAATAATAACCAGCTCTTTTGGGCCTCCCCACCATCTACAGTCTTAGCCCACAGGATTCCTCCGCATAGGTCTTTGAAGAGGTCAAAGTTAGCTCGTCTGAAGTCCAGGGTTGCCAATCCTACTTATTCTCCTGTTTCTTTCTCTCATCCATGTCTCTGTAATTGCGATGAGATCATGGCCCTGCAGCTGCCCTCAGATCTCTAGTTCTCACTGTTTATTGCCCAGTGCTTTGTGCATTGGTGTACAGACATTTCAGAAACTTAAGCAAGAACGTTTCCCTGAAGAGGTGCAAAACAAACCACCATAGTCATACACACCTTTGAGGTGTTTGGCCACCTGACTCAGATCTTGGAAGGCAGCTAAGGAACATTCGTCACTGCTCTGGTTGATCTTATTCTTCAGTTGGATGTGCTTTGCCATCTAAGACCCCATCCCCTGAGTCCTCTGTTTCAAAGCCCACCTCACCAAGTTGTCCAACCTGTTGTCAAAGATTCCCTTGCCTCTTTGAGACAGGTGTATTCCATCACTCCCTAACAGTTTATAGTCATCAAAGAATGTCCCATTGTTATAAAAGCCAAATCCCTTGCAACAGCACCAGACATATAATCAGGAATTGATACTCATAATTTGTCTATTTGTCTGCCCCTTTTCCTCTAACTGGTAAAACAGAGGAAAAGATAACTTGGGCAACAGTGGTTTTAATTTGTACCCACAGGGCTTTATAGTCTTCCTCAATTCCACCCAGATTCGGGCTCACAGTGTCGTTCACGCACACATGGAAGAGTAACAGTGGATAGCAGTCAGTGCTTTTGACATGTTGTGGCACCCTGTCAGCAATGCCTCGGATCTTTGCTTCCAGGAGGCAGCACACCTCTCATGACTCCCTGTCAGGTCAGCAGACAGGAGTCTCGGTGCCCTTTAACAGGGTCACCCACTATGAGCACACATTGTTTCTTTTTACAGTATCCGCTATGTGCTGCTAGTGAAGTTTCTCATGGGTGTCTATAGGTGTTAAAGATTCATATCTGGTTTTGGTGGCGATGTTACAGGGTGGAGATGGAAGCGGAGTCCTGCTTTTTTGCATCACCAGGGTCCAACATGCATCTTTCTCAGTGGTGTCCACTACTAGAACATGGCTTTGAAACCACCTATCTATCTCTATCTTGGCTCCTCTGATACTGTGACTTGTAACTCAGCCACCTGGGGTAACAGATCCTCAGCTTGTGCACACCTTTTGCAGGTACGTATCTTTTTACCAGGAGAAGGCCCTGGGCACTCACTGCAACCTACTGTCTGTACTGAAAGGTCCTTCCCAGCCCGGACTGGCCGAGTGCACACATCAGGCTTCTCAGGGGTCTTTCTCCGCAGGAGCGCTGTTTCAGCTTTGAGGCCAGAGCCCACCGTTTTGGCATACACCTAGACTGCTTCCCCGGCTTGTGGGCATACAAGCAGGGGACGGGGCCCTCCCAGCACGAAACGCCCTGCCATGGCCTGCCCTTCCCGTGACACTCCCCAGCTGCCGCCCCGCGCCGCGGCTCCCCTGCAGTACCGCGCTGGCTCGTGCTCCTCGGGGCCGTTTAAATCTCCTGCGGTTGCCGCTGGCCCCGCCCCCAGCCGCGCCAGCCTCTCCGCCGGGCACGGGAGAGCTACCGGCTGCCCACGGGGCTCTCCGCTCCCTACCGGGTTTCCCCTGCTCCGGGAAGCCCCGTGTCGGCCTCAAGCTACCGCTAAGCTTCAGGACGCACCGCTGCTGCCTCCGCGGCGCCGACTGAGTCCGTATCGCTGCCACCGTCCGCATCGCTGCCATTGTCCGCATCGCTGCCACCGTCCGTATCGCTGCCACCGTCCGTATCGCTGCCCTATCTGGGCCAAAACCCTCTGACTGTGGACATTGTACAAGGACAGGACATAGATGGTTCTTGCCTCCAAAAGTAATGTAGGACTGCAGATAGGTATAGACAAAACATGGGCATCTGTAAAGCAGTAGACAGCTGTATATTTACATATATAATATATGCACATTTCTGGAACAGGGTCATGGCTTTTTTCCTCTGCCACTGTTGTAATTTTATAAATGAAAGACATTTAAGCTAAGTGAACATGAAACCAAAATTCCTGTTCATGTGTGTTTTCCATAGAAATTCAAGCCATTTTGAAGTAACTCCATGTGTAGTTTTATTTCTAAAAGTCCTTTAGTGAATCTTAGCAGTATTATAGCAACTGTTTCTTTATATTTCTGTATGTGTTTCCAGTGTTTGTCATATGTATAAAATAAAATCAGATTTCAGAGATCTTTCTGAAAACGTATCTCTGTTTATAAAGGCCCCTGAGTTTGTAAAAGCCTGTTTCCTTTCTGTCATGTATGATCTCAAACTTTCTTTGTCTCACAAAACCAGATGCCGCTTTTTTGTTCAAATGAAATAGCAGGCAATTTACATTCAAAATGTAAAGGAAATTATTTACTAAAGCATTGCTGTTCTGTAATCCCTGATCAGCTAGTCAGATTCCAGTCAAATTCTGTCCTTATTCCTAAATAAACATACGAAGATTTATTTAAAGGAACACAGTCTGTGGGGCAAATAGGACCTACTGAAACATTTTCACAGTCTGGGAGAATGGCCTCTATACTGCAACAATCCGTATGTCTGACTCATACAGAAATCAAGCAACTGGTAAAAAAAAAGAAAAAAGATGTAAAAATGCTGTAATCATATGCAGATGGCAAGAAAGAAAAGCTAGGTAGTAACAGAAGACAACATTTTGGTGGAAAGGGTGAAGATTCTTCTCTTGTGGATCTACGGTACAAATCTTTCTTCCTGACCACCAGCAAAGGATAATGCTGCTGCTCAGAGTTATGATTTTGGAGGAATGTGTGTCCTTGTGGAGGAATTTCACCACACAGGGAGGTTCTGAAGGAAAATTGCATTTCATACAGTCCTAGTTTATACTACCATCTGTGGAAACTCCCTAATTAAATGGGTAAGGAAATAACTACATCTTTTTAACATAGAATCTTTTAAAGTGTTTTGGTGGGCATTTCCTTTCTGACTACTGAGTCTGAGTTGAAAGCAGCTTACTTCATTAGTTCCCAAGGGACAAGTGTGTGTACTAACTCTTCGGAGTGTTCTGAAGCAGAAAAACTTAACAATTATTGCACTGGGTCATAAAAATGTTCCATCTTACCCAAGGTCTTGTCCTGAACATTGATCAAATGCAGAAACTCAGGGCACAGGGTATGACTAGTCTTATATACAGGTATATGATTAGGAGAGACAAAACTCTGCTGGAGCTGAAACTAGCAAGGGGTATGAAGGGTAACAAGGGGGACTTCTGTAAGTGCATGGTCAGCAAAAGGAAAACCAAAGACACTGTGGGCTCACTGCAGAGGGGGACAAGCGACCTAGTGACAAAGGACATCGAAACTGCCTCAATGCCTTCTTTGCGCTGTTTGGGGGTTTTTTATCTGCTCCTAGATCCCTTTGCCTATCATTCTGTACTTTGAACATCCCTTTTCAGGTGCTATGTACATGACCAGTGGCAAAACAATTTTCTTTATTTCTTTCTATATTTCTGTTGTAGTAATTCCTAGCATTCAATTTCCCTGCTGAGCACCCATCAGCAATTATAGGCACTTAGTGGTCCTCTGATTAGAAGCAGTAGTAGCCAGCAATTACAGCCTGGTTTTACTCTTTCCCTGTAGGAAGCAAACCTCTTCTGATTTCTGTATTTTGCAATTTCATAGTCCCATTTGAACTTTCTTTGTAGCCATTTATAGACTCTCGGCCTGATATTTCAGAAGCACAATTCTTCTCTATCATATTCAGAGTACATGGTCCTCAGGTGCAGATGGAGCGTGGCAGTAGGCCATTTGGAAGGGACGCTGGCAGAGGGACCACATACTGTCAGGTAGATCTACCTAGAATTAGTTAAGCAGAGTAAATCATTGTGATCTTTAAAGAAACTTTAGGTGTGAGCTGAGACTGAGAGGACCTTTAGAACTGATCATACTGAAAGTATGCCAATGTTTTTAGGACACTTATTTTCATCAGTACTTGTCAGAAAAAAAAATATAGAGATGAAATATTCTTTCACCTATGGGACTCTCTCCTAGATACCAGGGCTAAGAGGCAAAACCAGAAGAGAAATCTGCAGTATTTCTACAGAAAAATAGAATATTGCAATGCTAAAGACATTAAGCAGGAAAATCTAGGAATCCAGGGAAAGGTATAGAAGAAAGAAAAAAATAGGAGTAAGAGGCATAAGAACTCTCTTTACGGTCTATCTTACTACCTGTGGCTGAAACTTAGTCTTAAAAGAGTTTTCATATTGTGCCATCAAGGTAGTTTAACTCTTTCCTGAATTATACATAATTATACAGTTAGCATGCTAAGTTACAGTGGTAGGTTTCATTTCAATTACCATTACTAGTTCTTCAATATCTACATTTAACTATCTCCTTATCAATGAGAGAAAATAGCTCAAACTTTTTGTGTTGTGTGACTCAACTTTTCTTCTAAAAGAATGCCATTTCAAATGTTGTTTTTTCATTACATGGGGATATCTGAATATATGGGATAATCTGAACAATCTGCCTTCATCACTAACTATGATGGGATAATTTCACATGCAGATCATTCAGATTTTTTTTTTAAACCACTACCTGAAAAGGTCCAATTTTCCAAAAATAATCACCTTTTTTAGATTGTTTTGAGGTTCTGTAAACCCATATTATGGAAAATATCAAACATCTATTGATTTTTGCAAATATATAGAAATCCTGTATGAGTCAGATTTGTGAGAAGTTGCCTTCTAAACTGATACCAACAGAAAACATACTATTAGCTTTTTGCAAAATACTCTGTACAAAATTGCTTAGTAATTACAGTATTTTGTAACATTCTTTCCTTTTACAATTATATCAGTAAGCTCTGTTTCTCAATTCAGGGGAAGGATCTTGCGTGCTTCTGAAGTGTAATGGGTTGGAAATTTAATGTTAAAAGAAAACAATGTAATGAAAACTGCAGTAGCAATTCAAGATTCAGTGGACTGTAACACTTAGAGAATCAGTCTGTTAAACGACTGTCAAAATCCTCTCATAAAACAGAGCTTTTTAACTCTGGTGTAAACCAATTTTTTGCTATTAAGTCATCTCTACAGACAAGGAGAAGATAAAAATTAGTTTCTTGTGCCATATCACCATTGTCTTTTGTGACAACAGGTGGTATTGTCATTTAAGTGAGTCTCTTGCTAGCATCTACAAAAGAACTATATGCAGTCTCTCTGCTTTTCTATTGAGTATGCTATGTGTGTAATATATGTGTACATAATGCTTACTTCTACTGGGAATGGCTTTTTGGTTTATGCTTGTACAGTTTTCAGGACTGGCTGGGTTTCTGCACCATGACACAGGAATTTCAAATGTTACAAATGTACAAGAAATGCTACTGGTACAATGACTGATAAGCAATTTAAAAAATAAATGTATTCAGTGTACAAAAAATATTATTTTGATCTTTAGTAGTTTCTCTAATCTCCTACTGTCAGTCATTCCTGTTCTTCATCTGATCACTTCATCAGGTTGTTCTCTGTGTGTACAGTAAAGCAGTGTTTAGCTTGTAAATAACTTCAAGAACCCTGAGAATAGTTTTTTATGACTCACCATTGTGATTATGAACAAGTCATTTCACTTTAACATTCCACTTTAAGAGGATAATGCATACTAAGTTTTTGGACCTGGTGTATGTCAACATGCAGGATTTTTGTATGTCAACAGCAGGATTACAGAAGTAATACTATACTTTTCAAGCAAAATATGTAGGTAAATATAATAATATGCATAAGATTTTAAAGGAAATTTTAAAAGTACAGATTTTTGTAAAATGCAGCATTTTGGAAGTATTTTATGTTGCAGCATGTGCATAGAATTATTTAAATGATTGCCTGAAAGACAACTGATGAGATATTTTCATAGATTTGATAAATATAATGGTGTTTGGTAGAAAAGTAATTAGATATTTTAAGAAATCTCAAATCTGGTTTTGGTTTCAGATATAGTAAAATATTTCTACAAAAGAAAACAACTCAGTGTTGTTCAGAAAGGGAACTAAATTTTTTTTTTTTTTTAAGTGTAGCTGTTTCTTATGGTAACCTAAAGGGTATCCAGATATTGCCAAAGAAAAACCTCCAGTTGTAAGAAATGTGACTGATGAATAGACTGCACATCTGTGCTTGATAGCTACATGTGATGTCTCATCATGTATTTAACTTGACTTCTGTTTTCTTTATTTGATACAGAAACAGCAGTTATGTGCTGGGTTTACAGGTATCCTGTGTACTGTGAAGTGTATTAACAATTTCCTTTGAGGAATATGTGTGGTATCTTTTACTGATATGAACTGGAAATTTCAAAGGTAGATCCTAGTTTTGTTCAGGACTCACTTTATGGGTATGTTTGTAGGGCATGGAGTAGTATTTCTCAAAACAAAGCAGTTACTTGCCTTATTTTTAGAGGTGTCAGTTTGTTTTTATTTCAATATTTTACTTGTTAATTTATTGTCTTTTCAATTTTTTGGTCTATTCAGCTTTGCCTAGAATAAGGAGAAAACATTTAAAATAGCTAACCAATAGCCTTAGTGTTTATACACAAAGGCAAACATCAATGGAGAAAATAACTTGCATTCTTCAAATGTTAAACACAAAGCCCTTACAAAGATCTTACGACTATGCAGGGCAGTTGTGTATGATTTTTATAAAAGCAGTTTTAATTTGGTGCATGTTGAAGTGTGACTTTTTACTATTTTAAATCTCAGTACTTCTCTTTAGATTCTTTAAATTGTATTGGCCTTTGATGATTTTCCTGAGAGAATATTTTGTATTTGAAAAATACATCCATAAAACAAAGGTCAAGTGATTTAATGATATATCCAATTCAGGATTTTACTGAGTCACGTATTTAAAATACAACTTTAAAATTAGCAGTTATCTCTTGCCATTTCTGAAGATATGCAACTGTGTCATTTCAAGGCTACTATTTTAATTAAATCTTCTGCAGAAATTTACAAATGCATATAAAAGTCTTATATTCACTGAGATCATCTTACTATGACACCCTAGAAATACTGTTGCTGTTTGCATTTTGTACAGTCACCTTCCTTCGGTATTTAAATGTATACAAAGCAAAACATGAAGCTACTATCTGGTTTCCTGTTTGATTTTTCTTCAGATTTAAATGGTACCGATTATGTTTTTACTGGCTCAGCCAGCATCTTTCAGCAGTTCTCTGTACTAGTGCAGTTCCTGATAGGATTTCTTCTTGGAAGATAACATTCCATTGAGCCCGTGTCTCCTGTAAAATCTTCATTTTTTTACTCAAATCTATCATAAATTGAGCAAGACTAAGCTCTGGCATTATAGATGGGTGTTTTGTGTTTGCTGTGTATTAGCAAGTAACCAACCTGAATTCTTGCCTGTCAGCCTGACAGTGTCCATATGCACCTCAGTGTACAAGAAGAGGATGCGTTAGCACCAAGAACTTACTGTCAATACAGAAGTATCCCAAATGATGACCTGCAGGCTTTCATTTTGAAAGGCTGACACACCTCAATTTATTAGGTCTGGGCCAGTTTTGAAGTATATTTTGTTATTCCTTTGGACTGGTAGTTAGTTGTGGGAAAGTAGCTATGTAGTCTTCAAGCAAATTCAGAAGTGATTTCCCACTTTCAGAGTCACTTTGCTGTGCAAGTCTTTCTCTTGCTCTTATCACATTGGTAATACTAGTATTTAGACACTAGGTGGTAATCGCCTTCTGGTAAGCTCAGTATGCATTTCACTCTGTGAAATGCCTTTTTATATTGCAATACTGTAAGACAACAATGCATTTTATTTCAGAAAAAAAAAAAGTAATATTTTTAACTTCATTTAGTTTGTATTGAGTCTAGTTGAATATAAAAAACTAGAAGTGAACGTGTCAATAATTGTTTACCTAGCCATTATCTTACCTGTCATAGTTATTTCTCCTATATAAAAACTAGAAGGTCATTGCTTGTTATAATTTTCTCAGGAGAGTATATTAGTATGTAAAATTTCTTACTTTGTTTCATATATGGTCAATTTTTTTCTCCCGTCTTTGTGGAGAGTAGTTTGTTAATACATTTGTAGCTAATGTTGCCATGAAACACATTATAAATCATGTCATTTTAATCTGAAGTTCTTTGGATGTTAATAAACATGTATTTATTACGTTTCATATACACATTTTAAAATGTTTTAACATTAAGAGACTAAGTACATAAAATACATATTTACTTCCCTAATGTATCTTACAGAAGTAATATCACAGATATTTCTGAGGATGATGTTAAAATGATGTATATATGGTTAGACATATATTTATATATTTCTTAATATAGAAAATGTGAAACCATTTATACTTCAGGGGAATGTTGCTTTCACTTGAAATTTTGTTGACCATTTGTCTTCAGCTCCTGCTAAAAGATAATGCCCTCTCAGCACTCACATGGCCAACAAGATGCTTTTTGCAGACAGGCTGCAACTAAGAAGTTTGTTAGTCTCCACTCCCCATTAGATTTTCGCACCAGCCATATAGGACTGTTAAAGGGTGAGTGAGCCTTGCTAACCACTCTTTGGCCCTCTAATTGACCGATCAGCTGCTGGATGGGAACCACATAGAATCTATTCTCCCTCCCGTCTAGTTTTTCAAACAGTTTTTCAAATTATTTCTTGGTTTCCTTAGCCATTTCCTTAGCTACAGCAGATACACAGACTTGAGGGGGACCAGAGAGACTGTCTTCATAATGTCGAACTCTGTTCGCTACTTCAGTCACAACTGTTATCTCACCATCTCTTCCCCAGATCGTTGTTGACAGCATAGGTCATTGGTATGGATTGTATCAGGGTCTACTCACCTGTCACCATAAATCACCTGTCACACAGTTAATTCAGGTACTTCACATCTTTTTCCATGGTGATGAATTTGCTTGGGCAGCATTCAGTATCATCCTGAAAAGGATATCTGGTCTTTACAGCTAACTAAAGTTGCCTCCAGAGACTAACTGCATTGCTCTTTCTCACAAGTGTATCTCTCTTTCTCTGGACAGGGATCCCAACTGCCTGGTTTTCTCTACCATCTAAGTCTATGGTATTGGCCCCATTGTACTAGCATCACAGCAACCAGGTGGTAATCTTCACAACAGCTAAAGTCCTTTCACACATTTTGCAACTCCTTCACAGATAAAGACTGGACAATTAGCTCTGCATCTGACGGGCTTGCTTTAGAAATCAAACATTGGATGATTTGACTTTCTTGGGCCTTTTTTCCCAGTCACAGTGGTGTCGACCTACACATGTAGTTCTGACTCCCCTTCCAATGGTTCTGCTTGAGAAGGACCCTCTCCCTCATTCATCACTAGGTGAAATAGGCTATAGGGGTGATATACCCAGGGGTTTTGTTTCTTTCTCCTTACAAAGGTAACTAGTACCTGTGCAGATTGAGTGGGAGTGGCCACAGTAACTGTGTAGCTGCAAGGTTTGTTGCTGGAGCAGCTGTGGTGCATTCCATTGAAGCAGCTGCAATGCTCTTTGGAGTGGCCACTGCAGCTGCCTGTGTAGCTGAAGAATTAGTTCTGTTCGAGCTCAGACCAGGACAGGTGGAGTTCCTTGGTAGACTGCTGTGTGCTGAAATGATCAAGTGTAAAGAAAACATGTGAGACTCTGTGGCAAAATCTAATGTATATAATAAATGGTAGTTTAAGTGCTACAGAATTTGTACGGTTTTCTTTTCAGAGCAGATTTGGGAATTCTAACGCAGCATGAAATGCTGAATTAATCTAAATAGACATTTGAATAAATAGTTTAAGTGAACAGTTTAATATTTGTAGTTAGACAATTTTTTCCATTTGCATTATAATATGTGTTTTCTCATTGAGAGGTTCATTGCTTGATTAAATGAAGGATGCTGATTTTTTTTGAGAGATTCAAACATGCAAAGTTTAGAGGTATAAAAAAAATCATTCACTGCTGTAATATTACGCAGAGCAATCACACAAGTTACCTGTAAGGGTATGTAGAAAGAGGGTGTCTGGTCCCCTAAGATTACCTGATCAAGGCTGTTGTCAAATAAGATGCTAAGGAAAAGGGAAGCAATAAACACAACATACAGAGACACAGACCTCACAGAGAAATAATGACAAAATAACAAGAAACCAGGCTGGTCAGTCACACTAATTGATGTTCTATCAAGAAACTTCAGCTATCAAAGAGGGACCAACCTGAACTTCACAACTGATAAGGATGCAGACCTGGAGGTCCTGGATATTGGGACAGGGGGTTGGTGGAATTAGGCAAACTGATGAGGCAATGAGCAGGGGAAGGGAATCATGGGGACCAAAGGAAGAATAAACAGAAAGGGGTATAAAAGGCATCAGTTAAATATGAAATGTGGCTGGTCAGTATGATTGTCCAAGCCCCATACCTGATCACTGCAGTCTGTCCTTCCATCTAACTAAATCCTAATAACATTATGTCATCACAGTTGAAGTTACATTAGATTTTGCTGAAATGTAACAGTTACATATAATATGAAGATCATATATATGGAAGCAAGCTTAATGAAAAGAAAGTACAGATGAAATGAGAAGAAGGGAATGAAGAGACAGCAAATAAAAGGCTCACTTTACTGGAATCAGTTTCAAAACTGTGTAAAATTGCTGCTGTTAAGATGGTGGAAAGCCAAAAAGAGGGAAAAAAGGAAAACTCTCACAGGTAATTTTTAGTGTGTCTGTTTTGAAATGTTTAACAACTACCACCTGTACATTTCATAGGATTAATTAAGAATTCACTAAGATAAGGGTTCTTCAATACTGAACCTTGCAAACCTTATAGAACTCCCTGCGCACAGTTGTAAGCACAGAGGAGAAGCCACACAGGATCACGCCCAAACTTCATCTCTCCCAATCTCCTGTCTGCAGCTGTGACCAGTAAAGAATGCCCCATAAAGAGTATATGAGTAAGACAGACACTCAGTGACGCTCTCCTGGAATACTCTCCCAGTAACAGGTTGTGGTTCATGGACTTTCTGAACCTGAGAATTTGTATTTCATATGCCCAGATGTGGTTTTATTCCATGAATCTGTCTAGTCACTTTAGAATCCAGTGTTTTTACAATTTCCTCTCATACTGTCCCATCTCACAAAAGTCTTGAAGGAATGTGTTTCATTTTTCCATCATCCAGATCCCTGGACAGTTTACCAATAAAAGTCACTGTTGATTTATTTCTATATTAATATGCTAGGCTGTACACTAGGGAGAGCTAAGCAAGCACCCAGACTGTCCAGTCACTTATGCCAACATTAGCAAAGGAACAAGGTTTGACCACCCCAGTTAAAACTACCATCAGACTTCTCATGAAATTGCTCCTATCTCTTTGCACTGCATCTAAGTGTTTGGCTTCTTGATCTACCACTCTGTTCTGGTTTTGTTTTTTTTTTTTTAATTCTGCTCTGTGAACAAAAGTGATACACGTGGCTCTTTAGCTTGATCTGGGCTTGGTATAAGGTACCAGAGAATGAAGGGGAGAAGTAGTCATGGTCAGTGCTGTTCGAAGAAGGAATTCTGCCTCTATCATGGTTTAACCTCTGCTGGCAACTAAACACCACCAGCGGGATAGGAACAAGAATCCAGAGAAAAAAGGTGAAACCCCATGGGCTGAGATAAGGACAGTTTAATAGAACAACACAAAGAGAGAAGAAACAACAATAACAATGATAACACTAATGAAATAATCTATAAAGGAAGTGAAACAAACCGTGAGCTCCACACTGAAAACAGACACCCCCTCCCCAGCCCTCCCCTTATATAGTGGAGAATGACTCTGTAGGTATTGAATACCCCACTGGTTGCTTCAGTTGCTTATCCCAGCTGTGGCCTCATCCAGATAAGTGTGAAAATTAACCCTATCCTGGCTGAATCCAAGACACCCTCCCACCAATCTCTCCCAAGTGACAGATAGGAAGGACACCCTTCTTCTGCTGCCCTGTCTTGATGAGCAGAGTCTCATGCTTAGGAAACAAACACCCAGAAACATACCGAAAACTTGTGAGAGAGGTAGCTAAATACCGTTGTAAAAAAATCTTTTAAAAAGACCAGTGCTTTTTATAAATATGTTTGATGTAAGGTATTAGATAATATATTACATATGCTTTCAAGCTATTGTAAGGATGTCAGCACTGACTCAGGATTCATCAGCGATGAGAAAGAAAGCTTTCAAGTGGTTTATCAAGTAAGCCAGAGAGAAATGGAAATGTTTTCTCTTTAGATTTTCATGTATTCTATCACACCTATGTTTGTAAGTTCTCGCTCATATAGTATTTTGGCTACGTAGTCCATGCTGTTAGTGCTAGTTATTAGATGAATAGGTGTGACTGAAATGGGTTTATACCTCTCCTACATTTTCCCCTGGATTTTTTTTTTTGCTCTAACACAAGACAGTAATAGAAATGAAATAGTCAAGCATAACTAGGCAGAGGCTGTGGCTTCTGAGAGGCAATTATGGCTTTGCTTAACATTAAAATAGAGGGCTGCCTAAAGGATACTCAAGAACTAGAATCTGTATGAAGAGTTAGTAGTGTTTCATACATAAAAGCAAAGCTTTTCTCCTATTTTTCTAATCTAAATTTATTAGTGGAATACTTTTGTGAAGTTATTTATTTCTCTTATTATTACTTTTGCCTTGTGTCATGGTTTAACCCCATCTGTCAGCTCAGCGCCACCTCAGCTGCTCACTCACTCCCCTCACATTGAGATGGGGGAGAGAATCAGAAGTGTAAAAGTGAGGAGACTCATGGGTTGAGATAAAGACACATTAACAGGTAAATCAAAAGCCACATGTGCAAGCAAAGCAAAACAAGGAATTAATTCACCATTGGCAGGCAGGTGTTCAGCCATCTCCAGGAGAGCAGGGCTCCATCACACATAATGGTGGCTTGTGAAGACAAACACCATCACTACAAACATGTGTGTCCTCCACTGACTTATTCTTCCCCCAGCTTTATATGCTGACCATGACATCATATGGTCTGGAATATCCCTTTGGTCAGTTGGGGTCTTCTGTCCTGGCTGTGTCCCCACCCCACTCCTTTTACATGCCCAGCCTACTTACTGGTGTGGTGGGGTAAGAAGCAGAAAAGGCTTTGAGTATGCAAGCTCTGCTCAGCAATAACTAAAAATTCCCAGTGTTATCAACACTGTTTCCAGCACAAATCCAAAACATAGATCCATATGAGCTGCTATGAAGAAAATTAACTCTAGCCCAGCCAAAACCAGCACAGCTTGTTATAAGCCAGCTGTAAATTGCATATTCAATGGATTATTATTAATCAAATTTTTTAAAGCGCAATCTAAAATAAGAAAAAAAATTATTGTGATACAACAAAATACACTGAAGGCAATTAACATCACTGATTACATTTGAATTAATGCCACTTGCTTAGTTTACAGGGCTGATTCTAGTTTCATTGTCTTATGCCTGGCTTAAGCTGTGTACTCTTATGTGACATGTGCAACATGCTCTCAGTGATCCTGCTTTGGCAGGTGGGTTGGACTCGATCTCTAGAGGTCCCTTCCAACTCCTAACATTCTATGATTCTATGATTGGACTAATTAATACTGAAACCAACAAAATGTTAATTCATAGTTAGGTAGCTCCTAACTGATAAGAGCGTAGGCACCAGACACCACAAGAACAGAGTTCCTTAGTGCATTATCAAATAGAACACTAGTTTAACTGTCATAGAACAGCAAAGCATAAATAATTCATCTACTTTAAGACTTGTTAAAATCTGTCTGAAACCAGAACCTCCTCTGTCATCACTGTCAGCATTCTCAAAGGCCTAGAAATACAGACATACCTTGAAATACAACAGCAAGATCAGCAGGCTGCATAATCAGCATAATCATCAGGCTGATCTTGCTAAGCAGCTGGGGTTTTTTTACAAATATTTTACCTAGGACTGTGGTAATAAAAGGAAACAGTTGTATGAAGTGAAGGAGGAAGGATGAAGAGCACTGATATCCATGTCAAGGTGCTGTGGGTGTAGGGGAATAGGCAAGTATACCTCTTCACCAACTGACATTCCCTTGGTTGGCGGCTCAGTGGGAGCTGGGTGGATTGAGGTCAGGAAAAGCATCAACCTACTGCTGGAGAAATAGAAGTCTTTATGTTCTCCTTGCTCAGTCTTGTAACAAGTACATGAAGTACAAGAGGTATAATTGGGAAGTAGAGCCTTCCCCAGGGATGATGAGTGTACATTCTCTTAATTTACATTTTTACTGAAGATGGAAGTTTTAAGAATTTCTACAGACATTTTTATTTCTCATATGCAACTTCCAGAAGCATGACAAATCTTAAGAGGATAATATTTTTGTCTGCGTAAATCAAATCTAATTATTATAATTAGATACTTCACATTAAGAAACAGAAGACTGAATTAGGAAATCATCCTAATTTGTTTATTTCTTTTCTACTGAACTGTCCTTAAACAGCAGCTATGGGAAAATATATATATAATTTGTTCTTGATTATTCTTCAGACTATTCTTTGAATATAAATTATGTAAGTGTATTTACAGATGTACTGGAAAACCAAAGATTGCCTCACCCAACAATGACAGGTTGTAACTGTAAGTTTAATGGACATTATAGGTTAATTTTCCAAAGGATTTTCCCCTTTTTTTTTTTTTGGAAAAGCCAGTCTGCTAGAGATTCATTCTGTTAAGAACTTGACTGTTGATAAGTATATCCCTTAAATATTGTCTGTTTTTCTGAAACCTCCTGCAGATGGGCAAGATACATACTTCTGTTCTCTCCTGAAGTGCATCTTTAACTGGGCTTAAGCTAAAAAAGTAACAATGTACATGCCAACCCCATATCAGATGTTTAGGGAGGAAGAATGCTGTGTTTATTACCGAGTATATGGAGAATTCTGTGGAGGTAGTATGCAATTATTCCAACTGAATTTTAGCTAGTATACTTGAATTTCTTGCTTAGAATGAGGGATAAGATATCTTTGTAAAGCCTGAAATGATTAAAGAATGCTCAATTTACTACAACACTTAATACTTAATTTACTACAATGGGCAAATATGTTTGCTGGTCATGCTCTGGAGTTTTGGAAGGTCCATCATTACCACTGAATACTGAGTTCCTAGGAGACACAATCAGAATGCTGTAATTTAGACTGAGGGAGCATACCAAGCAAACCAAGTCACATGATGAAACAGAAATAGAAATGAGGCAAAGATGGAAACACTGGGAAAAGGGAAGGTACGAACAAAAATAATTGGAGCAAAGCTGGAGTTGTGTAGGACTTTGTCAAGGTTTAGGGTCAGGGCAGTCCACTAGATGTATAAAAGAAGCTCTCTGTTAAACCTTCTCCCTCCCCAAAGGATAAGAGAAAGGGAATAAGGGGGACAGACTTGCCAATTAGAAAAGAAAAATAGAAAAACTGTAATGAAAATAATAATAATAAAAACTGAATATATACAAAACCAGTATTGAACCCAACCCACCGGGGAAGTCCCACACTGGACCAAGCAGCAGACAGGAACCAGTTTCAAGAGCTAGGTTCTGGAACCGGATTTATGAACACATGGATTGGGATTGAAGACAGAACAGACAAGAGTCCTCCTCAGATGCCAGCCATTGAAGAAGAGACTGACCCTTGTGATTCTTCAGCTTTATACCGAATATGCCACATATGGGCTGGAATCCCTCGTTAGTCAGTTTGGGGTCACCTGTCCTGTCTGCTTCTCCCTGCAGGTGTGGTCTTTTACTTTCTGCACCCCCAATGTGGTACATAAGATTCAGCAGTGGCCTTAGTCAGCACAGCAATCCTTAGTAGTAACTCTAAACATGGGGTGTTATGACTTATAGAAGCAGACACTGTCTGTGAGAACAGGCTGCTAACTTCAGAAAGTGCAGTTAGTTAGAAGAGACTGATCTGAAAAGAAAAATTACTGAACAGAATTAGTTCTGTTCTATCTCAAACCAGGACAGACTTTTTAATGTTAAATTGCACTTACAAAAGGATATTAACTGGCAAACTTTTATTTCTGTAGGAGGTTTATGGAGACTCATCTAAGAACAATTCCAAGAGATGCTTTTTCCAACCTCCCCAACATCTCTAGGATGTAAGTTCTGTTTCTGATATTATTCTTTCAGCTCTTTTATTAAAAATCACTTTTCTTCTCCAAAATTTTGTCTTTATATATAAAATCTTCTGAAATAAATTTATTCTTGCACCTTTGCTATCTCACATTTCAGAACTGCAGGTAATCATCCCATTATTTATAACCTGAACAAGCTATAGGAAGGCATACTAGGTATTCTTGGATAAGAGTACACCTTTATTGAAGTAGACATGATAAATAAGGTTATAAAACTTTTCCCTTTTTTTTTTTTGTGCGGTTTGCAAAGTATGCAAAATGTTTTCATTCATAACAAATTAACATATTCTATTGCTGGTCCTGGCTAAAAATTTGTTTCCAGCTCTCAGCATGATTTGTAACTCATTTCATTTGGAGACCCTATGGCATTTCTAAACCAGGGATGGATTTTTAAAGAAAACATTAGTATTTGTGTGATGTGAAAGGGACTTCCATTGTGTCACTTCCTTTGTATGTAAAGACATGCATGGAAACAATCCATAGATGCACAACTGGCAGCCTCTACCTATTTGCCTCACATCATCATTTGTCTCATTGAAAGTGGCTGCTTTTGCACTTCACTTCTCATTGATGTCAGCAGTCTTGAAACAAAGTTGTCCCAGCTTTGTTTCTTTTTCTTGATGGCTACCCCATAATCTATCATCCTGTGCATGGCTATTTGTTGCAGGGAACTTCTCTGCCATCTCCCAGTTCGCTCCCCAGAATCACAGTCATGTAATTTAGAAAGGACCTCAGGAGGCCTCTAGTCCACAACCTTCTCAAAGCTGGGTCAACTGTAAGGCCCAAGCAGATTGCTCAGGGCTTTATACAGCCTGGTGCTCAGCTTTATCTGTGTTCATTGCTAGCTAAATAAACCACCTCATTCAGCAAGAGGCCCACGTTTTTCTTGTTCAGCCTTTTATAACTAATGTAGTAATAAGAGCTCTTCTTGTTATCCTTGACATTCCCTGCAAGTCCAGCTGAGCTTTGTCTGAATGCTTGAGGCTGTCTGCTATTTATGAATCCATGAAGCAGGACTTTGGGAGCACATGGAAGTCTGCCTAATTATATATTGTATATTATCCAGGTGTATGGAAGTAACAACTTTCTAAAATCCTTATAAGTAATTGTTCTTGAATATCTGCAGCCTCGTTCACCATCGCAGTTTAATCCGAGAGATGGTATATTTAGTTTTTCTTTGGGGGGAATGTCCCTCATACGGTGTATGGTATCGTATATAAGCCTGATAAACTTTGTTCAAAACAGAGTTTTATTAAATGTAAAAAGGTGTCAGCTCTTTTTTGGTTTTCAGTGGCACATAATCCACTCCTTAGATGCTTTTCAGATTTTAGAAATCTTGAATTGTACTATTTATGAATTTGTAAAAGCTTGGGTGTTCATCTCAAGAATTCAGTGAACCCTTCTCTAAAGATGCCTAGCGTTCCAGTGGCTATAAGGGTCTGACACCAAATCTTCCTAACCTTCATTGCACCAGAGGTAAGGAATGGATATACATGCCTCTAGATCACTTAGCAACCTCACAGGCTAAGGACACATAGCCACCTAGTCTCTCTCCATACACGTTAGGAGTGAATGACAATCTTTTGCCTATACTGTTTGGTAGTAACATGGGAATAGATAACCACTCTGTTGCATGCTTTGATAGCATTTCAGTTGAAGAGGAAAGTCAAAATTGCAAAGACCTTATGGTCTTGAATGAGATGGATAGGTGCTTTTTACAAAGCTTAATATCTTGGCATCCACATCTGTTTATTTGGTTCATGATTTCAAGGCTACCTGGGAAAACAAATGTCAATATCTGCCCCAAATTATTCTTTAAAGAGAGTATCTGAATATGAAATTTTACCTCCCCCCTACTCCACGTTTATGCGTAGGAAAATACCATGGATTTGAATATAGCAGTAACCTACCTAAAATCATGACCTGATGTGGTAGTGTTACACCCTCTCCTGCTGTGCAATGCCTTCTGGATTACCACATTTCTCTTTCTTTTGTTAATTTAAAATAGCCTGTGAAGAATAGACAGTGGTTTAAATTTGAATGGTGTCAATGGCTTTCTGGATTTTTTTTACAGCATTACTACTACAAATTATGAACTCCCACCTTCATGATATAAACTTTGGATTAAGGAACGAGTACCTGTCTTTTAACTAGTTTTTGTGTGTATGTCTTGGCCTGTAATGCACCACATTTCATTTGCCTCTCCCAGCCCATAATTTCATCAGCAATGAAAATTACCAGATCATTCCTTGCTTTGTAAACTCACCTAGAAAATGTTCCATATTTTCCATAGGGTGATAGAGGCTGTGTTTACTGTTCCAAACACAGCACTTAATTTTGGTATATGGTTTCTACTCTGCAATTTCCACAAATAAACGGTTTTTTTTCCTCTGTACTGAACAGAAAATGTAGTTGTCCTCTGTATGAACCCTGTTTAAACAAAAATCTTAGAGCTAGTATTTCTTTTAAATGAATGCACATCTATATACTCTCGATAGCCAGAAGTAGAGATTGTTTCCCTGTGCTGCTTTGCCACAAGAATGAAATTAAAAGCATTTCAATAAGATGTTCAAGTGAAAAGCTAATTCCTGTCACAAATGCATGAGTGCACTGAAAAAGAAAAAAAAAAAAAAGTTTATGAGGTATTCAGATGTAGGAGAAATTTCTGATTTACGTCCTTAAAGTTCCAAAACCATTAAATCATGGTAGAAGGGATTCACCTGGTATTCCCTACTGACTTAGGACGGGTTGAACATTCAGTGTTTGTAAGGTCAAGGATAAGGAACCTTTTTTCTGAGCTCAGGATGATGCTTTTGGGTGACATTCATCAGTACCTTACAGGCGCCTGACCTGTAGCTCCCTGAGCAGTTTTCTTCACAGCTTCTCCATGCAAAGAAGCAACCCCACATGGCACTGTGCTCTCTACCAGAAGCCCCCTGCAAAGCACAACATTTCCTCTGTGCAACATAGCACCTTTTCATGACCTTGACACACTGCTGTCCCACAGTCAGTGCCACCACGTCACTCCCCACACTGAGCATGCATCTGCACTGTGGTGCTGCCACACCTCCCCTGCTCCCCAGTGCCAGCCCATACAGCACAGCCCCAACTCAGGGCTTCAACTGCCTTCGCTGCTCCTGGTTGTCCTCTTGTGAACTACCCCACGCATCACCAAGCTGCATTCCATCATCAGGAGGGGAAAACAGGGTCAGACAGTGGGCAACAACACAGGGGGTGCTGAGGCTGGAAAGAAGAGAAGAAAGGTGGAAAGAGGGAGAAGGAGGAAAATAAGGACAGGGAGAGGGCCTCGTGGCTGCTGCCATTGTGCCAGTCTGCTTTAAATCCTGTGTTATGGGGGTCTTTCTGAAGGGGCAATGGCGATTAAAGCGTTATCTGCAAACAGACTGTCCCTGAAGTTGTGCATTTGGTGTTTAAACTATGACTGTATTCATGATGGGTTTTGAAGGCATTTTGAAATCCTGCAAATTAAATACAACTGGTAGGGAAAGGAGGTGATGAATTACAACACGCTCTCAAAATGGGAATTTAAGCACACTTTCCCTTTCTTTCTGATATAACTCCTTTCCATTCTGATTACTAAGAAATTTATTTCTTACATTTAACATGCTGCCTTATGTGTTCATTAGCCAGAGCCCAGAGGTTTTTGAAGGCACTCTGAACACTTGAAAGCAAACATTTATGCACCATTAACACATTTCTGTGTGACGTTCCTGTCTCAGAGGATATTTTGAACATGTTTGTGTGGTTTTTGGGTGTTTATCTAGATGACACTAATGTAAATAAAACTATCTACTCATTTCCCTATCAGTGATGATGTGGTTTAATTTATATACACAAATATGTCTGCTTATGAAGCAGAATAGTGGAGGCAACATGCAGAGAAAATAAGCTGTTTCCTTCCCACTTTTGTCAACCGGCTTCAAGTCAGGCAGTACAATAAAAATGTGACATGCAGCATGGTGGGAAGGGATGTGGTGGCTGTAGGGGTGAGGGAGGGGAGGAGGAATCCCTGTTGCTGCTCTTCTGCCTCTTCTCATATGAGAGAGAAAAGCACTTGCCTGCCTGATGTAAGGTGACCCGTTTTGATTACAGAAAAAGTACTCTAATTCCTAGCATGTGGGTGCAATGTTTGTTCATTATCCATTTTTTTATTTCATTTTCTGTCAAGCTGCCTTTTATATAGCTGTTTGCTACATAGAACAACATTTTTTCTAATGTGTCATTGACATGACCTGTCTTTTGGTTTGTTAACATGTTGACTGTTAAAATGAAACAATTTTCTTTTTAAGATTGAAACTCCTGGGCAATAGACATTTATTGTTTATAGGAAAATAAAATTAAAGCATCTCACAGAAACAGCTAACTTTGCAGTACTCAGTCACAGAGTATACAGACTGGAAATACTTACTTTATTGTATTCTTTTTTTATTGCCTGCCTTCCTTTTGGAAGAGGCAGATAACTTTGTAAAAGCAGTAGAAAGAGAATCGCTTGTTCATACAATCTCTGCTAGCTAATTTTCTTGTATCTTTTCAAACACTGTTGTATACATCTCCAAAGCGACCAGTAAAAATTAAATCTCATGTTAGAAGAGTTAGGATTAGTCCAGGTAATATGTTTTTAGCTCCAGTCTGGAGAGGACATAAATTTCCTTGGAACAGTTAGTGGAATTAGTCATCTGATGGTTGTTAGAGCATGCACTAGTTGCAAAGTACTCTTTCCAATTTTTAAAAATTTTAAAAAAATTTTTAAATATCCATTGAAATAAATATTTATCTTTTCTTAAATTCCATACCAAAAAAAAGTCTGATCCATAATTGGTTGTACTGAAAAGCCTTCCTGGGTTAAATGATCATATTTTAATTTGCTATTTACTGTTATTGCTCTTACTACTGTCATTGGAAAAAAAAAAGAAATAATGTTAAAAATCTTCGCTGTTTCTTTTAAGAAAAACAACCCAATTAGAATTGATGTAAAATGTCAGTTGGATACTTTTTAAGGAGCTGGAACTAGATGATCCCTAAGGTCCCTTTCAATCCAAACAATTCTGTGATTCTATGATTTAAATTAATGATCAAGTTGCTCAGGATATGTGTAACCATGCAAAATGTCAAAAACTGAGTCAGTAACTTTGATCAAAAGTACCAAAAGATTTAAATATAAAAATAATAATATAGAAGGCATTCCAATTATTTTAAAGATCTATAGATTAGAAATATGATATAAAATATTATTAGAGAAGTAAATAAAATACAGAAATATCTCTTTTAAATGCTTTTCCAACATTAATAAATTTTAAAATTAAGATATATTTGAAAGATAGAATCAGATAATTTAAGCTAAATAGTAGTAAATTACTTTGAAAATCTGCACTAGTTAGTTCTATTGAAAATTTAATGACACTTCAAAGCCTTTACCAGCAGCTCCAGTATTATCATCCTCCTAATGATGGTGAAGAGACTGTAGAGCTATTTTCTCATTGTGATCAGTAGATCAATAGCAGTACAAAAAGCAACTCAGTCTAAACGATGTGCAAATAAGTATTTCTCAAGCTTGCTGTCTGTTTTTTTTTTTCTGAGCCACACTCCTTCCATGCTTTATGACACTCACTGTATGGATAGATTTTTCTCTAAAATCACATTAGAGCACATTTTTTTTCCTCAGCAATCTTAAAGCATCACTTGTCTTGGTGATCTGCTTCTCTCTAGAGAAATTGCCACAGACCATCTTTGTTTCTTTCCTACTTTTTAATTTCTTCAATACAGAGAAACGGGACAATTTACCTGAGGGATAGATCCCCTTAGAGAACTCCAAGGTGATTTTACATGGGGAAAAAAGAATATGATTCTGAAATGTGAAATATGGATGTTTACTTTTGTTGCTTAATAGGACCATTGTGGTTTGTTGCTTGTTTTTGTTTGTTGTTCTGTTTGTTTCCTTGTTTGTTTTTGTGTGGGGTTTTTGTTTTAACTGTATTCTGCAGTATAGTGTGCATCTAAGGCATCAGTCAAAATCAAAAACCCTGTTGAAAGTTCCTCTCTCAGACACTGTCTGGCAGTGTCATGGCAGTTGGATAAGAAAAAGAATGAGAAGAAAAGTAAAGTGGCATGATGGGGCACTAGCCATGGCTCGCCACGGTCTGAGACTTGTTTCTTTTTCTGTTTGCTGGTGTTTAGCTACATCACCATAGATGAAACACTTCAGAGTCTGGAGGCCCATTCCTTCAACAGTTTAAGTAAAGTCACTCATATGTAAGTATTTTAAGTAAATAAATGAATACACTGATAAAATAAATTTGGGGATGTGTGGAGATAACATACATATTGATGCTTGAGTTGTCATTCTTTCTTCTTTATTCCTTTTCTCATTTTCTCTTTGTAAAGCACAGTCAGTCTCTTTTTTGATTTGTGCTTTCTTTCCCTACATCCTTTCAGTTCCCTTGCTCTTCTGTATCCTCCCATAGAAGTGTAAGAAACTGTAGTGCAAATTATGTAGGACTACATTATGAATTTGTTAGCAAGTTGAAATAAACTGACAGCTAAGAATTACTTCTGTCAAATTACTGAAGGTAAGTGTAAAACAGTAATATAAGCACCAGAAATAAAATCAGGAGGGCCAAAGCAGAGCAAAATGGCACTAGCTGGAAACATGAAGAAGAGTAAGTAATCATTCTGGAATTGCACTAGTAAAATGAAGTGTTTATCTGGATATTAAATGGAACAGGAATGTTATGGACAAAGGCTTCTGGGAAGTACTTTTATATGTTTCTTTTCCAACCAGTTCTTGGTAAATAATGCACTAGGACAGTTACAAAAGTGGTAGGATAACCTGCATCCAGGGAGTTCGTGTCATTCAGCAGTACCCTGTCAAAATGAGAAGGTAGTGTATTGAATAGAGTTTCATAGGATCCATCCTGCACCTGGTACTCTTCCATGTTTCCATTACTGATCCAAATGAAGGAATGCTAAGTGTGCCAGTGTCACAAAGCTCAGAAAAACTGCAGTTCGGCATATTTCAGAGAAAATTAGTGTTTGCACCGGTTCCATGGCAGAGCACTGATCGGTCACCGAGGAGCCAGAAAACATTGTCAGAGAGAAAGGACTTGTGTCCAGAAAGAAAACATGCCAGAGGCAGATACATTTTTTTTTTAAAGGTTGTTGCAAAGGGTGAAAGATACAACTCATTTTCCACACTGATGTTTGACAAAACAAAAGTAATAATAACAAATTAGATTAGGCAAGATTCATGTTAGACTCTAGGAAATGTTTTCATATGGCTGGCACAAGTAAACACTCAGAATTGTTTTCCTGGGGAGGTTGTCCCTATCGCTGGACGCCTTTAAGGCTGTGTAATCAGAAACTCCACAGGTCTGTTTAAGTTTCACTGAGAGAAAGAGATTGAACCAGGCGATCTCTTATCACTGGTCTATTTTCTGTATTTTTTTTTTTTTCCCTTTTACTTTACACAGCATGAAACAGAAAGCTGAATAAAAATAGAGGAGATAATATCTTTACTTTTACTGTAGATAGAGAGCAGCTAATACTGGAAAGTGGAAGTGACTCCCTTAAGAGTACCCAACAGGCAGAGCTAGAAGTAGAGCCCAGAATCCTGAGACCTACTTCAGTCTAATAATGTGCTCCTGTAATATAACTGAGAAGGTTTGACAAGAAGGCTTTGGTGTGATAACAGGTAACTTTGGTGTGCTAACTTACCTCTGGTTATAGTGCCATTCCCTTTTGTGTAGATTTTTTTTTCCAGGCCTGTCAACTTCATGTTCTCCCCTCCACTTTCACAGTTAATTCTTTAGGATTTCTTGTTTAACAAGAATGAACTTTTAATTAAATATTTACTGGCAGCACATTTTATAAGCAATGAATAAAGCATTTGGCACTATGCACCACAAATTCCTCACATGGTACTTGTTTTGTGGTTTACCTTATTAGAAGTTGAAGATAAAATGCTCTTGGACCATGACATTTCATTGCAGGATTCTTCCGTGCAATATGCAGTGTAGTATCTTGTGTGTTTTAAATTGTATGGATATAAATGCTTCTTGAAAACAGCTTGAGAAAAAACGTGCTAGCTGGCTAGATATCTGTTTTCTATTGTTTCTGTACTAGATTCAAAGTCAAGAATGGACTAGAAAAATCTCCCTCAGTATCTTAATTCATAACACAAAACTGATCTCCTTTGAATAGAAAGAACTCTTCCACAAAATTCACACTTTTAAATGTGTTACTAGTTTGAAGGAGTAGTAGATGGAGCTCTGGTGTTGTCAGTGCCTCCTAAGGCACTTGTTCTCATGATGTGCTCTGTAGCACTGCCTAATTTGCATTATTTTCCACTATCTAAAGAACTGGTGAGGAATATGAGCAGTCCACTTGTTTCTTGTCCATTTCCAGTCTCCAACCATCCCCAAGGAATGTTTATATTCCTGCCTGGGAGGACAGCCAGTGCTCCTTGACAAAAGCATGCCTTTGTCACGGCTCTCCTGGAGTCAGGCCAGAGCATGCCAGTAAGGTCCAAAATCACTGCATTATCACACCTGTGCCAGATCCCAGGCCTGGATGTGCTGTCCATGACCAGGAAGCTGCAAGCCTGGGCAGGAGTCAGTAGAGCTTATGGGCACCTAGCCTTATGTTATCTACAGCAAAGGCTGTGGGAAGGTTTCCTGTTCTGCTATGCAAGGGTTATGGTAATGTGGGAGCCCTTATATTTTTCACAAGGCACTACCAAAAAACAAAAAAGAAACTATACACAGACATACAAAAATCTTCTTTTTTTTTTTTTCTTCTGTGTAAGAGCCAAAAGTACTACTTAGACACCAGAACTCTACTTACATAAGCTATAGACAAGCCCCAAACCTTTGCAGATAGCTCACAAAGGGCTACCTCCAGCACTCAAAGCAATTGCCAAGTTTTTTAAGTCTGTTTGGAAGTAAGGCACATGTATTATTTAACTGGGGAATATACAGGCATCTTGAAAATTTATAATATATAAAGCAATTTATAAATCTGACCATTTTTCTGAACTTGCTTCTGTAACTCCTCTGATTTGTTAACACTTATCATTGATGGGTTTGATTTACTTTCCAAAGAACAAGATTATTCAGGGATAAATGTATATGTCATGCTATGCATTTGTTTAATGTTCGTCACTTGCATAGCATATTTAAGGTACTATTGCTAAAATAATACTGGGTAAAGATTCCCATATGGTGTTTTAAAGGAGGTTGAAGTTACTCTAACAGATTTCAAAAGAAGTAATTTCACAGAATTTCATTTTCACAGGTTATTTTCATGGACATTATATTCATAAAGGGCAGTTTTATGTAAATAATCTTTCTACCCTAATTTAAACTTATACACAAAATTTAATTTCAAAAACATTTGGTTTTAAATATAAGGACTTCTTATGAGAAAATTTAGTGTTTGTGGAAGGGAGGAACTACCTGCTTTGGTTTGGGTCAAGTGTCATGTGAGTAGGCATCATGTGTTCGTCATCATTTCTGTTTGCTGAACCCATCAGGGTGCTTCAGCCTTGATGTTCAGTGCTTCATTTTTTTTGGTCCATATTCAATTCACGCACCTCTATCCTGACTTTCCGTTCCTTCCAGACCTCAGCTCTCTTTAAGCATAGGTCATATTTTTATGAACTTGTGCCTGTCAAGTGCTGAGCAACTTCTGCAAAATAAGGATACTGATCACCTGCTGTATTTTAATGAGCCAGATCTCATTTTGCTTGCAATTAATGGTAAAATTTCCCCTCTATGAAGATGAAAAACAAGGCCAAGAGTGCAATTTGTTGTTCGTTTTTTTTCCCTCAATGGTGTTAGAGTGGTCTCACCGTGGCTTCTTGTTCCTTCTTTTTGTCTTTACCTTTTGTAAGTATGTCTGTGAGACAATCATATTTACAAATTCAGAACTGTCTCTCCCATACAGTGGCATGAACTTTTTTTTTTTTTTTTTAGATATAATTGTGGAAGTGTCTGATTAGCAGTCAATGTCTATGTGTAGTTGCCTTACAAGTAGAGCTGCAGCTTAGTAGCACTGCACTAAATAAAAAGCTTTTGTAATTATGTCATTGTTTCTCAGGAAAACATTCCTGTGGAAAGAACCCCAGAAAAATTTACTTTCTTTTCCCCTTCTCTGCATCTCTGCTCACTCACCTTTCATCAGTCCCTACTCCCCTCTCCTCAATCCAAAAGCTCTCTCCTCTTATACAACCACCTTGCAGTACTCTAAGTGTGCAAATCAAAGACAGCAGCACAATTCATGAATGTAACTGAACTTGAAGATCTTTCTCCTTCTCATGGATATGAAATGTGAGGTCACATACTTAAGTGCAAGAGGCACATTTGCCTGGACTAGAAGTACGGAAAACTGGAATTTTCTTCTGATTTTTTGTCCTCAGCATAGTACTCACTTTAGTCAAATCACCTTTTACCTTTTAAAACCCTTTCTCATCCTCTTTCTCATCTATTTTGACTAGAGATTTCTAAGCAACAGTCTGTCTGCTTTTGCTTTCTTTCTGTATGGTTTCTATATTAAGAAAGGCTGAGTGTTATTTCAGCAGAGAGCTGGTTTACGGTAAAGAAATAGAAGAAAACATGGAAAAAGTGCTACCCCCTGCTGGAGATAGTAAAAAGGCCAGGAAAGGAAAAGTATGTATGTGATGGGGGAAGGCATGGATGAGTTTTTTCATAAAAGATGAAGATCTGGTATGTCTACTGAGTCTAGACAGGGAATTTTGGCACGGTCTGATTGGTGCAGCTAGACTGCTCACTTGTTGTTATGGATAGAAAAGAAAAAAACCCGCTGAAAAATAAGGGGAATCAGAAAGATTGAGAAAGACGGCATTAAGGGCAGAGAAAAACATTGCAGAAAGATAAAGAGTCATGATGTCAGGTAATCATCATGATGGATGGAGGGGCAGCAGCTCCACCAAGACACTTACAGAAAGCACCCAGCCATGGCCATAGCCATGATTGCTGTCAAGACTGGTTCTTCAACATGTGCAGTCTGCAGACCAAGCTGTCGCCTGGGTAGAAGTATTTAAAGACGTAACCGTGGACAGAAGATGTAAGGAATTAAGTCTATGTTACATTTTGCATTAGTATAAAGCAAAAAGACACACTTTCCTTTATAGTGCTGGTCATGACTATATAGTGAATAGCACGTCCATTTCAAGTCTCAAAATGGAGTTAATTTAAGTGACCTGAGCCATCTTTTGGATCCACTGATGAGTTCTGTAAAAGTGAGAGGAAAAATAATACAAAATACTGTTAAGAAATGGGAAGGAACTAACCAGAAAACTAGGACATAAAGATAAAGAGATGGCTGTAAATTGACAGGATTATTATACATCAATGATGAAAATTTTGCTTAAGCTTTCTTCTTTTTACTCAACTTTGCAGACACCATGTTCAAAGAAAGAGGCTATTGCTTTGATTTTAGGATCATATAGACAAAGGATCCATAATCAAATCCCAGATGCTTCTTCCCTCCTTGCTTAAACCAGCCAGTCTCCAGGACCACACCTATCCAGATGATAATTCATGACTAAAATTGCTCAGAAAGCATATTGGTCTTGAGCTAGTGCTAGCCAGTACCAAAGCTCTTTGAAGGAATTAGGTTCCTGAAATTTCATTACCATTTTTACCATTGCTAATTTCTGTTATGATAAATAATCAAATATTAATGAACAGTTTGGTAATGTTTCTCCCTTTTTTACAGTGAAATTCGAAATCTTAGAAACTTGGATTACATAGATCCAGAGGCCTTTAAGAACCTCCCACTTCTGAAATACCTGTAAGTATTTAGCACATGGAACAAGCTGGAACTTAAGCCTGTAAAGATGACTCTTTACACTACAGCAGTTTTGTTTCTTAGCATTTCATTTTGGAACTGATTACATTTCTCCCGGTTGTTTTATTTTAATGACAGAAAGCCAGCTAGGTTAGGGGTTGGAACTTTCCACTACTTTTGCAAGAAAGGAAAACATGTTCACAAATTCATCAGTAATTTTGTCAATCTTCCTATCCATTAAATGTCTGGAATACACTAATGTTTCCTTGGCAAAAGTCCACATCTAGCTTTCTTTTTAAGATAAGTGCCTTCTTTTTTTTCTTACTTTATTTTTGTAGGGATTAGTGGGAAGAAGGGACACAATACACCTGTTATATTTACTAGATATTTACAAAGGGTTTTAAAGCATACCTGTTAGCTAAATCTGACAAGCACATCTATAGATACCCAATTTCATATGACTTCCATGTCAGTAAGAATTCCTGAAGAATTCTCTGTATTCCCATTAAATTTCAAAAGAGCAGCACAGAGTAACAAAAGCTTGAAATTATAAAATTGTAGCATTGGAAAAAGACATGAGAAAGAGAATAACTTCTGTGATTGAGTAATGTTAGGAAGCTAATTGTGTGTGTGTGTGGTGGGTGTAGCAGCAAGGAGAAAAGATTTTTCCTCCAGATCTGAAAGCAGTAAAAATAAAGTAGTCAAAACAATTTCATTTCATGTGAATAGTTTTAAATATTAAGAACTATTTTTTCTTAAATTATTTCCACTCTACAGGACTTCAGATCTAAGTGGCATTAACTGTACTCACATTTGAACACAGCTTCCCATTTTAGAGCTATTTGAAATGCTCTTAACCTCAATGAAAGAGAGAGAATTCGGGGGTCCAGACTATTGTCTGAAGCAGCTTAATCTCTCAAGTAAATCCATTACCTACCTCACAGGTTACTTCCCTCTGCAGATCTGCTTAGCTGTCTTCTTATTTTGTGTTCCCAAATTTAGATTCTATAATTTATCATAAATCTGTTTTGGGTTTTTTTTTTTAATTTTTCTGGTATCCTTATATTTTGAAGAGTTGATTATAAATTAATTGACTGATAATAGAGAGGATGAAATAACAGTCCTGCACTGATGTGTTGAACTGATGTTGTTGTTCAGTGATCCAGTACATGTAATTCTTTCCATCTCTCTTTTTCAGTGGTATTTTTAATACTGGACTCAAAGCATTTCCAGACCTCACAAAAATCTACTCATCTGATGTAAACTTCTTACTGTAAGTATCTGTTCTCACAGATGGTTAGAATACAGCCATCCTCAGATCCCAGGAAAACCTATAGTGAAGGTTTCTGTTTTGGAGAAAAATATCAAGTCTGACAAAGCACTTTTCCTCAAGCTGTATTTCAATTATCATTGGTATCAAATCTGGAAAATGCCAGGTCACCTAGCACCATACATTTGACCTGGATGACAGACATGGGCACAGAAGCACATTTCTCTTGGATTAGCCAAAGCATGTGATACACAACTTCTACACACCTTTCGCTTTTATTTTGTTTTTGTAATGGCTGTGTAATACCTGAATTTGTCTGAAGTCAGAATAGTGGGACACACAGGACCTGATCTGATATACGACCTGCTAACAAAGTCATCCTGTCAACATTCTTCTAACAAATTTGTGTTTGCATGGTGAGCATGCAACTTTGCACATTTTCTGATACCACTCTTCACTGAGCTCCTATATTATTGAATCATAACCTCCATTGGCTATCTGCCTTCTTTCTTCCAACCCCACCCCGAGGACAGAAGACTCAAGAGCAGGAGAACTGGACATCCTGGAGAGTAATTGTTTATCATTACACCTTTAAAATGCTCAGTGTTGAGCTCACATTTTTAGGAATATTTTGGTGGACTTATTTTATCCAAAATATATTGCTTCATACAATTAATACTTTAATAAAACAAACAAACAAACAGTCCTGCCCTGCCACCCAAAAAATCCACAACAACCAAACAAAACCAAAAAAAAAGGAAAAGGAGCTTAAAAAGCAAATCGGCAAAGCTGAGCTTTAAAATCACTAGACCAGCAGCACTTTAATTTCGTGACAGCCTTAGTAGTGAAGTCAGCTCAGGCTGGCACAGTGTGTCTTTAAGAAAGAGGACTACCCATCTCCGTTCCATCACCCACCTTTTTTTCATAGTAGTTAAATGAGATGCATGGTGGTTTAGATTTAGACAGTATAAGCATCTATGAACACGTACTTTGTCTAAATACTATTGCCCAACCTTACTTTTAGAGTCACATTTCAAGCACAAGTCTATAGTCCCACAGAAGGACCACAGTTGCCTACTTTTAAGGTAGATTTCCTGGATGGAGCCATCTCTTATTAACTAATGTCCTCAGCTCAGAAGAATTTTCCTACTAGCTCTCTTCGCTAATTTAGTTGGGTTTGTAGGAGCTTCTTACTTTCTCACACTTTAAAACCCCTTTACTTTAACTGATTTAAGGACACGCCCTCCCCTCTTTTTTTTCCGCATAGATTGACGCAAATTGCAGAACAATTTATTGGAGAAAGAGAATGGGAACACAAATGGGAGCAAGGAGGTCTCCCACTATTATCCTTAAGGGTATTTCAGAAACAAAGGCATTCTGCTGTAAAAAAAAAGCATCTGTTTCTTGATATTCAGAGAGCAAAGATGACATCCATCTTTGTGCCCTAACCTGAGATTTAAGTTCAAATTCCAGACTGTAATCAAGCCAAGAAGGAAGAGCAGCTCAGATGAACACTTGCAGGCTGACACAAGGTAAAAGTGTCTTGGTCACAATTTAGTCCTAGAGAGGAGTTAACAATCTCATATTGTAGCAGTGTTCAGCTAGAAGAGGCTTGACTGCTGGATGAAGTAGGTAAAAAGCTATTAAAAATGAGAAATTAGAAGTTGACTTGCAAAGACATGATTTGTCTATCCCAGGCATTGTTTCAGTGCTGCTAAAGGGCATTCTTAGTGAAGAATGTCCCCATTCAAGACCACTCATGGTCTGACAACTGGCAAGACAAACCTCAGAGCAATGTAGAAATGATGGTTGTTTTGCTAAAGAGTCTAGACATGTAGTGAGCAATGTGATCTTCCCAAGGATCTTCTAGGAGTAGAGGTAAGCCTTGTGCTAACTCACACTCCATAACCTGGAGCTGCTATATTTGCCTTGGCTGTAAGCCTCACAGATTGAAACCTGAGTCAGACAGAGCTCTGAGTGAGATACACCTACATCTTAAGAGCTACTGGGGAGTCACTCAAGGACCATAAGGGCTTCATCTTAAATGAAGTTCTACTAGATTGCAAATTAAACACTACAAAGTAGAGAGAACCAAGAATTAAATAGGCTAGATAAAACAGAAATAGCTTGTACAACCATGTATGTCCTCATTGCCAACCAACTCAGTGTCTTTCTAAGTGGCAGATAGCAAAATATCATTCTACCTTGAAAATTTTTGATAAAGATCGCTAACAAAAACAACCCATTGGTTTTACATGCTAAAGACTTTTGAAAGAGTAGATCTGCACTTTCAAGGAGGTATCTCTAAACATTGCTATTCAATGAAAGATAGTCTTTTTGTTTCTTTCCTCAACAACAAAAATCTGCTTTTGAAGAATAATAGGTTTCTAAATGATTAATAAGTTAGAACTGGGGAAAAAGTATTATATCACTATCAGTCCTTGAGGTCAAGCAACTTACAAGTAAACATTTGTTTAGAAAAGTGAACCAACCTGAAAAATGTCAAACAACAATATCTTGTGGTGGACACCACCTACTACGAAAACTACTTGGAATGAAAATGGTTGTAGTGCAAGTGCAGTGTTAGCACATATATATGAACATATATAGAACAGAAAAGGAAAAATTGTTCCTGTCACATGGGCAACTGTTAGGACATCTTGGTTCATGGATGTTATGGCCTAGCTTTATTAGACCACATCAGGTCCACAAGCTGAAGAAAAGAAAAATGTGCAGAGCACTTTTGTTTCCAGACTCTAACATGATTCAGGAACAAGTAGAAAAAAAGACAATGAGGCACTTTGTTCTGCCCCGCTCTCCCTGCTCCAGTTTATTCATAGTAAATCTCTTTAGTTTTCCATTGTCCCTCTTGTTACAACAGAGTTTTGGTCTAAAGCTACAGAGTACTTCTTAAAATTGCAGAGAGAGAGTAAGAAAATATTTAAGAAATAGATAGTGAAACATTCATTTGTAGAAGAGTTGAGAAGAATCATTAAGTTAGATCATATAATAATTTAACCCATGCTAGCTGCACTTCTGTAAGGTGAAACACCTCTGTCCTAAATAATGTATCATCTGATGTCTTATCTGAGCTTGCTAGAGAGCAGGACCTCAGCTCTAAAGTCACTTGTGCTGGTTCAGTTGACACTGGAGCAACGCTTTGCTGATTCTCCGGCTTAGAAGACAAGAGACCTCTCTGTGCTGTTAACCACTATAATCACACAGGCTAGCACACGTCACTAGGACTAGAAAGCCCATCTACTTCACAAGCTCACTTCCTGGATGCTGGAACATGCTCAATTTTCAATCATCCCACATTTATCTTCTGCCTTTAGATATAACTAAAACTGATTTGTTCTACACTTTTATTTATAATCAACACAGAGACCTATTAATAATAAAACTGTTCTGGAGAAGATCTGTTGGGCAGATGTTTGACTGTGATGTTTTGTCTCCTTTTTCAGCGAAATTGCAGATAATCCTTTCATTACTTCAGTGCCTGCAAATGCTTTCCATGGGCTTTGTAATGAATCTCTAACTCTGTAAGTTCTTCCAGTTTAAGTCACAAAAAAAAGTGAAAAGTTTGCAGAGTTCTCCTTCTGTGAAGCTACAGCATGGTTAAAACTAACTTATTTGCAACCTAAGTGGCACATACCATGAAAACTAATAGGTGGCAAATGTCAGAGACTAATATTTGAAAGAAAAATGCTAAATAAAGTTAATTTATACAAGTCATTCTCAATGTAAGCTGCAAGAAAGGGCTGGGGGGGAGTGAAAATGACTGTAATGAGTTATGACCTGAACTAGAGGGAAGAGCACCAGAATGCAGAAGAATGAATTCTAAAAATTCAGGCAGGCTTGACAGTAAAATCATACTTATTTTCCGAGGTATTAGTTCCTTTAGCCTTCCTTAATCAGAATTTGCTTCCTTGTTTAGAATTTGTTTCCTTGTTTAGTTTGAGGCTGAGAAAGTTATAGCAACTTGTTTTAGTCTAGTTCTATCTTTGCTGTAAAAAGAAGTAAAAGATGACACACCTGACACATGGTATTCTTGATTCAGCTACACTCAAGAATGCTGCTAGGCATTTGTTTGACCTTGCACTATAATTGCTGCTTCTTCAATAAATTAAAATTAAACCATCCATAAACCTGCTGGTGTCAAGAAAAATGATACATATTAGATGTGTTAGGTAGCTGTTAGGTATTCAGGTATTGAAGCAACCCAAAATACACTTTTTTTTTTTTGCTTGCAGCAAACTCTACAATAATGGTTTTATCAGCATCCAAAGCCATGCTTTTAATGGGACAAATCTGGATGCTATGTAAGTAGCATATCCTTCTCTTCTTTCAGTAAAAAATATTATATAATAAATACTTTATGCTTGTTGGAGGTTCTCAAATACATATCTTATTTCAATTATTTTTAAGGAGCAAAGAGAAGACATTTATTTCAGCCAGCAATAAAAATATCAGTGCTTAATGTCTTTTGCAATGTGCTTTAATTTGGTATATGTATTTATAGCTCAGAAAAGAAATAATGGCAGGTAATTCTAGTGTGAATTTATTCTGGTTTGAAGTTACAATAAGATTTCTTTTCATCAACAACATTTCTAGAACAATTTTGAAGATATAGGCTGGTTTACTTATAGTACAGTTTATTTTAGTACGTGTAGTACTGATAATGGTAGCAGCCCTTTCACTGAAAGCACTTATCTGCAGAAGAGAGTGTGGTGTAAGGTGCTGGAAGCAACTCAAAGAAATCAGTCACTTGCACTAGAAATGAGAACTGGGCATCAGAAACATGAAGCAGCCATTTCAGTTTTCCCTTCTCCTTCTTACTGTAGTTTCTGGAAAACTAATACTTAGTGAGTCAATATCCTTTTTGCACCATACCCAAAATCATCTGCCGTAATCATTAACACAGAATAAATCTCAATTCCAGAGGCTCCATTCAATTTGGCAGAGTCTACTCTGGTCCTACAGAGGCTTGACTAAAGGGCCTGGCTGGCAATCTCATGTGTAAAGACAGTTCTTCATTGTGAGCTCTTAAATTAACCAGAGAAGCAAGAGGATAAATACGGTTATTTTCAGCATGTTAGTTTAAATTTGGCTTGAATTGTGTAAGAATTCTATAAGAGCATCCTTCATGTGGTCTTCATCTTTCCAAACTGCCATTTTTTTCCTTAACAGCTAGCTCCGTTTTTTTCCTTAGCAGCTAGCTCCACTTCCTAAATTTCAAAGCTTTGAATTAAACTAAAGATCTGGGATAGGTCATATTTTACTCACATGAGTTCAGCTCCTTTGAATTTCCATATGAGAAAGGAAGTTTTTCATGATGACATATGTACTAGTGCCCATAGCAATCTCAAGGTGTAAAACATGGCAAAATGAAATCCAGTGCCTTGAATGAATCCCTCTAAGCTATATATGCAAAAATTGGTTAAGTCTTAGACAATATATGAACTGTGTTGGCTCTTTTGTTTCTTACATTTTGATGAAACACAGGTTGGAGATGATTTTTGCTTCTCTGATAGTGTGTGAGTGCCATTGCTCCTGGTCTCTTTGGAATTTTCCTTATTAATAAAGAATCAAGTGAAAATGTAGTTTAAGAAGATTCAGAGTCCCAAACATCTGCTTTACTGTACTGGTAGAGATAGAGAAGCAGAAAACACATACTAGGTTCTGCAGCTACTGTTTGCTTACTTTCAGGAAAATTTTGTAATTAGTACTCTTTTAAGAGTACTTCAGTATTCTTTAAGGTCTCGAGGGCAGAGGGCCTTACAGAGATCTGGACAGACTTGAGAGCTGCGAAATCACCACCCATATGAAATTTAACAAGAGCAAGTGCTGGATTCTCTACCTGGAACAGGGTAATCCTGCTGACACACACAAACTGGGGGACAAGAGGCTGGAGAGCAGCACTGCAGAAAGAGATCTGAAGGTTTGTGCTGATGGCAAGTTGAATATGAATCACATGTGCCCTGGCAGCCAAAAGGACCAACCATGTCCCAGGGTGCATCAAGCACAGCACTGCTAGCCAGTTGAGGGAGGTGATTCTCCCACCTTGCACAGGTATGGCCTCACCTCAGGTACTGTGTGCAGTTATGAGTGGCTCAATGTAAGGACAATCAAACTATTAGTGTCCAGAAGAGGGTGACCAAGATGATGAAAGGCCTCAAGGGTGTCAAGGTTTAAAGATGGGCTGGCCACTAGACAAATGACAGATGCTCACTTTTCACCCCTCTCCCTTCCAAAGGGGAAGGGAAAGGGAATAAGGGAGAGAGACTTATGGATTGGAAAACTAAAACAGCCTTAATGCAAAGAGTAATAATAAAATTATATATATAGAAAAACATGTACAAAATGGAACCCAACCCTCCTAATGTCAACTATGTCACTGTCACCCTTGATGCTATGGGCAGGCACTGGGGAAGTCTCAGACCAGACTCCGAAGTAGGTGGGAACTGGATTCAGGTGCTGGCTTCTAGAACTGGATTTGTGAACCCATGGATTGGGATCAAGGCAGAATGGACAGTCAGCCACTGAAGAAGAGAGACCAACCTTCGTGATCCCTCAGCTTTATATTGAATGCCATATATGGGATGGAATACCTTGTTGGTCAGTTTAGGGTCACCTGTCCTGTCTGCTCCTCCCCATAGGTGAGCTCTCTTACTTTCTGCACCTCCAATATGGCACACAAGATTTAGCAGGGACCTTGGTCTCTATAGAAGCAAGTGTGAGCAGGAGCCTTTCTGCACACCAATCACTGGTAGTAACTCTAAACATTGAGCATTATGACAGACACTGTCCACAAAAAGATGCCTTTTCTTTCAGAAAGTGCAGTTAGAAGAGCCTGAGCTGAAAACTAAAATCACTAAACAGAAATAGTTCTGTTCTAATACAAACCAGACAGAGAGCAAGATTTACAAGGAGTATCAGCTTGGAGAAGATCAGGCTGAGGGATGACCTCATTCCAGCTTCCTCAAACTGGGCAGTGAAGTGAGAGGTGCTGATGCTCTCTCTCAGTTGTCCATCAGGACACAAGGGAATGGTCACAGCACCAAGCCTGTCAGAGTTCAAGAAGTTTCTGGACAACACTCTTAGTCATATGGTTTAGTTTTAGATAGTCCTGCAGGAAGCAGGAGTTAGACTCAATGATCCTTCAAGGGTTCCTTGTAACCTGAGATATTCTATGATTCTGTAATTCTAAGTGACTCCATTCAGAAACTAGCTATGATGCACTAGTTAAGCAAATAAAAAATAAAAAACAACAAATACCCAAAAGGACCAAACCCAGGCTTACTTTCAGGGCTTTATCTACCAGCAGTAAAAACGGTTTATTACAACAAACAGTTTTCTCCTAATTAAATTGTATGTCATTTACTTGGAGCAAAGCACTACTCCAGATTTACAAAGCAAACTAGGGAGCTGAACAGCAGTGGTAAAGCCTTTATCTGTTGGATAAACTACACTGAAATTTCTAAACTAATTTTCTGAAGTAGTTTGGTTACCATATGACAAGATAAGGTATAATTTTGCTAATTAATAGGAAGCTTGGAGATCTGTTTTTTCTAGCAGCAGCATTAAGTTAATGCAAAAGGCAAATATTTCTTTTTTTTTTTTTTTTTTTGGTATTCTGACATTTCTAACTTGAACTCCTGTTATCTACCACTGTACAGAAAGAAAAGTACCTGGTTTTCTCTGGGTCTGATCCAATGTCCTTTGGACTTGATGAAACGAGGATCAAAAACAACCTAAGAGAAATGAGTGAGGGAAAGAAATTTTAATGGGTTTTGAATGATAACTTCAAGGAGGAAAGCAAGTGAAAAAGGAAAACAACTAAAACCCATAATTCATTTTTGACAAATCATTCAAGGACTTTATGTTCCATCTATAAATCTGAAGACGTTTTTGAAATCTCAGAGGCTACCTTCTACCATGCAGCATGTCTTTCTACCACTCTTAATATCAAAAGACCTATGTAATTCAAGGAGGTCAAAACAATCAATGCATATATATGTGTGGAACTGTGCATAAACGGTTGCCATTATCATACTGAATAATGGCACTACTTAATAAATCTTCTCATCCAACAAGGATCTGTGTTTTATAGCAAACCACAGTATCACTGTATATGTTTTATAAAGGCAGGGAACACCTTTACTGAACACCATTCATCTGAAACTTGAATCCCTCGTTCTAACACAACATTAAGGTCCATGAACTGCATGACTCCCACAGACTTCTGCAAAGTGGTGCTCCTGCTCCTGCAACAATGTTTATTTCTGTAAGGAAATTGGTGAGGAAAGAAAATTTTTAAGAACATATTTCCAGTGAATGGCAAAATATATTTGTGAGGAGCTTCTACAGAGCTGTATAAATTACTGAAATGGAAAAGTGTGCAATCTCAAAATCTAATTACAAAAATAAACTCCAAAAGAACATATTTACTTTGCAATACACTCTGAGGGATCACTTATAATGCTCGGCTTATAAGCAAGAGACTTATAAGCTCAGAGTCAAGATAAACAGTAATGTTGAAAAAAAAAATACAATGAATCCTTAATACTGCTCATTTACTAATGTATCTCTTTTGCCTGTTCTCCCTTTCTTTAACCTTCATTTCATAAATCAACAGGTTGCATACATACATTAACATGTTATATGTCTAGAGTCCATTTAATACTATAGTGGTGATACTTAAATGTGTGGCCAAGATATTATTTTTCTCCTTGTTTTTTAAGCCCTGCTGCTTTATTTTGAAATCAGAAGCTGAAAGAAAGCAAGCAGATACTATCAAATAATACATAATTCCATAAACCAGTGAGGCATTCCAACTAAGAACTTAGTTAAAAACCAAGTCAAGTTACCAAAGTGATCATTTGGGAGAAAATTTTGCAAAACCTCCATTTTTCTCTAATCTGGCTGTTCATTCTTACTCCATCACTCCCTATACTGATAAAATTGGTTGTGCAAACTTCATACTGTACCATGTGTGCCACTCAAGCCGAAATCGAAAGTTGTTCTTCCTCATGCAGACTCTCCAACCTGTTGCTTTATGAAGCATGTATTAGTAATGTCTGAACACTTACTGTCTCTGTAAGGCCCTGACATGACGTTGCCTGGTTTTACATAGTAGATTAAATGTCCTATTACTCTTTCAAGTCCTCAGAAGTTCCTGCTCAGCATACTAAGGTCATTGTTTTCTGTCGGGATGAGACTTAATGCAGTATTTTTTCCCCACTTACCCCTGGATCTTGAGTCCACAGAGACTTTGTATTAGTCACTGGCATACTTAGCTTACTGATCTGAGATATTTTTATTTAAAAAAAAAAAAAAAAAAAAAAAAAAAAGGCACACCTTCTTTTACTTACAGCTCTATGAAGCCATCAGCATATCCTGCTTCAGATTCAGCATTTGCTACTCCAGATTTCTTGCGTACTTAGACATTAATACTGCAGTGCAATCTGATTGCCTTCCATTTTCCAAAATTACTATTATTCTAGTGTCCCCACTGCGGATAGATATTCCACCTCACCCATGTGATTTCTAAGACTTCCAACATTTGTTTAGACAGGTGGGTACCACTGTCATGGTTTTCTTTTCTGCATGGTATTTTAATAACATTCCATATTATTCAGCTGTCACTAACAACAGGATTAAAGGCATTCTCAGAAGGAGCTATACTCTCTATATATAAAATTTCTTTGTCAAATTAATATTTACCAAAGTCTTATTCTTTCCATTTAAAAGATGTACCTATCAAAATGAAAGGGCTTAAACAACTGAAACAAATTAGCATCAGGAAGTTGTACATTCTGATGTCCCTGACTCGTCTATATGAAAACTGGAAGCTAGCACTGCAGCCCCCTTGGTAACACATGGTCATGAACTTCCCAAAAGTCTCTAGATAGCTGTTTCTATTTGTAAGTTTGAGGCTTTGTATTCCCTATGTAAATTACTATATTTCAGGTTTATTGCTCTCTATAGTGTTCAAATATCAGTGGAAAAATTTCAGAATTGGACTAGCAATTAACTGGTTGTATAATAATGTCTAGTTACTAAAGCAGACAGGTTTTATCAGGTCAGGTTTTTGTGTCCTTCAAAACCACAACCTAGATGTTGGAATCTTGGATTCTTAACTCTTGTCTAGTTCTGAGTTTTGTATTAGATTTGCAGACAAAAATCATGAGGAAATTTGCAAACAGAAGCAAAAGCTCACAACAAAAGTGACTAGGTTGTTATTTACAGAGTATGAAAGTCAGCTCTCAGAAAACACAAATGTCAGGTGATACTAGAATGCTATATATTTCTAAAGAACGAAAGCTTATTTCAAACAACAATAGATGAGAAGATGAAGTAAGCTATTTTCTTCTGTAAGAAACAAGGCTTTAGGCATGGGTAATGTCCAATAAATAACATGCCAGAAGTGTTACTCTGTCTTGGCTCCCTAAGACTTTGCGTTACATAACCCAGTCAAAGTGCATTTAATTCTCATTTATCACTATGGTGATCAATATAAGCTTATATCCAGCAAATGTTATGAAAAATTTGCCAATGACTTCAACCAGGACAGGATTAGAATCTTGATTTGATTTTTTCCACACCAAGAAAAAATTGCTCTGACTTAAATTATTTTTATGGCTAAACCCTAACTCAGCTATCTGAATTTGAAAGACGCTCCCTGCACAAAGATAAAGTAGTGCTCTTCTGCACTTTTCTGAGTCAATTCAATTATCTCCACAGCTACCATCTCAAATGGTGTTTTTGTTACAGAACTTAAAAGGAGGAAAGGTTTGACCTTTGGACCTTCGCCACTAACTGCCACAATGGGCACAGCTCACAGCAACTTCACGGACACCCTCTGAAATCTGTTGTGACAACCTTTCTACTGTGTTTTTTGCCTTCCTAGCTACATCACAAACTAGCGTTAAATGTCAGTAATAGTTACAGTACCAAATGTCCTGCTCTGCTTGAGGTATTACTGCCTTCATCAGGAGTACCATATTCTTTCTCCTTTCATTTTGTCTCATTTCTTTAATAGGCCTGGTCTGGACAGTTTAACATTTCTGTGCCAACTGCACTCTGAAATTTTATTAACATCCTCTTTTTAAGATAATTATGCTTAAATTCTGAGTAATGTCACCCGGCTTCACTTGGGCAATATTGTTATTTTTCTCCTATTTATTTCTTCCGCTGTTCATCTCATCATTGGGAATTTTCTCTGTTTTTATCTACCCTGTGGAACATGACCTCCATAAAGTAGTCTGTCTACAATCCTTGCCGAGTTCCTGTATTTGACTTGGACTGAGAACCACATCATCTTCTCTTGAACAATGCTTTACAGTTATCTACAGTCATCTTCTTCTTCACTCTTGCATTACAATGCCTCCATCACCCCCGTGCCCTTAGCGAATTATCAACCAATCCTGACACTTGTAGTTGTTGGGCCTGGGTCACCCACTGTTGTCATGCTTATGTCACCCTGAGTTCCTCTTCCTGCTTCTGCTGGACCCGAACTACCAATAATATTGCAGTCTGGGGACGCTGTTGTTGCTCTTAAGACTTCAGCCCCATGATTTAGTCTGTGGTTTGCTTTTGGGGCCATTAGACTTTACCTTCCACTGTACAGAAAATTGGTAAAATTTAAAAATTATATAGTTACAGGTTCTACAAGTCTCCTCTGCCTAAGCACCAGGTTCCTTCAGGGCCTTTATAGCATTCATCATTTTGCCATCATTTCATCAAGGGAAACATACACTCCCCTTGACAACTTTCCTTGGCAATTTTCTATTTTCTCCTCCTTAATGGGTTGCATTGAATTTCTGCTCCGAAGTACAGTCCTGCAGCTCTACCCTCCCCTTTTCTTCCTCAGTTGAATCCTCTCTCAGAGGTTCTTTCTCATCACAGAACAGAAACAAAATGCTTGGACTGTTTTGCCTCCTTGCTTAGGTAGTGCCCCTCAGCCAAGAGAGCTAGATGCTCCTTCATCTTCCTCCAGGGACTACTATATTTGGTAAATGGCTCTTAATTTCATCACAAGATTTCAATTTCCATCTAAATTAAGCTAAAAAGCATGACTAGGTTTGATACCTGCAAGCTGTTTCTCATGTAAACATTGTGACAGAAGTTGATTGAAGTAAAACACCACCTAAGGTTTAACTGCTGGCTTAGGGAAAAGAATTATCACAGTAATATCCACATATATATACACACACATTTATGTATGTATGTATATATCACAACTTAATCTTCGGTCCCTTTTCATTGCTTAGCTAATGCAGCATATTCCTGCCTGTGTATTTAACTGCTTATAACTGCACTCCTCCCACCTCTTGGCTAACCAGGAGGAACCACTTCATCACGGAAATTAACATGCCTGTTGCATTTTGTGGAGTACTTTTTAGCTGGACAATTGTTCCCAACACACATTTTTAAGCTAACTACGTCACATATACCCAACTAATACACACAAGCTAGCACTGTATGCATAAAAAATAATGCTTATTTTTCCATTTTATCACATTCTGTGTATGTCTGCTCTTCACAGAATGTCACAAAATATGCTGAGTGCTGTATGTCCACCAATGTTACTCTGGCAGAAAAGCAGCATGCCTGCAATTCTGCTGTTCCTGCAGGTTTTTTTCATTTATTCTTCCTCTTTGTACACCTGCAATTGTGGAACTACTGAAGCCAATTATTTCTACGAAGTCTTTCCACAAAAAACATAAATTCTATTAGGCCATTGAAAGCAAAAGTCTTGGACAGAAATGCATCGTTTCTCTAAAGCAATTTGGAACTTGACCGAATAACCTGAAATAATAATCCATGTATTTAAAAGTTTCTCAAATTCCAGTTTCAGACCATGGTAAACAGGAAGCCAGATAAAATAAAATCTAAAAAAAACCCAAAAAAACCAACAACAACAAAAAACCACAAAACAAACAAACAAAAAACCCACCAAAATTTAATAATAAAAAAGAAAAAAAGAAAAAAAAATCAAGATTCATTCTAGATCAGTCACTTTTAAAGCTAAAATCATCGACTTTAACATTGATTGTTCCACCTGGGTTGCATTAAATTTGTGTGTTCAGTAGCCTTGCATTGACTGTCTTTAATCATGCACCTTTAACTCAGTGCTGTAAATTCCCTGCTTCCTGAATCCGCACTTTCTTATATGTCAGTTTCCAGAGTGATAGGAATTAATGCTGGTCCTTGATTATATCAATCACATAATGACAGGAAAAATTTTTGGCATTCCGTATTTCAGGAAATTGCTGGCTACTCAGAAAATTGTTCACTGTTCTTCCAGGACTTTATAATTTTTTATTATTATTATTATTTTTCCACATAAGTTTTATATTATTTTTTCCTTCAGATTTATGATTTATCCTCCTTTTCACTCCCTCTCTTGGTCTTATAACAAAACTGCAGTCTTAATTGTTAACCTGTAGTGTAAGCTGTAGAGCCTCCACTTGGCCATGGAGGTTTTAAAGCATCCAAAGCTTTATTATAGAACTCAAAACAAGAAGGCAATTATGTTTGTTCATGATGTGTTCCTCTAAGTATCATGTAATTCCCCATATTTCATTCTGATGAAAGCAAGCCCATCTATTTCACCTCATCCTCACACATATTTACCTGAAGATACAGTGTGTATGCATGCATATGGCAGAGAGAAAGAGAATTTGGAGAAAGGAAATTTATTTTGATAATTGTTGAGGAATTCAATTTATTTTCCAAATGACAAACCTGTATTTTGTTCCTTGGGTACACAGAAAATGAAGTAACTGATTATGATTCAATATGTTGTTGGGACAGCATCACCTATATACATATTGCTTTTCTTTAGGCGAGTAAATTGAAGATCATCTTTAACCTATGGGTAACTATTTCCAAATCACTCATTTTGTTTGTTTCTGCAGCTATCTGCACAAGAACAAATACCTGGAAGTTATCAATGATGATGCATTTCTGGGCGTGCACAGTGGACCAACTCTACTGTGAGTAGGAGAAAATGAAGTAGAGAAAGATTTAAAAATAATACTATTTTAGATTGCACTTTCTTTCCAACCATTATTAGCAGTGAAGCAGCAGAGATGGTAATGGCGTGTTTGCAACAAGAATATCAGCAGCAAAAGCTGTGTTTTAGGGAACTGATCTAAGAAATGTTTGCATCTTATGGCAGAATTACTGTTCCTACCAATTCTTCTGAAGGATTCTGTACCACAGTCTGTCTTATAGCTGTACAATTGTAGTACAATTGTAATACAAACTAAGGAGTCAGTACGTCACTAAGGAGCACACACAAAGTAAATTGAAACAAAGATGAAAACACAGTTTTAGACTGAATAAAGTTAATTCTGGTGCTGTCTTCTCTCCTATGTAATTTGGCTTCCAGTCTGATTTTGTAGTCTCAAAAATAACACTTCACTAAAATTAGAAATCATAATACAGAATGAAATAACTTTAAGTAGATTAAGAACTTTAAAAAGCATCATATTCCCTGATTTAAATCACCTAGCATGGAACATAGAGCATAAGACCAGTCCCAGGGAGAACTGAAGTGCTGAAAGTAGGATTCTTTCCTCCACTGAAAAACCAGACTGTGCTGGCAGTACTCACTCCACATAAGAAGTTTTACTTTCTGCTCTTCAGGAAAACAGCATATTTATATCAGAATAATGGTGTATTGTTCTCAGAAGGAATCTTAGCAGTTAGCTATAACAACAAAAAGGTGCGGAAGATGTTATTTTTTTCTCCCAGAATCTTTCTAACTCCAGAAAATCAGGCTGGCTACCAACAACATAGCACTCTACAGTAGAAGTTGCATTGGTCATAACCACTTTACGCTAAGAGTTGTGTCCCTGCTATGCAAAGCTGCAACAAAACTTTGATGGTAATGTCATCAAATCTCTGGTTCTCTGTACCATCCATCTCAAATCAGATGAATTGCAAGGCCCGTGTGTGAATGGTAGCCTGTCTTCTGCTTCAGTCATCTAAATTACATTGCTTTGTGGGGTAAACAAGAAGATTTGGCTGAGGGCCCACCTTTCAGGGCCACATCATTCCTCTACATAGTGATCTATCAAGAAGTCCACTGGAGATATCAGCAGAGTCCTTGGGAACAGGGTCTGAGACCAGTTCTAAGGACTTTCAGGCTTTCCTTTCATTGGCTTGATGGGAGAGAGAAGAACAGACCATTCATGGAGTCATACTTCTGAAGCAGATACCTTTAATAATTGGACATTGGAGGGGCATAATAATTAGTCATTCCAACAGCAAATCATGCCAAACCACTCCAGTCAGATTGGGGTGACATCTGTTTCCTAAAGTCATCCTCACTTTCCCAGTGGTACCTGACAGATCCAGCTATCCTATTTTGGAACAGCTCAGAAAGATGAGTTAGGAAGCACCAGTGCAGTCATCCTCACAAGGACATGCAGGCCAGCTCTCGCTCCCCTTCACGCACTGCTTTCATTCTCTTTCCCTCTGCAAAAAGCTGCTGCAGGACTATGTAGGTCAGTAGGAATAACATTACGCCACAATCTTCTCACCAGAAGTCTGGTGGCTCTTGCTGCCAGCTGGTGGGCCACCCCACCCAACTTCTCTCCAGAGGGTCTGCAAAGAGATCTCTTCAGGCCTCTTCATTTGAAGCTGCTAAGTCCTTGCAATGCAGATGTGTGTGAGAAAAATAGGTAAAGGCAGTAACACACTACACTATGTCCCTCAAGATGCTGTCCAGGATACATCTTTTTTTTTTTATTTATCACCCAATCACCTTAGGGATAAGCCTCAGTTGTATCATCAGTGGCCAGATCCTAAGACAGCCGTGAGAAGGCAGTGTTTTCTGACCATGTCTTAAAAGTTACATATTCTGGATGAGGACCAAGGCCCTGGTCCATCATCAGGAAGAGACCCAGCCATCTAGGGCACAACAAAAGAGGGTGTTCTAAAAGGTAACAGATCAGGAGGGCAATCAGGAAAAGCTCACAAAAGGGCTGTTAAATGTCCTGCTCAGGGAGCCTATGTGGTGGCTGTTGCTCCTCTTCTTCCCTGCGAGCTGGATTGACTTAATTTCTACTGCTTCTGCTTTCAGGAGGGCTCAGGCCACCCACCCCTGAACTAACATGGTCATTGTTGGAGAACTTCAACAGAGGCTGTGCTGGTGCTGAGTAAGCCTTTCTTACTAGTATTTGGCTAATAAGGCCTTTCTCTTAATATTGCATATGGCACCAGAGAAGCCCATTCTCATTCTGTTCCTGCCCAGAAAGACATTTTCCAGTTGACGTAATTTTACCTGAACACCATATTTCTATTACAATACTACTTAGTCACAATACACAGTCTCAAAGCAAGGTGCTTTTATGTTTAGGGTCACTGCACATCTTCCCTCTGAGATTACTAGCATGATGGGTTGAAAAGTTCCTTTGTAGCTATGGAAGATGACAAAACACTCAGGATCTTAAATCTAAGGGAGGTGAGAGCTTGCAGCAGCACAGATTTGGGCTCTTGGAGTTACTGTGGGTATTTAAAGTACCAGTGTTGCTGTTGTGCTAGACAGGTGGACAAGCAACGACATGCTGCAAAGGGTTATGGGGTGATCGTATGCTATAACAATGTTGCCAGGTAAGCTGACTCTCCATCTGATAGCTTTGAGGTGTGTGAGCTACATGAAACCTCTTTGTTAGGGGCTTGAGATGATTTCCTAGGACATGCATACGTACTGTAAAGAACTTCCTTCTCACTCTGTTTTTTCAAGTTAGATTTCTCAAATGACTTGAAATTTTTCTAGTCTTCTACAGTTTTTGTATTAGTCCATCTGCCAGTGATCCTTGGTCTCAGGATGTGTTGTTTTACATTTGCAGTCTAAACATCCAGTTACCCACTTCTCATTACAACGATACACCTCCATGGCTAAAAGTAGTTCTAATAGTATCTATAATTAAGAGATGTGATGCCATAGTGACCTTACAGAGGGAAATACCGCTTCTCAAAGGCAGAATGCACATAAATGGTATATAATCAAAAGTAAATCAATAGTGATTTAAAATGTCAGAGTATTTCACATCGTGAGCCTCTGATTTGCTAGTCCTAAACTACTGATCTTAGGAAGGTGTCATGCTTTAAAGCCTGGCCTGTAGCTTAGCTCCACACAGCCTCTTGTTCATCCCTGTACCCAGTGGGATGGTGGAGAGAACTGGAATGGTAAAAGTGAGAAAACTCATGGGTTGATATAAAGACAGTTCAATAATTAAAAAAAAGGACAGAAAAACAACAAAAAAACAAACAGACAAAAAAAACAAAACAAAACACCACAAAAAAAAACAAGGGGGGGTGAAACTCAAACCAAATCCAAAAAAAAAACAAGCGATGCAAGAAAAACAACTGCTCACCACCAGTGACTGGCTCCCTGAGCAATGTCAGTCCCAGCAAACTTCCACTGGTTTTTATTGCTGACCATGATGGATATGGTTTGGAATATCCCTTTGGTCAGTGAGGGTATAACTGTACATTGCTCTTCATCTGAAAACGAAATCTTGACTGGGATTCAGCAACTTGATTTTGCTAGCACTTTACCATGATCCTGAACATTTAACATCTCCCACAAGGGGTGTGGATACCTGGTTTCCATATGAGCCTTTGTGGGTGGTTGTCAAAGGCCTTGTGGAAGTCCCAGGAGACTGTGAGCAGATCTTCATCACAACACTCAAGAGAGGTTTGTAAGGCAGAACTTATTTTTACAAAAGCCCTTTACATGTTGACTTCTGCTAGGTGTAACATATTCGTTGGTGACTCATCTGCTGCCTTCCTGCAGGGGCTAAGTTGGAGGTTACACATCTCTTTTACCAATTCAACTACTGCCTCCTCGAGCTGCTTCAGAACTTTTTGGTGAAAACCATCCAGTCCTTGTGACTCATTTGTACTATCAGTTTGCTTCCTAACCTCTTTTAATAGTCACTTCAGTTTGAGACAGATCCTCTTGACAAGTCTATTATACCTTTTACCCATTTTACTCTTGTGTTTAAGCATGCCAGCTATAGCCCAGTAATAGTAGCAAGACACTCTTCTACAGAACGTAAACATTGCTGTGTTTAAACAACACCTTCCTTATCGGTATTATTAGATATTAGTGAGGCTGACATAACTGCAGTCAGTTCCCATTTTTCTGAGCAGCCCAAAATCAAGACTGATCATATGACACAGAAAAAAGAAATAATTTACAAAAATGTGTCTTTTCTATGAATGCAGACACAGATACTACAGTCTGGAAAGCTCCAGCTACTTAGATTCACATTGCTCTGAAGATTAGTAATTATTATTTAAAACCTTTTCAATCCTAACCTTTCTTGTTTGAAGACAACTGCTATGATGCTTGAAGTAGATTGTGAATCTGAACAGGCAATCATCAAGACTGGATTTGTGAAGTAAAAAAAAAAAAATCCCAGAATCCCAGTCAATCCCACACTTTCCTCTGGCCAGCTGACACACACTTTGTCACTAACAGGTAGGGTAATGAATCCTCTGCTGGGAGACAAATTACCACCAGACTCCCAGGAAGCTTTTCCATTTGCAGTAGCAATGATACAGAGCAGTTACAAGACCACTTGGTGACAGACACCGTATCAGCAGTTTAGGGACTTCCCAAACTAGGGATCTTGGAAACTTCAAAACTTCTGAGCTATTGTGCTCAATATGGCCCATGGATGTGACCAACCATCTATGGTTACCCTACTACAGGATTAATCCTAAATCACCTATGACAGCTGTGCCTGGACCTTTTCCCCAGTTTGATACTATTAATCATCCCTGTTGTAGCTTTCTGTGCTCTTATTGTAAACTGCATATAGTATTTATAGAACTATGTGACTGGATCTTAAGTGCTATATACTAGATTTATGAAGTAAAGTTTTTCTGTTCTATTTTCTACTTCTTCCCTAAAAATTCTTCGCATTCTATTTCCCTTCAACATTACTAAATAGCACTGATCTGACACACAAAGTGATCTCCAAGATCTTTTCAAAGTTCTAGGCAAATTAAACCCCACTGTCACCCATGTACAGTTAAGATCGCTTTTTCTTAAATGCACTGCACATTGATCAATATTGAATCATGTCAATTATTTTACTGCTCAGACACTTAGTATTGCAGGATCCTTCTGCTTCTTTAGACCATCAGCTTTAGCTTTCACTACCTTGTATTATTTTATGTCAGAAACAAGCTTTGTTGCAGCTATTCTCATTTTCTTTCCAGACTGTTCATGAGTATCTCAGCAGTACCAGTGCTAGCCTAGCCTCTGCGGGACTCTATTGCAATTATATGTATATTCAGCTACCACTTCATTTTCCGTTCTTCCTCTAGTGTGAAAACTTACCTGTTTCCAGGCTTTTCCTGCACTCTCTGATTGCTTTAATTAATCTAGGAGAGCCATGTCCCTGATATAACAGATTAGTTACCTCAACAGCGCTTGATATTGGATTTTGTCAAGGTTTTTCAGAAATCTCAATTTGTTGTACAAACAGGATCATTTCTCCATATGCTTGTGCCAGAATATCTTCAAAGAACTCCCAAGAGTTTGCAAGGTGTCATTTCCCTTCCAAAAAGTCTTAGCAGCTCCCATTACACAGCATTTAACCATGTTCCCTTCCTGCAGGTAGCTGCCACCACCATGAGGACTTGATGGAGACCCATGGGGGTTGCTGAAAGGCCAGCCTTGTCTTGGTAAGATCTAGTCCAAGATCTAGTTTACCAAGATGTTTTGCTTCACAAGGAGAGATCTATAAAATGAGGAAACTAGTAAAAAAAAAAAAAGAACAGGTTACAAAGTTGATTAAGGGACTGGTGAATGTGTTATAGCCAGAAAATCCAAGAGAGTTCTAAGTGTTTAGTCTGGAGAAGAGTCAAGGGAATTTTACCAATATGTATAAATTCTTGAAAGGGGTAGAGGGGGGTTGGAACTGGAAAGATAGAGCCAGTCTCTCCTCAGTGATGTCTAAGTGACAGGAAAAGAGATAACAGGCACAAACTGAAAATCAGGAAAGTCCATTTCAAGATAAGAAAAATCTTCTTTACTGTGAAGGTGGATAAATGCTGGAACATGTTGCCCAGAGAGGTTGTGTGAGTCCTTGAGATACTGAAAAGTCAGGACACGTCTCCGAGCAACCTGCTCCAGGTGACCCTGCTTTTGAGCAGTATGATCTGGAAGCTCAACTATTCTGTGATTGTTTAAAAAGTAAAATAACAGAAGAGTCTGAATGCTGCCTGCTAAGATCCAATTCAGGAGCTTGGTGGGAGAATATGTCACCTATCAAAAAAGGACACCAGAAGAACAAAAAAGAAGTTTATAGTTGATTTCAATTACAGTTCTGGCATACTCAGTATGTATGATAAAACACAAGCAAATCAAGAGAAGAGGAGAGGAAAAAAAACCCAAAACACAACAACAAACGCAAGTGCTTTAGAAGCAATTTGTTTAAAGCATAAAATTAGTAATCTTCTTTTAGGTTCAAGAAACCTGTGAGTGGGTGTCTTCTAGAGGGATAAGCTCAACACTATCACGAATCAATGCATAGAAAAAAGCTGAATTATATATTATTAGGATGCTCATGATGAAAGTAATCAATGTTCCTACACTAGAATCTTTTTTACAGCTTTACTTCTTTACAAAGTATACCTCTTGAGAAAACTTGACTTTGGAACGAAGGAAAAAATGAGTGGAAAACACTAGCAGGACTAGATGACATTTACTTGGCAGTTCTAAAGGAAATTCACCTCCCTCATGAACTGTGCATCTTATCTGCTGAGGTGGATTCAGCAGCAGAGAAATACAAAGCAGCAAACATAATACTAAATTATCTGAGAGTTTCAGAAAGGACTGCAAAGATTTAAATTTCAGTTTATGAAGAACATTGTTTTAACAGTTACAATGCTTTGTATTAAAATATCTCAATAGGTTAAAACTAGTAAGGAAGTCTGAAGCAAAATAGCTCTTCCAGTGGAAGATGTGCTTTGTTTGAAGAATTTTTAAAACTTTGGTTTTGCATATGCGTTTATATCTGGTTGGCTTTAAAGGTGTTATAAGTCCTGATATTTCTTCAGCATTCATATTCTGCACTATGAGACATTTAACACAAGATCTTGAAAACACAGAGAAAAATCACAGGAGGAGTTCATATCCTACTTTAATTTAAGTGGTATCAGAATATAGCAAAGTGATATGAACACCCCCCCCCGATTTGATTTTTTTTCCTGGTAGAATTATATGCAGGTCCTAAATTACTGTGAGAATATGAAAAAAAATTCTGATCCAGTCACTGGATATTCTGACACGTGTCTTTTTCTTCCCTTTCCTAGGGATGTCTCCAGAACAGCTGTTGCTAACCTTCCAGCCAAAGGACTAGAAAGCCTTAAAGAACTAATGGCCAAAAATACATGGACTTTAAAGAAATTACCAGCTGTAAAGATATTTCTTCAGCTAATGCGAGCTGACCTATCATATCCAAGTCACTGCTGTGCTTTCAAGAGCTGGAAAAAAAGCAGTGGGTGAGTTTCACCAATTCACATTCAATTTTAAACTATGCAAAGTGAAGACAATACTTTAATATTAGTATACAATTATATCAATTCGTACTTCTGTGTCCTTTTTTTCTAGGTATAGAAAACATTCTTAGAAACAGAGATTACAATTTATAAAAAAAAAAAAAAAAAAAGGGAGGGTGCTATGTGCTGTAAACACAGGATGTGCTGCAGGAAGACCTGGAAAAAAGAAGGTTTGGAGGAGTTGTAAGCCTTATGCCTTACATGTTTTCTAACTGAAAAGCTCAGAATAAATTACTCTATAATAAACCCGTGGACATATTATTTAAAATTCCATTTTGGCAGGATTTCCAGCCTCCCATCACAACAGGTGCGGATAGCTTTTCAAAAGAAAAAAAAAAAAATAGAAGTCCTGATGCAACACAGTGACTTGTCTGCTGAGGGGAGGGAGGGGAGATGACTTACGGTGATTAGCAACAGAATTTTACTGCAGAATGCAAATCCATTGTAAATTTCTCCAAAGTTTAAAAGGTTTAGAGGATCCTTACCCAGGCCAACCCCTGATTCAGGAAGACAGCCCCAGTCTTCTGTACTGCAGACTTTGTGATTGGAATGCATAATATATTGAAACTATGCTATGAGGAGTATATTAATTACTCAATAATGAACTCACAAAGTAAAAGCATTCACAACTACAATAGAGGACAGAAATAAAACAGAGTGGAGAGGTTCAAAAGCTAGACAGGAAAAATGTGAAGAATGAACCCAACAAAATCTAATGAGTGAAAGAAACAAGTATTTGCATGTTCATCTAAAGATGAAAATTTATCAGACTGAACTATATGCAATGTCAAATTGCATGCAATCTCAAACTCTACACACCTGGAAAGAAGAAATGCTAAAGGTTATGTCACAGTGGACCACAGAGATCAAAAAAAACTTAATGCCAAATTGCAGGTTTTTTTCCTAGCAAAAAATATGAAACAATTTCAACTACAAATACAGGTGCATCACATCATGAGGTATAGGATTCCCAACTACTACAATGCTAGTTAGCTCCATAGCACCTACAGAAGCTACATGGAACAGAAATTAAAATGTTATTTCTGGGAGAAATCAATTTGTGAGCTAAAACAAAAAGGAAAATAACACTGTATTATCTGTGAAGTTATAAACAATAGTTAAAAGCCTCATTACCTGTTAAGAATGTAGATACCAAGAAAGAGGAGAGATTATGGATGCCAAGCAAGCCAAATCCAAATTACTACTGGGGATAACTGATAGCAACAGAAAAAGGAAAAATACCACTTAAAAAGCCCAGAAATGCTCAAGCTTATTCATAGAATGACAGCAGTCAGAAGGGACCTCAGGAGATCATGTTTAGAGCAAACTTCATACATTCAAGTTTGCTCACTCTATGCTCTGTTAACAGAAATATACCCGATCACATCTTTACAAGCTACGTTTTCATTCACAGATTTGCTTTTCAAGTGTTCCCTTTGTTTACTTGCTGTAAACTTGACTTACAGTCAAACTGTAAATGCCAGTAGTGATTTCCCACTCTACTGTTTCAGAATCCTGGAATACCTGATATGTAACCAGAGCAGCAGTCACAGCTTTCGTAAGAGAAGATCAGTCAAAGCTCTTAGAGGTACATTTTACAAAGATTATGCAGAAGAATACATAGACCACACCAACAGTATGTATAACAAAAACACCAAGTTCACAAATTTTCATGAAAATTCCCATTATTACTTTTTTTTGGAAGAGCATGGAGAAGGAAATCTTGGCTTTGGCCAAGAGATCAAGAACCCTCAAATGGAAGATGTCCTGACCTTTGACGGTCATTATGACTATCCTCTCTGCGGAGGCAGTGAGGATGTAATATGCACTCCAGAGCCTGATGACTTTAACCCCTGTGAAGATATAATGGGATATCAATTTCTGAGGATTGTGGTGTGGTTTGTGAACCTGCTGGCCATCCTCGGTAACATTTTTGTCCTTTTCATCCTTCTTACCAGCCATTATAAACTGACTGTACCACGCTTTCTGATGTGTAACTTGGCCTTTGCCGATTTTTGCATGGGGTTATACCTCCTCCTGATCGCTTCAGTGGATCTCTACACCAGGTCAGAGTACTATAACCATGCTATAGAGTGGCAAACTGGACCTGGCTGCAACACAGCTGGCTTTTTCACCGTCTTTGCCAGTGAACTTTCTATATACACACTGACTGTGATCACCGTGGAGCGCTGGTACGCCATCACTTTTGCCATGCGTCCAGATCGAAAGATTCGCCTCCGGCACGCCTTGGTTATCATGCTGGGAGGGTGGCTCTCGTGCTTTCTTCTTGCCCTTTTGCCACTGGTCGGTATCAGCAGCTATAGCAAAGTCAGCATCTGCCTGCCTATGGACACTGAAGCACCTGTGTCTGAAGCCTACGTTGTCTTCGTTTTAATATGTAACATTATTGCTTTTGTCATTATTTGTGCCTGCTACATAAAAATCTATGTAACTGTGCGAAACCCTCAGTACAAGTCAGGAGACAAAGACACCAAAATTGCCAAGCGGATGGCTGTGTTGATTTTCACTGACTTTCTGTGCATGGCTCCCATCTCATTCCATGCTTTATCTGCCATTATGAACAAACCACTGATAACTGTCACCAATTCCAAGATTTTGCTAGTACTGTTCTACCCACTCAATTCTTGTGCCAACCCCTTTCTTTATGCTATTTTCACCAAAGCTTTCCGAAGAGATGTGTTTATCCTGCTAAGCAAGTTCGGTATATGTGAGCATCAGGCTCAAGTCTACAGAGGCCAGACAATCTCAGCCAAAAACAGCAGCAGCTCTTATGGGCAGAGAATCAGCCGAGGGATAGGTCAGATTCTTACAAGCATTCAAGAACCAGTCAATGATTACCTTCCTGCTGTGACAAGGCAGAACGAAATTTTTGTGGAAGAATGCAAGCAAACTGAGCTGTAACACCTCAAAAGTACCACAGGCACAATCTGGTCAAGAGGTGTTTGTGCATACAGTGAATCAAGTGAGAAGATAACACATTCTCCACATCCTTTTTCCCTAGCTTGTCATTTTTGATGTCTGAAAGTACCTTCAGAGTGGTCTTCTTTTAGACACATCACTCATTTGAACTTCATCTCACACTCTTACCAGTGCAGGTCAAAGATACTGTTCTGATGATAATGCTGGAAGTAGATGCAAATGCTCTAAATAGGAAAATTAATACTCATCAAATATGAAATATACCTTCATAAAAAAAAAAAAAAACTAAGGAAGCAGGAGGCCAAGCATAAAACTTGGGGGTACCTGTATGACTAAAAAAAGGACATAAAGATTTTTACCTAAAGAGCAAGATTAAAAATTAAAAAAAAAAAAGAAAAGAAGAAAGTTGAAGTTCCAAATGCCAACTGCCTATGTGTCAAAAGGTTCAACAGGTTACCTAGTAGCAAATTTCTAAAACTTCCACCAGGGCCTAAAATGAAACAGATTCCTTCTGCAACTGACCTAAAACAAAGCTTGTCTTTTGTTTGCAGTCTTAGTTTAGTTGGGCGAGGTTGTAAATGAAGCCTCTTCATACTGCCTTTGTAGCAGTAAAAGGCAAATGTTACTGATTTTGCAGCTGTTCATGAGACAACAGATAAGAAACATTAGGGCATTTGTCTTTGTGTGCTACAAGAATTCCCTTACTATCATTCTCCCTTTCTGATAAATCTATTGAGGAGATGGTTCAGTTTAAATTTGTTTTGTAGTCTACCCAGTCAAATTAATATATTTTTCTGATGGTGGAAATTTAAGATTGCACTCAATTTTTCTTCCAATTATCCATTCTTTACCTGACTCCAGTACTGTTTAATCTGAGCATGTTTATTACTTTGAACACTCTGTAACTATGTCTTTCCCTCCACTAGTGGTATCCCTACTTACCTGACTCTTACAGAGACAGAATGACTTTCCTTTTAGCACTTGCCATGTTGAGCTGCCTCAACTCTACACTTAACACAAAGGAAGTGAATCATGCCATCAGGTTACTTCATGCCCTTCAGTTACCAAAGACTAACTGCTAGTTCCTCCAACATGTTTTTAAAACATCCCTCCATCTTGCAGTGAGATCTGTTATTTGACTTATGAAATGTCTGCAGTCAACTACATAACCACACAGTTAAGTTTCTGGTTGGCCATAGCCAGTCTGTAGCTTAGACATACTCCCCATACTGTGCTTAAGGAAATCCAAGCTCAGATACAAGAAACAACCCATAGTCTTTTGCTCCAGAGAAACACTAAAGCATTCTTCTGCCATACCTGTTGCTAGATGGGGCCACACAAAGATAAAGCTTAGCTGTTCTCTGTCCACCCATACACCAGAAACAAATGAACTGGGGCCTGGCTCTCTACATCTCCTACAGACATCAGGACTCTGTGTAGGAGCTGCTCTGCACCTGCTTGCTTATTAACACCTGGGTAGCCCGAGTGCCTGGTTCTGACAGGAGGATCAGACCTGTTCTCAGGCAATTGTAGAGACAAGCTCTGTAGGTCTGCTACAAAGTTTGCCATTATCATTTCACTCATCTGTTTGGAAGGTTTACCACGAGGACAGAGAATATTGGGTGAATATCTCCTTCAGGTACATATTTTAAAGTTCATTTTTTAACACCTACAGAGTTTTTAATGTAATTGTAGTTTTTGAGGAACTATAATTAGATTGAATAGACAATAGCCAAACCTTTAATAATGCGAGTTGGTAGTATCCAAAAAACTTTAATGGTAGAGTCCCTTCAAAGTGATAGCTTCTAGATCTGGAAATTGCATGATTGCACATGCCATATACATACTCCAATTCAAACTCAATTTGATTCCATATTACTGATTATAAACAAAGGCTGCCTTCAGCTGAGCAGAAACAAGGGCCTACATTCACCCATTCTATGAGATGGTCTCATAGGAAAGAAAAAAAATTAAAATCTGTCATTGTTAATGCCATTAAAATCTTCACTATTTCATTATAGATTAACTTAGTTGCTCATTTTGAGAAGGTGCATGCTTCCACTTTTGATTGATTCTCAGCAACCTTGAAACCAAAACTGCTGAAAAGCACACAAATAATAATTTATGACATCCTCTTCTGTGTTCTGGATTCACCTATTGTTAATTAGAAACATAACAGTAGCTTCTTAAGTGCACAGATCAGCAAAATTTCCTACTCTTGCAGGAGCTGCGTTTGGAATGCTCTGGTCATGTCCAAGAGTCCTATAGAAAATATCTTATGTTGAGATGCAACCCACACCCCTGAGTTCCCTGACCCTTCTGATGCTGGAATAGTAAAGGGAGAAAAAGTTTCCCCAAGTGCCTTTATTTAGTATCTCAGCAGCAGCTAAGACAATCAAGTTCTAAAGGACAAAACTGTACATTTGTACTACAGAATTCATAGATACTAGTGTACCAGTGGAAAAGAAAAACCAAGCTCGAGTCACTCTTTTTCAGAAAAAGGAAAGACTAAATCAACATTTATTTTAAAAGTGCTTCTGAAAGCACACGGATCACTTACTTCAAACCTCTTTCACCTTAAAACAAACCAGAATATTTGTTCCATAGAAATTAGTAAGACATTGGAAAGATCTGGTATGTTGGATGGATTGCAGGATGCTCTTGAATAGAGCTGTTTACCATTACTAATCAAAGCTGATGAGTATTTACACATTCTTGAACTTTATCTCCCATCATTGTGTATTTTTGTCTATTAAAAGAATTCTGTGATACTGCCTTTATGAATAAAGTTTGGTATTTCTGGTTTATGTCTTGCATATTCCTTCCTGTGTTTAACTTGGTACAAAATATTTTAAAAGCTACTGGGAAGACGCAAGCAATTAAATAATTTGACAGACTTTTTCTTGTAAATGTTTGCATCCTATAGATAGTCTCTTCCACCTCCGCTCTAATCAATTCCTTTAGCCATTTTTGGGTTTGTGTATACCCCTATGTAATACTTGCTATTTTAAATCTGTCTCAGCAAGATGTATTATTTCTGGCATTCAGTACATATTTTCTCTAGAACACTGTAAGAAATAATGCAGAGCATTCAAATAAAATGTTTTGTTTGAAACTGTAAGAGGCTCAACAATTTTTTTCTGAAAGATTTAAAATATTTTTCCTATAGAAGTCATTACTATTTCTCTTTAACTCAGTTTGATTTCTCTCCTTGACTGGCCTACAGCAAAAAAGACTGACCACATGACACACTGTTTGACAGAGGTTTTGGGTGTTTCCCCACCACTAGCTGGGAAAGGTATGTCCTAAATGGCCATCTTGGATAGCATAACAGGATTGGAAATGAACAGTACTAGTACTGCTGTGCTCTGGGTTCCAAAACCATAATTAGTTACATCCAATATAATCAGACGAATCATTTAACAACCATGAGGTCCTCTTCAAAAGGCTGAATATGGAATCTGATCTTTCCCATTCTCCTTTCTAAACCTACAATGTGTATGTGGCAGCCACAGTGACTAAGGATCAGCTATGTCATGAAAAAGCAGTTGCAGAGTAACATGTTTGTGTGGTGGAGACACTGCTGCAGGACTTCTCAGAAAAACTAAATGAATCTGCTTGTATGCAACGTTATAGAAGATCTTTCCTCCCACTAGATCTTCCCTCAGACCACGTCCCTTGCCCTGTATCTGCCAAAACTTGTGCTGCCACATTTTATGCTGAGTAATTCTCAGCAGCTGGGGAAAATAAGGTGATTGTCTTTGCTATACAGATCCTTTCATTACCCAGAAAAAAAAATAGTGAGGGACAACTCCCACTGCTGAAAACTGTCAAAAGTGCTCAAATATCTGTTACCTCTTGATATACCCTCTGTGTTCCCAAAAAAAATCATCTGACTTCAGTATCTGTGCACTTTGTCACCACCTGTAATTATGCTTCCCTCCTACATGAAACTTTAGGGTGCAAGGAAAATTTTTTCCTCACTTGTAGATGCAAACTGGCATCATCTAGGACAATTAAGATTACAGGCAAAAAGAAAATCCAACGGGCCAACAAGTGACAAGGAATAAATAATTCTTTCCAGGAGGCCTATGCTGTTCAGTATGTGAAAAGGAGGATGACAAAGTTTGCCATAATATTAAGATATTCAGAGCAATAAGAAAAACAGATGGCCTATGAAGAACTGTAGGAAGAATTCTTAAGACTGAGTAACTGGCAAGAGGAATTTTGTGCAGATAAATATTAAGTGATAGATGTGGTAAAAAAAGACAAATTGATATCTTAAATGATGTGCTCTGAGCTGACAATACCAATTCAGGGACAAGTTCTTAGAGGTACAGTAGGTAAGTATGTGAAAATATCAGCTTATGCTTCCTGAAGATCAAACCACATTATTAGGAAAGGAGCAGAACATAAATCCAGTAATTACTATATCACAGTATAAATCTGGACCTTGAATGTGTTCAAGCAGTTCTCCTGGACTTTCAACTGCACTTTCTTTCTGTAGGCCTGACCACAGATGTAGATTAAGAAAGAAAAAAAAAAAAAAAAAACAGTGAAGAAAAGCACATAATTCACAGCACTACCTCAATGGATTTATCTCATGGCTCAGGATCAAGGGCAGAAGCCAGCTGCCTTCAGATGGCTCTGAGATTTCAAACTGGAGAACAGAAATATCCTCATTTGGGGTGGCATTATTTTCTCTCCATAAACTTATGTGATTCTATTTATATAATTTGGTGGCAATATATACACTATGAAAGAATTCTTCACTCTCGGACACTGTAGAGAAAAGCTGTAAAGTTGAGTCAGGGCCTTGGTTATGACAATTTGAAACTTTCTCTAAGCAATTTAATTTAAACTGGCTACAGCAGACCTCTACTAGTCTCCTCTCTCCATCTGGAGAGAGATGCGGTTTTTTGGTTGAGTAGGCATCTATTCTAGATGACACCATCTGCAACAGGTTGGCTATAATCAAAGTAATGCATACCTTGCTATGGCATCCTGGAATCTGAAAATAGCACAAGTAATAAAAAGTAAAATTGAAATCACTACCATAGCATTTGGCTTAATAACGTAAGTAAAATGCACTTTTGTTTCCTTCCTTGATGGACAATTTAAATATTAATGCTCACAGCATAATCTTTGGAGAATCTGTACCAAAAAAAGCTATTTAAAAAGTGAAGTTTGGTTTGAGCAGACTATGCTTATGAGTTAAAATGAACCAATCAAATGGTTTCTGAGTTTATTAAAACTGAACAGAGACAGACACAAAATTAGGTGGATATCTTGCCTTTCCATTATGCATTTCCCTCCTCCTTGGCAGGGATTCTGAAAACATATGACATTATACTGCACTTTGATACAGGCTTTTTGGGCTAAAGCATAAGGTGTTGAAGGACTATCATCATGCCCTGGAACAGAAGATGGTTAAGAGGCCTTAGTGACACAAAATGATGACAGCACCATTAACCTAGAATTCACACTGGTTCAGTAATACATCTGCATAAAGCTGAAATATTTTTGATCTGTTTAGCCACTTTCATCTGACCCAAATTATAATTATTATTATGAGATTAGGAATTATATTAAAGTGAATAAATGCAGGTTAATACACAGTGTTTCATCAGCAGAACCTGACAGTTCTAACTTCCTAGGTCCCCATCCCACACCTGCCCTCCCATGTGCACACATCAGTATGAATTGCCATAGTACCTCAAGTTATCACGTTTTCAGATTAGACAAGACAGCAATCCTGTGGAAATATGTAATTTTTGTAACTGCTTGTCCTTATTTTCCACCCTGAAAATATTAGGTAACTATTCCAAAACATGCAAAAGTCTCATCAACTGTAGCACAGGGCTGGGACCTCATTGTGGACATCCTAGACCTAGCTTAACTTCTGCAGCTCTCTACACGTGGTCATCTGAAGACATATCCTTACTGTTGCACATCTGGGCAGTTCAGATGAAGGTCATAATGGTTTGTTAATTAATTAGAGTAGGAGTACACTCGTTTTGGTTGTCAGCTATTCACTATGCAGCTGTGATGAGGAGCTTCCTCTGGATTCTCTACTTTTTTCACTCTTTTATGGAAGTAAATCTATTGTGAGCATCAACTTCTTTCACAAGATGTATCCAAGAGCTTACTAAACAGTCATTACAAAGTGATTGGAATTGTTGCACTGGTAGTTGTATATATACTGTGATACTTATTGTAACACTTCACTGCCACGAGTCTCCCTGTTGCAAATGCCGAGACTGACAGCTGGCTAGACTACCAAACCCATGCTGGCTGCCTTACAGCTGAACAGTTTCACCTGAAATGACAGCAGCTTCTCTTTGAGAAGTAAAGAAAAATGACAGCACTCCCTGTCTTTTGTGAAAGCAAAGCTGCAACAAATCAAAACCAAGCAGTAACACAGGTCTTAATAAAAAACTTCGCACTGCAAATTCTGATGCACTGTCTGAATGTCTTTCTCCACAGCTTGCTGCTGACTGGCATATGCACGATAGCACTGAAATACCCAGCAGCATTAAAAGGCTGTATTTCTGCTGCATGCACAATGCTGGTTTCAGTTTGACTACAGTGAAAGAATTATATAAATGATATGTGGATTACTACTGCTGCCTAGAGGGAGCTGTGGAAACAACAGATCAATTCTTCATTGGCCAGCTACGGATTTCCAATTAAACCCAGCAATGTTCTGTTAGTATAAAGCAACGAGAAGTATATTTTTAGGATAGGCAACTGGGGGGGAGGGCATGGCTGACACACTGGCAAATGCAACTTCCCATGAGAAGTCTAGGGGAAAAAGTTATGACTTATATACACTTCCGACAACCAAGTATGTTTGCATACTGGCTGTCTACTTCCTTTTACCTTTATCCTCTGTGCTCTCTCAGTTTCTCTTTCCAGATTCTCTTTTCTCTACTACTGACAGAAACCCCATGCTCTAATTTGATGAAGTACCTTACATTTCCCACCTACTACCTAAAGTTATTTAAGCTACATGGCAACATGGACACAGCAATCTCAGGGAGAAATTACAAGGCTGTTTAAAGATAGGACAGTGATTTAGGACAGAAAATGAAATCCAGAATATATTCTGAATAAACATTAGCAGCAACTTAATCCACTAAAATTAAGAACTGCTCCACTTTCCCTCTGCCCTCTTCCAAAACCAACTTAAGTGATATATGCAGAAGTTAACCAATTTTTAACATCAGTAGCATCATAATTTTCAAGCTATTTGTCAACTCTCTACATACACACAGAAATTTTACTGGATACTGCATTAATGTTTTAAAACTAGATATTATATTCCCAGCACTAATGCTTTGCCTTTTTTAAAAGCTCAAATGATAAGTTCAGAAGGAAAGAGCTTTCATCCTGAAGAAATACAAGTTTTCTGAAAAAAAAGGCAACCCAAGACAGAACAAACCTACAAGTGGAATTTCCAATGGGTCAATTCTGTGATGTACCCCTTTTAGAAATGCTGTACTCCCCAGAACATTGTTTCCCAGAATACAATACTTGTTGAATCCAGACAGCTCACCTGTAGTCAGACAGTTGTTCCTCTGGAGGAAAAGGTCTGTACGAAATCCTCAGACCAATATTGGTAAAGCAGGACAGGTATGAGGAGCCCTGTTTGAGGGGATCAGCAGGATTCCTAGGAAAAATGGGAATAAGGGAATTTGGAAAGATCAGGAAGCCAGGTGATTTGGCAGAAAAGACTACCTTCTTTATTTTGCTAGTCCAAACTTTTCTCCATCACCAGCTAGGAAGGGGTTTTCTTTACCTTGGCATTACATCCTGTCAGCTCCAGCACTTGTAATGCAGCATCACAGCTCTCTTGGGATTCATATACGTCTTCTGCTCAGACATCTAGAGGGCCTGTCTGCGTTGCAGTTCTGCTTCATTTGATACCTCTAGTAAAGGACAACTATTTCTACTTTGACACGTAACACATTTTTTTGTGTTACAAGATTCCTTTTTCTTTATTTTTACAATTTAATGACAATCTTTAATTTGGATTTGCTACTGAAATACACTTATCCAAATTAAAAAAATTGCTGCTTTGTTTACACTACTGACTGAAACTGAAAACAAAAACAAAAAAGAAAGCATAAGCCAAATAAATCCAGCTATGTTTTGGGGTTTTTTTTAATTAATTAGCACTAAAAGGCATTTTAAAATACTAGCTGACCAATATCCATCTTCAGAGATGGAGTTTTGGCCTACGGAAGCAAATGGGCAACTCAGTATCATTTGTAATGCAAAGCTCTATTTTCAACTGTTTTGTCTCTCGCCATACTACCTCATTTTTTCAGATAACCCCCTTTCAGGTCACACAAAGACATGCATATTTATACTATGTAAAAAGATGCAATTGCACAGGTATTCACAGAAAAATAGTGGGGAAAGTCCTCACTCTAAAGAAAAAAATTGCCATAATTTTTGAAATGTTATACATCCACACTGAAGGTCAAAAGCATTTGAACTGCAGTTCATTTGATTGTACTATAGATGTCATTACCTCTGAAAGGATTACAGTGTTTCTGAAATAATCCCATTAGTGATAAAAAAATTGTTTGAATAAAAAGTGACAGAATCTGCTCTGAAAACAAGTGGCAAGTCTTTAGCAGAGTATTTTACAAACAAAAGTCTAGGTTAGAAAAATAAAACAAAGAAAGACAAATCAAACCAAACACAAAGTGGATAAAATGTAGGACGAGTTGAGGAATGAGGTGTACTGAAAGCTATGCTAATATCCCAGGATTCTTATCCTCTCATACCTCTGCAATTAAAATAATAAATCCATAAAGAAAGCAAGCACAAAAAAAAAAAAAATTCCTTACAATACTTTGCTTATGCACAGCTGATAGACCACAATTAACATTCACAATTATGTTCTCATCTTTCCTTACAGGGATGAAATCCAGCTTCTTTGTGTGTTTTACAGCTTGAGTTTGCTACTAATTTGTCAGTGTTCCCCTTCCCTCCTCTTTTCAAAGTCCTTTTGAAAATTATTTGGCCAGAACAACATGCCATTTTTGCAAGCTGTATTTTTTTTTTCACACAGTATGCAAGCTCAGACAGCAATTACCTTTTTTGGTAAAATATTATAATTTCTGGTAGTCATTTCTCCAGAATAATCTCCAAATCCTTTTCAAGATGAAAAGTAAGACAATTTTTTATAGGAAAAGCACAGAATCACATAACTGTAGTCCAACTCCCCAGCTAAAGCATGTTCACCTAGAGCAGGTTGCCCAGGGTTTTGAGTATCTCCAGAGAAGATGACTCTACAGCCTCTCTAATACAGTAGACTTGGACAAGTATTGAAGGCTGGAGGGAAAGAAAAATATTAGGGGGAAAAAAACCACACCTTATGATTCTTGGTTTGCTATAACTTTAAACCACTATGGAAAAAAGATTGCTTCAAAATTACCACATTCCAAAATACAACCCCCCCATTACAGGTAGTATAGCCTATAGCTTACTTTCTTTCTATTTAGAATTTGAAGTTCAAAAGTTAGGTTTAAAAATTAAGCACAAGTCATGTCTCAAGATACTGCTTTTCACTAGGATCTAAAAAGATGTCACTTGCTGACACTACAAAGCAATTCTGTCAAATCAGTTTCACTGATGAAGATGAAACCTGTAAGATCAGCCAGCTCTCATCCAAGAACTCTGCATTTTACTTCTCAATACTGTGTTGCATTTCCATTTACAGGACTAACATCCAGATGGCACACCAAGTTATTCAACCAATCTCATCTCAAGACCCAAGTTTCTTATTACCAGTGGGACAAAATTCTTAAATAAAAATGGAAGTCTGGCCTCAAGATTAAAATGGGAATTTTTTTTTATTATTTTAATTTTTTTTATTGTAACTTTGCAATAATCTTAAATGGAAAGTCTGCAAAGCAAACTCTTTGATGTGTGTGAAAATACTTGAGTGTGATGAAAATAAATTCAGAATCTTCAGTGTTATTATACAGCAGTCATTAAGCCTCATATATTAAAACAAATGCACGTGCAAGGAAGTAAACAAAGTGGCAAACGTTTTTAAATAACATCTTTAATTAAAGTTTTTGCAAAGGCAAAATATTAAACTTAAAATAGGTCTTAGTACATCAAAATACTAAGTTCTCTAATCGTATTCCAAGCATGGCCTTTGAAACATAATATCCTGTATATCACAGAGGAGCAACCTTGATCTGCAATTGTACAGAATGAATTTTACAAACATAATAAATATATTTACCCCCTTACACATAACAGTATATGTACAACAGCAGTTGACAATAGTAGCTCAGAACAGCAAAAAAGGATATTCCCCCACTCCATAATCTATTGGTACCCTATGCACTCTGGAACATGTCTCACTGGATGACTGTACATATAGCTAACCCAAGGTAGTTCTTCCCGATAAAAAAAAAGCTCCTTTTGTTCCACAATGTCTAATCCACCAAATAATAATTAAAAGATACACTGCATGAACTGCCTGAAAAAAGTAGACAACAGGGAAAACCAGTGGACTGGTTTTTATACATTTCCCAACCAATCACAGCAATGGGAAAATGAGTTTAAATGCCAGACACCAATACATAACAATATGCAAGTTTCTTCATCTTGTATACTCACTGACCTCAAAGTCTAAAAAGAACTCTAATTTCAGTTGGGGGTGCATGGGTGGGGTGGCACACAGTAAACCCCATGATGCTGTTTAAGGCAGCCCAGTATCAATCCAGTGTGTGCTATCGTAAAACCACTGCTCACTTCCTGGACATCTTATTGCATTCTATTAGGAAGCTTTTGCTTTGGGGGAAGTTTTGGGAGGCTTTATTGTGTTTAAAGGAGCTCTCACAAATTGAAGAGATTAAATAAAAATTAATTTTAGTTAACAAGGTCTGTAACTCCTTCACTGGAATTAAGGAATTTTACTCTGGTAGTGTTATATAGTGACATAATTACTGCTAATGGTGGAATTACTTTCACAGACTCAATGAAGTTTGTTTAAACACTCCTAGTTGTGCAGCAGAAATTAAAAAAAACCCAAACATTTATAAAGGAAAAAAAAAAATCTATTACATTACACATGTTCTTTGCTCTTTTCTAGAAACTGTACTTCAGAATCACATATCCTATGCTTGGAAATAAACTCGGACCACAATTATCACTTTAACTCGTATTCAAGAAACTGAATGATATTCAAATGCAACTTGTGAGTACAACACAGGAACAAGGAGTATGAAGCTTTAAAGAAATCTTGTTGCTAACCAACAACTGAGGGGGAACAAAAACATATTTTATTTAAATAGTTCAATATAAAGTTCCTTATGTGACTAAATTCTCTATTATCTCCCTAACAGAAAACATATTTCAATTTTTTTTTTTCAGTTTAGATGTTTTTAAATGATTGCACACTCTAAAACCCAACAGAATTAGAGCAAAAAAAGTTGCTTTTCTGACTGAAGCACTGCAGGAAATTTACTCTCTTTACTCTCTCAGGAATAAAAAAAAAAGCATTTTCATACTGGCAAAACAGGTATTCTGCAAACTGAAAAGGCACAAGACTCCCAATTTTGTCCCGTTTCCATCAGCCATCATGGTTATACTTACGAAGTTATCTTCCCCATTTTTTCTATCATAAAAAGGTGCTCCGTTATCTGTGCAAATTTTAACATAAGCCCTCTTGAAATCATTGTTTTCATAATACTGAACTATTTAAATGAGAAAAAAACAAAACAAAACCAAAAAATCCTGTTTCCAAGGGGGGGGGGGGGGGGATCATTTATAAACTATTAACACGGGAATCCCTTGCCCTGTGAAAGGAATGGTTTCTTTGGAACCTAATGAAATGGTCTGTTCAGTTACATTGTTAAAACCACCATTAAAAATTCAAGTACAATAATAAAATTAAGCAAACTACATTCTTACAGCAAGCTGCTACAATAAAATGAAATTAAAACATGCTTTTTGATTTAAAAAAAGGAACACTTGATGTAGCAATAAGAGCACAGTTTGGTATGTTCATGTTTGACTGGCTTTCCGAAAACTTCACAGGTATTTGTATTTGAAGACAAAATTCCTATCTGAAAAGCTTACCATATAATTATCTGGCAAGAGACTGTGCAAGTTCAGAAAGCTTCTAACATCATTCAGAACAGGCTAAGCTTGTTACCTTTAAAGTTCTGCTATCCCTTAAAAATTAATAAAAAGGCTACGCAGCTTCTAGTATAATGTATGTAGGTGGAAAAAGAAAGAAAAGAAAAAAAAAACCACAACACAAAACACTAAGATTTATGAAAACAAAGTGTTGCACAAGTAATCTGGGTTCCAGTAGTATAAACGGTAATCTATAGCTAAAAGGATTTTTTTTTCCTTATATTGGTTCGGTTGTGCAGCATTATGGGAATTTTTCTGAAGTCCACTACTTAAGACTTACTGGTAACAGATACGGAAAAGGTGAGGGAAGGAATTAGTTGGTGTATTATTGATTTCATTGCAGTTGTACATAGAATGGTCAACAGCGGTAAAAAAATATAAATAAACTATCTGCTTTGTTCAGAAGAAAGCAAACACTGATCAGTTTGAGATACCTTGAAGCCCCGAGCCAAAAATGCACTCTAAATTACGATTCCATTGCTTAATTGACGATTCTTCTAATTCATTCTTAACTTTTCGTAAAGCTTACGTATGTAGACGTCTTACTAACAACCATATGGATCTAGACATAGCCTATAGGCAGTTTGAGTCTGTATCAATGAGAGCACAGATGTACAAAATCACAGTGAAAAAGAAACTCTTTCAATGTGTTCTGAGTCTTCTGCATACTAGTGAGACTACAAATGCACTTGGAGGCAAGTAAAACAGAGAATGAAAATTAGAGCAGTCACTATGTACTGCTAAAATACACTTGTGACTTTGTTAAATATTGTTTAAAAAGTTTCATTCTCAAGCAAAAAAGGTCTGAATTCATGGTTCAAATGTCTGCTGCTGACAGTTCCCAATTTACTTAAAGTTATCTTTGCTATGTCCTTTTTTCATCATCTTTCCAAGCACCCGATGAAACAATTTTTGTTTTTGAAATGGTGAGCCACACAAACATTCCTTCCTCAACAGTTTCTGAAGTATAATGCCCATTCCCTCTCCTTGTTCAAAAGTAACTGCATTTCCAAAAGCAGAGTTTGCAAGAATAACACATGCATGAAGAAAAGGTGTTCACTACTCAGGAGAGGGAAGGAAGGAGCAGGGAGCAACCTTGTTGCTTTTCACAAAAAAAAAAATTAAAAAAATAAAAAAAATAAAAAAGAGGAAAAAAACCCCACAAAACCAACCAAAACCACAAAAACAAAACAAAAAAACAAAATACACACAAAAAACCCAAACAACTTCAACAAAAATAAAACAAAAAAAACAAAATAAAAAAACACATACCAAAAAAGAAAAACCCACCAAAAAAAACATAAAACCAAAAAAAACCCCACCAAAACTGATCAAAAAACAAAACCACGAACCCAAAGCCCACCCCAAAACCACACCTCTGGAAAAGGCAAGTGAAAAAGTGACTACACAAGGTTTAGTGCATCCAACTGCTTGATTTTCTGCTACCAAGACAGTCTAAAGATACTCTAACAAAATCTGTGTTCTCAAAGCTGTGCAGCGGTCTTCGTGAAATTACATGCCACCTGGATACTTTAGAGAGATTAACTGCTGCAGGTAACTCATGGCTGTACTTTTTAGTAAAGCAGATCTTCAATTAACAGAGTTGCAGCCAGGATGTTAGAAATTTTATGTAATTTTCTATATTAAAAATGTAGTCTTTTTTATGGTCTGTTAAATTATCTGTGGATATCTGGACTACATATGTATTAAGTAGGTGAAGGAATGCACCTATTTATGCCATTACTTACACATTTGATTCAAAAGGTCTCCAAAGCCTTTTTGGGGGGTGGGGAACAAAAAAAATTCAATGGGAACTATATTATTCATTTCAGTTCAGTGATGCTGAACCACCACCAAACATCAAGAATATAATTAACAAGCTACACAGTCTGACTTTCTGGGGGAGGTGGGGGGAAGCTACAGGTGCTTAGTATTTAAAAAATACAGCTCTAAATAGAAGGTATCACTTACATGAAATTAAAATAATTTTGAAATATAAATGATCATTTTACCATTTTGTAACTGCTAGGAACATGAACCTGGTTTTGGGAAACTGAATTGAAAACAACAAATAGATATAATAATTAAAGAGCATATCAGAATTAAAAATATTTTCCTTATACATGTTATTTAAAATTTAACACCTTAAATCTTACCCTTCTGTACAAAGCTTGCACGCAGTTTAAGTAACATTCTGACCACCCTCACTACCAAAAGGAAGTGTTCAAAGCAAAGATTTGTACACACAATAAGCATTTTCAGATTAATCATCTATCAAAGGGAAGAGTTCCTTCAATCAGTGGAAGAAGTATTATAAAATCTTAAATCAAGGGAAGAAGGGGGGGGGAGAGGAAGGAAACAAAGCCTTACATGCTAAATACCAGCTGTAGGTACCTGTATGTAGAATTGATAATTAAGGTATTCCTAACACACAAAACCAGCTCCCAGACAATGCTATAGCTGCTACAGTCCATGGCTTGCTCATCTGAAGTAGTGTCTATGTTGCCACATTTTACCTTTGTTCCAATACTTTTATTGTTTATTTCTGATGTGCAGATACACATTTTGATAGGAGTATATGTCCAAGTCTCAGCCTTTCCCACTTTTGATTTTTCTTTCCTTTTAAACGGAGTTTTTTTGTTTTGTTTTGTCTTTCAAAACTTCACCATTCTGCATCCCCAATGGCTTTGGAAAATACATAATCTCTTCCATTAAGATTCATGATGCCATCTTTGAGATGAAATTTCCATTTGTTTTTACTTCTATGAATCTAAAAAAGGAAAAACGTTGAACTGTTACTCTGCACAAGCAACAGGTAATAATGCACAAGTAAATTTTAAGGATGAGAAGAAATGAAAATAACTGTTAGACATATATTACTAAATTAATAGAAATATCTTGAAATCCAAATCAATTCTGGATTTAGCTATGGAAAACAATATATATATATATATATGTAAAATGCATATAGCAGTATTTTCCATTTCCAATTTTTAAACCAGGGACAGCGACTGTCACAAAACCATACAAGCAGAGGCACTCCAAACTCCAAAGCGTATAGAACATTTTTAGAGATGGTCAGAAAGGAAGAACAGAGATCTATCCACCTGTGCTGCTTTAATCTCATTAAACTATCTTTTATTATGAGAGACATGAAACTCCGCTTGAAATCTGGAAATCCCCATTTCAACTACTGTAACAGAAAGACTAAAGTTTTAAACCAGCCCCAAAAGGTCAAACACTATGCTTTCTTATTTGCACCTCTTGTCTAAACTCTATTCTTCATGAAAGATAGTTTAATATGTTATGAATAGATAGACAGCAGGGCTACTCAACTTTCTTGTTCTAATACTGGAGTCTGACTCTGGGTTTCTGAAAATTAAATTGTGGTTAAAAGGCAAGTGGATTATTTCCAGGAGTTTCAACCTGAAAATCTCTATGGTACAAAACACAAGAAAACACAGAATACACATACAAGTCTTATATTCTACAACTTCTCCTCAACAATGCATCATTGTATATGATATACACTCCAATTCTCATAGTAAAGTGTCAAGTGAGAAAAGTAGCATCTCCAGTATTGGGGATGATGGCACAAAGCTTGAACTTCAACCTATAGTCTTCCCAGTTAAGATACTGGTCTTTCTAAGGCTTTGTTTAAAATAATTTTTTATGATTAAGCTGGGAGATCAGTACAGCTATTAACAACAACCCAAAAAATACTAGAATAGAAAAATAAAATAAAAAAAAAGTTAAAAAAAAAACCCAACAACAAACCACACACCACAACCCCCCCATACAAAAAACAAACAAACAAACAACAAAACAAAAAACAAAATACCAAAACAAACAAAACCCCAAAATAGATGATATTCATTCCACTCTTCCTTCATGTTACAGAAGCCTGTGACATAATGGATCTTTGGGTTATAATGGGTGTTCCCGTTGACACAGGATAAGACAATGAATAAACCGTATTTTATTCATATTCTCTTCATATTCCATACAGAAGTAACTTTGCTTTTATCATGCCCATTCCCAAGTAAGTACTACCTGACTACCAGGAAAGAAATCAGAGAAGATAGAAGGACAAGAAACAGTTGTAGTATTGGAAGATTTCCATTATCTTATGCCTACTGAATAAACACCAATGTGCAGCTCTGAGGCTGTTTTACACTGCACAGTCAAGTCTTACTTCATGACGAAGCTAAGTCAGGAACCCACAAGAGACACAATCCTCTTCCTGGTTCAAGACAGTGTGCAGGGCTTAAGTTAAAAAAATATCACCAGGACTAACATCAGTTATGGAACACAAACATTTTCCCAGGGCTAACAAGTAGTCAATAAATCCACTAGAAAAAATGTTTAAATAAATTTGCATTCTTATGTTTCATTTAAAACTAAAGAAAACTGAACAAAATTCAGTCTAAAAGGTAGGAAGAGTAAATTTTGAAGGGAAAAAAGCCAACAATAAAACAAACCAAACAAACAAAATGGGGGGAAAAAAAAAACAACAAACACAAAACAAAAACCAACACATACTGTAAGCACAGAGCAGATAAATTCCTGCCATCTATCCAAAAGGGCATCAGAAAGAGCAAGAGACTACCACAGCAGCAGGACAACAAGATACTCAGAGAAAGCAAAGATCTTTCAAAAAGCTGAAATGCTGTCCAAAACAGAAAAAAAAAAATTGGGGAAAAAAAAAAAAATTTAGTTTTACAGCTAAAACATGTAATTAGGTGATCTAAAAAAAGTCAAGAAAACGTTACAAAGCGTAAAACCAAGAAAATCCCATTGCAATTTTTTCATTTCCATTAAGGACAGGAAATCTCAATCTTAGTGCTGTAGAAACAAACAGTGAAGTATCACCAGAACAGATACAACCACAGCATTCAATTATTGCATTATTGTTTGATCTGTGCTCACTTTTAAACTAAAAAGTCAGTGACAACAGCAAACAAACAAACAAGCCAAGCTCTGGCTTATATACTCTACTTGCCCTTCCAAATGGCATGGAACAAAAAGCCCTCATCAGAAGCATCTGAGCTGTAAAGACGGAAAGTCCTCAGATGAATAAATAACTGAATAAAAGAACACTGTTTTTACAGTGAAATGAGTTAATTCCAGAAGCAATTTGTGCTATCTTAAGCTTGCTGGTTTAAGAATTCACTATCTGGAAAATGACAAAACGTAACTGATGATATAAAAGAACAGTTACTGAAGAGCTGCATAACTATGTTAATGCCCTAACTCATTGTGTAATGAAACAATGGTGGCATTCAATGTGTATGTAGGTAGTAATGACAGAAACAACAATTCCAACCTACACTGATAGAAAAAACAAGGGGTTTGAGTTGACAAATACAAGTCAGGGGTTCTAAGACTTTTCTATGAGAACACCAGTTCTGTGTTCAGTGGAGTCAAAAGCACCCAGGTACTACTGCAGAAGATTGCTATGCTCTTAATAGTTGAAGGTTAACTTGTGTTACAAGTAGCTCTGATCATCCCTCTGATAAAGGAACAGTTTTCCACAAGCCTAAATTATAATGACTACTACTACTATTCATGACCACAGCAAACAGGAGAACTTAAAACAGTTCGCTTCTCATGAGCCCAGGGGACTGACCTTTTGTTATTGTCACAAAAAAGACATGACGAAGAAAAAGAACGTGCAGCCAAATTTTAAACACGTCACACAAACCCATTCTAAAAACAACAGCTAATTTTTATACTACCATTCACATTATAATCTTTACAGAGCTACCCGTACTTAACAGTCACAAAGATATTACTTTAAAAATATGACCTGATAGGAAGAACAGAGAAAGTAGAATTCTTGGATTCTGTTCTTTAGAGATTACCTTATCATACTGGCAGACAACAACATTTTCCGTATCAAACAGCTCTTGTCCTTCCTCATCACTTACATCATCTTCACTGTTAAGAGGCTCCTGAAAGAAACACACGTAAAAGGTCATGCTGTTTTGTTAAGATCAGAACTGTTACTTTGATTACTCCCACGAGGCTACAGCCTTGTCTGTGAACTACAGAACTGCATGAAGAATATTAGGCTTTCCAGCAGAAGGCTAATGTACATATACTTCCCTTCCTGAGAAGATGTCCTTACCAACTTTAGTCTGGAACTTCAGTGTCTAGGCCAGATACTGAGCACTGCAGCCTTTTGTCACCACAACCATTCTTGCTCCTTTACTGTAAACGTTCTGGTGCTTGCAAATTGTCCTTACAAAAAATGTATCATTATGTAGATATTCATTTTTTCTAAAGCATCTAAGTACTGGAAAGGCGACATTAGTCACATCACTCCCTATGTGTCACTAATAATATAAAATCTATTATGATACATCAAACATGAGTAAGTAAAGAGAGACAAACCTCAACACATGCAGAAGGTTTTTAAAGGAAGGGAAAAAAAGATGCTTTAAGAATGATCTTACATAGATACACACATAATAACTGCTGATCTTCTAGAATGTATTTTCCTGTCCCTTAAAAATTTCTTTCATTTTTTCCTTTTTATGCTAGCACTCTGTTCCAGCAGAAATTTCAGGTGTTACTTTCCATCTCATGTAAATTACAGACATTTTAAAAGCAAAACCAACCTCTGATAAATGCAAAACAACTTTTCTGACTGTTTCTGTATAATCCTCATCTGTCCACTTACACTCAATCATATAAGCTAAATGGGGGAGATGCTAGTGAGAGAAGAAAGAGGTGTACTAGAGGTCCTAAATCCTTCCAAAGTAATGCTATAAGTTACTTCAAAAGCTTTAAGGAAATGGTCCACTCATTGAGTAACTGCTGATGAACTCAAGTAGCAAAAATAACAGATCTCTAGCATACTGATAGTAGTCTTGTCATATAAACAGAATTTTTCAGAAGAATGCTAGCATTAAGGTTCTATTAAAGAACACTCAGTATTTAATCATGATGACCTAATACTTAATAAGGCAACTATTAAAAGATTCAAAACTACGTCAATGCTGATCAATATAATTGAAAAGTGATGTGAACCCAATCTGGAAGGTCTAAGAGAAGATTACTGTTAGATACCACTGGAGACATATTACAGAAAATCTGACTTACCTCCTTGATAAAAAATTTGGAGTTTTATCTGTGTATACTGCATGGGTGAAATGCTACACACGCTACTCATTGTCATTTTAAATGGAATATTAAAATAATTGAAAAGGCTGCAGAAAACTGTCGAAGTGATTTGACAGTTCAAATTGAATTTTAGGGATAGATTTAGGGAGTATTAAGTTTTCTGTTAGACACTGAAATAACAGTACTTTTATATTATTAGTAATTTTTTTTTTTTGGTGGGTGGTTGGTTGGTTGTCTTTGGTTTTTTTTATTTTTTTTTTCATACTCGTGTGGCCTTTTGGTGCAACACACCAAAACTTTCTAAGAACCACTGTCTCAAGTCTGAAACTAAGCAAATTCAAAAGTCTAAATTGAGCACATATTGTTAAGAATGCAACAAGTTACAAAGAATATTCACTCTCACTCCTGATTTCATTAAATTAAGGCCAGATGTGTTTCTAGAAGGTGCTTTATAATCAAGTATGAGTTCTCAGGCTTGTTGTAATAGAAAGCAATGAGTAGTCAGTAAGATACAGGTCAGACTCATCTACTGCTTCTATTGGAACTAAATGTATACTCTCCTCTTGGTCAATCTGCCTTTCATATGGACTCAGTTCCAGCACTATTTCTGTTTATTTGCTTATGAAAATTTCATAGTTTTGGCGCCTACCTTTCTATAACATCACATATACTACTGCTGAAATTAAGTTTTTAAAAGGGTATTCACAACAAGTAACAGTTTCACTGTGTCTCCCACTTTCCTCAGCTGTATTTCAAGTTGCTTTGCCAATACAGTTTCCACAACTTCATTATAGGAAATAAAGAACTTGAAGTACAAGGATAGAAGTTATATTCTCAAAATTATCTGAATTGCAATATTACTTGAAGGATACAGGGTGTTTTGAATTATTGAAACCCACAAAACAGAACAAAAACCCCACAAGAATGCTCCAGTCTCCCGAAATAATGTTCAGTTTACCTCTTCAACTTGGCCGTCTTCACCTCCATCTTTTTCTTTATCTTCCTCTTCATCATCATCATAGTCTTCTTCCTCATCTTCTTCTTCTTCAGATGACGTATCCCCTGCTCCATCAACTTGAAGAACAAGTGGTGCTTGTGGTTGTGCCTGTTGTTGCTGTGGTTGCTGTTGACCAGCTGCAGGAATCTGTGCTTGTGCTGGTGTAGGGGCAGCCACCGTTGTAGGTATGACTTGCGTTTTATTTCCTGTAAACAGGATCTGCTGAGGCTGAATAATCACTCCTGTCTGCTGGGAAATCCCTCCAGGGATTGGAGCCAAAACCTGACGGAACATCATTGAAAGTACCGTGTCTGCTAACATAAACTACCACATCACTTACTCACAGGAAACAACTATAGCAGATCAATCCAACTTGCACTAATTAGAAAAAAAAGTTACATATACTCCATCCATATCAGATGCATAAATTTAATTCTCCATAACATACCTTCTTGATTCACTTACTCTGTGTTCATTGTCTGCATTTTGCATTGCTAAATCTAAGAAAACCTACTGTCTTTCCATTCTAAAATGCTAGCACCGCTGCCACATCTGAGCATAATAAATGATTAAATTCAAGTAAAACATTAAAGTTAAATGTTTTACAGAGAAGGTTTAAAAGTAAACTCTATACCAATTGTTATTCATGCTTAAACTGCAGAACCATGACACAATGCTATGTTCAATGATTTAATAATCTGGACACACAAGTGACCTTGTGGCTTAACAAAAATCCTCATAAAACATACTGAGTTCACTACTAAAATAAACGAGGAGAGTGTCTGCATTTGTTTTAGGTTTCTTCTGTATGTTCTGTACACACATTTTTAAAAGAACAAAGACTAGAATTAAGCACATAATGTAACTGTCATCAGGGGATGCAGAAACGAAATTTTAAACTGCAGCCAGTCAGAATACAACAAGGATAAAAGTGATGTTAAATACAACATTTCAAAATTGTTTACTTTTAAAAAACAGACTTTTTTTTTTTAATATACTATTCCTGACTTTGTGTTCTACCTCAATTTGCTTATGAAAATGCAAGCCTCTTCAGTAATTACTACAATGTTCTTTGTTTCAAGTGCACCTATCAAAATTTTTTTTCCTTACCTGCTGTATAACCGGTGCTTGTACTCCACCAGGCTGCATTTGCGGAATGACCTGCTGCTGTAGAACAACTGGCTGCTGTGGCTGAATAATATACTGAGCTCCATTTGCAGTTCTAACTACTTGGAGGATCTGGCCTATAATAAAATAAATATCAAATTAATCAAGTGTAGAAATTCATTTTCAAAATTGGCTTAGAAGCTTGTTTCCTGGAAGAACACCAATGACAATTAAATGAGAGTGTTTATGTTTCACTTTCACCAGTAAAAAGATACTATGCTATATCAGCTGTGTCAGAAAACAGAGAACTAAGAGGGCTGTTTACCATCTAAATAAGACAGTGAAATATGCAACCCAAAAATAATTTTACATATGCAAGCCAGAGTCTAATCCTTTAACACAGCACAGTATTTTAAGTATTAGCTCCCACTTATGAACACATCTCAGGTTTCAAAAGATAGACTTTGCAGCTAGAAAGACAAATGAACATATACCAAAAATAGGGTATGTATTAAAAATTTGAAAGATTTTAATCTCTAGAACACCTACAGATTTATATTTTATTACAATTATATATCCATTAAACACTTGATTTTTTTAAAGTGGGGAGGTTAAGTCCCAGGTGATTCTGAGGAGACAAGATGAATTACTCTGGCAAAATCAGCAACTGATTCTAGAAAATGAGCTTTCTCTGATCTTCCTTTACTCTCCATGCAGAATAGATCTAGAATCAAGCTTATAAAATTGGAGTTAATACAAAAGTATGTGAAGCATCAGATACGGTGTTCATAAAAGTAATATTTAATTATATTCTACATGTACAGCATGGCAGTATTTAAAAATGAAAAATCTAAAATAAAATTAGCATTGCCAGCAAAACTAGAAATTCCCCTGTGCATGTTCAGCAGATAGGAGAAACATTAAGACATTTCTCATCTAAAGTGACAGATGAAGCGATCCTGCTCTTTTATAACCAGTCTAGTTATCTGTGCTCACAGCATGAATCACAAAGCTCAGAACTATGCAAAAGGACAACACTTCATGTGCTTCTCTAAGTCAGAAAAACTTGCACAGAATTTCACCCACACCATTGCTAGGTCAGAATCACAAGGTTCTTATGACCAGCAAGTCAGTGTGCAGAAGAGTCCAGGAATCTAGTGAAGAGATCACATGAACTTGTAAGGATGGATTCAATTCAGAGATTCTGCATTTTAACGATACGTAGCAGAACCCAGAAATAAATCTAGAATTTCTCCCTCCCAAGCACTCTCAAATCTATTGTTCAATCTCAACATTAAGAGAGTTACCTGAATTTGTAAGTATCTGCTGAACAGGAGTGACGCCAGCAGGGAGGGCCAAGGTAGCTGCAGTGGCTGCAGCACTCTGAAATACAAGAAAAGCTTTTTAACCATAGACATTATTGACAGTGTTTCATCTCTCAACATACTCCATGAAAATATGTACCTTTTTATTGCTCTTTACAATGACTGCAGATGAATTTCTACAGCTGCTGAAATGCAGGCATTGATCAACTGTACGTTATACTACATATAAAAAATATTTTTCTTCCTTAATTGGAAGACTGAAGCAACAATTACTAAGCATCACATCTCAACCCAGATCCACATGGTTTCTTGGTTTATCTGCAAGCTCAGCAGATTTTTTTCTCCTCTGCTGATCTACTAATAGAGTACAACCCTGCATTGCTCATGTGGAAATTTTACTTACATTCTTTCAAAGCAACTAAAGATATGGGCCTACAAATCTGAAGAAACATAAGGTACTGAAGCAATGATCATGATCGCCTGTCTTGTTTTCACAAGAGCAGTAATCAGGTTTACACTTTTCTTCATTCTGTAAATGATTTGCATTTCAAGTCCCACATTAACACAGCTCTTTTAAGTCAATATATGCATACAGTGTACTGACAGTTCACAGAATGACTACATTTTTTCTCTCAAGACATCTGGTTAGAAGAGAAAGCTGAGGACTCTCAATGGGTAAGATTTGAATTTAAAAGGAAACTGAATTCCAACACAATTATGGGAGCTCCAAACACAAAAATCTGCATTAAGTGCTTAACTGGTAGAGGGAGATGGACTTCTCCAAAAGCCTCTTCATTTCAAGGGTCTAACCTCATCTGCCTATCAAAACACCTCCCTTTCCACACACCATGGGCAATTACTCCTTCCTGCTGAAAGGTTTTAAACTTTATTGCTGGGTAGAATGCATGTTTTCTGCTTATAAGAAATAGTTCCATACTGGCTCGTCAATACAGTAGTTACAACTGCCAAAATTAGAGATCACCAAGCAAAACCAAAAAGTGCTTGTCTTCATCTTCACACCCCAGACAAAAGCAGACAAACTCTCACCACTCTCTGCCTTCCAAGATATTCAAAGTCTGTCAGATCCATTCTTTAATACCAACCTAAGTGATTCTAATAAACACACACAGTAATTCCAAACTGCTTTTAAACACATGGCATACTCATTTTTGCAATGCTCATCAACAAGATCTAACTGAATGAGACGGGGGGGGGAAAAAAAAAAAAAGTTTAACTGTTGGACTTGGGAAGGCGCAAATTGCATTGAAATGGTTGTAAAATATATAAGAAAGAGGTAGATGTTAATATGTTCTTGGCCTATGGGCCAAGATATTTGAGAAACAAAGTTCAGGTTATTTTCTACAGTAAGGTCAGCAGGTAGTAATGAAGTGAATGATAAGCAAGATATGCAGCTTTTACTGATCATAAAACTTGTGTTTCATGTGCTTTTACCATAAAAGTGGTAAGAATATAATAAATTCTGGTCTTAATACACTTATTTAATTTGCATTAGCTGTTGTTTTCATCACTTGGCAAGCCTTTTTTTTTTTTAATTAAGTCAGGGCACTTAAAGCAAGATAAGATAATCAAAGTTAACCTCTAGAGATAAAAACTGCAAGAAAAGGGTAAATGACCAGACTCCATTTTATACGCTATTACAAAATTAGTGAATCAAATTAATGTGAACAGAAAAGACTGATGTGAATTGATAAATAATCTCTCACTTGATCTAAGGTTAAGTTTCATGAGTAGTTAGGGTTTTTTTCCTGCATCTAGCAATTGCAGTATGCTTGCATCAGTTAACAGTGTTGTGTTGGTGTATGATGGGCACATAATCATGCAGATTCACACCAACACTACTCCAGTTTCTGATATTTAAAAAAGTTGTGGTTAAACACATTTAAAGCAGATGATCAAGGTAAGTACTAGATTTCTTATAAAAACTGAAGTCCTGGATTACTGGTCCTAGATTGTCAGTGCAGATGCAACAATCGGAAAGATGGCAGACAGCTTTACCAGTGTGTCCTAAACTGTAAAGCATCTGATGACTAATACCAGATTTGTGTTTATTATTTAATCAAAACAACTTACATAAGACAGCGTATGCAAGTATAAACTTCAGCTTTTCTTACCATGCCTGATGCATTCATGTGCGGTATCAGCTTGGAATCTGGCACAATAACCTGCTGCTGAGGTGCTAGAAACAAAAAAAGATAGCATTTCATGAAACTTACAGAGTCTGCCCAAACTATACCATCCAAGCCAAAATAACTTAGAAAGAGCACCACCCAAACATCAACTGAGCGGTTTCCAATCATCTTAAGTTTTACTCCCAAGACAACATAAAGCAGCAGCTCTGGGAGGCAATATGGCTATTTTGCATTTACAGATCTTATTTTTAAGGGCTTCAGTTACCTATGGTAACCCTAGGCAAAGCAAGATTTAAAATACATTTCTGAAATTCAAGGTATTACTGAAATATTGATAAACTCACTGATGTCCAGTATCCAAGTTCTCCATAATCATTAATTGATAGTGGTTAATTCTTAAGACAGACTTAAGCAAGGATTGTTACAAGATGAAGAGGATATTAACAAGATGCAGCAGTTAGCTGGAATTAGACCTAGTTAACAAAGCTGTTAGTGTAAGCTCATGATCTTCACTGTCCTTCTAATGTAGCAGAAACAGATGGAGAAAGACTAACAACCTGTCCCAAACAACAAAACAGTTTTGGTGTGCTAAAGGAAACAGATAGCTATACCATGCAAATAACCTGTTGATCATCCAGAAGTGCAAAAGCATCCAAGTCTATGGAACGAGGAGGTTGTCAGTGCTAGTACCAGTGATAGTAATTTGGAAAATGACACAGCAATTTGAACAACTAATCATCAACAAGGTATTCTCTATCCAATCCTATAAACAAGGATACTTAAGAATACTGGGGATAACTGAGAGTTTCTGTAAAAGATTCTGGGGAGGGAAGCCCCACAACCAAGATGTCTCCAACTTTCAGGGAACCCAGGGAGGCCAAGAGTCCAAGGAAATCTCATGGCCCTGTGCCAGGATCACACATGGGACAGTAGTAACCACCAGGCTGATCATCCTGATCTCTCTGGGACTGCAAAAGGTCACGCAAGGAACTACTACACCATCTCCCCCAAGGAATAGAGAAGTAAGTCATAAAACTGTATGTCTGTGATTAAAGTGCTTTGATATCCTAACTTCATTTAACCTCCACACTGTCACTTGGTCATAAGCTACAACACTGGGTAGCAAAAAATCAGTTTTAAGTGTATTTCTATAGGCAGGATCTTGTTCTACCCAAGATGCAACTGGGAGGACAGGGACCTCCATATTAGTGGAAGGAAAGCTGGGCAACAGATTCACAGCTATTCAGCTAAGAAGCCACTAGAGGTCTCGGTGAGTAGATGTTACAGGATCTGATAACAAACTGAGAAACCCAGATCATTTGAAGCCATGTGTATTTAGGGGTCTTAATGTCAAAATGACTTTTATCCCAATGGTTGAAACTGATTTATGCCCAGCCAAAATACAAAATACTATAAAGAGGGAAAAAACCCAACAAAACAAAACACCAAACAAAATACCAAAAATGACCACCAAAAAAACCCCAAACAAACTCACACACAAAACAAACAAAAAAAACCAAACACACAAAAAAAACCAAAAACCAGCAAACCCACAAACCACCCAAAAACAAAAAAAAAAAACTCCCAAAAAAAAAAAAAAAAAAAAAAAAAAAAAAAAAAAAAGGCAAGAAAACCATGAAACCAAAAACATACCAATGACAAGAAAGCCCCAGCAACAGGTTCTTGTCATACTATTTCTCATTTGTTTTGAATATATGGTGGTTGGCTTTTGGGGAATGTTTGTGGAGGGCAGGGGGAGAATCAACACACAGTTGTGTTTTGTGCCTATGACAACATCGGTTCTGATCCATGATATCTGACAAAAAGACTGGTCTGTGACTGACTACCACAGATAAATACTTTATGCCACACTTTTAATAGCATACTGAAAACTCAAGCATTTCACAGGCAGCAGATTTGTTTACATAACATATATGCAGCAAAGTCTAGTAGTATTTATCTTAGCTTTCAAATGAAATTGTAATTGGTGAAAATGTTTTCCTTAAATTATTAATGGAGAATACAAAAGACTATAATTACAAGAAACAATAGTGTTATGGCCAGCTAAAACATACCTTGAACACCACACCTACACAGTGTTCAATCTTTTAAGATCAGAAAAATATTCAGCCATTATGCTTTTCACTTAAAATTTGTTCTAACATAAAAAACCATCTCCTACATACTCGTGACTGTTATATAAGTATTTTTCACGTCCTAGAATCCACTTACGCTAAACAATAATATAGTTTTTAAAATTAACCTGCTTCTAATGACATTACTACCTCATGATGAAATTGTCAACTGCAGATGTGTATTGGCTTGAGATTACAGAGATAATGTTTTTTAACAGAATCTGAAAGTTATGTATTATGAAAACATAAGTTACATAGTGAAAGAAAAGAATCAAGATTTTCCAAAATCTTCTGAAGAGTATGACTTAACATAAATGCCAAGATACTTTTTGCTAAGACCGCTCTCCTGACCCATATAAACAGAGGTAAGTAGAGACAAAGTTTACCAAAAAGACACAGAATTATCCATCAGATAAACATGGTGCTCTATATTTACAATATACTAAGGAGTTGGTCTAACTTGAGTCTTTTGCCAGAGATTAGAGAGTAAGTCTGACCTTGCTGAGACGCTGGAATAAGGACCTGTTGTGGCTGAGACTGCTGCTGTACAGTCTGCTGCGGCTGAGGTTGTGTGTGATGGTGGTGGTGATGATGCTGCTGTTGCTGCTGCTGCTGCTGTTGCTGTTGCACCTGCAACAAAAGCTGCTGCTCTTCTGAATGGAAACCATCTACAGCCTTGGACTGCATCAGCTTGTTCTCCCACAGCTAGTTTAGAAAAGAAATGAAAAATCTCTGTGTACTATTTTTTACTCAAAGGATTAGTAACAATATAAAGGCGGTATTCCCAAACTCAATTTATATTCACTCTTTATCTTGTGCAGTCTACTCAGCCCAAAAAGCCCTTAGGCAAATACAAACTGAAAGACAGAAGTAAAGTTTTTTAGAAAATAAATTAAATAACCCTTAAGAACTGTCGTTCCAAGCTTAAGCTTTAACATCCTTTTTTTCTTTCAAGTGTAGAAAATTCGTAACAAAACTAACAGAAGCATGAATAGAGATAAACTGGTACCTTTAAATTACCCTTAAAGTTGTAACTTTGCTATCTTCTTTCTTACCTCTTTAATCATAAAAATAATTCTTTATTACAGTTTTCCTCAAGCCATTTCTTCTTGGAACTTGTCAATAAAAGCTGATGACTACTGTCTCATAACACACTCAAGAGAAGCTACCAGTAGACTTAAGTTAATGCAGAGCAGAGCTCCATACAAGTATTTACACAGTTTCTACCACAGCATCAAACTCAGGTTCTCCAGCCCTTCAGTTCTTGAAGTCAGCTGACATGTCTCCCAAGAAAAGCCAAAAAAACCCGAAACAACAACAACAACAAAAGAGCAGCTCTTGCAGAAAGACAGCAACACAAGCATTCCATAAGTCAAAAATACTACAGGCACCCATGACTCCTGATTTCAAGTCCCGCTCAGGGCTCCCTACACCTTCCTCTTCAATAATTCATTTTCCTTCTTGTCTCTTTCCTCATTCAGTCCTTTCTGACATCATTTGCAGAACACATCTGCGACACAAACACCAAGATGCTTTTCTTATAGTGCTCACATCATTTTCACGGATCCAGGTCATGGTTTCAAGGCAAGAAAGTCTTCATCTGTTTCTCTCTCACCAAACACAAAACGCCTTTCCTTGTCCATCCGTTTTTTAATACTTCAAAAATACTGGCAATGAGGGATGTCTTGCTTTCCATAGAAGTCCTTACTCAACAGCTGAGATATAAGCAGGCACTTACTTTCCCATTTTCCTTTTATTTTACTACTTTTTTTTTTTTTACCTGACTTTTCTCTTCCCTTTTGGAAAAGGTTCTTTCACTCATGAAGAATTTGAAGACAGCCACAGGAGACTTATTAGAGCTCAGGTAAATATCCTACCTTTCTTTTGGCCCCTTAGTAACAGTTCAAGACCGCTGTATGCAAAAGAATTCTGAATTTGAGAGCTTCAGAAACATGTGATGCACACAGTGTAATTTTTTATGTACCAGACCCCTAAATCAATACTTCTGTAAAGTACAAACCATACATGCAAAACTCTTGACAATGCATCTGAGAAGGCAACTCCTTCAGAAAGACAAAATCAATCAAGCAGAGCAGGTGTTTCTTTCCTGTAGAGAAACCTTAAGAATTGTCTGCCTCAAAAATACACATTCTCCCCTTTCTTCTTCCAAGGTACAATGTTTTGGGGACCAAAATAACTGTGAATTTGGATGCCTGCTGTTTATTTTTATCTTTTGACATGTCAGATTAAGGAAAGTAAACAAGGTGATCAGATCTCGCTGCACAGCAGTATAATTCAAATGATATGGGGCTACAGATACACAGATTAATGCAACACTTAGCTAATTAAAAATTTGTATTTTTTCCTGTGTACAACAGGAAACATCTGAAAACCAACTGTCATATTGGTCTACTAAAAAAAAACCTTTTAAGTTGCAACTTACTGTCTTGAGTTCCATAAGAACTTGTTCATCCACCCCTTCATCCAGAAAAACTTCTCTGACATCATTGATGACATCTTCTATTACAGACCTGTACAATTTAGGCTTAAAAAAAAGAAAACCAAACTCATAAGTATTGTTTTGAAAAAAAAATTATCACATGAACATTAAGTTAAGATTTCCCCCACAAACAAAAAAAAGCCTCTGAAGACTGCATTACAGAATACACTACATGTTTCCAAGGGACTAAAATATCCAAGGAGGTATAAATCGCCACAAGCAGCTCAGATAAGGTGAAAAGGGAAGGCACTGGTCACTATCTTTTGTGACAGAACTACGGTACAATAGTTTGAGACGTGAGTTTAATTCAGAACAGAGAAAAGGAGATTTTTTTTTCCAGTCAGTAAACATTTCCCTCTTGCCACAGTACCTAATAAACGTGCAAAACATTTGCATGTGTGCAAAATATTCATGTCAAAGAACACTGAAAGTTCAAAAGGATATTAGATAAATACAGATAAAAGAAACCTGTTAATGCTTGCTAGTTCAACGGGATCCAAATATGGATCAGAATGATCTGAAGCTGAAAAACTTTGAAGGCTCAAAAAACTGGAAGCATTCCTGTGAATGTCCTGTTCTTCCTTACTCATCTGTTTACAGAAACTACTGAATACATGATATTAAGCTAAACAGACTTCTCTTTTCAATGAATACTTATGTTTTCACATGAAAATTTTTTGGGGGGGGAAATACTACAAATACATCATTATTGCATTACACTGATTTCATGACTAAACTGACAAGAATAAAGTGAAATGTCAATGCACTTTAGGCTGCCAAAGGAAGTTGTGGAGTCCCCAACCCTGGATACACTCAAAAGCCATCTGGACATGGTGTTGGGCAACTGGCTCTAGGTGGTTACAAGGTAACCTCCACAGGCCTGTTCCAATCTCAATTATTTTGTGAATTTTAGAATTTTAAAGCATGGGTACAATTTTAAGAAGAGAGTATAAACATTTCACCTTATCAAAGCACAGAATTTAATCCATAGGAGCATAGGATAATTGTACTATGCATGTGCTGTACCTTTTTTAACAGTACAGCTTCAATCTTTCTACATACTTGTGAACCTCAACAGTACTTTGGATTTTAAAATCTGTGCTATCTAATTGTAAGGTAGCACTACAAACTCTAACTAGGATTGGTCAATCTGCAGCCTGCAAACCATATATACTTCACTTCAGGGCTGTGGGCAGACCATTTTTAAACTGAAAGTAACTAGAATATTCTGTAAGCTGACTTCTTTCTCTACCCTGCTCCCTAACTTCTTTAAGCAGTAAATCCCAAATGACAGCACACACATCAGATGTGTTATATATGTGCAAAACAATCATTCTGTAGTTGCGCAGTGGGTCTGGCACCCTAGGAGGGCTGTGCCTTCAACACACATGCAGAAAACCTGCATAAAGCACATGCAGTTACTCCAGCAGTGCTGGAACTACACAAATTTACTGCACACACTTGAAACATTTGTTTTATGCATACGCAATTGCTTAATACATCCCAGAAGTGTTCGATTTGTTACAGATATTCTAAAGATTATATTGCACACTTTATGGAACTGTTATGCCTATGCTAGGGAATAATGGAGGGGGAATAGTGGCACGTGATTTACTACTTCAGGAAAAAGCTGAGTGGACAATAAGGACAAGAAGTTAAATTATCTTTGCTTTTAAATGTAAAAAAAAAAAAAAACAAAAAAAACCCCAAACAAACCCAAAAGCCTCAAAAAAACTACACTGATATTACAAGGGGAGAAAAGAACCTATCTGAAAGGCTGGAACTAAGAACTAAGCAGTCTGATGGCTGCACAGTGCATTACGACCCTAGCGTTTAAAACAAAGTCCGCACTGGGACATACTCAAGCAATTTTTTACTACTAAAAAAACCCCAAAAACACAAAAAAAACCCCAAAAACACAAACCAAAAAACACCACCACTAAAAGAAAAAAAAAAAAAAAAAAAAAAAAAAAAAAAATCCCAAGAAAATGCAACACACCACTCTGTGTAACTGACCACACATCAACATTTTGGCAAATGGCACAGTATCAGCATCCTATTTCCTACACTTTATATTTGAGTTTGACAATTTTTAGCTTTAAAACATGCTACTGGAAATCAAGTAGCTGAAATGTTAGAATTCATCCTTTTGTGACCTGTCTCTCGAAAACATTTCTGACCTCAACAAACAAGGTAAGTTTGCCATCCTTGAAGACTACATTTACAGCAACTATGTCCCAAACTTAACCCCTCCAGAAGACACTAAATGTACCATATTACTTGCAGACTTTTTTTCTTTCAAAACAATACTGCAAGCTCATGTACAGCAATAATTGTGCTTACAGAGATATTTGGAACAGATTTACAAAGGCAGACTACTCTTGAGAACTAGTATTTTAAAGCAGAGTAACGAGTAACTTAGAAATACCAAGCGTCATTAACAGGAGTATTTTGCCACTTAGATTCAATATATAGCAAATGCAAAAAGACATTATACTTAATAACACTTAAGTCCTATTATTTCTATAATTAAACAACTTGCATAAAGCTTATACGATTCAACTAGCACAGAAATGCTACTTAATCTATTTTTGTTCCTTATTGTATTAAAAGCATTTGTTTCATAATGCCAAAACCACATTCTGCAAAAAAACATGCTTAACCTCAGGCATGTGAGGTTACTTAAGTCGAGAGACCTACCTCTACATCTGAAATTATATTCAGAATTCCTACAGGATGGAGATTACATTTTCTCAAATCTACCTCTCCTTAGGTCATCTATCAGGTCCACATTTCTAATAGGACAGATTTTACACAAACAGGCCCTAGTAATTTCCATCAGCGGTTTTCTCCTTCTATCTCCGCAGTCTGGGCATTTTTGTAAGGTTTATTCACAAAGCCCCCTCAGTCTATAAAGTCATAGGAAAAAATATCAACATTCAGATACAACAGGCTGACACTACAGCCCAACAGTATATGCTTGGGAATGTTTCTTTTCTTCCCTATGCAGGAAGGGGGAAAATAACAAATTCGAACAGCAGGATACTGGTTTCTAGTGTCCAGCATTAGCTTAGCAAGAGAGCAGAAACAGGTTAAGCACATAGATGTTCACTCTCCCACTGTCACAGCATCTCCTTCTGTACAACTTCCAGCAGCCAGAGAAAGCAGATAAGGGCCCCAAAAGACAACAGCACCACAGGGGTGCAGTGAGCCTAGTACAAGGCAGGTTAATGAACCCACAAGCAGTTTGTACATGCGTGTATCTCTGCATGAGCCAAAGAGTGCACTTGATCTAAAGATGGGTCAGAATTTCTGGACAGTGTTCTATTCATGCAGATCACAATATATGATACACTCATCGCTGTATGAGTAGAAAGAATGAACAGAGAAAGTATCTGCACACTTATGGAACAGCATGTCTGAATTTACCTATACACATTTATATAGTACTCATAAAAATTCTGTTCAGTTGAAAACATTCTCTTGTGTACACTCCTACTGAACATCCATCCCAGGTGGATGCAACACCTTCCACAGAAGGAACAGCAATGCCTTCAAGAGCCATCCACAGTGGAATTTCAAAGAGTTTCACAGAATGTTCTTTTCCTACCTCAAAAGAGGAAAATCCAGTAAAATTACGGAACAGCCTTAACACCTGATCTTTAAAGGATGCACACTGTTATTTTTTTAGATATAAGCTAAATGTTGGCTTTAAGCATTATTTATATGATGCTCAAACTTTTTTTATACAAACCACCTAAGAGTCGGGAGTTGAATGACAAAACTATTTCTATACATTGCTTACTCAAAAAATAAAACATGGGAATACCATTACTGAACAAGTGTAAAGATGGGACAGCAGGTGAGTTAAGCTTTCCAACAAATTTCCACATCAAGTCAGGGAAAGCAATGAGAACATAATGGAAACTTTAAAGATTGCCATTAAAATAATCATGCTTTCATCTGGTTTATATTAAAGTGCCTCCCTCATAAAGAATACATTGCAGTAAACTTCAAGCTCTTTTAAGAGCAAAATACTCAAATCATTCTTCAATAAACACTATTCCAAACACTTACTATAGATTAAAGACAACAATTAAAATTCCCGATTTATTAGATACAACCACAAACACATAGGAAATATTTGAAATCTAGTGCTTCCCCCTCTGGGAACATAAGGAAACAATTATATTTCACTTTTCTCTGTGCATCTTGTAAAGAACACTCTGAGTATGGTGAGACTGCTACACACGCACGCACACTCCAAATGCAAAGAGCAATCAGCAAGCTATTTTAAGAAGTGCCACATGCCTTTGGGGGTTTACACTTCCTACATTCCTTCAGTTTCAAGGGTACAAGAACTGCATCTTTTTGTAATTATTATCACAACACTTGGGATTTCAGCAGTTTGGGTTTCCCATAACCAACAAATTACGGAGACGTATACCACTGCACGCTTTGTGCGTTTGACAGCAGTTTGTTCCTGGTTGCTTCTGCGGTTATCCCTGAAACGTGTCTAATCTTTCTTCTGCCTGCACAGTTACAACTGGAAGAGAGCTATATAGCAGCTAGAAGAGCACACCGTAAAGTTCTAGTCACAATTACATCACAGATGTGCATAAAAAGGAAGTAACACAAATGATGTACATTGTAAGCATTAAAATTCATGGGGTTTTATGTTGTTGTGGACTTCTGCCAATAAATTACCTTTGTCATCTATAAAAATCTTACGCTCCATGTAACTGTTAACATCTTATATTTGTCCTTTATCAGGAAGAACAAATTTCTAGCAATTCAGATCTGAATGAATGCTGATGTGATACTCTCAACGCATTAGGCTCAAAGCCCAGCATCCTGAAGTCATCACCTGGTCGCAGTATTTCAGAATGTTCCTATTCATTTTTGGTCACCCTAGGATAACCATCGTGGTCCTTGCTGTTGAATGAGACCTGAATTTGACAAAGCTGACCACGCACTATGGTACAGTTTTACTACTTAATTGAAAATTAACCTAAAGCATATCTATTTGAAGTAGGCTCATTTTAAGCTTGTTTTTACTAATCCAAACACAATGTTCAAACACAGACACGTTCCAAGAGAACTTTTTGTAAAGTTATGCCAGTACAGAAACACAAACGAGAAAAAGCAAGTCTTAGTAATTATCCAAAGACATTTGCAAGTACTCTGGAGATTATTATTTTATACACAGAGAGAAAGAGCTATTCAGTACTACCTTGTTCAACAAAAAGAAACAAACCTTCTAGTTTACTATACAGGAATAGATCCTTTTCTTGCAATTAAAAAGTAAAGCCCTAATTCTACAAACAGAAGGAGAACTTACACTTAGATCATACATATTCAATATGCATCCTACTGAGTAACTGCCCTGACTTTCCGATACAAAGCCTGATAAAATAGCAAAGCAACAGTGCTACTTTGCAATTGTACAACCCTAACTCACAGGTCTGTAAAATTTCAGATTTGGAAAGTAGGATGCTTTGCACTTCTTTTTTGTCTACTGTTTTGCAGTATACCAAATACTGTAATTACACTAAATATTAGTGAAAATTCTAAAACCTTTGGTCTGCCTAGACTGGAGTAAAATATTTGTATACTTTAGTCACCAGAAATACACAGAAATCTTTGAGTAGTATTTGCAGCCCATGACCCACAGACAAAACTTTAAATTAACATTACTTTCAGGGCAACAGCTGTAGTCAGACCTTGGCAAAGTGCCATAAAATAAGTACCACATCTCTCCTTGATGTACTGGGTAAGAACTGTTTAAACTCTGTTTTCCCTACCCAGCAGAAAAACCACTTCAAAGAGCTTATGGGAGCACAGGGAACATTCACTAGCTGTATGCAAGGGACAAAATTTTAAAAAAAAAAAAAAAAAAATTAAAATTGTTTCAAATGCAGGAGAGAATGAAAACTGCCTTTGTGCAATGCGTAAAATCCAGGGAAAGTCCACTTACACCGGCTACACCCCCCGCCCCCCTCCGGCAGAAAACACCACGGCTCCGCAGACCGGTGGCGACGGAGACGGGCGGCGCGGAAGGAAGGGATGGGAAAGGAAAGCCAGCGAAAGCCCGGTCGGGATCCGAGGACAAGCCGCCCGTCTCCCAGCCTCCGCCGCGGACGCATGCACCTCCCAGCCCGCGCTCCGCGGCTCGCTCCCTATTTAAAGGCTGATGTGGTGTTTAAATGGAGAGGCGGTGACGTGGGGCTGGAAAGCACCTTCCCATCCTAGCAGAGTCTATATTAGAGAGCGGCAATAGCTCTATATAAACAGGGCAGCCACAGGGAGGAGGAACACAAGGAGCAGGGAGGCAGAAAGGCAGGGGGAAGCCATGATGGATCTGAGAGCCACAAACAAGGGGGCCGAGCCCGCCGCCAGGACGCCGGGTTTGTCTCCTCCAGCGCTTCGGGGCGGGGGTCGCGGCCGGGGGGCGCGCAAGGGGGAAAGGAGCGGAGAGGAGAGCGGCGGCCTGGGGGGCTCGGTGGCTGCGCAGGTTCGTGTGACTGCTTGTTGCAAACCTCTGTGAGTACAAGTGCAGCAGCGAGCCACCCGCCAAGGTGCAGAAAGCGCGAGAAGGGAACAGGGGGGAGAAGACTGGGGTTGGTTTGTTGGGGTTTTTTTTTTTTTTTGGTTGGTTGTTGGTCGGGGTTTTTTTTTTTCCTCTCTCGTTTTTAAAATAAATACTGCCTTGCTCGCCGTAGAAAAGTTGAGGGCTTTCGCCCGGCTTAGCCGATCCGGCCGGGCTGGGATAAGTGCTTTTCAACCATCCTCTCCTTCTTATAAAACAACATAAAATGGCTTCAGCGTAGCCCGGGCGGGCTTCGCCGCCACCGCCACCACAAAACCGAAACCCGGCTCGGAAGCCGCTTTCCCTCGCCCCGGGACGGCGGCGAGGCGGGCGGCAACGGCCGCGCTCCCCCGCCGCTCACTCCGGCTCTCGCCCCTTCCCCGGGCGGCTCCCTCCGGCGGTAGCGCCCCCCCCACCCGCCAGCCCTCCCCTCCGGACCCCCAGCCCGCGGGCGGCGGCGCGGCCCCGGCCTCCCCCGCGGGGCTCCACCGCCCGCCGGGCCGCCCCGGGGGCCCGCCGCCCCCTCCCCCGC
>JANVCC010000033.1:2490969-2586512 GCA_025345505.1 Todiramphus chloris collaris | reverse complement strand
GGTGAGGCTGCCCCGCGACCCCCGCCGCCCCTTCCCGACGGGGGGGAGGGGGCCGGGACCGCTCAAGGCGGGCGGCGGGAGGGAAGGGAGTGCGGGGGAGGGGGCGGCGGGCCCCGCCGGCCCCCTCCGCTCGCGCTGCCCCCGGGGCCCCCCTCGCCCCCCGACCCGGTCCTTACCACGGGGTTTGTGTTAGTCGAGCTCGCCATGTCCCGAGCCCCCCGGGACGCCCCCAACCGCGGGGGGGGGGAGTCGCCCCTAAAACAATAAACCTGCCCGGCTGCGTCCCCCCAGAGCCCGCGCGTCCCGCCCTGGCTCACGGGCAGCCCCGCGGCCTGGCCCGGCCTCGTTCGCCGGCCCTGGGGCTGCAGCCGCTGCCGCCAGCCGCCCGCTCTGCCCGCTTCGCCCCTTTATATAGCGAGAGCCGAGCAGCTGCGCGAGCGGCCAGGGCGAGAGGGGGACGCGGGCGGGGGGGGGGAGGAGGGGGGAGAGAGGCGGCGAGACACCGCGAGAGCTGCGCGCGAGAGCTCGCTGGGCTGGGCGCAGTCACGTAAGGCACCCGCCCCGTCGCCATGACACCTACCGAGGCGGAAGTAGCTGCCCGAAATCGAACATCCGTACTCCAGCGCTGCCGGCCGAGGACACTCAGACACTTCCGCCTCGGTAGGGCCAGCGGCGCCGGAGCTCCGCCCCGTGCGTAGCGTTATGACGTCCGCGAGGCCAGCAGCGGCGGGCGGGTCCCGCTGGGGGCCGCCTCTGGTCGCCGGCGCGAGGTAGGCCCCGGGCCCGCGGCGGGCTGACCCGGGCGGCTGGATGAGCGCAGAACGCGGGGTCACAGGCGGCAGCAGCAGCCTTCACAGGGGAGACGGCCGGGACACAGCCGGCGCCAGGCTCATGAGACGTTTAACGTACCCTTAGCTCAGTCTCCATTTGCTACTTGCTCCTTGGCAATCGAAAATTGCAGACACCTACTTCAGGGCACAAATGCCTCTTCCTGTCCCACAAGAAGGTCTTAAGCCCTACCTGTCTCGGTGTCTTTCCTCCCACGCAGTTTTAAACAAAGGACCCGTGTGCTGAGGGGCTGTGCCACCGCTGGACTAGTAACTGAGCCCAGAGCTGGTCAGGATGAGGGAAAGAGGCAGCAAAATCTTAAATTCATGGTATCTTCCATAATAACCCACAGGTGAATACAGTACAACATTGCTGCTTTTAGCAGCTCCTCACAGAATCTGTGGCAACAGGATCTCCTAGCTGCCCAAGAAGTTACCAGAGCCCTGCCAGCTGGCATAACTTCCATTCTCTTTATTGCCTTCTCTTCCATTCTTTCTTTTTGTCTCCTTTCTCTATAGCAACAGTGAGAGGTACGTAACATAGGAAAATATTAAACGTGAGTATTGTTCCAAAGTTAACTTCTTTGCTCAGTCTTCAGTATAACTTGCTCATCCCTTAGATCTCCACCAGGAAGTCACCTGTGTAAGTCCCAGTCAAGAATAACAAATAACATTGAATTCTAACTAGGCATACACAAGGAGGTTCAAAAAATACTGTGGTGCAGACTATATGTTCTACATTACCTTCAGCCTGAAGTCCTACCTGCTAACTAGCCCAAGTAACAAGCTCAGGAACTTGAGGAATTCGCTAGTGGCTGCAGACCTTCTCCCATACCTCTAAATCCTTCCTTTCTAAAGTAATGAACGTTTCCTTCCCTTCTGGAGTGCAGATTTTGTATAGGGACATGACTGGTTTACAGTGGGCCAGATGATGAAGTCATTATTTACTGTGTATACTGCTGGAGCCCCAGATGAAAAATAGTATAGTTTACAAAGCTGTACCATTCTCAGCAGCCAAACTTCACCTTCCAGCTGGAGTTTTCTACCTGCATCCTACATAGCACAGCCAACAGGACTGAAAGGGTCTGCCCTCTCAGGAACCATAATCATTCATGGTCTGACAAATGAACTACAGGGATTAATAGAGGTGCTGCTAGTGTTACTTGAGTTCTGATGCCTCCAATAAGAAGGTAGTAATCTCTCGCAGAGAGTTTGTGCTTCACTGTGAAGTGAAACTGCTGAAGTGACTGCCACCAGGAAGGAACCAGATTGCCATTCATACCCTTCCTCTTTTTGACACAAGACACTGGATAGCTACAGTTTCCTTCCTTGGAACCCCCTCCCTGTTTATCAGAGGGGCTTACTGCATAATTAAAGACAAAACCAAGATATGGGCATGATAGAAGTAATGGCTTGGTCTTGCATAATGCTTCTTTCCATAGTTCATCAGCCTGTCTTCCCAAAAGGCAAGACCTATGTACAGTTTCTCAGGCACCAACATCAAGTCAGAGTGCAGCACTGAAAACCGTCTGAGTGCTTCTAAACAATATTGTTGTGAACAAAATTAAGCCCTCATGAGAAACACCCCATTGAGTCAGATTAATGGTCCATCTAATTCCTGGCTATTCAGCTACTGCTTAAGGAGACCAAGCAAGTTAGCTACTTGGTGAAGGCTCTGCACCCTGGTTTTACACAGCACCACACCTGCCTTCTCTAGCAGTATTAGGGGGGGTTCTACTTTATTTAGCATTTTGTTAGACTGGAATAACACACATATTTATGCACTGTGCAGTAGCAACACTGATCATCTGGATAACATCAGTAGGCATAAGCTACATGACAGCATTACTTTGATAGTTAACTGTATTTATCTGCCAACATTCTCCTTTGTTTGCCAGTCAGTCATGAATCATATTAAGTTTGTGTGTTATCCTGTCTACTTTCTCCCTAAGGCTTCTGCCACTGACAACCTAGGGTTTAGCAATAATGTCAGGTAGACACTCCTATTTTAGCCATTGTACTGTCTAGATTTAACCTCTGCAATGATGACAGACATTATACCCAGAACAAAGATGATGATATTGGGGTAAACTTTCTCCTTCACTGCAAAAATTGTGACAAATACAGGGTAGTGTAGGGAAAAGCACATTTGCATGCAAGATCAAAAGCCGATTCTTGGCATGCTAGAGGAGGAAATAAAACATAAATGTTCCCCCTCAATCCTAGGCATGATAGTCTGTATGTTTTTTACCAAATGTTAGAGACAATGACAAACAAATCATCTTTTATAACTAACACTTTGCCAACTCTACAGCCAACACTGAGAGGCACATAGTCTGTATCAAGTGCCCTGGATAATTCTGTCCTGTTAGTCACCAGAAGCATCCCTTGCTTCTCCTCAGCAGAGGAAGTGACTTAGTACTGCAACGGTAGCTTATTAATTTAATATAAGGGGTCTATGGTGTGTTTTTAGTTCATCTTCTTTGTAGTCCATCAGAGAATTACATCTTGCAGAAGAGACATTTTTGAACTTGTGAGTATGAAGCTGGAGGGGCAAAGGAAGAAACACATTTTTGGGTCAATTGCATTTCCATTCTAAAGTTTGTGGCAAGTACAAATGAGTTGTTCTTCATACATAGCATATCTTTCAAGAAAATGCTCTGCAAAAGGATAACTGATATTTAAGTATTTGCTTACAGGGAGAGGGATAGGACACACCTGAATCTAGAAACCCAAAGGTGCTAAATAGCTGTGATTGCCACTGAAAACCACCAGCTAGCAATTCAGCTGGAAGTAACTGAAAAATCTTGATGCTAAATCAAAGCACATTACGTTTAATAAGTTGTGATCTTCAGCTTTTAGTTATTTGTGGTCTTTTTTTTTTTGTTTGTTTGTATTGTTTGTGTTTTGTTTGGTTTTTTTAATGGAGGTTTTTTTTGGCTCACCTGGAAATGGTAAAAATTAATCTGAAGCTAATCTTCTGCCTCCTAAGAGCAGACCGTGAGTACAGCTGTTCCTCTATACCTCGAGAAATCAGTACCTGATCAGTATCAACATGCCCTCATTTTTCTTTCAAAACATTTCCGATTGTACAGCAAAGCAGATGTACCTAATACGAGGTGTTGCTGACACAGTAGTTTATAATTACTTAGTTCATGAAACAACAGAAAAGCTTAAGTGTGATCACGTTGATTGGTTCCTCCTCCCACCCCCACCCCCCTCCCGGGTGTGGTTAATCAAGGAAAACAAAAGTTGGCCTTAGAAGGGCAAATCTTAACAGAGATGACAGAATGAGGTTTACCATCAGCACACCTTCCAGATTGGTCATCAGTCTTGTCCACCAGAAGGCTTTAGAAATATAGTGTTATTATTATTAAAGGAAGAAAATGTTCTGACCTGATCTCTGAAATGACAGTTTTTGAGAAGGATGGGGAGATACACTGTTAAGTGTAACTTTGCAACAGCACATGTTAAAAGGATAAAACAGGAGCACACATGGAACCAAGTCAGTCTATAAAATGTTAATGGGGGGGGGGAAGCTGCTAAATTCACACACTGTGAGTTTAGAGCTTATATTCACCTCCATGTTTAACTCTCACTGCTTCTACTCACTGTACCAAAGAGAATATGACTTTAAATAAAATTTGAGAAAATGTTGTGCTTTTTGGTTGGTTTGTTTTTAAAGGGTCCCTACAGACCTAAACAAAAAAAAAAAAAAAAAAAACACACCAGCAATTAAAAAATTATATCAAAAAAGAAAAAAAAAAAAAAAAAAAAAAAAAAAAAAAAAAAGTCCCAAGCTGCAATTCAAAACTTCGGGCAGAGAAGTTAACAACAAACACATAATACCAAAGCTTTTCTGGATGCAGCCAGCCCTTAGGAGTCAGAAGAGATGCTGACACATAATGGAGCTTATGTGATATTACTTTCAAAGATCATTCAGGTATTGTATATACATTCTTTAATTAAAAGGCATATAATGTATATTTATAGAGAGAGAGACATTTTCCTTCTAACATCCTGCTTGCCATGATCTAGTAGCTGGAAACAAAAGGTAGTAAACACATCCCTCTCACCTTCAGCAAGGCAGAAATGGAATGAAGGGTCTCCCATCACCCTTATTCCAAGGCATCTCTATTTTTCTGTTACTCACATCTAGAATTTGAAACACAGCGATGTGTTATACCAAAGCATGCTAACATCAGTTTTAGGGGCCTAACACATGCACAACTCAACTGCCCTCCTCACAACCCACAGAGAACTAAACCTTGTCATCCTAGAGCAATGTAGTTTGTCTCTAGTGACCTTTCAGAGGGCAGACATTAACATTTCAGCAAATCCTCAGCTAGAAGTTCTAGAGTAGGCATAACCTTCAGAGAAGCTTTCTATGCATGAAGCTTTCATTTCATGATTAGACTTTTAGCATCTCAGGCTTGCTTTGCTCTTACCAAGTACCTACATAAGCAAAGGAGAAAGCACAAAGAATTTTTCATTAATATAGACTAAGACTATTTACTGTTAGAATACATGTAGTTGTTTGAAAACAACTTATATATACACCTTTCTCATTAGGGCATGTCTAAACAGGACAATAAACTACGCACTTAATTATACAGTCAAAGCCACATAGCTAACAACATTAGAAAGCCTTTTTCTCTCCTACAAAGAGAATACCTAAGTTGCATCTTCACAGGCTGTGCTAGCAGGTGACCAGATAGTGTAGGTGTTTTATTATGTATTTCTCCACAGACCTCTTAGGCCTTCAAAGACTGAGAAACACCACCACAAAACCCAGAGGCCTGGACACTCATTAGACTTCCTTCTAAAGCTGCTGCACCTTCTCCTCTCAACACAACAATTTCTCCTCTGGCAGAATCACAGTTCCTTCTCTGTTTTATACATGAACTCCATGCCACATGTTGCAAAGCTATTCCTTTTCTAGGACCACTTGTGCCTCCTCTGTTAGAGAATTGACTTTCCTTAACCTCCTTCAGCCTGTCCCTCAAAAAAAAAAATCACTCCACACAGCTGCACTGTGGTCTTTATAACAACTGTTTCTAGTAAATGATTGGTTACAGCTGGAGGAGACAAGACCTTTTCTAGGCTGTTGTCATGTGCTACATTTAAATACACCTTCGCAGAGGTTTCTGCTGCTATAGATTTGTGGGTCGGAGCTTGTTTCTTTCATGTCTCTGGTTGAAAAATCTACACTTGGTTTGTAAAGGCAAAACTTAATTGAGACATTGACCCCGTTGTTCCCACGACCCCCAAGCATTCAGGGATAATGAGGGTTTCAGGCATTCCTACTTCCTTCCTATACGACTGCGTTCTCGTTCCATCCCTGTGCCACCACACTCTGCTTTTGCAATTGTGCCAGCTCCTTGCTGTGCCATTTTTATTTTTTTCTCCTTTGCTGGATAATTTTTAACCTGGATCAGTTTCCTGATCTAGTTCATAGAGCAGCCCCACAAAAGACGTGTTAGTGCGACTGAAAGAGCTGACAGGAGTAGAAATAAGTGACCAGAGGAGGAAATGCTTCAAAACAACATTGTTGCCAAATGCTTTGTCATGTAGAAAAGTCTCCAGCCTTCCTTTTATTGAAGAAGAATTGGCCATTTCTAAAATGCACACCCTGCTTGCTGTAAGCAAGCTATAATGCTTGTAGTAGGAAGATTACTAGTCTTAGGGCAGAGACCACCCCTTTGTTTTTCACATGTGTATACACGTTTGGCCTAATGCTTAGGTCTCTACAGACCAAATGAATCATAACTAGAATACAGAGCACTGATTCTTAAATAGCTAAAAAAAGCCCCTACAATTCTGTAGGCTATAGTTCCTCTGCAAGGGCGTGAGCTAGAGGAGTACCTTCAAGTTACGCATTCTGTCAGTGCCACCTTGCTTAAGTGCTTTTTAAGTAGTAACATTAATCACTTGGACTGCGACTGTTATGAATCACAGCTACTCAACTGTGATGAGGTTCTGACAACAGCCAAAATATTGCTAGCTCTGATCCATGAAGCTGAGCAACAAAGAAATCAGGTAACAAAAAAACCACACTTAAAATACCAATTAGATTCTCTCTACATGCAATGTCCTACGTTACAAATCAAAAGCAAAGCTTTACCTAGCATGGTGATAAATGTTTTCACTGAGTACTGCCATATATTCCAGCCAGCAGCTGTGACATGCAAAGGTCCTTAGCAAACCTGAATTCTCTTCAGCAAAGTTATTCCTGATTTATACAGGCATCAGAGAGTGAAATACTCGTAGAGAAAAATCAATGCATAGTGATCTAAAGTGTGGCTTCGCAAGCCTTACATACCTCTGAGTCCACATGGTGACTTAGGATAAAGTAATCACCCTGGAATATGCCATAATAAAAATACGTAGCATGTCACTTTGGTAGGGTGCTGGTCTGTGTCCATGGTAACCCTGTGATTTCTTTGGGAGCATATGTATGTTTGTGTAGCCTTGACTTCCCTCATGCAGCTGGCAAGGTGGGAGACTACACACGGGCAGCCACCACCAAGCAGGGATGCGCTGAGGTGTATTTTACCCATCAGTTTGTCCTGTGGCCATGCATTCATGCGTCCAAAAACTGAAGGTGCTTTTGTGCAAGGCAGGTTTTCTCCACTTCATATTCTCACTCTTGCTTAGTATATACGTTCCTCTGTGGCCAGGTGAGTGGCTTGTTAATCCATGAAAGCTTCTGACTTGCTGAGGATCACATAGATCTGCTTTAAGGGCAAAGAGGCTATAGCTTTCATGGAAAAACTATAGGCATGCCCTACATACAGCATATTCAAAGACAATCATAATATCACCTCTGGGAACCAGCATGAGATACATAAGGCAGACAAGATGAATCTTTTCTCTTTCCCCTTCCCCCCCCCCCCCCCCGGATGAGTTCTAGGATTGTTTTTCATAGGACTGGGTGGAATTTGCAGGAAACAATTCCAGTTCAGTTTTGGCTGTGTTCAGCCTTTCCAGCGAGGAACAGTGAACTTAGTTGTGGCCAGCCTATGGCTTATGAGCAGTTAACGTGCAGTTCCCATGCTAAGGCTAATTATCTAACTGGCAAAGCTGTACTACTGAGAGGACTGCTGGGCCATTGGAGTCCCTGGCTTTGAGAGAAAGGAAAACAGCAGGGAATGAGCTGGCCCAACTCATTCTGTAATGGAGTTATAGGACCCTAGACATTTATTGCCATTTCTAACCTGTGACCCATTTCCAGAGCTCTCCTCTGCTTGAGTCTTCGTGCTAAATGATGTGTAACCTGGGAGTCTTGGGCATACCAAGATTTTGACAGCTGCAAATGTAAAAAAATGCGAAGCTGCACTTACAGACCAGAGCTCCCATTTCCCCTCAGCTGCTTGTTCCCACTCCCTGCCTTGCTGCTTTAGATAAAAGATTGGCTTTCCATCTTGAACATCATCTTCCACTACAAATCCTCCTAGCTTTGCAGTATGACCTACTGTCATTGACCATCTCATTCCTTCCACAGACTGACTCTAGGGAGATTAGTATTCAGCACGTCTATGTCTCTGTCCAAAGAAAACTTTTCTAGTGAAACATCCCATTGCACCCACTATACCTGCAATTTTGCTTGCACCCTGTTCTATGTTTCTCAGAGCACATGATAAGCAGAAAACAGCACTTCCAGTTTATAGAGTTTCCAGACAGCTTTCCTTGTTCTGGAAGGACTGATTCATGCTCTGACCCATCTGGCCAGATGCAGATGCAGTATTAACAGTTATAGAGATAGGGCTACAGTTCAACACTGCCTTTACTGGATGTGGTCTGTAGGCACTAGGGATGATTTTTCCCAAGAAGCTCTAGCTTTTGCTGCATCCAGAACCTGGCAGAGTCTGCACAGGGCTGGGCTCAGCTCCCATGAGTATTTTCACTGTCCAGATGCCAAGGAGGTGCTGATGGGTATCATCTAACGTGAAGCAGATGAGACTACCTTCAAAGCCAAAGTGATAATATCTCTATCCACATCACCCAGACAGTTACATAAACGTATGAGTGGTCAAAGCAAGTCCCTTGCCCTGCTGCCAAAGCCAGCTGAAATTTGAGATGAAGCTGGAGGATGCAACCAACAGTGGTGTAGAACTACAGAGTCAGGTTAGATCTAACAAAACAACTTCTTGTTCTACCAGCAGTAGCATTTAAACTGTACAGCTTATTCTCTTTCCATTACTGTAGACCTCTGCTATAAAGTTCCAGGTCCCTCCTGCCCAGTTTCCAGCTCTGGGTTTAAAGATACAACTCACATGTCTTTCCGAATGTTGTATCAGGCATTGTGCTATATTGATATCAGTGCAAATTGCTAAGGAATGAAGAATACAAGAGCACAGGGCAGAGACATTCAAGGTAAATAATGCCACAAATGCTGTAAGTCTGCTAAGGACCTTGAAGGGAGAAAATGTTCTTCTGGGTTAGGGAAACAATGGAGGGATGTTAGATCAGTATTCAGCTGGAGTGCTATCATTCCAAGGCAGAGGTTTAATGCTATCTTAACTTTCTTGTCATCTTTTATTTCAGTTAGCTCTTCAGATAGCTTAATTTCTTAATGTTTGAAAAAGATGACATGATTTTTAAATGGAAGGTGATGGGAAAGGGCAAAGTGATATCCTAAAATGTATACGCTATCCAGTTTTCTAGGTTCATGGCATCAAAGAAGTTGACTCCAAAGTTAATTGCCCAGACTTTCCAGCACTACTTGAAAATATCACATCAGCTGGAATGTACCTTATTAACTCCTAGGTGCAGCTCATACATTTGGCTGACATCAATCTGACCATTCAGAAACAATTACAAAATGTAACCAGAATGAATTACCGCTGATTTTATCAAACGTATGCAGTTGTTCCCACATGAATGTGAAAAAGAATCACTCCCTTAGGTAGAAGAGTTTTTGTATGGGACATACCCAACATAATCGGGCTTTTTCTAGCAAACCTGAGAGGGCTTCTATCAGGAAGGTAGCTATCATGAACTCTGACGGACTGCGGCTGTACTGTAAATGCTTCTTTTCCCAGTTGAAAGTAAAAGATGTAGCCACAAGAGGGAGGCAGAACTCCTGTGCCAGTATAGTAACCCAGCAGAAAACAATCAAACAAAAATCTAATAAATAACGTTTTCAAAATGTCTCTCTTTGTGCTAAAATCGTCCAGTAGCAGTCTCATTGAGAGCAATGTCTGGTGGCTGTAACTTCTGTAACAGTAGGTTCATACTGCATAGTAAATGTTTAATGATTAATGCAAGCTGAAAATTAGTAACTTGTACATATTTTTCTTAAACCTAAAAATTAGAGAAGAAATTACTCAAGGACAGACTGAAACTGATTTTCATGTGTTTTTTAGTGGGTTCTGGGAAGCAAAACTGTCCCCATGCTGGAAGGGATTTATTTCAAAAGCATATAGTTTTATTCTTGCCAGGCTCTAATAAAGGATGATCATTTTGTTTCAGGAAGAAGACTTTTTATAACAAATTACTTCTTGGAAAATACAACACAAGGATGTATTTAAACAATTTTATTTTCATAAGACCTCAACAGACAGATAAGGCACTATCCTCAAATGGTGATATTACTTATCCTAAGTTTCACTGGGCAGCAGATCTTCTAGGTTCAGTGAGCTCATCAGAGATTATATTTGTCTGGAGGGATAGGGCAGGCTGGTGTTTGGTTCCTGATCCAAGGACTATTTCCATAATTTACTGAATAGTGTTTCAGAAGCTGAGTCAAAAATTGGCTAGTATTCTAAATAACTGATCGGTATTCTAAGCCCTTTAAGTCTCCATCTGTCTCAACCTCCACCCCAGCCCTCTAGGTAGCCTCACATGAGGAGGAGAAAGGGAGCCGAAACCCATTTGCAGTGCTCTGACCGCTGAGCAGGTTTATGGCATTTATGGCTCATTCTGAGCATAGCAGCAGGTAAGAATGTTTGACTTGAAAACCATCTAGGACTGTAGTAGTTTGAGTCCTGCACAGGAACTGTAGGTATATGTAGACATCTTTCATACAAATTTATCAGAGCTCCTGGGAATTTTGGTACTTCCAGAATGAGCCAGCAGCTGCACGGGGATTTGCCAGATGGGAATAGTAGGCTTGGCTGCCCAGACTCAGACTTATCCCCACTAGTGTGAACTTGGGGCGGTGGGGGATGCCTGTCTTCTAAAGAGTGGACAGGAAATAAAAAGGTCAAACTAGTATTCCTTCCATCATATAAAGCTTAACTGTATAGGTCTGTGCATGCCTATACAACACACACACATGCTTTTGGTTTTTAATAGACATTAGTTAAAAGTTATCCTCTTAAAGCATTTTCTGTTGGAGGTATTTGAAGTTCTTTATGGATGTAAATTTAAACAGATTCTGTGCATCTACAACTACCTGGAGGGAGGTCGTAGCAAGGTGGGAGGTCAGTCTCTTCTCCCAAGTAACAAGTGATAGGACAAGATGAAATGGCCTCAAGCTGCACCAGGAGAGGTTTAGGTTGGATATTAGGTAAAACTTTGTCACTGAAAGGGTTGTCAAGCCCTGGAACTGGCTGCCCAGGGAAGTGGTAGAGTCCCCACCCCTGGAAGGATTTAAAAGACTTGTAGATGTGGCGCTTGATGACACACTTTAGTGGTGACCTGTCAGTGCTGGATTAGTGGTTGGACTTGATGGTCTTAATGGCCTTTTCCAACCTAAGTGATTCTATGATTCTATGCCTTGCAGACAGGCAAGGACTAGCTGGGTGAAAAGAGCAGTCAACACCATTGAAAAACTAATTTGTCTTGTTGGCCTTTTCACAGTTAAATGTGGAATCAATTGAGGTAGTCAAATCTTAGACCCAGTTTTGAGATGTAACTGGTTTTCAATGTGTCAACAACGGGCCAAATTCTGCATGGGGTTCACAGTCCTGAAAAACAGTGAGACTTGTGTTTCATTGAGTCTGCTCCATGCATTGGTAGCCCAGACAAAAATCTAGCAGCTTGCAGTGACCACTAGAGAGCAACAGTCCCATAACTCCCTTAGAAGCCTGAACACATAAACACCTTATGGTTCCAATCTGTAGTTCGCTTGTCCAGGTAGGACCCAGCACAGTCAACTCACACAGTCACAGTCAACTCACACTTTCATTGTCCTGTGTCTTTTAGGTCTTCTGGCTCTGTACAATTTGAGGGATGATTTAGACAATGATGTAGTTCAGTTCCAAATGCAATTATTTGCTCACAAGCCTTCCAATCTTTCACAACATGCATTTATTTTTTTTATTTCTGATAATTTTTTCCTTTGTTCCCAGGGTCAGTGTTTGTAGACTGGGATTCCCCAGGTGACATTTTTTGCATATTTTGTGACTTGTCACAGGACTTCATGAGGTATCAGCACATATTTTTCTCTGTTGAGTTTGTAACCTCAGTGCATCCTATTTTGCCACCTGCACTCCCCTGGTTTTTCCTCTCGCACCAGCTGTCACTTCCTGACTGCTACTGACATTTCTTCCTTCTGAGCAAAGGGTACCTGTAACAGCTTGGTGGAAAAAAAACCCCAACAAACTGCTGACTGATGCAGAGTAATTTAAGCAATTTGATCAAAGGGAGGTGGGGCCAGAGGATGCTATAGTGGTTCAAAACTGCAATTTTGCTTTTGTTTCTCTTGACCAGAAGCCAGAACTCCACTACAGTTCTCCCTGCATCTGTGCACTGAGTTCTTCCCATTTTATTCCCTTTTTATCTGAGCTAATTGCTCCCAGTTTATCTACAGCCCCTGGGGTAGTAGTAACTGGGGGACTGTAGAAGGCCCTCAGCCTGGGAAGGACCAGTCTGTCCGCATTCCCTGAACGCTGGCATGTGTCTGCCATTGGCAGCACTCCACTAAACAGCTGCAGGCAGTTGTACAGTCACCTCTCCACCAGGCTTTGCCATCCCATTATTCAGGGTTGGGGATGACACCTTTCATATCTGGTGCTTAAAATACTGCTCCCAACTACTTTTTTATATATGGCAGTTGCTGTTAGGCTTTAATATTGTGACCATAAAGACAGGATTTTTTTTCTGGGACTGGTGCACTTCATGTTTCAGACGCATCTACCCTGACACAGGCCTGCAGCTAAGCTGCTTCTCTATCTTCTGCTTTACCTCAGCAGATCTTCCGCAGCTTTTGTCCCACTTATTAATTTACAAAGTATCTGGATTAGACGGCAAGGGCAATCATGGCAAAAGCACTTAAAAATGTAGTGTTATTTTCTCTCCAAAGTGTATCATCTCACTTTAGTGGTGTCTTTTGTTTGGGTACACATTGCACTGGCACTCTGAAATCTCTGTCTTGCAGGGTGTTATTTTGTCTTTTCTCAAAGGACTGTACTATTACCAAGGAACTTTGAGCTCCTTCATTTCAAACTTACAGACTTTTTCTGTAACTCTCTCTTTATCAAACCATTTTGTGTATTATCAAGCTATCATGGTTAATGTAATTCTATCCTCCCAATTAGACAGTAGCATTTCTAAATATCACTGAATATCTGAATTATAGTAAATAAACTGCTATTACTAACAGCTCCCAAGTCTTCCTATTTAACTTGCCTTCTTCAGGATGGCTTCATTCAAATGTTGAATCCTCTTCTATGTTATGTCAGCACTGCTCCACGCATCTACGTGTCCCAACCTCTAGGCCTGCTCCATTTCCTTTGCAGTCTATTACTCAGTCTGGATGATCAAATTAAGTGATCTCTTTTTTTTGTATGTAGCCCCATCCTTTTTCCTCTTCTGAATTCAAGACTTATCAGAATATACATCATGTAACACTTCAATTTCACAGTGAAAATGTGGATATGTTGTTTCATCTTAACATTTATTTATGTTTTCCCATAGTTAATACAAAACATGACATCCCATTTCACCTGATAAAATAAAAAACCCCAACACTTCTACAAAGTTAGCCAGTGTATAGACTTTCTTATTATACAAAACAAAAAGGTAGGAACATGTTACAAAATAATCATCAAACCAATGTGAATAGTGCAAAGAACGAATTGCAAGTATGAGAGACAGAGGGAGGGAGAGAGGGAGGGTAGGACAGATGAGAGGAAGGATGGATGGATGGATGGATGGATGGATGGATAAAACAGGAAAGCTAGGAACCGCTATGCCTGTTACCACACAAAAATTTGTATCTCAGACAATTCAAGATGTAGACTCAACTTCAGTGGAAGAAGAGGGTAAGTACTTTATCCATAAGTGTTCTCTGTGTGCTGCTAATTCTTGTGATGGCCAGTTTTGGAGAAGAATACAGCTATAAACACGAGCTGCTAAGAGTCATTGAAAGGAATTTTTCACTCTCTGGAACAGAGGTGACCTATCAAGGGCTTGATTAGTTTGTGTGCATTTAAGGGCTAAAGAAATTACTGAGAATTTCATACAAGCAACAAGGTAAGCACCTCCAGTCTGAACTTTGTACACCTCTTCCTCTTGCTTTTGTGCTCTTCTGCATGTAATTGCTTTCTATCCTGTGAGGTGAATGATCAAGATGAGAGTTCTAGCAGCTACTAAGTCATGTGTACAGGTAGACTAACAGGTCTTGGATGTCCTCTGAACTAAACCAACAAGCCACCAGAAAAGGTAAATTATTTCTGCAGTGTTTCTTATGATACTGCTACAATGAAGACCATAAAATCTCCTTTATAGGATGACTGAATTTGAGTCTAAATAAAATAAAGGACAAAAATAACATCAAAAATAACATAGTATTTCTCAGCTGAATTTGCCCATTTTCCTTAGCTAGCATAGTGTCCATGGTTAATATATATGAGGCATTCACTAAAGTAAGTTCAGCTGCCTGGAGACATTCATCTTTACCGTTTGTGATCAAATAATGTTTGGGTTTTTTCCTAGGGAAAATTCCCTGCAATACCTCAAGTCTTACCACAGTACAAAAATGAAACAAAACCACAATGAGAAATAGAAAGAAGTCTGAAAGTGGGAATATCTTTGGGGAGTAAATTTATGCTTACCTTGTAGGCACATTTCCTTCATGGAGTGTTTGCATACTACAACATTTTCTAATAAACCAAAGGACAGTGATTATATCTTTCTCAAAAGGAGTATTAAACTGAAACTATTAAAAAAATATTTTTCCCCAAGATAAAAAAAGAAACAAACATCCCCACTACAGGCATAGCTTATATCTAAATCATTTCTGCTACTCTGAAACTGACAAACCTCTCAGCTCTTGTTTCCTCACTCCCATCAACAGTCTGTCCAAGATACTACTATACCCCTATGGATGAAGAGTTTATGGTTCACGTACATAAAGCTCACATGTGACAGGATCTAACATTGAAAAATAGTCACTGTTTAATCAAGCAAGAACAGTGGAAGCCTCAAAAAGGGCACTTAGGATCCTTGTGTTCAAATGCTCAAGGCTCATAATGGTGCTGGACTGAAAAAAGAATTCAGCAGTGACACCTGGTGATATCAACACTAGGTTTTCTAAAGATTTTGGCTGATAGTGCTCCTTTGAAAAATCAAACTACTTACTATAGTGCTTCATTAGGAAATAAGATTTTTTGAAACTCTGACCAAGGTATGCTCTTGAAAATTCAGTAGCAGGTACATCAGAAAAATATTCTCCAGAGATCAGAATGGATTAAAATAGCTTTTTTAAAAACCAGAATACTTTCCTGGTTTTGCCTGTGTGCCTGTGTTTTGCCACAAGGATTGGAAGGGATACATCTGTCATATAACCAACTATGTAAGAGAGATCAGAGTCAGGTACATACTCTTTCTTTCATTCATTAACTGAATTTAAAAAAAAAAAAAAAAAAAGAATTAGCAATGAAGAGGCAGAGAAATTAAGTAAATCCAAGTTGATATTTCAGGTTTTGGGGCATGAAATATTCTGTGGCTGAAGTATGACAGAGACTGAATAGTTTAAGAATGCAACAGAGATGGAAAAATTTGTTCCTTTGATTTTCTCCCCTCTTTAAGGAGTATGACATAATTTTATTTGCTTTTACTTGTGTTTTCAAGGGTTGGGTGGCAACAGGCAAAAATTCAGAAGATCAGAGGTGGAAATCTCCCGACTGCTTCACAAAACATTCTCACATTTCCTCAGCAACATCTCAGCACTCCTTCAGCCTGGTTTTGTTGGCTTTCTTGCTGGTCCTTTTCAGAAACTGTACACTAGGGGCTGCAGTGAAAAACAGGAAAAACATATAAAAGTTCTTTGAATGCCTTTCGAAAGAAGAGTGAGTTTTGTAGAGAGGAGTTGCCATGCAACGCATCACAGCCAGCCTGTAACAGAGCTGAGAATCAGTCACAAGTTCAGCCCTGTGCTCTCAGATATTTCACAACCTATACACGTTATAATTTAGTAAATAATATTTCTTTGCAATTTTAATCCACTGATCTCAAAATGCTTCATAAAAGTTAATAGCATCCTTCCACTTACAGAGAGATGCTGCAAATGCTTAGTACTAACTGATGGGCTCCAAGGAGCACCCTGGGCTTTAGTAGGACTACCTGCAAGAGAACATGACATATTTATTAGAAAGTCGTAGAAGAATCTGAGACTTTAAGTATGTACAGTGGTGTATCTGTGTAAATATATATCACTAGGTTGACATAGGCCTGAAATTTAGGTGTATATAAAAAGGTATTTATAAGTTTCCTGTAATTTGTTTTAAATTCTATCATTACTAGTCTTAGATTCAGTATAATTAATCTCATGATTCAGGATTTTAACATTGTAGAGATATTTTTAAGAGTGACAGTGAAAGTAGTAAATTGAGAGTGCATTAATTTTTCTGTTATATGAAATGTAAAATGAAATAAATTCATAAAAAAGCTTTCTTTTTAATTATTATTTTAAGTTACATTGTCAAGGCTTTCCAAATGTGCGATTTTAAATTCAGCAGTAACCTTTCAAAAGATAAAAGATTTAATAAATTACCTTTTTTACATTTAAGATTATCTCAAGACAAAATATTATGCAAGCCATGGAAACAACTATAAAAAATGGGTACTTCGAACACTGTTTTCTCTGAAAATATATGAGTGCTTTTTGCTTCTGCATATTTATTTAGGAAGAAGTTTTAAGACTTGCTGTTACTTTCAGCTAAGTGTAGCTAAAAGAATCTGCATGATGGAAGCTTGTTGTTAATTTTTGAAAAGAGAGATTTTTGGGTCCTTGTTAGTGGAGGTTTTATAAAGATACAAATTACTTATCATGTAAGTTCAAGACAGAACATTAAAATAATATTGTGCTGGACAGACTTCCAAGGATTTTCAGGAACGCAAACAACATTGTCTGTTACAGTAATCATGTTCTGACATTTTCAATAACCCACCTCACTCATCGAAGAAAACATATTAAGAAAAACAAATCCAAAACCAAACACCAATGTTTTCCCCTTAAATATCTTTCTAGGCAGGAATGATCTAATCTTAGCGAAGTCCCACCTGTATCACGTCTATTGTAACACACATTCTGTTTACTAGCAGCCGTAACCATGTTCAGTCAAGGTAACAGTACAGCCCAGACTAACAAATACAAAATTTTAAGAAACTGCAGAGGCTTTCTTCTAACTTGTGCAGACCCCACAAAAATGTGCAACATGACATGTTGTCAGTCAGGGGATGAGACAGGAAGGGGTGAACAGAAGAAAAGCTACATGATTAGCTGTCCTGTCAGTAGTTCATCTGCCTGACCATTTACTATGTTTAAGATGCAGAGTTTATTGATTCTCCAGAATGATGCTCAAGGTTTTCACTCTATTGATCACACCAAAAATGAGATTTTGTATCATTTTCCTTTGATGCTCCCTGGGTTTTATTTGGCAGTTCAGAAGGAAGTGAATCTGCCAATAAGCAAGCCAAAAGACGTAGAAAAAAATCCGCTTAATGTAGGAGGGCAACTAAGTGAGATAAAGGCTGCTTTCTAGTTTGGTTCTGGCCATACCTCAGTGAAGAACCTAGATGGTGAAGAGACAGAAAAGGCAGACTTGACTGTAATATGAACAATTTTTTCTACACCCCAACTGTACTTAAATTGTTCCAGCAAGAGCCCATGGATACACTTCAAACAAACCACTGATGACCTTCTTCACGTACGGATAATCGCAAGGAAAAATAATGCTCTTCAGAGCATTATTTGGAAAGAAGTACTCAATACTTTTTTAAAGAAAAATACCAAAACCATGCAAGTCCTTTCTTCCAGGTCTGTTAATTTGACCAACCCTCTTGGGACTTGCAGACTGATCTTCCTTCACTGCGTAGCACATTCATTGACATTTGCACTATCTTCTCCCTTCAGATCCTCATTTAAGCTTTTTTTCTGCTCTATTTCAACCTGCCAAGGAAAAAGAGAGAGAACATTTGTAATGACAAAAGAAACCAAATGATTGAAAAATCTTCCTTAGCATCAGTTCATGTCTGCTCAGGTGAAGAAAAACTTGGTAAACTGAGAGGGTTGTGAAGAGACATAGACTGAGGAGGGAAAGATGAGTTTTATCTACTATCAGTGTTTTCAGTGTAATCCAAGCAGTTTCATGATTCAACAGTTTCATGACATAACTTCCAGAAGAGATAATATCATGCAGAAAACCAGTCTCAAATGATTTTACATTCATCACCATCCCCAGCTGTATTTTGAATCAGACCCAGAAGCAAATCTGCAGAGGACAGGTGGCTTCCTAAGTGACAGCAGAAGACCAGCCTCAGTTTTAAACTCTGCAAAGATTGATGTATAAAGCAAAGAGATTCGTTTTCAAAATGCACATCTATTTGTGTTCTAAATTTCAACACCTGTGAAAACTCAGGGATAATACAATGTTTAATTCTTAAAAGGGATACTCAGAAAGATCAAATATTGTCTCCAGGGAATTTAAGAGACTACTAAAAATGTAATTATAATTAGAAATACTTGCTCTGAGAATCTTTTCTGTATTCCCCATCATTGCTCTTAAAGAAGGCAATCAGAATGCTGATTTCTCTGCAGAGTGATCAGCTAACATGCACATTTTGCCATACTGAGACTTTTGGCAGATATATATGTAGTGCTTTTTCCCATCTGCTCCTTTCCTTAGGGCAGGCAGGCAGAAGAAATATTTAAGCAGAGAAATAATGTGATGCTTTTGTCTGCTGTAGCACTCCCACTGTAGCTGCTATGAAGAGCAGCAGAACTCCCTGTTCACACTCTTACCGTATCAACTAATCCCCAGTAGTTGGCTGTGTATATGCTCTTCCACAAAGCAACATCAAGCAAGTTTATTCTGTCTTCACTGAGGGATAATCCCCTGCTCATTTGCCATGAATCAATAGACTGCACACGAGTAGCTACTGCACAGAGCCTGGCATGTGCTAAATCCCCACCTTATCTGCCCATGTTATTTTGTTTGCTTGCCCACACTTTTCAAGACAATGAGGTATGCAAAGTAACTATGGTGACTGCCACAGGCTTAGCTGTACCTTGTAACTGTAGTGTGCTGAATAGTTGACCCACTTCCTCACGTCGGTCTTGTCCTCAACAGAGATGGACCGAACAGTGGCTTTGGACGCAGACGTGGTGGGCATGTCAAATTCCACATCTACATAGCGGACAAAACTGGAAGGCACTTCCCGGTCAGAGCCAAGCTCTAGGTGACAGAAGAAGCAGTGAGGATGGCCAGAAGCTGGAAAAAGAGTAAACAAGCGTGAAATTGTATGGAACAGAAAACACAACATCTAGAAGGAAGTGACATCACAAAACTGCTGAAAACTGAGAATCTGCCTGGGTGAACTAGTTTGTAGATAGTGACTGTGTATTACCTGTTTCAATGTTGTTGGAGTTTCCAGATTAATTAGACAAACTGCAAAAAGGACTACTAATAACTCTAGTTTGCTTTCTAGTGGATGAAAATACAAGATGTAAATCAAGCATAGTAGGGTAAAGTTATTTCCCCTCTTCTGTTTCCCCCAGCGTACATAACATGATAAGTACATTTTGGCATATCCTTCTGAAATGCATGCATTGATAGTAAGGAAAGGTGGGATTTGTCAGATATTTCACATTTATTTAAATTTTTTATCCCCATTTTTTTTTAAAAAAAGAAAGTATACTGGATAAGGTTAAGTAACTTTCCTGGGTTCAAAAAGCAAATTTGTCCACAGCTTGGAAATTACTGTTTATTCCTTACTTTAACTCATGATGAAGTGGGTAGTCATTAAAGATGGCAAAGTGAGGAAGCTGTTCAGCAAAGATGGCAAAGTGAGGAAGATGTTCAGCTCTGTCATCTGCAAATGATAACCTTTGTTACTATTTCTTCCCCTTTGTTTTGCTGGATAACAGTAATGTCTAAAAATTAAAGTAGGAACTGCTAGTCAAGTCAGGTTCATTTTATTTCTGATGGCCACCAACTCCCTAAGCATTTAAGCAAGTAATGTAAGGTCTATGCCTCAGTTTTTCTGTCTGCAAAATGAGAATGAGGGCCTTCAAAGCCACCCTGGGCTTTATGATTGAAGAGATCCTACTAACTCAGTATGTGTAAATGAAAGTAATGTGTAAATAAATGAAAAAAAACCTTGTCTGCCACTATTATAGGCTTTAGGATTTCTGACTACTTGTTCATTGGGAAAGTTCTTCTCCATACAGCTCAGTAAGGTGCACAGGACAGAGACAAGGAAGAAGGCAGGCAAAGTAAAAAGAACTGTATGGGGAATGCCCAGAAGCTCACCATGGGATAAGGAGGAAAACATCGCCTGTGAAGGACTTGCAAGCCTGGGCCTGGAAAATGAAGTCAGCTCCTCATCCAGAGCTTAGCCCAGAAGTCAGCCTTTGTTGGCTGAAGCTCGAAAAGCAAGACGTGATATTTTGAGATACTTGTCCCAACAAGATGAGATCGAGCAGTCTTTAGAGGGCCTAGAGACTGCAACATCCCACTGAACCTCTGAAATAGAGTTGGAAAAATATTTCAACTTGGTGTAAGCCTGGGTAAAAATTTCATCTAAAGTCAGACTCATATTTACAAACACTTTAGCTAGAGTTTCCTCACAACTGGAAGGTTTTTAAACTTATGCCTTTGCAGCACATCTGACGAGAGGCTATGCAGTTCAGCAGAGACTGCAGAGATGTGCAGCACCACAGCTGGAGGAGCCTAGTTATGAATGAGCAGGTGCAGTATCAAGCAGACATAAAAACTTAAGTTCTGCAAGCATTAAAATACATCACCTACTTTTCAACAGGATTAATTGTACCAAGCAGAGTGCTGACTTGGTTGCCCTGGTTCTAGAGTGAGCTGGGATCTCTCTCTGACAGTACTTCTCAGCTTTTTATACCTGGAGCACACTTTTTCTGGATAAAAAGCAGCAGCATGCAGTAGACCTTCAAGGTGAACCCATTCACCATGAGTTACCAGCAGCCCCATGTGCTCTGAGATACCATTGTGTCCTCCAGTGCTGTGGGGCTTTTGGTTCTGGACAGTTCTTGAGCTTGGCTGTAGTGGGCACATCTCTGGGTGGTTGCTCACTTCAGCCTCTGCCATGAGACACTTGCTGCACATACCTGGGAATCACGGCTCTGTGGTACTGTATTATGAAGATGCCTAAAAATGTGCCATTCCTGGATCAAAAATTCTGTGTTCAGCATTCAGTACTGGCAATGAGCTTGCACCACTACACTCCTGAGCTGGCATGAGCTCAGTTATTTTTGGGATGGATGCATGTGAAATTAACACTCATAAGTGTTTAATTAGGCTTGAGCACACTGTATGACAGGTGCTTTGGAGATCTGAGTTTTTAAACTCTTCACAGGACACATGGAATCAGCAACCACTCTACTAACACACCTGAATGTTGGTGGAGAGTCAGGGGCTCAAAAATAAGAAAAAAAAAAAAAAACCCAACAAAAAAACAGTGAGGAGAATAAAGGGGGTGGGGGGAAGATAAGATATTAATGTAGTACAATTAACAAAATTTTTCAATAATTTCATTTCTTCTAGTAGGCATACCCACTAACAGAAAAGACCATGCACAACACTCAAAAAAAAGGAAGTTACTAATTTAAACTAGCTCAGCATAGAAGGCAACCAGGTGAACTGATTAATAAAGCAACTCCTCCACCTAGAGTAAAAATACCAAGCACATCAATGTTCATTAGTGTCCTGAGTGTGAGGCACACAAGGCACAACTTCTACAGACTTTCTGTTTGTTCAGCAGGCTCATTCAGATCTCTTTCTCTAATGGACAGGTACACTTTTAAGTAAAATCATGAGGAAATCAACAGACTGCTTTTATTTTGCATCTCTTGCTTTCTTGAGCTACTAACATTTTGTTCAGACAATCAAGGATCGGATAATATAATTCATATATATGCATGGGTAACCAAGACTGAAGAGAAGCTCTTACAAAAGACTCTGATGTCCCAACACATTCAGATTAAAGGATTTAATTTACTTTATAAATTATACGAGGCAGAATGCCCGGGATCCACATCCAAACTAGAGCAAAGTTCAAATAGCCAGATCCAAGATTCTGAGTAGGGGCTACATCCCTGCTTCACTGAAAGAGCATTTTCCCACAATTGCAGTCTGGGTGGATGTTTCTTACTGTTCTGCCGATATATTAAAAAAGAACCCAAAACCAAACGTGGAGCCCAGCCACCTGCAACTGAAACTCTACAGAGCCTGTAAATACATTCTTTATCAACTTACTTATCATATTAATTGTGACTATGAGAAGAGCAATTAACAATAACAAGATATTTTGGAAAGGATTTTAGGAGTGTGCTCAGTAGAATGCAGTCCATACTTTTTCTTAGGTCAAGTCACAGTCAGAGTACACACAGTGCTTCATTTGTCATATGCTTTTCAACACCCAGCCATAAGCAGATGCTTTGGCTACAAAATAATACAGACAGCGCTGATAACAAGTTCCTATAGTGAGAGTGCAAAGGGCCCCACCCCGTTAGAAAGCAAAAAGAGCAAACATTTGGGTAAGACATCAAGGCTGCTGAAATAATTATTAACAATTTGGGTGCTAGGCTACTATGACCTGAATGCAAGCAGTAAGCTTTCATCCCCTGCGGGGCTGTGGTGCTGACCATCACAGCAGACCACAGGAAGGACTGATGGTGTCATACACCTCACACCTACAAACTGCCTGCACCAGTCTGCCTTCAGGGAATGGAGTGCAGCACAAGAGGTCCAAGCGGTTACCTGGAGACCTCTGGAGTTCTCGTGATTGCAAGGGACTGATCTATCAGAGCACACATCTTGGATGAACAAAGGGTTCCATAGCATGTTCCTACCTATGTGTTTCTTTGACAGGCACATGGGTCTGGCAGATAGGCTGGAGAGAGTCATGCAATGCATATGCCTCAGGTCAAGAGGACAGGTTTTGTGGCCTGTGGAAGCAGGGTGGAGCTGGGGACTGTGGCCACCTGCAGCACCTTCCGCCAGCTGCAGTGTAATGCCACTATCTCTCCTGCTCTAGAACTATCAGGCACCAGAGCAGTTCATTAGCAGAACAGACATTTACAGATGACCCAGAGTGCTCTGAGGGGTGAGTTGCAGGTGCCACAGTAAGAGAGAATGAAGTGCGAGTCAAGGGAATATACTTAGTGCTTGAGATCTGCATCATTTATAGAGACTTTTGCAAATAGATGGAGGTGAGTTATTACAGAATTTGTGAGTAGGACTGGATACAGACAGGCATGCACAAGGTTTGTAGTAGACCACACAGCAGTACGATGTGGTCAGAAGTGTATGTGGTCCATCAGGTGAATTTAAGGAGGAGTGTGAATCAATTCTTTTGAGTACCATCTATATCCCTCTTTGTCACATACTTTATTTAAGGAAAACAATGGGATGAATACCATCAAGAAATGTAAACAGTCCCTTGGAAGGCAAGGTCAGATTTAAACTACACTTGGCCTGCCCTGTCATCACTTTGGGATTCCCTCCCTCTCACATACCTCATGTGTCCTGGCCAAGACAGTGCTTACAAGGCCCTTCCTTTCCCTGAAATTACATCTGACCTGACCAGAGGGGTGAGGACACTCTCTTCCTCTCAGGATGTAAACAAATACTAACTGCCCTGTGTTCCGCATGCTGACAGTGATGGATAGATGCTCTGTGGCAGGGTTCCAACAGCAGCGCCAAATCTGTCATACATTTGGCCCTGACACAGGGTAGATAACATAAAGTGTCACACTGGGAGAAGTGATCAAAGAAACAAGAGAGACAGATCAACATCTCCCTCAAAGTAGCAATGGGAACTGCCTCGCGGAGACAGTAGACCCTTCCAATCCAAAACATTCTATGATTCTATGAGTTCTGCCTCTTCTGGTTAGCTACTGGCATGTTCTGTGATTGTGTAAAAGTGTGGGGACTTTGTTTCCCCAGATGTAATGTTTATATGGTGTGTAGGTGTGTATATATCTCTCTCTCTCTCTCTCTCTCTCTTTGGAGGGAAGATGCCACAGAAGGCCTGATTTCACAGTATCTTTCTCTGAGCTTATACAGATGGTACAGTGAGATTTCCCTCACAATCTAGTTATTGCTCATAAACAGCCTGATGTTAATTTTACATTGCAATGGAAATTTCTCTGGATTGCTCTTGAGCTCCCAAGCTCTCCTTATGCCCCATACTACAGAAAACATGGAGCCTTCACTTTTGTCAGTGATATCCCTCCAAATTTGTAACCTATGGTGTAAGCTGGTGTCCTTGAGCTGAAGTGTGATCCAAAAGATAAGAAGACTTGGATCACCGTGTTACTGATACTATAGCTCAAACTTAGGAAAAACATGTGTCCTTAGAATGTCACAAATTTGGTAAAACACTGAATTTTCTTTCAGGGAATACTGAATACAGAAACCCTCACAGTCACCTAATAGCATTACTACAGTGTTAATACTAAAATGTCCATCTCATTTATAAAAAAGTAGAATTAGTAGAATTCACTACGAATAAAAATAAACCAAACTTGTCTATCTTTATGGCACAGCATGGATGAAAGGCAGGAAGTGAATGACTGTCGGAGATGGCCACAGGGAACAGTAACTTGCCCATATTGTTTGAATTTTTAATTATTGATATGATACTAGAAGACTTGTGGGTTTTATGTTGGTATTCTCTTTTCAGGTTTAAGCTATATTTACCTGTCTGAGCTGATTACAGAAACATAGCCACAAACTGGTGTTTGGAAGTTTCGTGGTTTTTTTGTTGGTTGCACAGTATATTCTGTCCTCTTACAATCCCCATTCCAGATACTTCATAGGCATTAGTTGTCGTACATGCATTGAAATATATAGCACTGGCCTAGTATGCTTGTCAATGCATGGAAAAGAAATCATATGTGCTGGAACTACAGCAATTTATCCAGTCTTATCATTCATCCCTGTAGCATAGTATCTTGCCATTTCAAGTCACCTGAAAAAGCCCTGCTTACAAAAACAGTGCTAAGCACAGAGAGATGTTTGATGCCCAAGTCCCATAATGTACACATTAAAGCAGACAGAAGGCATGTTTTTGCATTTGGAAAACCTGTGTTTATCATTAGCAATGTCTGTAGGATATGTAAAAGTACTGCAATGAAGGGCCAGATAAATGCCTCAGGCAACTAACTGAAGTCCTTTGATATACTACAGAGGATGACTGATCCCCCACCATGTAAACCCAGCATTCCCTATCTTCCAAAATTCATAGCTTTTAGTTTACCCCTGCAGAGATGGTATGCACCACTCACCTGAGTTTTTGTCAGGCAGTCGGTTTATCCTCCATACAATGGAATTAAAGGCATGCTCATATTTGGCAGTTCCCAAAGTTACTCTCATTACTGGCTCAGAACCAGACAGGCTTGTTGATCCAAAAGTGGCCCCCTTGTTCACCTTGGCTTTCAAAGATTTCTCCCCCAGGACGCTCTCCCTGCGGAAGTTCTTCACCCACTCATTTGGCACCGGGTAGCGGATCATCACATTTTCACAAGGAACCTGAGTTAAAGGGTCACGGTTGGAAGAGAACCCAGTGGACATCATCAGCCAGCTCTGCACCTCCACCTCAGCACCATTGATGCTGGCAGCTGTCCTCAGAGTAAAAGGCAACGTTTTCTCAGCAAAGACAGTTCTGAATCGCATCAGTTCAAACCGACAGGCATCCAAGGGGTTGAACAGGATAATACGTGAGTTATTAAACATATCCTCATCCACACACGAATGGAACCGACAGCTGTATAATTTAATCCACTTAGTGGTAGTAGTGGGCATAATATCCTGCCTTGCAACTATTTCATTCCCTTTGATCAGGATATCATTAAGGCCCAGTCTGCATTCTGCCAGGCCGGAAAGGAAGCTGAGAACATAGATATGAGTCAGCACACTGTGCTGTAGAATCACACTGTCTCCTTTGGCCAAGATGCCATGAAACTCATCCCTGACATCAACCGTGATTTCTTCTTCTTGATAGTTTAGTCCCACTGTGCTCAGATCTGTTGACGAGGCTGGCAAGTTCATCAGTGTGTCTTGCACAGCACTGATGAAGCTAAGGAAGTCTTCGTAATCAGTTGTCCCAAGCTTGATAATTTGCTCTCTCTCTGCTGTGTGAGCAATGGCTGGCTTAGGTTGATATTTCTTCTTCTCTCTGTAGGTTGTGCGGTCCAACCGCACACTGTGTATCCTTCCATTCTCATCATAATTCTGGAGTTTGCGCTCTGAAATTTCATGATTGATTTCAAGTTTGAATTCCCGGAAAGGTTTCTCCAACCCTCTCTCATAAAAAAGCTGTATACATCCACTGTCAGTCAGCTTGACATATATTGGTCCCCAGTGCCTGGATGACATAATATTCTTCTTCTCTGGGATCCTGAGCATCATTGGCCATCCATCCTTTGGCTGAGCTGGTGCCAGGTTAAATAAGGCTGCATCCAGATTATATGGCACCATGGGGTCATCATCAGGCAAGGCAGGACTGCTCACATGATCTGGGTCTCCAATCTGGAGTTGCTTGAGCTGTTCTACAGCATCTGTGTGGGTTACACTTACACTTTTGTTTGCCTCATGAAAACTGATAGTATCAGGCTCTTGATGGAGAATAATAAGAGAGTCTCTTTGGCTTTTGCCTGGAACACTGGAGACAGAAGAGCTTTTGGAACGCCTGTCTCGCTCCTCAAAGAATGAGCTGAATGGATTGATGGGTGAGGGTTGGACATCTTGCAGAGATTCATCCAGGAAGGGATTAGTAGCACTCCATGGTGGTGTTTCAACAGAAGGCAACTTGGTTAAGGAGGAGAGATCTAGCTTTTGAATTTTAGAGAGGTCCCCCAATGTGCTTTTAGGACGTTCTCTTTTCTTAAAGGATGTAGTGAGGTTAAAGTTAACATCTGGAGTCTGTGTTTCTGCAGGTGGGGTGTCTGTTTTCAAGGGAGAAAGGTTCTGCGGTGAAAAACTTACTTCATTGTCATCAAAAGTCACCCAGCTGGGAAACCGAACTGTGGTTGGAGTAGATGAATGCCCATTCAAGGAGGTGTTGTTCAGCTGCCAGTTGACAGCCTCCATATCTATCTCTTCATCTTCCTGAAGGGATGAGGAATTGTCTTTAAAAAAAGAGGGGAGGGGAGGAAATTTCAGCTAATTATTCTGAAGTTATCTTGTTTTCTCAGTGAAAAGAAAACCACAGTCTACACAATAGTCTGCATGCCATACCCTTTGCTCTAGAGAAGAATCTATTGGGGAGAGGGAATGAACATTGAGGAAGAAGTGCTTCTCTGCTCTGACCCCACATATTTGTGTGATCTGTTTTCACAGAAGCATTTGTGAAGCAAATGTTAGCACAAAAGCACATGGATATATGGTGAAGGCACCATAAAAGGTGCCTAGGTGGCTTTTTTGTCCAGGATGTGTTCACCAAAGAGACTCTTTGTGGGAAAAGAGTCACAACTAAGTGGGAAAGAGTCTGCCAGTCCTTGAATGTCTTTGAAAAATCTCTTGGAAAACCTGTGGTCTAGAGATGTAAGTTAGGATAAGGAAAAACATATTTTTCACTTCTATTGTGGAAGCTGTCCTCGTCCTCTCTCAGGACATCGCACCTTTGACAACTGTTTTCATAGTCCCAGACTCTGCCAAGACACTTCTCAGAAGCTCACATCATACTGTGCTATCTAAATCCCTGCTCTTTCTGGAGAATGTAGCTGCAGTGGTAATAAGGTGTTTTCCAAAATGAACATAAATTCTCAGAGATCAGAAATTAAAGTGTTTTCTTCCAATTTTAATTCCCACTGGACTAATGAATCAGAATGCTCCTCAAAATGAGCCGCCAGCATGGACTTACACTCTGTGGCTGCGCCATGGGTTTGCTCTACATATGATACAGCAGTGCTAGTGTTTTGTGCCTTTTGCTTCTGATAGGTATACAGATCCCATGTTTTACACAAGTCATTGCTCCTTCAGTACAAGCAGAAAAGTGAGTGTAAACTGTAGCACTTCAGTATGGGTGTACACCTGTTATTTGAGCGTATTTTACAATATTAACAACAACAACAAACAATTTAAGTCATTATTTAAATTGCCACCAGTTTCTAAAACAGATGAGCTTGATTTCCATTCCACCTCAACCATAACAGACAATTTGAATTTTTATACCAGTTACCATTTAGAATATGAAATATTCATGTTAGCCAAGGCCTGCCATTAGCACCTTACAATGTCTCGGCCAGCTTGATTTTCTGGGTCTTTCATCCCAGTTGTGTGGAAGTTCACCCAACCTTATGATCTAAGGATAAACCACATCATGCAAGTTCTAGGAGTTATTATAAGAATATGTATGAAGCAGAATGATACCAATTTGTTTTTCAAGCCACAGTAACAATAAAGCAATAAGAAGAACAGACAACTTTTACAGACTGTTCATACATTTCAAAATATATTTGAAATGAAGCGGCACTATCTCACTTTCTCATATTTTCTTCTCTACCCTACCATTTCACTTCCAGCTTTGCACAATGCCTCTCTGTAGTCCCTGGGTACAGTGATGGGTCCTTTACCTGTTAAGTTTTGCCACAAGATTATAAATAGATTTGGGGGGGGGGGGAACAAGACAAGTGATTCTCATCCATGACCATACCCTACATGAGACAGTAATAAAAAACCCACCAATAATAATCTTATCCTCAGGTCCACACCAATACCTTCTATGTTGTCTCATGCCTTTGTTGAGCAAACATGTTGTCCTTTGAAGCAAAGCAAAGTCAATGAAAGGAATCACAGAATCATATAATGTTTTAGGTTGGAAGGCACCTTTAAAGGTCATCTAGTTCAGCCTCCCTGTTAGTTTAAAACCATTACCCCTTGTCCTGTTGCAACAGGCCCTACTAAAAAAAGCCTGTTCTCATCTTTCTTTTAAGCCCCCTTTAACAACTGAAAGGCTGCAATAAGATCTCCCTGGAGTCTTCTCTTCTGCAGGCTACACAACCCCAACTCTCTCAGCCTTTCTTCACAGGAGAAGTGTTCCAGGAAAGCTGTTACCACAAAAGATGTCATAAGAGTCTCTGTTTTTATGGTATTTCTGGGAAAACATTGTCCATTTCTTTTAGGACCTGTAGAATTCCTGTGTTTGTAAGATAAGGCATTCTTAATTGTGGACCACCTCTTCCCTGCCTGCAATTATAATTTTCCCTTTTCTGTATCTTACCTTTTGAATTGAAGAAACTAGATGTGATTCTGTAAATAAAGTATTAACACTTCTAATAAATTCGAGAGAGGCAGGTAAGAAGTCCTCTTTGAGAGTCTATGTGAAAAACACACAGAAATAATCTGAAAAATTTCCTTCTAAACTGAACAAGTTTTATAAAATTGCCCAGAAATACATCAGAAGCAATAAGAGAAGATGGATCCATATGTGTAATCATTCATGTAATTTTATTTTCTAGAATAGATTAATAAACTCTTATTTGATTTGATATGTGGAAGTGTCATATATGAGAAGTGAAATAATCTTTCTTTTCCAAACTAAAAATTTTGCTGCTGCCAAAGAACCATATGGTTGGGTTTACAATTATTTGAGAATACAGAGGTGGTTCTAGAAAAGACAGGTTTTTAGCTTTGCCTGTAAGAGAATGACTAATAGCAGGGAGGATGAAAATAACACTATGTTAATGCAGTAAATCATCCAAAGAAAGTTCCTGAGAACTAAATGAAATAGTGTGTGTGTCCCAAGAGAAATACTGAACTCTGCTGCAAAGACAAATAAAGCATGGTGAAAAATCTCGACATTGATAGAGGGTGGCTTAGACAATGCAGATTTTTCCCTTCTCCTGATCAGCTTCTGAACACGGGTGATAAAGTTCAAAATGCACCATGTCACTTTGGCAGCACCCCAGTAGGTCTGTGAGAGGACACTTAAGAAAGCAACTCCCTAGATGAACTTCTTTCATAAAGGTTTTCAGTTCCTTCCTACAAAATAAATCAAGATGATAACTTGCTGATGGGGTGTGGATGGTCTTGAATCCAGAGTGACTCATGACTGAGAAGACCAGATCTGCATAAAAAAAGAAGTGATCAAAACAAAGCACTTGTTTTTTCCTTCTTGACCCACTGACTTTGATTTCCTAAGCAAATGACTTTGATAGGTGTTTACTTTGCAAATAAAAATATCTTTTAAATGTCTGACCGTGCCAGATTCCAGCCTGACAGGTTGCTCCAGTCAACACACAGAAGCAGATTTACCAAGGAGGTGAAGGAGACAGTATCTCTGTCTCCTTTCCCAGTGACACCACCACCATGTGAACTCTGGGGCAAGCAGCCTCAGGCCGCCCACACAACTATGCATCTTTGCAGTCATTTCCTCACGTAAGTGGTGCCTGCAACCAGCACTGGCTTACTACATATATGTCAGAACATCATTACCAAGCCATTAAATAATTTGGAAACTTAAGTCCCCAGTGAACAATAAAACACCAGCCTGCATTGTAAGTTTGCTTCTTTTTTTTCTTGTGCATGGGCCTCTTAATATTTTGCTGGGTTTGCAAGAGATCAATAGCAAAATGGTTAATAATTTCAGCATGATGAACAGAAAACCAGCATTGTTTTAATGGATGTAGAACATCTCACTGTGATTAGCCTCTTGTAACTCATGACCAGGAAAGAAAGCTTTAGTTCTCTTTACTGTATCAATTTTTCTTTTTAAACTATTTTGGCCAAAACCAGAAGGTAGCATCATGTTACTTATGCCTGGGAGAAAGGCAGACATCCAGCTGCTAAAGGACAGTGATATTACAAACTGTTCATGACCACAACAGTGCCACAGAAGTAGGAAGAAGATCTGAGAGTATTACACACTTTTCAAAAGGAAAGGCAGGTAAAAACTTCTTTAAGAGATTGATCTAAGCAAAAGCCTGGATCTCCAAATTTCTGAGTATTCATCTATTTTTCCTCTTGCGAGAAATGAGCTCAGAGCTTCATGGTGTGACTGTTTCTGTTACCCGAATATATTAATTTACATTTAATTTAGACAGTTCCACTTCACATTTCAGTTTGTAATACAGGCATACTCTTAACATGGTCATGACTTCCAAGGGGGTACTCACTTCCTTGATGTAGCCAACACCAGTCCCTCAGACAAAGCAAGCATTGATAAGTTTTCTGTTGGCATAGCTGGATCTATTCTAATACTTCTGGGGACATAATCTACATGAAGTCCACCAGACATTGATATAGAGTAGTACTTTAGACTTGGCCCTTGAAGATCAGACAGGTCAAAAGGATGTCAGTTACAAAACCTATAGTGTCTCTGTAAGGAAAGATAGAAAAGCAGAAAGTACAGGTAGAATTTGGGAGAAAATATGGACTAGGTTTTTGTGCAGTTCTCTCTCCATGACAAAGGTTATACTGTAACATACTTTCTGTGACATCCAAATCTGTTAATTTCATTGCATTTCTTTTCCATATTCAAGTCAAGAGAACTGTGTCCATACACTTTTTTTGTTGATGGCCTGTCGTGTTTCTGATCCTCCCAAGGCAGATTGCTTAATCTAAAATATATTTAAAGGGACTGGGCTATTACTCTGAAGCGCTACAACTCTTATTTCTAGCCTTGCCACTGACCTGCTGTGTGGCAAGTGCTTCATCACTATCACATCACAGCTTCTGGTTCTCTCCCCGCTTTTTGTAGTTTTTGACCCTAAGACTGTTAATGTGGAACAGTGACTATTTCTCCATACTACAATATCCAGTTGTCCTGGTTTGAATGAGAACAGAACTAATTTTGTTCACTGATTTTACTTTTCAGTTCAGTTCTTCTAACTAACTGCAGTCTGAAGTTTGCAGTGTGTGTTCACAGATAGTGTCTGCTTTCAGCTGTGGTAACGCCCCATCTTTAGAGTTACTACTAAGGATTGGTGTGCAGACCAAGGCCACTGATGGATGTGTACCACATTGGGGGTGCAGAAAGTGACAGGCCGCACCTGCAGGGAGGAGCAGACAGGACAGTTTACTCTAAACTGACCAGCGAGGGATTCCAACCCATAGACTTCATATTTGGTATAAAGCTGAGGGATCACAAGGGTCTCTCTTTGCCTTCTTGCCCTGCTTTGCTCAGCTTGGATCGGGTCCTCTTCTCTTTCTTCTTCAGCTGGCATCTGAGGAGGACTCTGTCCATTCTGCCTTTGACCCCAATTAGTGTGTTCTTGAACCCGGTACCAGAATCCAGCTCCTGAACACAGCTCCCGTCTGCTGCGGGGCCCAGTCTGGGACTTCCCCAGTGCCTGCTCCACAGCATCAGTGGTGATGGTGACATAATTACCATCAGGGAGCTTGGGTACAATAATGGTTTTGTATATATTTGTATATATTCCATTATTACTGTTTTAATTTTCCTTAAAGCTGCTCTAGTTTCCTTTTCTAATTGCTAAGTCTCTCTCCCTTATTTCCTCTCTCTTCCCCTTTGGGAAGGGAGGGGGGTTAACAGAGAGCGTCTGTTATAGGTCTAAGGGGCCGCCATGACCCTAAACTGTGACACCAGTGCATTTCTAGGACTCTCACAGAACACAATGTAAGTGTGTAAATGTCACAGAGTTGGACATAAACTGAATTAATATTTCTGTTGTATTTGTTCACTTGCAAAGAGCTTCAAGTTTGGTACAAGCTATGAAGTCAGGCCTGTTTTTGTAAGCTTTCCTGTTTATCACAGCTCTGTTAATGGTGGAAGGTCAAATCTGTTACTGCTGCAGATGTCAGCACAACTCTCTCCAGCTAAATAAACCTACCATGGAAAAATGGCATGGAAAATTGGCAGGGAAATCGACAACAAGAATCTTCAACTCAAAGCACAGAAAATTTATTTTCAATGGGAAGTTACTATCAGCTTATTTTGCACAGAGGATATCCCTGTGAGGATTACAGTTATTACCTCCACATACATACTTCCTGGGTACCTATGCTATCAATCAGCATATGGTAATATTAAGGGAATACCTGAAAACGTCCTCTCCCAACCTGCAGGACACTGTCTTCCCATAAGCTTCAGAACAGACTTTGAAGACAAAAGAAGAGGTGATCACCTTACAAGAGGATTATGGGGAGCAGCTGGAAAGCCCCAAAGCCCTGACCAAGCAACAGCCGACAAGCTGGAACATAGATTTTTAAGCATTCCTGTAGATTTTGAGTGTCTCTGCAAGATATGACATGTGGAAGAGTTGACTGCTCACAGAGTCCTTGCCCTCTATTCCTGCTGCTGAACAAACCACATATAAAAATTTAACAGCAATCTAGTTCTCCAGCATGTTGAACAGTTAATACAAAAGTTATGTTTTTAACTTCATATTCTATGGCACAGCTAAAAGACGTTTCAAAATCATCACAGACTAAGTAACCAGCATGAGAAGGTAAAAGATGAAAGACTGAAGTCACAGAACCGATCTCTACATTTCCCTTTCTTATTCCTTCTCCTCCCACTTGACAGGCTTCTCAGATCACGTTGAATGGATTCATCCTTGGATAACTTTTCAGTTCATCATACTCTGCCACAGTCTATCACTACATCTCTTTGAACTTGATGTCTAAATCTAGGCCATGTAAATCAGTGGCCTGATTAGACCTAGTGTAGTTTTATCCCAAAGTTGCAGTACTACAGTCTGTTCAAAGCAGTGCATTAATGATTACTTAAATATGATGCCTGTTGCTTGGTGAACTATTGCAAATTCATCACAAATCCCAAGAGAAGTTTAATTGTCAAAAGAAGTTAAATCATCTGAAGTTACAAAGAAGTTATATCACAGATCTTCCAGCTCTATGTAAAATGCAATGAATTTCATAACGTTCAATTAATTTGTCCCCATGAGTGTCTAATCATTATATGAACTGCTATATTTCATTTTATATGTAAGCCATCATGCAGATACTAAAGTGTAAATGAAATACAAGCAAATTATGACTCAGTCTCTCACAGCCAGATTGCAGCAGCCCCCATACTGCAAGAAAACTGTACTGTCTTAAAGGACCCTAGAAGTTTTTGTGGGCTTTGTTGATGTTCTGACATTTTCGTTTTATGCTATATCTACACAAACATACATATTTATGGGAAGGTAGAACTACTGCACTTCAGGTATTACCATGCTTCATTGTTCTGGATTATTTGCCTGGTGTCGTCTTCTTCACTCACACTGCCTCTTGCTGCTTGAAGAGGGACTAGAACGCCTTCCAACAACAAAGCCTGACCTAACCACTAGGAAACTGATACCAGGCTACCCATAAGAACAATGGTAGTTGCAGTAGGAAGCCTCATTGCAAGCAGCTATGCATGATGCTAATTTGAGTGCCTTTTTTTTTTTTCTCTCACCTGTTTTCCTCTCCTCTATTTATTCAAGTGAAGAAACTAATTATATAAAGACTGAAATTCACCAGAGCCCTGTCATTAATCCTTGAGTAAAGAAGATACAAGATAACAAAATTAGTTTGCAACCTAAAACTTTCCTGCATGATTTCATTTAAAAATACTCAGTATTTTTATTGTGTTATGTTTATTGAGTAGTTAAAACTCTGGCTTGTGAAAAAAATAATTCAGATGTAGTATGGAATAAATGAAACAATTTTTCAACAACTCATAATCTATGTACAGTTAACTCCCCTTTTTCTTGTACAGATCTCAGCTATGCTGTCGGCTCTCAGCACTAACATACCTCATGCACAAAACTGGTAAATTAGATTCCTACCACAAATAGCCATATTCAGAAAATGCACATTTGAAATATAATGCTTAGGTTTTAGTCTGTAAACACTTAGAAGTCAGTGTACTAATACTCTTAGGAGAATTACAGTCAAGGACAAACACACAAGCTATCCATAAATCACCAAAATACTGCAGCAAAGATAGATACATAGCTTTGAAATCTAAGTGCCTGTATGCCTGGGTCTTAAATTAATACCAATTTACCAATTAATACCAATTTATCATTTGAATAGCAGATTCACACATAGTTCATGCAAGTCATGGACAAAGTTACTAGTGGGTAGTGAGTGGGTCCCAAAAGCATTACAGAAAAGAAGCCTTTTTGATTTAAGCTTATTTGAGAATCACAGATCCAGAAAGCACGTGTTTTTCCTTAAGATCAGTTCATGTGCTTCCATTAGCTGCCAGAAGGTGGTACATTAAGACTGACATAATTAGAAGAAGTCTTCTAGACTTTTACAAGATTTAGACAAGACTATACCTGTTCAAAGAATTTACAACATGTATGTGGCATAATACTATTGTTTTATAATTGAGAATCATCTAAGCTATGTTGTGATCAGATCTCACCTAAATGGTGGAGAAAACATTAAAAGCTTCTTGTTTTTCCTTAGCACTTCTTTTAAACAAACATAACATACTCATAAGTAAACAACTCAGCAACTAAGCATACCTACATGATTCATTACAAAGCAACTTCGTTTTCATCCCTGAAGACACACAATAGCTACAACAGACATATTTTTACCACTGTGTCATCTAATTTTGCTCTCAGCAAGGTGTGCTCAGTCCAGAGGTTATGAAGAGTATGACTACACCCTACTCTTAGTAATTATTACTACTATTGGAGTACTTACTTGGCTAAACAAAGCCTGTGTTTGAGGGGAAGGGCAGTGCTAGGAAACCCAAGGCTGAACCTGTTCTAGCAGAAGGATTGATAAGAGAATGACAGGTTCTCTGGAGAAGAATGAATCCTTCTACTTTATCTTTCATCCAAAAGGAGAACAAGGAGCAAATGAGAACATAAGAAATGTGCATGGTGTTTTTCCAAAGCAGTTCCTTTCAAAGTACATTGGTGAAGATAAAGTCATTTTGCCTCTGAATGCACTTTGGACTTTGCTTCTAACCACAGAGGTCTGCTTCCCTCTCTGATTTTAATCACCAGTACATAGAGCATATAATTCAATAGTGGAACTGCCCCTGAGACAATACCGTGGAGTTTGTGAAGAAATATTCTGAGAACAAATAAGGAAAGAGAAATTCTCCTGCTAGCCCAGCAGTTTCATGAAGTTAATGATACTTGGCAAACAGAATAAATCTGTAGCCGATCCTACAAATGCAATGATCCCTCTCCATCTTGGAGGAGCTGGTACTGGCATCCACTGAACAAGCTCTCTCTTGCAAAGAGCATTTAGATAAATCTCTCCTACAAAGACAACAAGCTAATTCATTATGCCATAATTTTACAAGCAACATATGATGGACTAGTAAAAACATACAGAGGTTTGCAGACCTCATAAGTTTTATCTTCAGCTCTTGAGACACTACCATGTGGAATAAGCTTGACATTTGCAGTGCCATACTGCAGATGGAAATGTGCCAGATACTGGATCCTCTCAGAATATGAGGTTCCATTAAGCTGCATAAACTTTGACTGCAAAGCAACACACTATGTATGGTCTCATGCATCAAGTTATGGATCCAAAAGGCAGTTGCATAAGCATAGGGTTCTGGCTCTGTTAATAAATGCAAGAAATGTTCCCACAGACGCAGGAAAACAAAAGGCAGGAGACCATCATGTACGTTAGGTGAATGAAACACTCTGGCTTTGCTACTGCCAGTCCTTATGTTCAGAAACTTTACTGGTAGTGACCACAAATAGTAACATCAGCTGATGACAATGTGGTAGACAGTGCAAAATAACTGGCTTCTCTCTAATCCCTAGGTGGTCAGTTACTGCATGATTGAAGCCAACATAACCCCACCTATCTGCTCAGTCTTGGGCTGATTCTGTAGCAAAAAAAGACAAGTCAGGAACAGGGATGTTGAATAAGGCACTGCACCAGTGCCCAATTCACTGCTTACAAAAATAAACACTGATGTCCATCTCAACATATGATTTAGAAAGAGGCAGGACAAGGTGTATTGGGGAAAGAAGGAATGTGTTTTGCTTGATGAATGACATAAAAAGGTACAAAATAAAATCTTGTATTTATAGACAAAGATTTAAACCTCTATATTGCAGAGAAAAAACTGATGGGGGAAGGAAGAGAAAAAACAGACATTTGTTATTTTACATCTTCAAAATTCACTACTGTCAACACTTCTGTCTCCCCACAACATTTAAAAATAGTAGCACTAACTTCCTCATTCCTGCACCCAAGGCATTTCCCAGGATCAAGTTTTATATCATATCAAGTCAGCAGCTCACATCCTGTCTGCCAGATTTGTCTGCATAGGTCACATTATCCGGGCAAGAGGTAATCTCATTTTTATATGCTACCTTTACCCTGAGCAATATCAAAATTGTTTACAAGTTATGCCACTGCTGTTATTTCAGAAAACCCAAAGATACATTTCCCAATTCCTCATATAAAGCTCTGTGGAAACTTCAACTTCAGCTACATAGTTCAATAACTTAGTTACCTGATGAACAGTAAAGACAGATTTGTTCCATATACAACACTGATACATACTTATAAATTATGGAAGTTAACAGTGCTCCACTTTTGCCTGAAGCTTATGCTAATATTCCCCGCCCCGAGCTTGTTATGCAAATATTTTCTGTTTAAAAGACCATGTAACTATGTGAGGGTAGCCAGTTTGGCCAGTTCTTCTTGACTTGAAGTGTATGGGAGGTCCAAGCTACAGACAGGTTTTATGAATTAATAGGTGAGGTGCTCAATTCAAAGGTAAGAGGAGCTATAACAAAGCCATGTGTAGATTAATTTGGTCTTTTTTAATTCCTGGAGGGATTTTTGACATATAATACAAAGGACTGAAGGAGCCTGGCAGAAATAGTGTGATAAAACAGAACGGACAGACTGACCCATGTAGGTATCACTGAGGATGCACCTGCCAAAGCCAACACCCCCACCCTCAACAAATAATTATAATTACAGGTGCTTAAGAAGCAGCATGATACAAAGGATATGATTTAGGAATGGTCTGCAAAAGGTTTAAGTGCTAATCTGAACTATGTGATTGTCTAAGTGACATTCACCTAGCAATTTATGCCCTCTGCTCTGTAAGTTTTCTCTCTGTAGAAAAGAAAAAATACTGATGTAATGCAAAGTGTTAATGGCTGTTGTCAAATGAGTTTGATGAATAGGCTATCATGTCACGTGAAAGCTTGTGGTCTCTCTAGGGACCATGCAGGATAAGTAGAATAAGCAAGGGAGCACCTTTAGGGAATAAAATAATTGGAGACGGTAGAAGCTGTGGCTGAGCAAAACTTAACTCACACGTGCCAAGAATTTCCTTGTACACTGGCTGCTTTCAAATAGGTGTGTCTGGACGAGAACAAATAGAAAGGTGAAGAAGCTCCAGTAATCAGCTAAGACTGGATGCTTAAGTACAGAACTGTCTGTGAAATGCTAGGCAGTTGCTTCTTACTGTTTGTTCCTCCCATATGCTGAGAAACAGAGCACTGTTCACATTATTTACAACCAAGAAGGATTCCACCACAAATATGGGAAGTAAAACAAAAAGGCTTCTAGTACAAGTCAGGTATATTCTATCTGACATCTAAGTGCGACAAATACGGTTTCTTCTGAAGAAAGAGAGTATATGGGATGGCTCCTTCTATCAAGACTGACTTGATACTAATCAGGGGCAAATCTGATGATAAAAAGAGTATCTCTCCAGCGCTCAATGGGAACTATCATAATAGATTTAAAATCCAGTTATTTTTTATGCATTCACCTTACACAATGTTGGAACACTAAACATGACACAGACATGTTCTTATACCAAAAAAAAAAAACAAACCCACAAACAGATAATATTTATATTATTGTGCTAGAAGAAACAAAGTATTTAATGCCTGATTTTGCTTTAAATTATCTTCAAGGACTGGGACAAAGAAAGGCATGAGACACTGAGATTGAGTGGTAAGGTGGGCTGGAGAACATTTGTAAGATGGGAAGAGATTTTGGAGCTTTTCCAGGAGTGTAAGGTGAGCATGGGGTTGCTCCTCACCCTGAGACTCTAAGGGCTTGAAGACTATTTATACCTGCTATTTTAACTACGCACCTGCAAGGTAGAAATTGAGGTGACATAAGTAGGTTGCCCAGAGATCCCAAAAAAGAAAAGATTTGCATTGAGTAAACATACTGAGAGAAACTCAGTAGTTTCCAAATAGTTACCAACACCTTGGAAAGCAAACTTTTGCTGCAACAGATGCTGAAACATGCTTGTTACAGTCAGATAGGCACCACTTTAATCTGGAAATAAATTTAAACCATTACTACACTGTTGCTAAAGTGGTTGGGAGGGTTGAGTCAGGGTGCTGTATTGCTTGTTTTCACCTCTTGAGGCCTTTAAAGATGCATTTTGCATATATGTTGATTATGATGATTTAGGGAGATAGGACATAGTAAGAAGAAATATTCCTACTGGTGGTACCCTAACTTCAGCCTCCTTTACGGTGTCACTCTTCTCATTTTTTGCCTAGCCAGAAAAACCACAGTGATGTGACAAGGGCTGTCTTGGAGAGTGTTTCTAAGAGCATAGCTGTTATCAGGAGAGTTCGCACCTGCCCTGCCAGTCTGACTAGCACAACCATACTATCAACAACTTCAGCCAGCTCTGGAAACTGAGGGAACTCATCTATCTCACCCTTTGTATTCATAGAGAATCACAGAATATCATAGAATCATGGAATGCCTTGGGTTGGAAGGGACCTCTAAAGGTCATCTAGTCCAACACTACTGCAGTGAGCAGGGACATCCTGTATATAACAAAAGAAATCCCAAGGATGGTGGAAGACAGAAAAATTGTCAGTATGTTTATCCAAGGACATTTTAGTTAACTGCTCCTGTTATACAGCCTTCTGACCCAGTCTGAGAGTCTTGTTATCCCATGGTGCTATCAGCACCTCACCTCAAACCTTAAGGCAGCTGCCGACCAGGCCTGGAGACTGTTAAGAGGGAATGACTTGTTTTATGACACAGTGCTCTGATGGAGGAGGCCATTCCGTGCTTTCCACACTCATCTGTTCCAGGTCTGTGACACCCTTAGTGCTGCCCTTCCTTCAGTCCGGGCTCTCACCACAGAAGCCCAGCTGTTGTGCAGCTATTCACAATTGCAGGAAATCAACAGAACCGAACACTAGGCTGTCACCTATCTTACGTCATTTGGAGCTTTGTTTTTCCTTTTTGTACATGTGCGTGGAGCCACTATAGTACACAGGATTATTCAGGGTCACTCCACAGAAACAGCAAAACAGAAATGATCCAGCAAGCATTTCTTCATCTTTCCTCTGGCCATGCTGGGGTGATTACAGCAAACAGAAAGGCACAGGGCTCTGCTGAATGTGAGAGTTTGACCAAAAGAGACCCACATATGAAGAATGCAAAGCAGTAACTAATGATGTTACCACAGCACTCTGTGGTGAGAAAGTGAAGAGGAAACCCGTACTTCCTCTCTGCATAAATGGCAGCTTCCCATCTTCCCATCTCTAGCAGGCATCTTCCCACCAAGCTATGATTCTGCCTGAAGGCAAAACCCAGGGTATACAGGGCCAAAATCCCCTTATATTAGTCCTACACAACTTCTCAGCCATGCCGATTCCTTTTCTTACTGTGAAGTTACAGCTCCCCCCATCACTACCTAGTCTTAGTGCTTTTTTTCCCCAAATGATACTCCCCATTCTTTGCACTAGGGGTGCAGAGGGGCAGGAATTCAACTAGTGGCTTTGCCAAATCATTTCTTTTTCTCTGTAAGAGTGGAAAACATCAAAATAACCCTGTGGAGAAGCAGAGACCATTTCAGCCATTTCAGTTAGTGAGCCCTTTGCCATATATGTGTATACACACACACATATACATATGAGAGAATAAGTTGTCAGGTGATGACCAAGGAATCCTGAAAATTTCTATCCTAAGGTAGCAGTTAGAAGGAACTGGTAGCATACAGGGGATGGACAGAACAGGGCTTTGATAACGTCAGTGCAATCCCTGTATGAAATATACCATGGGAAGCCAAGTAGATATAAACTTCTGCATTCCTGAAATGTGAATGAGACCTAGCAGGTCTTCAGGGCACAGGATGAGATTATGGAACAAAAGAAAAAGAAAAGATGGACAAAGCAATAGGAAATGTTACTGCCCTTATCACCAAACTGTATAGATGCTTTGGTGGTGGCTGACACAAGAGCTGAGCACAGAATGTGACTGAAGTAAAGGAAAACAACAGGGGCCCCACAGCTGCTGTGCCCTGTAAACAAAGCATGGCTTTCTGAAGGGCCATGTGGGATTTTGCAGAAGAGCCCTGAAAAAACCAAAGTCTGCCCAAAGGAAACAACGGGGATTAGAGAAATGAGGAACAGGGGATAATAAAATAATTTGAGGACTTTATTAATGTTGAAAAGAAAGGTACCTTGACTATAAAATGAAAAATAATTATTGTATTCCTATGAACGGATTAAATGAACATTCAAGAAATGAATGGGCAACAAACTCTTAACAAGTAATTAAATTACCCTAAAGCAGTGTCTTACTCTACACTGACTGGTGAGAAGATTTGACAGCAGTTGTCTAAGAAGAACAACACTGCTATGGACAAGAATGACTGCCTCACTTCTCTAGTGAGCATTATATTCTAATGTTTCAAAAAATAAGTGGATCACTTCCTAGGAAAAAGAGATTTTTTTTTTTTTTCCCCCTTCATGAGATAATGTTGCAGAATTATTTCAGTAAATTATGGAAATGGGGGTTGGGGGGAATTTTTTTGCCCACTGACTTACTTGGTTACAGTGGATAAAGTACTTAGATAAAATATCAAAAATATGTGTCAGGTGAAAATGTACCATCAGCAGCAGACTTCTCTTAAGTTAACAAGTCTAAGAAGAAATATCTAAAGTGGCTTAAGAACATGATGTAATCTGATCTTGTGCTGCATCTCCCCAGCTCATCATTCATACCACTTATCTAGGTCACGTCAAGGTCAAATGGTGGAAACAAAAAGGCCAGTCATGTGGACAAGGACATGCACCTTATGGGAAGCTTTGAATGTAACATCTCATGTGAAATGGCATGATTTGTTAGAGGACACATATATGAGTGCCTGAAATCATGAAGGAGTATTCTGCTCTCACTCTGACTAAATGAAAGCATCTTTCTGGTTAGGATAAGGAAAGAGATTGTACTGGAAGGGACTGTGTTTATTTGAACTAGAATTTTAATGTTCTAGAAATGCTGACAGCTTGGAAGATTAAATCTTATATTTACTAACTCAGCAGTATCCTCCCCCCAAAATTTCCCCATCATCTATGCATTACAACATATGGGGGTAATCCTGGAAAATAAGGTATCTACTGGACACATGAAGAAATCCATGCTTGAGCTCAGTGAGCTGGATCTGAAGAAAACTGTTCCTTAGGGCCAACTCCACTGATGATTTTGGATATGAAAATTGGTTTACTCATAAAGCAAATTGAAACTCAAGTCTTTTATTATAGGATCTGAACAGCTGTCAGATGGCAATAGCCTCACCACGCTGGAGTAAAAACTGCCACACAGTGCTGTGGGTGAGCCAGTCTCCTTATAAATAGTTTCATGAGGCATCAGGAAGCAATTACTGAATCCCAGCAAAACCTAATTATGCCCCCTCTCCTACTTCATGAACTATCATTTAGGAGAAACCAGAATAATTTTTCTTCTCTCTTCCCTACAGTTAAAACATAAATTAAGGGGATTTTCCATCCCCAATCCATCCCCGCCCCCTTTGAACTTTTAGCCCTTAGTCTCTTCTTTGTGCCGGGACTTTTGCCTTCGGGAAGAGGCTGCTTTGCTGGATGCTGATGGAAAGACAACTGTCCGGCAGACAATGAAGTTGTCTGCAAAGCAGGCATTTCGAATGGAGGCAGGGATGGCCGAGACAGAGGCATTCCCAACCTGTTGCTATAGCAGCGGGGTGAATGGGCAGGGGCTGCTCCCCACCACGGGGGCTGCCCCACGGGCTATGGACAGGCATTAATGAGTAGGAAGAAAAGTTAACCCCTGCCTGCTCTTCTCTAGCAAGGGGAAGGAGGCAGGATCGCTGTGCTGGGGATAAATAGGGTCTCCCCAAGGCGGGGAAGGTAGCGGAAGGGGCAGGTAGAAGGTAACGGAGCTGGGGAGCGGAGCTGGGGAGCGTGCTGTTGCTGCAGAGCAGGGGCAGGTTAGCTTTCGTGAAAGGTGTTCCTCGGGAGTATCAGCTTGTACGGACAAGCCTTGCCTTTAATTACACAATTTGAAATAGATCAAAACAACAAGCACAAAATGGGTTAATAACATTGCACGCCTGGAACTAGCATCCTTCTAGATCCATCAGAAAGAGTGGAGAAAACATGGGATGTTCTTGGCTGTAGGCATTTTCCAGGAAGCTCTGGCTGATCAGGAATGCTGAGTTGCGGTTTTGCAACTTTAACATACAGCATCAACTAATGCTGCATATTTTATCCCTCCTGCAAAGCATGCCACAGTGTGAATCATTACCAAATCATTTAAAGGCAGTGGCAAACGCTTCCCAAGCACAAAGAATAAACATAGACAGCATTGGTGACATTATCTTCTGTAAATTCGGGATAGAGTTTAATAAGACAGTTACTGGAAGCCTGTATGCTTTAACTAACTTTTGTGTCTCAGCCTCAGGTCTCTATGTTCATGCAGCTCTAGAGAATGCAGATTTATATAGTCCACACCTAAGACTCACTGTCCAAATTGAAAACCTCTGCTTTACTGCTTTTGTGAGAGGCAGGACATTTTTGTATGATCTTTGACAGAAGAAAAACAAAAACCAAACCAAACCAAACACAAATGTTATCCTCTTATTTACTCTAATGCCCAGGTACAGAAATGGCGGAAATAACATCCAGCAGACAAAGTAATTCCCTTTTCAGCCAAAAGCAGCCTTGCTTTTGATTTGGTTGGAGGGACAAGGGTCTTGCCTGCAGCAGCAGTCTACTGCAACAATTTTAAACTACATTCATGGAAGTACACCAAAGTCTGAGTGTTTCTTCATCATCTATTGGCCTGCAAAGAAGACTGAAAATCTCTTGAGAACAGGAGCTCTCATGAAAGAGTCTGAATTTCAGGTCATGACAGAGCCTCCCAGATCAGCATTCCTGACAACATTTCAGTGATTCTCTGTTGGTCCCAGCTGGAACCTGTCCACACTGAGGCAGCTGCAAAACAGACAATAAGCTAAGATGAACTGAACAGCTTTCAGCTTTGGAAGACCTCTGGAGTTTGACTTAAATTTGGGAAGCAGAAAGTTCAGGTTGATTCTTTTCATCTAAATTCCTTCACTCATTTCCTAGTAAGAGACCACATGGAAAGGGGATTGCCGTGTCTGCCAGTGGATGGCCAGCTGCCAAGCCGATTCCACTACTCAGTGAAGACACTCCTTGGCTGGTTGGGCTGTCTGCACTCTGCACAATGCACCAGATAAAAGAGATGTAAAGCAGAACTCCTGTATCCTGCAATCAGCAGTTTTGCTAAAGAGACAAAAGGGATCCTCTCTTGCTACACTGAGGCAGTAGGAGCTACTTCTAGATGGAAATAATTTTGCACATCTCATTTACTATTGTCTATAAATGTGTTTTACCATGAATGGTGTGTTCAGTATTATGTACTTAGGGATAGTATGCATGGATTTCATTCAGATGAGGGTCAGAGGGAAGCAGGGCAACCTTATGGGATGCAGGGCACCTTTAGAAGCAGTGATTCTAGAAAATATCTGAATGATTATCACCTCTAGTGCAATCCTGAGGTTAAAAGAACTGATACAATATTAGGAATTGGGAAGAAAGAAACATGAAGCAGAAGGGAAAGAATGTCATTTGTGTATGTAGGATGGCTTGGTTCCTGGTGGACCACTATGACCTGAACTTTTGTTGAGAATTCAGGGATGTAGACAAACTGAGAAGGATTCAGAAAAGATCCACAACTATAAAGGAATAAAAGTCCTACCACACAGAAAAAGACAAAAGACTGATCTATTTGATCTGCTCCATGGGAAATTCAGGAACAATGTCTGTAAGCACCTATACAGAAAATTATAAAAGAAAAATTGCTGTGATTTAATAAATGATGTGTGATAGTTGGAAGGCAACACAGAGAAATTGAGATTAGAAATCATGCAAATTTTTAATAGCAAGAGCAATTAACCACTGAATCAATTTACCAAAAACTCTGCGCAGTGAAGTCCCACATCACAGGAATGCTTTAGGCAGGGAAGATTTTTCTAGTTCTCACAGGAACTAAGTCAGGAATCTGCTATGGTTTGTGATACTCAGAAGCTCCAGCTACATGATCACTTTAAAGCTTTTTGACCTTTTAATCTGCATGGGGAAAAAAAAATATTGCGACTGTTATTTAAGTAGCTCCATCTCACTCCCCCACTGTGTGATGATTTTAGAAATGAATGAATTTTAGTGCTGCTACCTCACAGAAAAACATTAACTAGACTAAGTATGGAGAGCTGATGTCAAACTGAGCATTTTGGAATAGGCTGTAAGGAATGGAAAGTAAAAATTACAAAGAAAGCCAGGCCAGTATTCAGGAGGCTAGATAAATCTGTGAGAATGTCCTTGCACAACCTGATCTCAAAGTGCTCAAACATACATGCTCCTGCACATAATGATACCACAGTACAAACTATTGATTAAAAGAGGAAGAAAAATAATTAGTTCCATGAAATTATCTTATAGATCACAACATAGCTGAATTTTGCTTTTTGCACTTCAGAACTCTGTGCCAAATGTACATTTAGGCGTAAACCCAGCTGCTTATTCCTGCGTACACAAGGGCAATGCCTTTCTTGTGTTTTCAAGAAATACTGAAACACTGAAGTCCCCTAACAATGCAGCACTTGACAAATCTGAATTGCTAGCTCACCCACTGAAATTCTATACCGAGCAGCTCAGAGCTGTTAATCTCACAGCAAAACCTGCTTCCAAACCTTTCCTTTCTTGAAAACCTCACCGGGCACAGACACAGATTTCTATTATCCCTTCAGCATTATTTGTGAAAAAAAAAAAATAGTTCTTTCTGTATGTTTCAGTGTATCTTCTTATACCACAGAGAAGCTTTTATCAACAAGGAAACAGCCTACTTTTCCTCCGTCTGATCAGAAAAGAAATAACCTCCCACAAAAGTTCATGAACCAAACTGCCCTCCTCCCCCACATCCTCCTCAGCTCTAAAACACAGTGCATTTGTACTAGTGCAGCAGGCACTATGGATAAGGCACAGGAGGGCATTACACGCTGATTTAGTTGTATACATACAACTTGCAATCCCCTATCTAATCACTTTTTCCCAGAGGACCAAAAGTCCTCTGCCTCATCCTATACCAGTGTTCACGGCATCAAACTCTTCCTGTAAGTAAAACTTTCCCAAGTCACTGGTGTTAGAGGTTTCTTTGGACTTCACAGGCTGAGATGTTTCTTCCAGTCTTCCCTGTCCGCAGATCACCCATCAGCCACCCTTCCGTCTACCCACCCGCCGACCCAGCCACTTACCCGCCCCTGCTACTGGAATACCTTTCTTCTAAAGGATGTTTCTACGCTCCCCCTCCCACCGATGTAAAAAAACTACGTCCAGATGAGTGGATTCTCTCCTTGCCCCACTTACCCAGCGCTCAGATAGATAACTGCAGTTTCGCAGTGATCAGTCGGGCTGGCTGCCTCCGGCTGCATTCGTCGGCGGCTGCCCGCCGGGAGCTGAGCGGGAGGTATGCACCCTGCGTGCCGGGGCAGGAGCCGGGGCTCGACGCCTGCCAACCCGCCCCTCTCCGCTGGGTGGGCAGGGCGGAGAGATGAAAAATGGCCAGGTGACGTTCAGATCTGGCACACCCAGAAAAGCAGGAGGTGGGAGACATTGAAAGGCTGGGAGCAGCCGGCTGGATGGGTGTGAAACTTCATGTTAAACTCTGCCAAACAAAACCCCTAAGTTTTCGGTTTTTTTCTTCTTTTGTATAAAAGCTACCCTTTGCGGGGCAAAACTAAACCAAAACAAACCCCAAAACATTTCGACCGATCACCTTGCAAGAAATGCAGTAGGCTGCTCCCTGTGTCAGCAGCTGAATCACCATGTCCAGTTAACTCTTCAGACACCAGCTGGTTTTAGGACTTGGATTTTCTTTTGTCCCCTCAGGTGAACTGCTTTGGCTTGACTCCAGATTGGATAAACACAGAAATAACTTTTAAATGTGAAGAACTTACCACATTTTAAAGAAATCAGTCAATTTTTAATCTCTACTGTTGCACCTCCTTGGAAATATTTTCCTATGCCTCTCAAACTAAAGGACATAAATTAGAGGTCTGTTTCTCATCACTGAAGGTATATGAGATTTTAGTGCAATCTTACAGAAGCCCAACGAAAGTAGTAAACATAACCTACCCACCAGAGTGCTTCACCTGCCAAATATACCTCTAGGTCTTCCCAAATATCCTATACTGTCTCTGTCCTTGCCCTCACTCCTGCCCCAAGCAGTTCAGATGTATGACTGAAAACCACAGAGCCAATCCATCAGTGCCTCTGAGGAACAACTGGCATCCTTCTGCTTTGTTGTGACATTTCTAGGGAAAAAAAAATGTATTTAGGATTTTAATACATTAAGGAAAGCAAACAGATTGTTTGAAGATAAGGTCACATGGATAATATGGAACTCATGCCAGAAAGTATCTGGCTTACAAATAAGTTATTGATCTGACATTTAAACATTTCTATACCTAACCATTAGGTATAGAAATAATTTTAAGCCCACTGAGTTAACTGCAGAAGGTAAATGGCTTTATGGTTTGAATGGTGGAGTGTGATAGTGTGCAGAATCAAGGAAAGACTAAGCTACAACTTCTGGGTTTTGGTCTAATGGTGAGTGTGAATTAAATGATGAAGGGGGGACAAGGTGATAGAATGCAGGACTACGTGATCAGGTACTGCAGGGACAAGTATGTTGTCTTTCAGGGGGGGAAAGATACAAACCATCATGCAGCAAAGCTGGTGACTGACAGCCTGCAGAAAAGAAATGACTGCCTTAATGGGGTACGTTTGTGTTGGCTGGCAAGGTGCAGAATCAGTGGTTAGATGCCTTTCCTCAAGAAAAAACCCACAAATATTAAGAGTGCCCACATACCGTCCCCCTTTGTGCCAGCCTCTCCATTTAGACCTTTGCAAATTTGAGCCTATATTGCTCATCTGAAATTACATAATTAATGGCAGAGCTGGAACATTTGTTTTATAAAACCCCTGGGTCTGCCAACCATAAAGCTGTCCCTTAAGCAATGCCATCACTGCACACTTCCCTCCTGAACCTTGTAACAACTTCATATAGCAAATAAGACATTGTCAGTGTAAGGAAAAGCAGTTTTTGTATCACAGAGGCTAAAAATTCCCAGGCTTGTAGCAAGTTGAGGCTCAGACAGAACAAGATGGAGAAATTAGCCCAAGGACAAACTGCTTGAACGAAAACTTTTAAAGGTGTGGGGCTTAAACAAACATAATGGCTGGAACAGATGAAAACTCAGACATGTTCTTGTGACTTTCTAGATGAACAATGATCCTTTTCTCATTCTATCCTTCCTCTCCTCAGCCAATAGAAACCTTTATGTAGATAATTTTGTGTGCTATTCTGTCTGTTGCCTCAATCTCTTTTGTGTGAAACAGCAATGTAAGATGAGCAGGGCGATGAAGTCATCTTCCCCTAGACTCCCTCTTTTGTTTCTTGTTCCCAATTAAAGTCCATAATTAATCTGGCCACCACAACAGAGCACCACATGGGGAGCTGGGATGTTGTGGACATGCTGAAGCAAATTTGTTTCTCAGGAAACAGAGTCCCCCCCCCCCCCCCCCCCCATAGTATTAGTTCCCTTGACCCTTTGTCTGATTAAAGAAAAAAGACAAACTTCTAAAACGTGTACAGCAATTAACTCAAATTAGGAGTAGAATCAGATTTGTGGAAAATAAAAACAACACCTGCTTTCCAAAAAAATACACGCACTAAAGTGCTGCTGTTATTTCTAAGCAGAGCACCTAAAAGGCTCTCAACAGCCTTTATGAAAAATCAGGAAGATAAACTCACTCCAAAGTGCCTGCCAGGCTGGTGACTCAGGCTTTCTGCTTGGCTGTGGGAAACCTTGGTTCAACTCTATACACAAGAGCTCAACTTGAGCTTCATGTCCTTCATCCTAGAGAAGGATGCCCTGCTATTGCCAGTTTGGGTCTAGTCTGCCAAAATGCCACCTTGGACCTTGATGGAAGTCCTGTCAAAACCAGTATGGCTACAAAATGTTTCCAACAACCCCTGAAGAAAGCCTAAAAACAGCTGATCAGCATCAGGTGTCTAGTTCACCCCTTCCAAGATTGACCTTTTGATGTTTGACACTTCTCTGGCAGATACTGTTGTAGATAGCTAAGCGTGGAGCTTTTACTGCTGGAGCCTGTTTGACAGGCTAATGGCTCTCATTGCAGAACAAATTGCTAGAGAGCCCCTAAGGTCTCCCAGCTACCCATGACAAGGTCTATTTTTCATCACACCTCACCAGGCTTTATTCATATTCATCCTTACAAAACACAAAACGGGAATGAAAGTCTGTTTCAACAGACACTTGAAGCATAGATAACAGATAAGGACTTGCTCTTAAGCAGTATCTTGTCACTGCTGGTCTGGGTTCATCCTGCAGCAGTTAAGAAAGAGAGAACGAACCAAGCCCAGTAACTACAAATCATCTGAACACAATCCCCAGTCAGCCACATTTGGCTTATGTTTATAATTTATCTTGCAACCAGTGACTTCTGAACAGAAGCCATCCCAGGATCCTTTTCTTGGGAGGAAAAGGTGGTGATATTAAAGTTCAGTAGTCCAGAATTAGTTTCTGGAGTACCATCCTGGCAGGACAAAATGGTTTAAGTCAGGATATATTCAAAGCAAAGAAAGCACAGAAGGATTTAAAGGCATCAAGATACATTGAGGGGGAAAGATTAACTGAACGCCAGGTAATTCCCAGCTGTGTAACACATGGCTCAATCCAGGCACTAGTCAGAGCTAAACACAGCTTCTCATGACTGAAAATATGAATAGCCAAATCCACTAATATCCGGGAGCTCTATGAGACATGGTCTGGGATGGGTTTCTGCTTGTTACATGTTTCCACATGGTTGAAGCAGTGTTTTGCCAGTAAGTGTTTAAGGTCTGTGAGAAGAGTCTGTAGAGAAGCTCACAGGCCACAGACCACTGCCCAGCTGGTGCAGTTCTCATGCTAGAAACTCTTAGGTGCCTTCTTCCCCCCCACATAGGTTTACTAACTGTGCCTGCCATTCAAATACACACCAACCTTGCTGTGGTTACAAATGTATCCTTTTGGATGTATGTTCTATCACACTTAACCGAGTCCTTCTCTGACTCTGAGTTGCATCTCTGGTCCTCTCAAAGACGAGGCTGGTTCAGAAGAATCAGAGAATGTTACTTCCTCACACACTGGTTGGATACCACCTGACAGAAAATGGTTCTCCTGGGCTTGCAAAGCAATTTGTGCTGTGGGCTGAGGAGACCTGGACCTGTGTGTGGAGAGGGATGGAGGTGGGCCAGAAAGCCAGGGGTGGGACAGCAGTAGCATTTGGATCATCATAAAGACCTGTCTGATTCATCAGCTGCTTGTTTGGGTTTGTCTGATGCTCACCCATGCCCTCCAAGAAAAAAAATATGACTCAGATTCTTGTTTGATATCCTGCAAGGATCTACAAATGAGAGCATGTATACATGCACACACACATATCATAAAGGATTATTTAATTATATGCATAGACACACAAAAAGAGGGAGCACCCTGGCTCACCTGATGCAGGCTTCCACTGCCTTGTGACTTTAAGGCACAGAAAAGGGAAAAGCTTCCACCAGTGCCTGGGGGGGGATGGGCAGAACCTGACATCTCAACTCCTGACCCTAGTGAATGGAAGTCATACCACTCCCTCCAGTCCAGTAACACCAAAGGGAACACAGACCTAATTTAAAGAAGCAGCAAAACCAGTGCCAATGTAAATGCATGGTCCTCCAGATTTATGATGAAATACAATTTAAAACTCTGGTCTTCTGTTCTTCTAGAATAAAGAAAACTCTGACATGCTTAAGGAATTACATATTTGTGAAACAACTCCTAAGGCTTTAATGACCATTGGTAAAAGCTGTCTGCTTTCTTTGGCAGTACTTGTCATCACTTGATGATCTTCAAGTGGAGGGTGATTTTTAAATCAAAGACTCATGCGTAGTCTGCCATGATACACAGAAGTCACACCTATTGTAACTTGCTCCAGGTTTAAAAAAAGAGGTGGTAAACATCTGGACTACAGTGTTTGAAAGCATAGAAAAGCCTCAGTCATCCTAAAGACAGACATGTTGCATAACCAAGTTTCTTTACACCCGTTTAGAGGAAACGTTTCCCTATTACATTACATTTCCTAGCAGTTTGCCAGCACAAAGTGCATATGACAGCTGGGTGTAATTAGCTTTATCTTCATCTGCCACTCATTTCCATTGATTGGGAATTACATGGCTAAAAATCACCCACTACTGAATCACCTGAAGGATGCTCAAAGTGACTTGTAACTACTGCTCTCAAGGCAAGTCAAGGAATGGTGTGATCTTACCTTGCCCAAGGAGATGAGCTGTACAGCTACTAATTGTGTTTAGAATGCAAGAAGCCAAACAAAGGCTTTCCACATCTGAGGCATCATGGTTGATTTGTCCAGGTCATGGTCTGAATGGATAATGGGGCCAGATAAATTCTCCAGTGCAGCAACATGAAGTTTAATGAAGTTCAGCCAGCCTTATTAGCAAAGAACTCTGCTGTGCCTAAGGAGGAGGAGCTGCTCTGTTTTCAACAGGACACAAAGGGTGCTAATTTCTAATATCTGCTCCATTTGACACTCTTTAAAATTCATAGCCAAATTCTGAAGTATGAGAAGCTGAGGAAAATAAACAAGCAGTTGATAAAGGCAGCCTTTGTATTCAAACTTCTGTGAGAGAAACCACAGAGTAGAAAATTGTTAGAAAATCTTCACTGTTCCCACCATCTTATCTCATCACAGCAATTAAAAATGACTTTATCCTTATAGTGCTAGTAATAAAGAAAATTATCAACAGTCCTGTCATTCATCACAGAGGACAGTGAGATAACAAGGAACATGCCATGGCTGTAGTTCATTGCCTTAGTGATTCTAGAAGTTATTTTTCAAAAGAATCCACATTTTTACCATTTGGTCACTGTTTTATACAGGTGTTAATTTGAAGTTTACTTTAAAATAAACTACCCTGACAGATTCAGCATACAGTCTGGAGACCTTAAACATTTCTTTATATTCATCACTGTGAATATATAGACCATTGACTGTGTGCAACCATCTTCCCTTTTGATTGCACAGTCAATGAGGAAACAAACACATATTGCAAAGCCAACTCCATTTATATGAAAAAAATACAGAATATAGCATTTTCCAAACAGCTGTGATTTTCTGCCTTGAAGGCTTTTAAAACAAACAAAAATATCTCTATAGGAATATAAAGAGAGAGTTAGGTTCTTAAATTTTTGAGGAAAAACGGGAGGAATATTTACCTCCTGATGTCTGCTATGCGATTAGATTAAAAAATGGTACAAGAACTTGCTTTACACTTTCACTTTAGTTATATGACAGATTTGGTGTGAATCTAGCAGATATGGCTGTATTATGTGTGTCTCTAGCATGCTGCATACAGCACTGTACGTGATTACACTGCTAGGCACTGTGATCCATTTCCTCCAGAACTACTTCAGTGACTTGAGTGGCATTTTCCCAGTTTATGCTAATTTAGGTGGGACTGGAGTCATAGTGTTGGAGTATAAGAAATAAAGTTTTCTTGGGGAGTGGGGGGAATGATTTGATGTATTATGAAAAATTAAACTCTCCATAAATTATTCAGCCAGAAAATTGAACTTTAAAGGTAACACACTTTTCTTATGCAACAGTAGAAATCTAGAAACATGAGTCACAGTGCTAGAGCACAGTACAGAAAGAGAAAACAGATAGAAAAATGGTTGCTGTTTCAGGTTCCTGTAAGGTGCAAAAATTATCATCACAGATGAAATTTAAATGACACTTCACAGTGCTTCAGCATACTACAGCTACTGCTAGAACCAGTGTGTATGTTCTCAAAGAGTGACATTACTTCACTACTTTGCAACAATGCCACTGTAATTATCCAGTCATTGAACAGCAATTTAAGGTCTTAGGCAGAATATGAAGAAATTCTTTTGCAAGCAGAGAGGTCTGTTGCCAAGTAAATGGGAATGACTGTCCCTTTACTCATTTTACCTTCACTGCCAGCAGGCAAGATGCAGCAGGTTCATCCACTAAGAACAAGTTGAAGCCTCTTGCATCACATTTCTTAAGCATTTAAATTATTTTAAACTGGAAAGGAACAGAAGTAGCGCAGTACCCAGAAGAGGAAAATTGGACAGGAAGAGAGAAAATCTTGAGGTAGAGGAAAGGAAAAGCAGCCTTGTGGGTGAAATAGCATTTCTTAGAGCTAGCTGATGAATTTTAGAGATTTTCACAACTGAAGGCCAAGTTTTATCATAGCAAAAGAAATCCTGGACAACACTAGAAATTTGAATGAAGCCTACACTGGTGGAAGTTTTACCCAGCTTTGTTCAATTGGTGTTTCAGTGCATTCTGTGCAACAGACAGGTTGTTGGGCAATTCAGAAAAATGTGCTGAAGACCTTATTAAAATCTAGTAAGTATGTAATTTCCTTCAAATTGCTAGCCTTAATGCTCTCACTTATGGTCTTATCTACATACAGTATGCGAGTTCCAACCAAAATGATCCCACAGCACTGCATGGATTTCACTAACCACAGTATAAACTTCATATGGTGAAATAAGTCACTTCTGAGAAGGACTACAGTCTTTCTAGACGTGTACAAAGATAAGGAAGTGAAAAACAGCTTTTTTTCCTTAAAACTGCAAGAACATGTAAGAAGGTAGTATCATTTACTATTATTACACCTGAAACAGAGCTGCCTTTCACCAGGAAGCCTTTACTGGCTCCCTTTTCTCTTCGGAAAGTACTCTCAGCCAAGAGGCTCAAGAGACATCTTAAAACTTTTCTGTATGGGGTAGAGCACATGGATTAATGCTGTTCATTGCTTAACGTAGTAAGAAAGAATTCAAATGCAGAAAAATTATAGTCTAGCCATCAATCTTCATATTTCCTTCCTCCTCACTTCTTCCCTGGAAAAAGAAAACAAGAGGCACCTGAACTGGGTTTACAGGTTCAGGAGGAGAAGTCTGACAGGACCTGGTCCCGTGCTGTTTGACTTGAGGTCTCCTTGGAATCAAGCTTCAGGAATTAACAGGCTAATGTCAAGTGCCTTTGCTTGATGAAAAGAAACTCCTCTCCCTGTCCTCAGGTGAGATGAAGGATGCATTGATTCCTACTGACCTGCTTTTCCTTTTATCCAGCAGAAAAAGACCTACTGTCTCAAGCAAAACATTTCTCCCTTCACACCTGTTTGCTCCATTAGTTCAGGTTTGGGTTCTTCAGACCACGAGACAAACTGGTTTTGTTCTGTGGCTGCAGCTGGACTGTCAATCCCAACAGAGCACGGCTAACCCTTTTGTACCAGCAGCACCCCAGCCCCCTGCCAGGCCTGGAGCAGCTTGGTAAGGAGGTGGAGGGCAGAGCTGACTCCTTAGCTGCAGGCAGCAGCCAGCTCCACACAGGTAACAGGGCAGCCTTGCAGGGCAGCGTCCAAGGCCGTGAGTGTGCCCGCAGCTCTGCATTTACCACCTCTAGAAACCAGCTGGGTGCTGCATCCTTCACTGCAATGCTCCTGAAAAAATGCACACAGCCTTAATGTGAGCATGTGTAAAAAACTGCACGGCTCTTCAACATTGAAGTCTGTTGCTAACTGAACCTCCTGGTGAAAGTAGATCACACTGCAGATACCCTCCCTGTATTTCCTTAACCCCCTTGCTCTCCCAGTAGCCCCCCATTACCATAAGCATCACTCTCATGGGAACACTAATGTGCCTTGCCTCTGCCTCTGCTCAGTTATCAAGATGCTATCTGGTGTTTCTGCCTTAACTGCTGGAGCACTGAACTATCTTAGCTAACCTGCCTTGAACTTTATGGGAGATCAGTTCATCTGACATATGGACACATGTGATTAGTCAGGAAATCAAGTGCTTTTCATGATGTTCTAACTATTCTATGACATATAGGCTGGTCCCTGCACACCCATGACACAGAACAGCCAAAGGAGCTGAAGGACATTGCTGAGGAAAATCATTGAGTCCTGTAACTTCAAACCAAGCAGAGATGGAAAGCACACCTGCAGGGCTCTCTTAATACTTATTTATATCTAAAGAATTTGCAGTGTGACTAATTTTAGCACACGTGTATGGTCTTAGTAGAGCCCTATGTACACGTCCACATTGCTAATCCATGTCACTGTGTCTTTGCTGCTTTTGTAGCCATGCTACATCAAGCAGAAAGGTGCTCATGAATGAGGTAATCTGTATTTACCTTGAGGCCAGACCCTGAAAGCCTGAGGTCTACCATCAACAAGGAGTGACCTCTGTGTACAGAGACAAGTGCACAGCCCCTGTGAAACCTTCTCAGCTAATCATGGTTTCAAATATAGCCTTTAAAGCAGAGCAGCTTGGCACTTTTACCAAGTGAGACGAAGAAGCAAGATGGAAGACTGTGGAGTCCAGTTACAATATTTGCCAAAGGGCCACACCAGCATTCAAAGAAGTGGAACAATGTACATACAACTTGCGTCAACAGAGTGAAATGCTTTTGTGTCTCTCCCTCCTCAGAGAGGAAGAATTCAAAAGGTTTGCAGAGAATACTGCAGGTCTCCCAGGATACACCATAGTTCATGCTAATAATGTGTTGCTGGAGGCAACCAAGCCCGAACAAACAAATCAATCCAGGGGAGGAGGAGTGACAGGTTAATGAAAGCAAAGCCTCCAGTAAAGCCCCCCTACTTCTCTTGTGCAAGCTTTCCCACCCGGATTCTAATTCTGGCTGGCTGGTGAAGGGCATGCCGCAGAGGAGGCACAGCAAAGCACCCTGGGCCAACCTTGTGTCCCACTTCCACAGTCAACTTGCTGTTCCAGAGACAGCACTGCGCTGCCCTGAAGTGCAGCAAAGCAGTGAAGCTGCCACACTGGCTGGCATGTCAAATGCACTAACACCCTCCAGTTGTCTGCTGTGCCAGAAGGACCACGCACCTTTCTTCACCCTGTGTGCTGGCATGTGCTTCCTCTCCAGCCCCATCCCTCCCGAAGACTCACGCCTACTGCAAAGTGTACAAATGCATGTTTAGAGGAGGCAGAACACAGCAGGCACAACCGCACAGAAATCCTTGTGCTTTCTGCACTAAATAAACATTTCTGTTGGATTTCTTAGAAGGAGGACCAGGCTGTATGTTTTGGTGAAGAGAATCAAGAATATTCTTGATACTTATGCAAGAACATGAATTTATATCACTTCATTCAAAATCAACACTCTTACCTCAAATTTAATGTAAGAACATGTATATCTCGGCACCATGCTCACCATTATGCAATCACATTAAAAATAATCAGAAAAAGAGGATTCATTTTAAATTCAGGACATGCTTTAAAAAAGCATATGGAAAATGGCCTAACGCTTGGCAGCTGCCTGTGCTAGGTACCTATTCATTGTGTAGGGACAGAGTTGTAGAGGTTATTTTAACTACTATCAGATGTCTGCAGTTAATGACAGTATAGTACGTACGCCACCTTTTGAAAAGACTTACAGACCTACCCTGCTCCCTCCATCCCTGTCAGTGTTGCTGTGGAGAGCCATCCTCTCCACGTTGCCAGAAAACAAGCTCTTTCAAAGGTCTTTTTTAACATAACTTGAAACTTGGAGAAGTGGCAAGTCTAAACTCACACATTATCTGCATTTCAGATAATAATCAAAACAGGTACTTGATGAAACCTCATTAAACATGTCCATTTTATATTATGAGTTACCCTTTTTTAGTAACCACTGATCTCCCCTTGTCCTACGCTTTACTTCTCGCTTTTGGTATGGAGCACTGAAGACTCTTAAGTGTTAATTTATCTGTTCATGCTGCTCACACATAAAAGTATTCCATTGCTCCAAAATCCACCTTAGGATTTTTCAGGAAACAGTGCACTTTGTAATTACCATGGTTGTGAAAATGAGCAACAAACCCTAGGGCTGGAGACAAAAGGTGTCTATTACAGGCACCTACCTTCTCAAATGCTATCCACGGTGAGATTTCAGCCAGCGTGGAGATCGCTACAGGCAGTTGCAACCACAGAGGTCACAATCTCACAGCCTTTGCTCAGCAAGTTTATGCCCCTTCTGAGTGCCAGTGTGCAAGTTTGTGTCTGCATATGTAAAGCCAACTAAAAGCAAAAAGCAAAGCAGCCAATGGTACTGGACTGCCAGGTGTGGCAGACTGCTGGCCAACCTGTACCAAAGATGGAGATTGTCTGCTCTGCCTCTAACAGCTGTTTCCTACCTGTGACAGCCCTTTGGTCCTTGTTCCAGTCCTGACAAGGGTGTGGGAGGTTCTCCTGCAGACAACAGTTCCCACACACTTAACAGCAGGAGGACCAGAAAGCATCTAGCGTCTGCTCTTCTCCTGGTCTTTCTTAGCCTTGCTGCTCCCCTCCCTGCAGCAGAAATGGACCCTGGCCACAGGTCCTCTCCTGCTCTCACCCTCCACCATGAGGAGCCAAGTATGGGATGCTGTGAAGACAGCTCCTGTATCCTCAGGCACAGTAAAGCATGAGGCCTCAAGGAAGACAAAAGTTCCACTTCTTAGTGGAACTTATGTTCCTCACCTGACCAGAGTGCACAGTATGTGGTAATGTGGTTGTGCAACTGCACTAATACAAGTGCTGAAGACTAATTTTTTCCCTTTGCTCCCCAATATCAGTTTAGTCGTGCATGCACTAATCAGCATGTAAATCTGACAAAAAAGGATCTTGCCCTAATCTTTTGATTTTCAAAGCAGGTTTAGCTTCATCTTGGCTCTAATATTCAAGCCAACAAAATGAGGGATATTTTTCTTACAGAGATTACTTATTTTGTCAGTCTCACTGTTTAATTCTCCCCTAGAACTAGGACTAGCACTGAAGATAAAAGCTCAGTAAAGCCAATACAGGACTAGTTGACCTGGAAAGCTCTATCTCTGTGGCCTCTACCTTTCTCAGAAATAATCTTTGGTGGCAATGTTACATACTGGAGCCATATATGCGGTTTGCTTTAAAGAGGAAGGAAGTGGGGCTGCAATGATAATTAAACATTAACACATCTAGACATTTTGCCAAAGCTAATGAATACTTTGCCCCTGCCCTTTAATAAGAATGATGATGCAGAGCATAGGGAAAAAGGCACAGGAAGCAGGTTAGATAACCAAAAGGAGGGAGTGGAAATGTTAATTAACATTAACGAGTTAAGAAAACATTTTGGAGAGGTAACTGCTCAGATGAGGAAGGCTCCCTTCCTAAACTCTGAAAGAACTGACATGTGGTTATAGCTTTCATCACAATGAATTTAAAGGAATTGGTTCAGATGGGGATGGTATAATACAACTAAAGAGCACACACAGGAACCGTATTTATATGGGATAAAAATTACTTCAGAAAATACAAGGCTTAAGTCTGACCACAATAGTATGTAAGACTCTAGAAGGAAAAAGTGAAAAGCATAAGATAAAGGGGATAGAAGCTAGCTTTAAAAGAGATAGTTTGTTCCACACAAACCTAACAGATTTCATTGACAACAGATTTTCTAGACAAAAAAAATGTACCTGAAGGAAGAAAGAAAGATTTAATGTGGTGCCATCTGGGAAGGAGTTTAAATGGAGACTGATACCAGTATTAAGACAGAAGTGAAAAACAAAATAAAAGGAAGACAGCCATTGAATTTAAAGAAAAATACTACATTAGAGCAGCTAAAAGTAGAATTTCTTGATAAAGACTACATGAATAAGACTAAGTTTATCTCCATTTTTAAATAATGATCATGGCACAGAAATGAACATGCTAATGGTATTTGCTGAATACACACTATTAGGAGGAACAGGGTATATAAAGGAAGCTTTGAACATCATACTGAAAGGAGTGGTTCCTCTTGAGGACTGGAGTAACCAAAATGAGATGAAAGATAATAAACAATATAAAGATTACAATCAGGCATTTAAGGACAGATACATTTGTTGTAATGAAGGAACTAATCCACTATATATGAGAGAAAGTGGTCTAGGATATAGTCAAGCTGAATATACTGAAAAGGTACATGCCAGATGCACTATCACAAAAGGAAGTAAGATCCTGGGATGTATCAAAGAAAGAATTCTAGAAGATGGTGAAAAAGTAGTATCTTGGTATCAAGCTATGGTGAGACCTCAGTCTGTGGGCAGTTTTGATCACCACATCCAAGAAATATTAATTCATAAAGGAACACTAGCTGAGAAGGGCTTGCTAGAAGAATAGAGAACTAGAATACTAAAGTGCTTGTCTCATTCAGTTGAGCAAATGAAAACAGAGAGATATAATTACACTTAGTCAATATACTAAAGGGATTACACTGAAGAGGGCAAAAAACTATTTGAAAGACAATATTGGAACAGGAACAAATGGATAGGAAATGGTGATGAATACATTTACACCACTGTCCTGGGAAATAGCTTCTGTTCTTATAATCTCAAGTGAGTCATGTTTAAAGCATTCGGAGGCATCCACACATGAAAATATACCAGCTTCAGTAAATTGGTGACTGACATCTGCACTTAAATGTCGTAATTTCTACAAAGCCTGTAGAGGTCACAGAGCTACAGGACATATGTTGACAGGATGTTTAATCTCTGTTCAGGCAGTAAACTGGATGGCTAGATTTGGAGAGGAGCATGCTGATCTGCAACTATTTGAAAATTCTGCTGCACCATAATAGGAATAGCTGGAACCTGAGTATTTTGGATGCAGTTTTAGGTGCCAAGCCCAGATCTGGACTCATTCACAAAAGGTGCTGAGCATTTTAAATATTTTTTAAAAATTTAATCCTAAGTGATTAGTTCAAATCAGTCTCCATAAGATTTACTACCGCTAGGAAGTTAACGATAATTAGAATGGCATCCACATCACAAAATCTAGGATACAATTCTCATTCTTGGTAACCAAGATTAGAGTGAAGAAACTAGCATGAATTCTCCTCTTCCTCTCATGTAATAAGCACAGCCATAATGCAAATACCAGTTTATATCAGTTCAAAGATTAGGCAGAGGATTTTGGTCTCATCTGTCAAACATAAAGATAATTAAGTCAAATTGCTTCTAATAACAGAGAAGCAAGCTCATTATGCAACATTCATGTCATAGCTGTGCTCCAGCAGTATTTGGGTTGACCAAGGGTAGACCAGCTAGAAAATGGAGATAATGAACTAAAGACATATATCAGCAATCTCCCTGCAGTACTCTTACCCAACTCTGTTCATTTCTGGCTTGAAAAAGCAGAAAGTTTTTCCCTAACATTGAGGCCAAATAGAATAAATGAGACAGAAGTTTTGATAAAAAAGGACATTAAAAATTATTTCAAAGTTTCTAAGTGAGCACACAAAAAATTAACAACATAGAAGCCGAAGGTTTTGCTTAAATAATTCCTACACTTGTGTTAACAAACCTGCTTCCCATTTTATCTCACACTGTTCTTTGAAAATATGACCCTATAACTGATCCCCTAAAGGCATTCATCATCACTTTTCCAGTTCCTCTGCTGCGTAGCCAAGTGATCCCCTGAGCCTTTTTTTCAGGTTTCAGATCATATCACAGTAAGGGAGAAACAAGCTAATCCTTGCATTTGGGCATCATGAAATTTCTCATTCTTACTTGCTGTCGGCTCCTGCTAGCCTTTCCACCTGCTGTTACACTGCCAATTCTGTTCAACCCCTTCATATTCAGACAGGAAATTCCACACAGAACTGGGATCTCCAATTAAGAGAACATGAAATGATTTATAGTTAATTAGTACTACTGCTGAAGCCTTGCTTACTTCTCTGCCACACAGAGCTGGAAGTGGAAAAACGCAAGTTATTAGATGGGTGATTTCTCCACACAGTGAACACCGATGCTGTCCAAGAGGTGAAGAAGTGGGTTCCCCTGATGAGGTGCAGCCAGCCCCATGAGGCACCAGCTACATATCAGGTAGCACAGAGCTGGGACAGTGCTGCACCACTGCTACTGTATCTCCACAGTGCCATTTTCACCTCCTGCCAGCGGTACAGCAGCATGCTGCCAAGAACTGAATGCAAACGGTGAAGTAATACTGCTGAAGATTGCCACTGATGTTTTCCACTTCAAAAGAGCTGGATGTGGGGAGATGGCTTGGTGCTCTTCCCTCCCAGCAGCTCTCAGTTCAGAAGCTATTTAACACCCTGCAGAACTGCTCCAGTCTTTCCTCTTTCAATACAGCAATTACAGATAGCTGCTGCACTAAAGTGTTCCATCTCAATTAAGCTTCAAACTGAAACGTCCTGTGCAGCTGCAAAATCTCCTATTGAGCTTCTCTGGCTTATCACATAGGCATGTGGCTTTCTGCACTGCATTAGAGAGCAACTGGAGCCAATGTAAACACCGTGGCTGAGGAATCACAGCCTTACAAACACAAATAGAGGGCTTCGTACCAGTAAGGATAGTCTGCCTCTCTGGCATGAGATAAACTGCAAAGCAGCTACCCCCATCTATTCTCTTGGGATATTGCCTACATAAAGGGAGATCAGCAGATCAGTCCCATGACTGGAGCTGGAATTCTGTGCACTTTCCTTTCAGCTGATCTGGCATAAAATCATCAGTGAATAGGCATAGAAAGAGTGTAATTCATCAGGAATACCAATTAGGCTCAGCACCTATCTCTTTTATAATGAAGCATAACCTTGATACAAATCCACAGTTGCTGTAGCCTGCACTTCAGAATAGCCATGGGGAGAAAACTCAGCACCTGCACTAAGAAATGCTCCTTTAGCTGTCTGCAGCACCCGGCCAATGATAGCAATGAGATCGGAATTGATTCTATGCTGGAATGCAGGCAAGAAAACACTCCATTAAACACCAAAATTAATTTTTTTTTTTAATATATACATTTAAAAAAATAAAAGTGTTTTTAATAAAAATTTTCTAAGCAATAATGAAACTCAGATCTAGTTCTTTCACTTTACCACTTTCTCCTCTCACACTTTGACCCTTCCCCATCTTAGACCTGGTGTTCTTGGAACATGGAGGAGCAAGGGAAGCCTGATTAATTCACAGGAGTAAGCAGGGTAAGGTTTAGCCTAGAAGGAATTAGTAAGAGCAGGCCCTTTTGAGCTTTCATCTAACTCCTTTCTTGCTATGAGAGCAATGGTATATATCCCCTCTTCCTGCACCCTGAAATTCCTCATTGTTCCTGATAAAAAACCAAGAACCTGATAGTCCTATGGCAGCTTCACCCACCCTTCCTTATGAGGCGGGGTAACAGAGAAGGTCAGTGTTATTTTCTGAGGCACAGATGAGGCAGATGTTCAACCTTTTGAGGTTAGGAGACTACATTTATCCCCAGCTGAGAACATGAGAGCTGGCAGAGCTAAGCTCAGCAACATCTCAATTCTACTGCAAGTACTATCACTTATTAATTATAAAGGACAGTCCTTTATTAAAAAAATGAAGTTTTGAAGAGTTGAAGATGGCTGAACAGGGGCAAACGTTGCTGCAGTTGATGTTGGTCAGAAAAATACTACAGAGGTATTTGCTCAGGATGTGCTATATCTCAACCTGAAGCTATGGGTTTGGTGCAGACATGACTGGGTGAAGTTCTCTGGCTTGACACATGCAGGAAGCCAGAGTAGTTGATAATAACAATATCATAGTCCTTCCTTCTGACCTTAAGGTCTATGATCAGATGACTGCAGACCAAGCTTATTTTGTAATTCTCTCTACTAGAGATAGAAATAAACTTTTGCCTATTGTTGTACCTGCTCTTTCCTCATTCTAACATTTCCCCCTTCCTCTTGACAGGTTTTCTGTGCCTTTCCTTCCTGTCATAAGAAAGGACTGAGACAGTGACTCTGGTCCACTGCTTATACCTGCGATCTTCAGCTGCTTCAGAAAGCAAGGCTGCCAGACTATACAGCAAATACCATTTCTACTTCACCTAAGTCCAACCTTCATAACTTAGCTGCAGACTTCCCCACTGCAAAACAGGGATGAGGATTCAACACTGCTGCAGAGGTCACTGATATACTATGGATTCCTTAAAAAAACCATGAAGTGTTGAAGAGGAGCTCATTTCCAGTACACAGGTCCGATTTGGCATCAGAACATTTTTACTGCTATTAATTATCTAGACCTAGCTTCCCAGTCTTGCCCTAACAATGCACTGGTCTTACAGAAGTTAGAAAGGCCTTGAAAAAAATACGGGATGACAGCTAGGATGTAAAACTCCTGAACTGCTAGCACTGGACATGACAAAGAAAAAAAAAAACCAAACAACAACCCCGTCTCTTATGCTGAGTTCAGCCCCTACAGGTTGGAGCTATGCAAGAACACATTTAAAGTGCTATTTGCTCGTGGTATTCTGGAGACCGCTGCTCCTTGAAGCAAGGGTTCAGTGTTCTTCTCTGCAGTCTCTCCAGGTAGCTTTGGCAGCCTCTCACGCAAAACTTTTTCATGTGCCTGGGACTGGGACACTGGAACAATGTGGTTAATAGTTACATAGCATAACTGAAGTGCAGTTCTGGATGAAAGGTGCATATGTTATTTTTCCCCTTGCTCTGCTAAGTAACATGACGTATCTTCTGAGCTTGTAGCCTGTTTCTGGCATTCAGTGCAAATACATTGCAGAGCTGTATTATCTGTTCAAAATTGCTTGTTTGAAACCTACAGAACACCATTCTTGTGATCATCACATCAAGACTCAGAATCTAACTGGCTACAGTTACAGAAAAGCTATTTCTATGAGAACTACTGCAGAAAAGGTTTGAGAAGTTAGTACTGGCCTTCCATTACCTTCAAAAAATAGCTGGAGCTAAGCTTGCCAGAACTGTAATCTCCAAGCTTTAAAAGAGAAACAGCAGAACCCCCTTAAACCATGCAATTTACTTGGAAAATAACACATTCTTAGAATTAATTCCTTCTGCTATTTATAAACTTTCTGGATTTTGAGCAGTTAGGGGTCACAAATACAACCTTCTATCTCCAAACATGCAGATGTTCTCAGAAAATAGTAACACAGCAATTTCCTCAGTATCCTAATAGTCCCAGAGCTTCAGGAAAATGCCAAACAGAGCAACTGGTCAGCAAACTCAGCTGTCAACATCAAACACATCGTAGCTGCAGCTCTCCTAAGACAGAAATCACAACAGAAACAACAACAGAACTAGCAACACCACACCTAAAACAGCTATCTCAGGAACTTATGTCTACAAGGCTAATCAGCTTTTTATACGTATACACACACAGAGCATTATTATACAGAAAGATTTTATTGTAAATTCTATGAAATTTATAGCAGAATATATAGTTTTTGATCTATATAAATACATCTTTTCTGCTTTGTTATATTTGTATTGATAACATATAATTATTTTTATTTTGTATACAAGTCAACATCTCATTTTAATTTAGATAAGTAAAAGTTCCTTTAGAGATGAATGGTGAAATGCAGATATCCAAATCATGCTGTGAGGTATTTGTGCACAACCTCAGAACAGATCCCAGTGCTTACAGATCTATAATCATAGCTACAAGGTCTCTTCCTTGCTCCTCTGACTTGTAGATATGTGGCCTTTTTTTGAAAGCTGAGACAGGAATATGCTTCAGAATGAGTAAATACTTGTATTGCATCAGTAACAGATGTCTTGTGTTACTTATCTTGCAGAGTACAGCACAACTGCCAAAACTTCCTGCTTCTTTCTATGCTTATTGATCCAAACTGAGCGACACAGTGATGCATGGTAGGAAGCTCCTCAGGCAACGGGTCACTTCACCAGCACCAAACACAGCTTCACACACACACACACACAGTGAAACCCTAGCTGTTGTAAACTTTTTTTTTTTTTTAATTAGCTGTAAAGTGCTTATTTTTATAACCATATAAACATGCCCACATTAAATGGGCAGTCTGCTATCACTTGACCCAAATTTACTGGCTAGCTGCTGCAGGTTAAAATAGCCACTGATACTGACAAAGATGATCTTCTTGGTGCCAGAGTTCACACTAGCACAGGCAATAAAGTGCAGCATCTTCTAGCTGCACTTTGATTGAAAAGTAAATCTTCCTTTTCAGCTTTGCTAGTGCAATATTTACCCTCACTGCTGTGAACTCTGCTGTCTGTACAGGGTGTCACTGAGCTTATCCCAGCTGCATCAGTCAGCAGGCTTTCTGTAGTCCTCCTCATACTGAGGGTAAACTCTCAGGTTGGGATCATCCAGGTCTCTACCATCTTCCTAGCTTGTATCTTATATAAACACATGCACTAGATAAAGCTCAAGCCCATGGAATTGTTTTAGACTCAAATCCTGTGTCAGCTGTGAGAAAGTTGATTCCCAGCCAGTTTCACCTTCTTGGAGCCCACCAGCCCTGGACACGAAGATGTACATTCTCACTGCTGGGACTCAGCTCTGTGTGTGGCTGCAGTCAGACCCACCTCAGGCCTTCATCTGCTCCTAAGCAAAACCGTGTGCCCTGAACTATGACAGGGAGTTGATGCTTAAACATTTTGCATGCAGGATAAATTCAAGACAAGTGGTGAAATTATGGAACTGACTATCCTGGACTCACTTCTATGCTATTCAGGTAATAAAATTTCATCATGGCTAAAATAGTTATTTTATCCAGCGTCTGACCACCAAGAAAAATTTTTCACACTTTTCTCACCAATAGGTTTTCCTTGCTTGAAACAGTATTAAACCCAAGCTACGTCTATAGACCCGATTTTTACCATCGTTAAGTTGATCAAAAATTGATTTATTATTTTAATTAGGATTTTTAGCAGTGCAATTAATCTGATTTATTTTTTCTCCTCCATAAAGATTGACTTTGGAGTCAACACACTAGTTAACAGCCAGTGTTACTTCATGACTAAATTGAACACGAGGATTCCTCTCTTTACCTTCATGGAAAAAATACATGTTACTTCATTGCCTTTATGGAGCCTTCAAACTCCACTACGGACTGAGGCAGGCAGTCTTATGAGAAGAGAAATGCAAATCAAATGCTTGAAGTAAGTCATGTTTGAATAACTGAATTCCCGGAGCAGAGCAGAGAGGAGGAAGAGAAGAAAGTGATCAGGCATTTTTGTTCATTTATGCACTATGAGGGTGGGATGAAGGCGGAGTGAACAACAGAAAAGCATACAGAACTGTACAACAGTTCCATCACTGCCAGGTCCTCAGCTCCTTCACCTCCACAAACCTCGCCTGACACCAGCAGGCACCTTAAAGGGGTGGGCTGTGAGCCATCCCATGAATGGCAACAAACAGATGCATTTTGTTCATGCTGACCTTTTGCAAACTCTGCACCTTGTGGTATAGAGACTCCGTGTACTTCTTACTTCAAGTTCTAGCACCACTAAGGTAGTGTATCTTACGTTTTAGCTAATGACACAGCCTTGCATATATTACCTACTTTTTACTTTTAAAAAATTGTAAGTGATTGGAATGACTTTTTGTACCTGTTTTGCTAATAAATATGTCAGTTTGTGAGTGACTGGGAAAGAAAGATGAGTAAGAAGGCTGTACACAAAGCTTTTACTGAGCATCAACTTCTCTTTTGGCCATATACAGCAAATAATTCCATATGTACACCAGTGAAATACAGTAGCACTTTTGCCTTTCATTTTTCTATATGATGCAAAGTTATATATGAACTTGGCACCGTTCATTTCCCTCGCTCATGTGAAGACAGTCCCAGTGACAACAGCCACCCTTTGGCAATCTATACCAAATTAAGAAAACAGCAATATCCAGCACATACTCCTGATGAAAACTCTTACACTTCACCCTAACAGACATGAGCTCATAAGAACAGAACTAATGCCCACGGTGGAATCCAAACAGCTGGCATATGACGTCAGTATATTTTACCTTTACATCAGTGGTTTCCAAACTCAGAGGTACAGACAAGCAAAGTACTCTGAAACAAAAATGGTCAGACAGACTTGTGGTAACTGTATTATTTGAAGAAAGAAAGGTATCTGTTTATCCAAAAGAAGTATTACCTGTCCACAAATCTTTTATCTTAAGCAACCTGCGAGTACCTACCAATGCTGCTGTTTATGAACCTGCTTTGATGTCCAACCCAGTTTCACTGAACCATCAAATATTACTCTTTTCAGGTGATGTATGTTTCTTATGGAAAGGACATACAACCTCAGTAGGGCTAAGGAAATCCATTCTCCCAAAACATACCTTATTTCAAACATTGTTACATTCACTACCTGAGGAAAAACACATTAAATACCTCATATGTCTGAGCTATCATGACATCAGTGAACCAATTTTCATCACCAAGCTGGGTAGCTACTTATCTTCCTCAGCCTGGGATGAATAGCTTCCAATATATGGCAGGTGCTTCCTCCTGGAGCTGTGTATTTTTTTTCCTTTTTGTGTCCTGACATGCCAGCTCTTTTTATGCTCTATTAAACTCTGCTTTTTCATTCAGGAGTTCTCCTTGCCCCAACTCTGCATGACATGGGTGGCACCACTCTGCTTTATTTCTCCTGCTTCAGAGATTATCTAGAGTATAAGTGAGGAGCAATGAGCTACAATGCCACGCAGCACATTTTTCCACAGTCAGGATGACATTTGAATAGATCCCTACAAGGTCTTTAAATGATCAAAATTTGCTACTGAATCATCTTCTGTCATCTCATACACTTGCTGCATTACTTTACAGTAATAGCGCAAAGCGTGGTACAAAGAACACAACCAGCAGCTTGGACCTGTGTCTCACTGAAATAGAGGGGCATGCAGAGCTGGACGTGTCTCAGCTGAGTACACTGTTAAGAAAATTTATGCACAGAAGCTCAGGAAGGGCATCCAGCTTTTCCCACAATATACCAAGAACTGTCTCCTAGATCATCTTAAGCTGATGTGGTATGTGAAACACAGAAATACTCCAACATTTCACCCAAACAAGTCCACTGAAAGGTATGTAGTTGCATTTGGCTCTTACTTTGGGATACTGCACATATCAGGAATGTGCCAAATAGGGGAACTGAACTAGAACAAAGTGCCAGTCTGCCTACCCTTTGAGTTTGTTCTGCTGTGGATCCATTCCATGTAGATAAGTTCTGAGCAGTGAGTTTGAGTAGCATCAAAAAGGTAGAGACAGAAGCTTGAAGATTTCCCTCTTACCAGCTGAATCTGCTGCAGATGTTCCACCACTGGCCAAGTCCTCAGTATTAATTGACTGCAGATCTGTGTAGGAGGGAGCAATGCTTGGGCTGCTGGTGTCCTCCGAGTTAGTTGTCCAGCTGCTCTCCAAGGCATGGGGTTGCCTCTCAGAAGAGTTGGAGGAGGGGGAAGTCCAGCTGGGTGCTTTTGATGGAGACACTGAATGCAGAAAAGAAACAGGTATCGGTTAAAGACTTACAGGGCAATCTTCCAGATCATCACAACTCTTCATAAGACACACTATATCAGTTTACTGAGACTCTAAATAAAAATTCCAACATCCACAGCAACGCAGTTATTTTATAACAAACACACAATAACTTAACTAGTGCCTGGCATCATTACCCTCCAGCACTACTCATCTGTCTGCCTTAGATCCCATACGTCTGGCAGCTGTATGTTTTCCTGTTGTTTACGTATTGCAGAAGCTGTGACTTTTCAGAATAGGAAGATTTCACGTTTCTGCCACTGCTGATGAGGTCTGACTATGTGTTGTGCAACACAGGGGGAGTTTTCACAGTACCGCAGATTTTTATAAAGTGGCTTTATTATATTTAATTAAGCATTCCCTATCTGTGACACCCACTCAAATGCAGTTGTCATCTCAGGAATGCTCCACATGGGAGGAGGAGTGTAAAAATAAACTGAAATTGACCTCTTAATGTCTATAGAAATGACTTATTTCTGAACATGCACAATGGAGTGCCCCAATCTGAATAAATCGCATAACATTTCTACTCAGTGTGGGCAAAAATAAATCCTGTTCTGCAATCTTGACAGACTCACACGACAAACAGTTAAGTCCTGCCTAACCAGCATTCAGAGTTCAGAATGCGATCTTACACATCCATCACTATGAATCTGTATTGTATTCTCTTTGTATTGTATACTCTTTGCCCACAGTATTACTCGAGTGTTAGGAACAATGGGTGACTCTAGTGAGGAAATAAACGCGTAATAGCTAAGTTAGCACATCTATGTTTATCTTTTAAACTAAGAAAGATCTCAACGCACCCCAAATCTTGCAGCTACAGAACAACTACTAGCACAGAAGTTCTCTTCTCAGCATGTAATACATAAACAACCCTTATTAGGTTGAGAGATACTTTGGAAGAAAATGGCAAATTAATGTTAAAGAAGATTTATCTCTACACTTCATTCAAGCAGTCCAATGGGACACCACCTCATTATAGAAACTTTGCTGTGTGCATAGAGGGAATATCCAAACATTGCTCCCTGCCTTGCTAGTTGAGAAATGCATATTTATTTTATATAGCTGCATTGTTACCCTCAGGTAAGCAGGCACTAGTCTATTTATATTTGTACAGCTGTGTGTCTATGTATTGAGCTGCTTCTGAGTAAAGTCATCGAAGTAAAAGGATGAGGAGCTGAAAGTCAGGAGATGTGTCTCCTTACTGCACACACTGAAAGGTGTTGTGTTAAGAGTGACAGGACCAAACTTCGCCATGTCTCCCTCAAGTAATTCTGCAATGTGTTGTGCTCAACGCCTGCAGAGAAAAGATGACAAGTGTATGATTATAACCTCTCAGTCCCTCCCTCAGACTTTTTGTTAAATGCGGTATCAGGCATCTAAAAAATCACCCTTAAAAATTCACCTGAAATTGCTTGACAGAATGCTTTATTTGGGCACAGAGGACAAGCTGAAAAGCTGGGCTTCATACATAAACCAGTAACATAAGCCAATTTTTTTTTTTTGTCTTTTACATCTGGAACTCTAGAAATGGCAGATTTATTTTATAAAAAAATAAGATCTTATATTTGCAGTGTTTCTTTTTTTTGTTTAAAGTCAGTCACAGCAATATGAAAAACATAAGCTAATTTAGAAACAAAATTTAGTAACTCACATACTGTCAATTTGGTTTGTGCTTTCCAAAACCAGTTTTTGTCTAAGAGGAAGACTGACTGAAATAGTGATGCAGAATATTTCTGTCTAAGGTGAAATTAATTTTATTCCAGATAAATTGTGCCACTTTGGAAGAATATAATTATTTGTTTTTTCTAAAGAAAGACTTGTACTTTGGAAAACCATAACCATGGAGAACTTTTATTGCAACAGATGTTCTTTATAATCTAATTACAGTCAACTTCCATCTATGAGTGTTCTAGTTTCCCCAACACTAACCCTTGGAACTAGTAAAAGTGCATTTTTCCCTGTGCTGAGACAAACAACTATCTATCAATCTCAAAAGGCAAGACAAGGTAAAGTAAACATCTACATATGCCTAAGTCCGTCTTCAGATGCTCCTGCTGCGTTCCAGATTCCTGGAAGTGTTGAAACCAAATTCCTAAATGAGGTAGAAATTTCTTCCTAGAAGCTTGGAATTTGGTCTCTAATGTCAATAGATGCAGAGTCATGGCCTTTCAGCTGCAGAAATTTCTCAGAAATCAATTTGTGTTGAAAGACCAGTGTCAGACTGTCCCTAACATCCAAATTCAGCAGCACACGTAGGATACTGAAAATAACTCATTGCTTCCCAAACTGAAAAATGTTTCCCTCCATATGCATTCGACTTTTCTTGGTGTGTTTGTTCCTAATACAATGGATTGACTTTTAATATGCAGATTTACTTTTAAGTATTAATTCCTTTATGATGTTTTGAGGACTCATTCCTTGATCCCTACATTGTATTACAATCAACCTGGTTAGCATCATTTCCTATCACATAAGATCTCAGATTTTTCTGAATTCAGGACAGCATCACAGTTTTTCTAGTTCTCATCTGCGTTGCAGGTATTTTCTGTTTTCAAACAGAACAGCATGAAATAGTTAAATTGAGATTCAGAACAGCATGAAATAGTTAAATTGAGATTTGCCTTACTGTGGGATAGCCTTTCAAGGGAGATGGTAGGAGTCCAAGTTACTTGAGCCATTTAAAACCAGACAAAGCTCTTGGGAAGAAGTAGGGTGGGGGTGTGGTATAACATGATGTAACAGGTCTTGCCTCCCTCTAATTTTGGTGCTTTGCATACAGGAGTGCAACTAACACTGACAGAATATGAGATTGTGAGTCAAAGGCCCATTGTGTAACAAATGCAAATGTTACAACACCTTCTGGCTGTGATGATTTATAGGTTATAGGAACATTTGGGTAAGCCTAAAAATCTCATTTTTCACTTTTACAGTATCAGTTTGACCAGTTTGATTAGCCTGATAGTAACTATGAGAAAAGTAAAACATCTTCTTTTCCCAGCAAAAGGAAAATGGGGAAGAGGCACCACAGTGTATCATTTCTGTGACTAAATATTTCTGTGTCCTCGCTCAAGAGACAAATCTTCCCAGGGAGACATCCACATGATTTGGTCGTCATCAGTTATCTAGGCATAAATGTGAAAAGGAGAAATATTTTGAAAGAAATATTTTGCCTAGCACATAGTCTGCCCGAACCTAGTAGAATGAAGGGTTTACAAGAATTGACTAAATAAAGATAATTTCTGCTACAAGAGTCACAATGGGTGCTTTCCATTTCTATACCTCAGGTACAGAATATACCCTTCTTCTGTGTTTTCACAGTTGTGTTTTCAGCTGATTCTTGCTATCTGTCCCCTAATTTCTGCTCCCCCAATAATGTCTTCATTTTTCCCAGAACTAAGGGTTCAGCATTAGCCTCAGTTTTCTTTTAAAACTATTTCTTATAGGATAACCACGACATCGCAGTTGTCTTTAAATTACTTGGGTTTTAGACTGTGAACACTTTTGGACAGATTTGCTTTCAGGGGAACATGTGCAAAAATACCATATCCCTAAAGTCAGAGTGAGACAGCACTATCCTCTCTGCTCTCACTGCACTGCAAATGTCACTTTGCAAGACCTTTTCAAAATGTGTTTCCAGGCAGCCTGGCCATCAGCCTGGGTATTACTTAGACAGATGTGCAGCTGCTGCAGCATGGACAGACAGACAAATTCCTAACAGCACTGGAGCCCCAACAGGAATGAAGCTTAGGGTGCTGAGCATTCAGGATATTGCTCTTCACAGCTGCCTGCATAGGAAACACACTTGAAACATCTCCATCCTTCTAACACCAATTTGTCTGTCCATACTTGGCCTTTATACTCTTCCCCCCATCTGGTTATTCGCTATTGTTCTTATGTGGGCTGTTTGCTACTGGAAATGAATAATTGCTGTCACCACAGGCTTTCCACTGAGTGTGTCAGCGAATCATGGTTATAACACAAAGTCTCCAGCTTTGCTGCTGTCCATAGAAAAAAAAGACGTGACCTGCAGATTAATTGAGAACAAAAAGGCTGAAGTTTATCCCACCTCTTGCTGTGAAACACCCCTCAGAGTAGAGGGCCAGAGACAAAGAGCTGTCATCTTTTTTGTCCCATGACCTTCCCCTTAGAGGGTGTCAGCTGCATTAGTCTCATCATTGATAATACACAGTCCAGAAGAAGAGTGGGACTAGCTCATAAATAAGGATTTTAAAATATCCATGTCACCTCCTTAGGGTTCCTACACATTTAAAGAACAACAGCCTCCCATGCAAAGATTACATAGAGTACCTCCTGATCTGACTGCCAGGGGAACCATCCTCCTCTGTGAATCTCACTCAGATGCTACAAGTTAGTGTGTAAATACTATCCCAGTGGCACAGATTACTTACAACAAGCCTTCACAGGAGCACAAATATTTCCTCAAAACAGCAATGCTTTTGGAAAGTATTCTTTGATCACCTCTTCTGGATATCCTTTGCCTACAGCCTAGTGTCCCCTGTGGCTGAAAACACAAACCAAGAGGCAGGGATTTTGCTAAGCACATACCTTAAGCCTGAGCAGCATCCCCTTAAGAATGGAAAATCATGTAATAGATCATGAAATTAGTTTCATGGAAGTTTCTTTGTTGTGGTTAGCTTTAGGCTGAGCAAAGAATTTATTTTTAATTATTTAATAATTAAGTGCACTTAAAAGTTTTCCAGTCAACAAGGACAAGAAAACACTACAGAGGAAATATGGTGTCAGAGCAACCAACAGCTCCGTTTGAAAAAGCATGTGGCTGAGTAAGAGTGAGGATCACCTAACTATGAAATTAAATAATGGAGGGATAGAGCACCTCAGTTTTACAGATTTACAGTTACAGGTGCTCTTCTTTCTCTCATCACCAGGATCAGTAAGTATTTACAACTAAGAAGAATAATCAACAAATAAATAATAAGATAACATGGTCTGAAGCAGAGCTTCACAGAAACCTTTTTGCCTGAAGATTCACCCATTTCTCTTGCACAATGGTCTAACCACTGTCTCAGACTAGTCTGTAGCACCCATAAAACGATCAGATGGAAAACTGTTGGGTTTTATCTAAAACCCAACCCAAAGTTGCCAATGCAAGTCTTCTGACAGATGTATTATTCATGTCACAGAGTATTTGATGGACTCTTTAAACTACTTTAATAACTTGCAGTAGTAAAGCAGGATTATTAAGAGAGAATCACGATTTAAGCATGAAAAAATAAAGTAATGTTTTCTCTGGCAATTACTCCACAGTCTCCTGTGAGGAGGGACAGAAGTCTGTTCATACTGAAAAGGTAGAAGCTTCTATAGCCAGATATGTTCACATAAGCTAAGGAGGTAAGCCGAAGGCTTTGCATGCATGATTAAAATATATCAGAAAGAACTTCTACATTTAAAAAAAAGCACATGCAGTCCTGGAATTAGGGTCAACTTCAATTGTTTTTTTAATTCTCCAGCTGCTAAGTCATATCATCAAAAGATAGCAGAAAGTATTGATGGGCACTGGCATACTATTTTTTGGTCTCACTAAACTTCTGGCAAAAACCGTATGAGGACTATGCGCAGATAAAGACTACAATCACAGAGGACAGTGATCATGGTTCTTACAGTTCCAGATTACAGAGGCAAACACAGCTCAGACCTTTTAGATGGCTGTTCATACCCGTACATAAGAAATGTCACTAGTGAATGTAGCACTATGCTGTTTTCCCATTAATCCATTTTGGCAGTATCCAGGGTCAAGATGGGTGGAACAAATGACAGAAGCCTTTAATTTTGTTTACAAAAAGAAAATACTGCTAGTTCAACACAGAATGAAATGATCAGACCTTTCTGAAACTCTGATAACACTGTGTTAAAATACAGTACAAATTAGTCAAAGTCCAACCTTTGAGAAATCAAAGAGCAAGGAAAAAATCCTGTATGCTCTCACTGTATTCCGTTAAGTTACCAGAATGAATCTTTTCACGCATTTGCCTCACCTGATTGTGGGTGGGTTGATGGAGCACTGGTCCATGGTGCATCTTCAAACTGAACCCAAGCACTGATGGATGATGACAGGTCAGCGCTGGGACACACATGGTTCCCAAGCGCAGCAGATTCCACTTTGGATAGGTCAGATGCATCTTCTAGTTCTGTGTGGGAGAGGTCTTGAAATTCACCAACTGCATTGTGGTTCTCTTCTGAGGAGGTATCCGAGGAAGAAAAACATTTCTCCAAACGCTCCTTAGTACTACCTAAAGTAGAGAAAAACCAGAAAGACTGCTTCATTGGTTTTCATTAAAATATCTACAGTGTGCCATTAAATGTAGGTAGAAAATTTGCCTTCACCTAATGTCATTTGTAGACTAAGACTATAATTGTTTTGCACTCACTTATAATGTATGAGATGTTCTCCATGGTCAGTTTGGTACTGCCTTGAATCTTGAAGGACAAACCCTGTAATACAACTTTGCTAAGGAAATCTCACATTAGGAGAGTATTTTACATTTTTGGCACAAATTCTTCTATTAAGTAGGGATAGCAAGACATAATTCAACCTCTACACATATTGCTTCCACTTAGAAGAAAAGCTCTGTGATGCTGGTCTAATTCAAACAAAGAAAATATCTCAAGGTTCAAAGAAAATCAGATAGCATACCTCGTGGGTTAACAGGGATGAGCAGCTCATCAGTGAAGGACACCCACTCAGACTGGTGGGAGGCAATGACACTAGTCAGAGAAGTCATATTTGCAGCAGGCTACTCATCTTCATTTGAAGATTATAAGGAGGAAGCAGAATGGGAAAGAGGTATGATGAAGACGAGCCACAGAGGGAAACACCTCATTTGTAGTTTCTCTTCTTTTTTTTTTGAGTGCTGTTAAGATAAGAAAGGAGTAAATTATGTCTTTTAGAAAATTAAATGGAAGAAATGAGTCCCACTACTTTAATAATACAGAGTGTTAAACCAATATATGTACCATAGGCACAGTACTGTCAATGCACTGCCACCTTCAAGATAGGAATGTCACCTGTGTCAAGAGAAGGGCTACATTGAGCAACTCCTTGATAAAAGCATCTGAGGGTCTTCAAACATCCTCATGTTAAAACAATCAATCACCAAAACCCAAGGTTTTATTCCTTACTCAGGGAGCCATGCCCCTCATAATGCCAGCAAAACGTCATGAGGAGATTCTCCCAGTTCTAACAAATTTTCATTATGATGTAACTTAATCCAGATCCTGAGATGTCAGCATGCCCTTGCTAGTTTTCCTACTTATAATGTATCATTCCTCTCAAGAGCAAACCATTAACTGCATGTCTCATTATCAATAACATTTACGTAGCTGATTCTGGGATTGGGATGGGCTGCCCATGATTTTTATCATGGTCTGAGTATGAAGAGATGCCTTCTCAGCTAGCTGCACTTTCAACTCTGCTGCTTGACTGGAACTTCACATTTTAATTTTGAAAAACAACATCTTAGATCTTATCTGAAGTATGATTGTGCTGTAGCCCAGCAAACATTTCCACAGATGCACTGACTTTAATTAGGATGCATTCCAACCAGGTTGTACCCCACAAGATACTGGAATCTGCTAGAGAGGAAAGGGACCCTGCAAAGTGTTCTCATTGTTGGCTAGCAACTTGGGAGGGTCAGGTGTGGGGAGAGGAATTCTCTTTGACAAGCTCCCATGAATGCCTCAGATTTGCAGACCACTTCAAAACTGTCAAAGGACTCTTGCCTCCTCCTAAGGAAGCATGTGAATTCTGTCCCCAATTATCTCAAGCATTAAAGCTCTTGTTGCCATGGTATTCAAGTACTAGAAAATACTAAAACACAGCTTGGCTATTTTAAAGAGCTTTAAGTGGCATCTCTTGGCATGCTGTCTCTCACCTAGCTAAAGGAGTTTTGGGGTGAAACTTCATATTGGTGTACAAGAACAGATACTTCACTGAGATTTCTCTTTACCCTACATTAACAACATTTAGGTCCAAAGAGCAGACGGATATTTAAATGCATTCACTTATTAAGCATTTTCTGCAGGAAGTAGATCATCAAATGGCATTTGACACTGTACCCCATATATTTCTAATGGAACAACTGGCTGCTCGTGACCTGGATATGATCTGCTGGATCAAGCACTGGCTAGACGGACGGGCCCAGAGCGTAGTGGCCAATGGTACTAAATCCAGCTGGCAGCAGGTCACAAGTGGTGTTCCTCAGGGCTCAGTGCTGGGACCGTTTCTATTTAACATCTTTATTGATGATCTTGATGAGGACATAGAGTCTACCATCACTAAATTCACAGATGACACCAAGTTAGGGAGGTGTGTCGATCTGCGTGAGGATAGGGAGGCTCTCCAGAGAGACTGGGATAGACTGGATGGCTGGGCCACTGTTAATGGTGTGAGTTTCAACAAGGCCAAGTGCCAGGTCCTGCACCTGGGCCGCAGCAACCCCATGCAAAGCTCCAGGCTTGGGGCAGTGTGGTTGGAGAGCTGTCTGGCGGAGAGGGATCTGGGGGTTCTAACTGACAAGCGAATGAATATGAGCCAGCAGTGTGCCCAGGTGGCAAAGAAGGCCAACGGCATCCTGGTCTGTATCAGAAACAGTGTGACCAGCAGAAGCAGGGAGGTGATTGTCCCCCTGTACTCAGCACTGGTGAGGCCTCACCTCGAGTACTGTGTCCAGTTTTGGGCACCTCAGTACAAGAGAGATAGCGAGGGGCTGGAGCGGGTGCAGAGGAGGGCAACGAAGCTGGTCAAGGGACTGGAGAATAGATCATATGAGGACCGTTTGAAGGAGCTGGGTCTGTTTAGTTTGAGGAAGAGGAGGCTGAGGGGAGACCTTATTACTCTCTACAACTTCCTGAAAGGACATTGTAGAGAGATTGGTGCTGGTCTCTTCTCTCAGGTAACTAGGGACAGAACCAGAGGGAATGGCCTCAAGCTGAAACAAGGTAGGTTTACACTACACACTAGGAAAAAATTCTTCACAGAAAGAGTGGTGAGATATTGGAATGGGCTGCCCAGGGAGGTGGTTGAGTCACCATCCCTGGATGTGTTTAAGCATCACTTAGATGTGGTGTTGGGGGATATGGTCTAGGGGTGAACTTGTAGAGTAGAGCTAATGGTTGGACATGAGGATCCCAAGGGTCTTTTCCAACCTAAATGATTCTGTGACTCCTATATGATTATTCTCTTCAGGGATCCAAAGTTAATAGTCTGCTGAAGGCAGGTCAGCAAATAAGAGCTTCACGAGAGCTGAAAACTTGAAAAGTTTGAAAGCTGCACACCATACACAGAGAGAATGCATGGGTCCATTCATTGTCTGAAGATTAACCTTTTCTAGCAGAATTGAACATAAAACATACAGTTTCCTGACAAAACAAAAAAGGATTCCTAGAGACAATTCAGATGGCTAAGTGCAACCTACCTGAAAATTGATCCCCAATCTGTAGACTTTCCAGAGCCCATGGCCACCCCACAGCCTGTCACTCTACATGTCTTTCCTTTGTTACACAGCTGTCAGAGATGGTGACAAGGGCAGTGTAGTGTATGCCTCAACATTGCTGTATCAGTGTAAACAGACTTCGAACCACAAACTGGACGATGGCTTGTCCGAAATGGTGACAGAGCAACCTGGCTGTATCGGGGGGACAGACTCCAAACCACAAACTGGACAACGGTTTGGCAGAGACGGTGCCATATCAGTGTGGAAAACTGCAACCCCACCCCTACACACAAACCCGGACCTGGAGCCCGGAAGACTGAGGAGTCTGGAGACCCCTGAAGACCACCTCGGAGATGGTGTTGGGCATGCGTGCCACTGCCAGGTGGTGGGTGCAGATAAACAGAATAGTCCCCGACAAAAGAACAGGAGCCACGAACATCGGACGGAACATTCTCCCACCGGACCTGAAAACAAATCAGATTGAAGGGATGCTGCAACCCTGTGGTGGTAGCTTTTGCAACTGACCCTTATCTTCCTTCCTTTCCTTTCTCTCTGCTTTGCGAACTTTTTGTTGGGCAAATAGAGTCACTTAGCACTTGACTCAGTTTTGAGTCTTAATTCTGTTCCTGAGAATGCGCTCTGGTCTATGGCAGGCACACCACAACCACCAGTTCTCTAATGCTAGAGAAACAGTTGCATTTGAACCCCTTTTCCTCCGCTCCCATGGCAGAACATGTGCTTTCATGCACTGTGGGCCTGCCTCACACAGCATCCATTTTGGATGCTATTAATAGAAACTACAAAGCTAAACAAAGAGGCAAGCTAAGAGAAAAAGAATAATCAGATGTTTAAGGTCACTTGGATGACGTATGAGTGAAGAAGATGATGACTCTGGTATCCTGCTTGCCTTGTGTGACCAATTAAGCTGTTTATTTTGGTCTTGTTTAAATATCTGTAACTGAGTCTTCTTTTCCCAAACAACTGAATACTGATCTCTCCTTTCTCCTGGAAAAGTCCTAACAGAAGCATGAAATGTCAGGAAATGAAAAAAAGAAAACAATTTATCTTGCCTTTAATGCACAGAGACTCCAGAAGAGCTCTTTTTTCTATAAAACTTCTCCATGGATGGAATTTTCAATAGACTTCCCAGTTTGGCAAACAGAACAGATTGTGTTGACTAATCAAGGTTATCACAACTTTTAGACAAGCAGCCTGAAAGAGAGAAGAGTCGGTCTGAGAAGATCATAACATCAAAGATTCCCAGAAGAGAGGCATTCATGAAGCATATGTTAGGATGGGGGGGGGGGGGGGAAGTATATTGCATTCTCTCAGCTTTTCACAAGAAAGCATCAATCCATCAATCCCACCCCTGACCTAAAGGGCTGTACAGAATTGTGAATCGTGTCCAGCTAACTCCTGTGCAGACTATCTGGAAAAGATACAACTTCATTCCCCAAATTTTTCACCTCTCTCTACTTTTCAAAATCTTCCTTAGAAAAAACACATAAGTCACCCCCCTGTGAGTCAAGGAACCTTAAGCCAGCACAATGCCAAATGTGTCATTGTGCATTCAGTTAACACAATGACAGGGTTGAGGGGTGGGCCCATGCCAACCTCATGAAGTTCAGCCAGGCCAAGTGTCCAGGTCCTGCACCTGGGTTGGGGCAATCCCAAGCACAAATACAGGCTGGGCAATGACTGGGTTGAGAGCAGCCCTGCAGAGAATGAATTAGGGGTGTTGGGTGATGAAAAGCTCAACATGGGGCAACATGATGCAAATGCTCCCCAAAAAGCCAAATGGATCCTGGGCTGCATCAAAAGAAGCATGGCCAGCAGGTTGGGGGAGGTGATTCTGCCCCTCTGCTCTTTTAAGACCACACCTGGAGTACTGCATCCACCTCTGGAGCCCCCAACACAAGAAGGACATGGATGTGTTGGAGAGAGTCCAAAGAGGTACATGAAGATGACCAGGTGTCTGGATCACCTCTCCTACAAGGACAGGCTGAGAGTTGCTTAGCCTGGAGAAAAGAAGGCTCTAGAGAGACCTTACTGCAGCCTTCCAGTATCTGAAGGGGGCCTACAAGAAAGCTGGGGAAGGACTTTTTACAAGGACTTGTAGTGATAGGATGAGGGGTGATGGCTTCAAACTGGAAATGGGTAGATTTAGATTAGAAGTTAGGAAGAAGTTGTTCACTATGAGGGTGGTGAGACACTGGAACAGGTTGCCCAGGGAAGCTGTGCATTCCCCATCCCTGGAAATGTTCAAGCTCAGGTTAGATGGAGCTTTGAGCAACCCACTCTAGTGGAAGGTGTCCCTGCCCATGGCAGTGCTGTTGGAACTAGATGATCTTTAAGGTCCCTTCCAACCCAAACCGCTCTATGATTCTATGATAATGATTTTGCAATTTGCAGTACTACAGAAGTTAACATCTCCAAAGGAATCATTTGACACTGTGGATAAACCCGAATCCTCTCTATAGCAAAGCAATCAGCACCTGCTATATAAACACTGTGGCAAATACTCTGCAAGCAAATTTTGGAGTTTTTCCTCCCTGTCCGTCAGCCTTCTCAAACATCCATGACTATTCCTAGATACAAGGATTTCATAGCCTACAAGGACTAAGGGAACAAATGGATCCTCTATACTCCAAGTGAGCTACAGCAGAAGTTCATGCTGTAGAGCCCAAGAAAAGGAGATGGAAACACATTTCTTCTAACAAGATATTCCAAGGCCAGGCCAGCATTACACCTCCCTACATGAATGGGATTTGTATCAGTTTAGATTTTGTTACTTCTGGATTTGTCTTATTGTGCGCATTAAGCTTTTGGTACTGAATTGGTTAAAAAAAAAATTAACCAATTTATCACATTTTTTTGTAAAATAACTGAGAATCAAAAATTTTTTACTATTACCCAGTACATACAAGGTAAAGTAGATGTTATATATGCTGACCCCAATTATTCCTATCATCAATTCCAGCGCAGTCATTTGACCACAAGACAACAAAACTCTTAGAAGCTGAAATTTCTACTTCAGGTCTCCCTTTCTTACATTACAGTTTCACAGTGGGACATGTAAATCTGAGTAACAAACGGGTGACAGTTATTTTTTATTCCCCAGAGATCACAGAGCTGGAACAAAACTCCTTGCCTGTTTAGTCCTCCTAATGTTTTGATCAACCATATTACATGATTCCTTTTTAAAACTAATGAAGATTCATTATAAAATTACAGCACTGCTTTGACAACTAGAAACCTCTCATTCCAAAACTATGTGATTTCACAATTTACAGCTATTTCTTTGTGAGACACATTTACTATCTGCCCTTTTGTACAACTCTGCTCTAGCAACGGATGAAAAAAAGTCATCATCCTTCTCCCTTTATTTTGCTAAGCCAAAACCATATATTTGAACAAGTGACATAATTATCTCATTCCAGAAGCCTCACACACAGCACCTTGTATAATGAGCCCTCACTTTAGGTTGGACTTAGAGACACTATGCAAGTACAAACACCAACAGTAGTAATGGTTCATAGCACTATTGAGACACTTCAGAAATATCTGTAATGGAATGGTGTTTTTGTGAACATACCATTCAAAGTACTTAATTACTCATGTGTTTGGACAGCAAACTCCCAACATTGTTTCTCAGTACATTTGAACTCTGCTACAAAGAAACAGCTTAGCACAGTTCATCATTTCAAGCACTAAGGGTAATTTCTTCAGTTCCTTTAAGTCAGATACATAGAATTCATGCTGCAGAAAGCCTCTAGTAACTCGGAGTTACTAGATTATGGTTACATGGAAAAATAGGAGAAAAAAAAAATCGACTAAAAATTGAAAGGATTACACTCAGGTTTTGTTTTGCAAATGTTTGTGCAAAATTTATGGACTCTCTAAGTATATTGCCTTACATGTCAGCACCACTGAAAAAATTCCATACTCCATACAGTGATAGTGTTTTCCTTGTTTACACATTCCCTTACAAACCCAGGGACCTAAACATTAATTGGTTACTGTACTTTGCATTTGTTTATTGCAGGAAACCATGAAAGGCAAAACAACTAAACAAGCTGTCAAGTTCCATGTAGCATAAAAAGAAACTAAGCCAAAGGGACAGTAAAAAAGGAAAGACTCTGACCATGACTTTTGTTGTAACAATCAAGTTTTGCTAACACCAGGAAAGTCTCAAGGAAAAATATGTAATTTTATCTTGACCACATGTTTGGCAAACCTGTACAGACGAAACAATTCTAGTAGGACAAACTGAGGAATGATTGCTGCCTTGGGCAAATTTCCAAGGAGAGAGAGTTTGTGGCTCTTCCTCTCAACTTGGCCTGTAACAAGCACTGACCATCAGCACATCGTGACCTGCATAATAAACAAACTCCAAATTGGAAATCTGTTCTCAAGCATCAAAAGAAAGTCCCATGTACTTTTTGCCACAGCAAAACCAAAACCCAATGATAAACAACAGGAAAAAAAACCCAACAAAAAACAAACACAACAAAACTTGAAAAAAACACCAACAAAATAAAGGAATCGGATTTGGGTTTTATAGTTATTATTGAAAAAAATCATTGCACCAGCCTCTGCCTAAATGCCTGAAATAAGATTACTTTATGAATGACCTAGATGATGACATCAATAAGGTCATATTTGGTTATTTGATTACTGCATTCTTAATATTGACAATCCTATTTTCTCCATATATTCATTTCCCTGAGAAAAACTCTGGTAACACCTAGTTTTAGAACCTACACCAGTTTTACATACTCCAATTCATACTTGCTTATACATGAGCTACACGACTTCAGATGCAGATTAAGAAACTCAGTAACTACCTGCTGTATGTACCACTGACTCACATGAAAGCTTTCAGCACTTAAGAATTAGGGCTCAAAGACAGCCAAATGGACATCCTTTGTGAAACTCCCGCAGCCTTTCTGGAAGCAGGGACAACTTTGTCCATTACAGATTACATTGAAGTGACAAGAGCCTTGATCATGCTCTGTCCTCAGAGCCTGGTCAAATCCACTCTGTGCCATTACAATGTAGGTCATTACTACTGTCCCTTGGCAATTTCAGACAGAGATGGAGTGAGGCAGAATGTAGTACTGAAGGTGACTAGAGCCATCTGGCACACTGGGTGACAGAAAAGTGGTGGGGGTTTCCCTGAGCACAGGACTCAGTGCAGCCACTCTTACTTAATGGCCATAGCCAGTTATGCCAATAGATATGAGGTGATCTGTCTAAACCCACACTGTAAGTCAGTGGCAGAAGCAGTGTGAAAACTGAGGTGACCTGCAATGCTCTTATTATCTCTAGGCTACATACGCCTAATTACCACACATAAAACCATGTCCCACAAACACCCATCTCAGCTCTACTGGACATTCACATTTCCTGACAGTAAGAGAAGAGAGGCTGTAGGGATGTGTTGGTAAGAATGTCATAAGCATCTCCCTCAGGAATATTTGCGTCAAGGCTAATATCTGAAAGGTCAACAGCTGCTGTTTTCTCTACACCACAATTTATCTGTCAAAGAAGCTCCTGAGAAAGAACACCCAAGATGCTCTCCTGCAGGCAACAGCAGGATATTTAGGCAGTTATGGTCTCTCCCCTTCTGGGGCCATGCCTTAGAAATACTTCATGGATTCTGGACGCCTTATAATGAGAACCAGTCAGATAAGACACTGCTGAGAGGGATGCAAAACCTGATACTGGAGGCAAATTATACAGCCTCTTCCACTATTCCTTATACTGCCAAGTACTTGAAACGTGCAGAAAGGCACTACAGAAGATCAGCAATACAGAAAAAGAATGGGATTTTAAAAATTATGATTATTTTTAACACAACTAGAAGTAATATATAACAGGCAGAAAGCAAGGGAGCATGCCAGACAAAATGTTTGGCAGTGATAGTTCACTTCTCCAGTCCCACTGGGAAAGTAGAAGCTCTAAATTTCAGGACTTTAAATATAGCTCGCTGTGGATCTGTGATGCATTTGAAGTGTAACTGAAGCCTCCAGCCATGTAATTGCATTAAAACTTGAAGGATAATTTCCCAAACTGCTAGCCTTCCAGCTCAAACTAAAATCTGAAACAAAGATCAGTCAAATGCTTCTCTTAGTGTATACAACAATGGTGCTTTAAAACTAGACTTGGAAAAGATCACAGGAAAGAGGTAACATGACAATTTGTTTAGCAGAACACTTCTGTATCTAAAATCAGTGGGTTTTTTCCAGTCACTGTTGCACAAATAGAAGAAAAAATAAGCAAAGCACTAATCTAAGGGTATGACTTCCCAAGGGCTAGATTAATTCAGAATCACTTTACAGATCAGGTTTTTCTTTGTTCAATGAAACTCTGCTGGTAATAACAGTAGGCAACAAGAAATCTAAATGCAGTAAGGGAGGAGAGATTGGTAACATCCCCTTAGGAGGAGGCAGGTGCACTCTTCCCTGTCATCTCAAGGCCTCCACAACACAGAACTCCAAAGCACCCTGATCCCAGACTTCCACACCTGATCATTACACATCACAGATTTCCTCTGCTTCATAATGGTGAATTTACAAAAACCACAACTATTGCAAAACATAATGCTACATACAGTAAGTGACATTTCAGTCCATAGTATGGGGAGGAAACTGTTTTTAAAAACTGGTTTCTTCTTTCAAAACTGAAAAAGTGAATCATACAAAGAATATGTTTTTCAGAAGCAAGCTCCACTGAGCACCCTGGTTTGCACATCTGATATTGATGCTTTCATATGTTCTTGTCTCAGTTGTGCACAGACAAGCTAGCCAGATGTATTGTGTTTATCAAACCTTCCAAAAGCTATTCTACTTTACTTGCTGTTGTGATGATTATCAAAATGTGGTTTTGAAGTCACCTCACTGATGTAAAAAGCATGATGTTCTACAGCTAATCACCCTTGAACCAACTATATCACTGCAGCCTGACATCACTGAAGACAGCTGTCAAGAGGTGAACACAGATCACAAAGCCCTGTCTGTACCCATCCTCCTTCTAAAATGGGACTAATCATAACAGAAACAGGGAAGTGAGTAAGCAATTTTAAGTTTACTGTGATATTATGCTGGATGATAAACACTCTTCTAGTAAACACACCTCCTGGCTTACATGAAATGCCATCCTCTTCTGCCAGGTACCAACATTCCAAAATTAACTATATGCCTTGCAGCAAATCACTGCTTTACCAGTACTCTGTGCAACTCAAAAACTGATCCTGCCTCCATTAGTAAACGGAGAGCCAGTATAATTCTTCCCATGTCTCAGGACTGATTTCAATTTGAGAAATTAATTTAGGGCTTCATCTTTTAAATTACAACTAAGTGCATTCTATTAGTTACATAAAAAACCTGAAATCTTAACTAAAAATGGTGGGTATGATTAGTTGCTGGAGAAAGAAAAACAAACAAACAAACAAAAAAATCAAACCCTCAAACAGCAGCCACATTCAAGACAGGATAAACTAGATTCTGTAGACAGAGATGCTTCACTAGAGGCCCTATGCCTGAAGAGAGGGCGTGCATTCATCGACAAGAGCTGTGAGTATGCACAAAATGGGAGAACAGATCTAGAGTGAGGCAAAAACACAGAATCCAACTGTGAAAGCATTAGGAATACAAGTACCTTTGAGGAAGTGATGCACCCCTGAAAGAAAGTGAAGTTTTCCTGTGCTGAATTTTGGCTGGAAAGAGAGATTAGGAACATTGAATGGGAAAGCCATCTTCTGTCCAAGCCCTCTATGTATTTCCATATAACTAAACCCGATATATATATATATAAAAATAAATATAAATATTTGTATATATATATAAAAATAACTTCCATATAACTATACTTCTATGTAACATCTTTTATAACTTCTAAGATGTATCAACAGTACCTTTTCAAGGAATAGAGTTTAAAAAGGGATTTTTATTGTAAGGGACACCCTGTTTTACAGTTATATAAAAGCAACCTTAAAATGTGAGGCTGCCTCCCAGTTTAAGGAAGTCCTGCTCAATTATTTAAAGCCAGACAAAAAAACTAATACTCTGGAAGAGGTATCGCAGGGAACAAGCCTGTTCTGGCAGAAAATTCTTTGGATGAGCCAACTGGTCTTTCCTTGTTTCCAATGTCTGGAGAGTCAGCCGAGATTATGCAATTTAGTGCAATGCCAGGACACTGCAGCCCTTCAGGGCAACCCACAAATATCACATTTGTTGTCACTCTCTAAATATAGGCCCATTAGGCTTGATGGTGCTGTTTGTTTAGCATGACTACTCCAGTTTCAAGAGAATGAAAAACAATTCTAGAAAAAAACATGCTTGTGCAAAGACTGAATTTAAAGGGAACCAGTATTCTATATACTATAAAAAGAATAAATATATAAGTAGAAACAAAGATTTTGACAAGTGAAATTCATACATAGTATGAAATAGTATGTTTGCAATACTATTGTCTAATACATTTGTATCTAATTGCAAACTCTGAAAGTTCAAAGGGAACTGAACACACGAGGTGTCTTTCCTGGTGCAAAGAGGTAAAGCCATTTGCTGCAAATGGAATTCAGAATATTCTGCTTTCCAACTACCAACGCTGTGGAACTGTCTGGTTTAGCGAGCAGCAGCTGCTCATCTTTTTGGTACTAGCCCTCTGGTAGCTATGCCTGTGAGACAGGAGGCAATTTTGTGCATTCCAGAAGAGGAATCCAAGGTACGTTGCCATCTACCTAAATGGCTTACCTAAGATGCTCATCTTTTAATGTGACTCAAATGCTCAGTTATAAAGCATTCAAAGTGTTGACAACTATGCAGTATTATACACTGAAATTCATATGAATCTGCTCCTACAGAGCATGGTGCAGTCCCTGGTTTCACAGTGCTTAGAATGGCTCAAACAAACAATCATTGCATCAATGCATTTGTGAGGCTATCAATCAGCAGATTATAAACCAGAATGATTAAGAATAAAAAAAAGACACGGGCAATGGCTAATCACTCCATGGCTCGGGCATTACTGTCAAAGTAAACTACCAAAACTGGCATAGCAGGGAGCACTGCAGATCGGGTACGGTGCCAGAGCTGTGCAAACACCCTGGGGAGAAGGTTCCCCACAGATCAAACTGTTTGCTGGGGAAGCTTCTGCAATGGCAGCTCCTCATATGCCTGGCTCACGCCAGTGGTACACACGCACTGCAAGTATATGTGCTTGTGCATCGTACACAAAATCTAAAATTAAACCTGCTATTTACAGGTGCATGAAAAAAATCTCCAGTTTTCATGCTAAAATAGAGATGTTATTTGGTTTTTCAAAATTCCCTGTTTTGAGGATATAGAATAATTTAGTTGGCTACACCAAACCAATACTCTTAAAAAAAAAAAAATCCAAAAAAACCAAAACAAACCCTCAAAAACCAGGAAAAAACCCAGAAAAAACAGGAAAATTTCACTATTTTTGGACAACTAACTTTCCAGTTTCAACTAGCTGACATTTATTTTATCATGAAATTGTGTAAAGTTTAACTGTATTAGGTGACCAGCCATTCTATATATCTACAAGTATGCTCTACTACATTTTCAAATTATACATATTAAAAGAGTAAAATGAAACTCACATGGTAAGACAAGTGAACATACTCAGATCTCAACCGGACTTGGGTAATGCAGTATCTTGACTCAAATTTTTAGACAAGAATTTCATTCATGTTACATTTCTAGGTGCTGTCAGACATTGTGTAACCCAAAGGTAATTTTCTTTAAAGGAAGGCATCAGATCTGGTTTATGCATGACCTGTTTTATATTACCCATGTGCTTTAGTACAGCAACAGTGCAAAAAAAAAACAACGACCCAAAACAAATAACAAACCAAAAACAAAACAACAAAACCCAAAACCAAAAAAAAAAACCAACCCCAAAACTCCATCCCACACAACCACCTGAGAAGTTTAAGAAAGGATTATTGTTGCTTTTAAGACCCTGGAGTCTAGTCAGAAAAACAAAGCAGAAAGAACTTTATTCTGACTTCAGTCACTTCATTCAAAAATCAGTATCAAGCAACACAGACCCAGAGATGGATGCTTGGCACTCAGATAGTACTGGCAAGGCCTTTTTTCATCAAAAGGTTTGGAATCTGAATATCCTCATCTATGCAGTTCCTCTTAGGTAATGCTACCAGCACTGCTGCATGTTTGACACAAGAGCTGTTTTACTGAGCTTGCTCTGGAAATGGAAGTAATGCAGTGAGCTCACCCCATCTCCCCACCCAGCCTAATGTAGTCATAAATGACCAGGGTTATTCTGCTCCTCAGCCCACAATACATCCTAGTTGCACACCATTATGGTATGTGGAAATACCAGTTGAGAACAACGTTAATGCAGCATTACATCTCTCTTACCAGCTCTGGTTAGATCTGCTAACCTTTGGCAAAATCTGCCTTACCTAGCTGACAAGTTCTGGAAATGGGACGCAGACAAGTAGATTTTAAAATATTTGAGGTATTTACCTCTGTCTTCCATAAAGGCACAGACCCACAAAGAGACTGAGGCTCTCTGTTACCAAGACTGGCAGTGACTCACTGTGGTAGAGCTGTAAATTTGACAACAGCATAATTCACACAAACAAAAGTATGCTACAAACTACTGAAAATTAGCAGAATTACAGGTTTTTTTTTCAAGACAAACGCCCCAAAAAGAAGAGATCATCACTTGAAATTAGTGCCTGTTTCAGTGTCACTGAAGAGCTTAATGCAGCTGTTTGGAGCTGTAGCTCTCAAAGATCTACAGCCACACTCAGCTCCAAGCACATTCATATCAATAGCCTGGATTGAATACAGGGAGAATTTGCAATCTTTTCTGGGGAAAAAAAAAGTGAATGCTGGTGCCAAACTCTGAGCTTACATGTACTGTGGCAAACTAATACAGCTGCCTCCATTCAGAGAGGCTTGAACAATTAAATTGCAGAGGTCACAGATGAGTTATTTAAGAGGGGGAAGCCCAGATCTGCCCAATCTATTCTACCTCAGTTTTATCTCCTTCAGGGACATTTGAGATTCTGGCTGTGAATATCCCCCAAAAAATCCATGTACCTGTCAGCTGAAATCTCATTCCTCATGCTGACCTCAGGTACCTTGTAATGTAAAATGAGATTTAGGAACATGCACCTGATGTTTCCAACCATATATCACTTTTATATATAGGATATAATTTTTAGCCAGGTAAATACTTGAACTCCAGTGAACTGGAAACAACATAGCAAGGATCAGAGAGAAAGGAGCGTTTCCAGTGGCAAGTTTCTGTCCTCAAGAGCAACTAGCAATTAAACACCAACTAATCATTAAACTCCAGAGGCCAAATTCTTTCCTACAGCTGTTCCATTGAAACTACTCTATTAGAAAATAAACTGGCATTGTGCTATGGAGCTTGACCAGCTCAACTTTCAGTTATGCAGATAGTAATACTTTTTCATTTCAAAAAAGCTTCGCATTGCCTCTTCCATGCATTTCCATCACCCACACAACCACAAAACCACCATGCAGTTCTGCAAAATATCGCCTTCTGTTCATAAGAGGTCTCTGGTTCAGATAGCAAGAAAACAAAATTACTGTATCGTATAGCCACCCACATTTTCAAAAGTAAATTGAAGGTAATTCTTTAGTTTCATTTCATTTAATTTCACAGCTGGCAGAACCAGGAGCCCAGAGAGAATAAGTTTCTATAAATATACATGTCTATAAATGCCAACTAAAACTTGGCTTAAAAAGAGTGTAATGAAACAAGAAACAGCTCAGAAAAAGACATCCTTTCTCTCCAGCTCACCAGGAAGGTCTGCTGCCCTTGGATCAGGGGCTCCACTCTGAATCTCAGCTCCAGAGCACACTGCCTCCTCTTTGAATGGTAAGATAGTTTTGTACTACTAGAGCACAGCTACAGGATCTTGAAGTATACCAGTCAGTTCTGTCCTCTCTTTCAAGCCAAAGGAATTATGCTGAGACATTTAATTTAGTTACCTTAATAAGGCAAGATGAATCACATCTCACTTAACTCCGGACACCCAGTTAGACATTCGAGATAGTCACTTGATGTTCTGTTTATAGTCAACAGAAGGAACACAACAACTCCAAAGAACCCCTAATGAGGTGAATCCCCTCCAGAAAGACTATGGCAACTAACTTAGGCTTGCACATCTTTTTCACACCTAAATTAAGGCAACTGAATCACAGCCAAAAATAAGGTTGTACCAATACTCTATTTCCCCTTTCATTGATATGATGTTTTAGCATTGATCCTCCTCTCTTCCAGAGAGGTGAACTAATTCTCCAAACTCTATACCACACATGCCTCATCACGCAGGGCTTCTATAAAGGCATTTACTATTATTACTAAATAACCTACACACACTTTGAGGGTTTTTTTTCCCCCATGTTGCTTTTTGGCTCCCTCCTTCATTACTTCTCAGGATGTTTGTTTCAGGATTCTTTCCTAGGAGTTTCACTTAGTTATGTCTTCCCAGAGGGAAATGTCCGCAACAAAGCTTAAAAAAAACCCCACATTTAATATTCAAAATAAATTACTTTACACAGTAAAACGTATGTGCCTATCCCAACTTCCCTGTCAGTATCAAACACTGAAAAACTGCCTTACTCTGCAAAGAATGAACAAAATGCATTTCAGCAATGGTTTGTTACTTAAGAAAGTTACTTCTCATTTCATAGGAATGCCCCTGAGTGATACTAGATGAAATCAACAAGTACTAATTTGAAGTAATGGCACAACTAATCAAGACATTCCTGTATCATGACCTCTTCCAATAAATAAAAATGTAAATTTAAGAAAGTCTTACACATATTTCTAGCCATGCCACTGCAGTGGACAGGTAAAATTTGATATATCACTGCTGAGAAAGAATTTTCAACATTTTAGGAAATACTGTCAGACAAATACCTACTAAAGGATTTTCAGGATTAGACAAGGGAAAAGCCCTTCAATTTTATGTCTCCCTTTTCACCAACTGTATCTCTATAGAACTGATGCTTAAGAAATGTATGCATTTCAGTAACTTATTTCCTTTGAGTATTTTCCTTAAATAAAGCATTATTTTTTTTTTAATAGTTTTCTAAGGGAAACATACATTGGTGCATTCTCTTAACTTTTTAACATTATGCTGAGATGTTTATATTTTCCCTTGTATTTTTTTCTATAAATATATACTGAGGATTGTTACAAAAAAAAAAATTAGTAGTAAGTTGGTCAAGACACTATACCCTAGGTTTACATTACCAAGTATTGTAAAATCTTACCAATAGGAGCAGAGCTGTAGGGTTGGTAATAATGGCACAACTTTCACACTACTTTTTGCACCTTTTACTTCTAATTATCTCTGATCTGATCCTGTAGACTGAATTTGCATTAGCACTTGGAGTACATTAAATGAACTCCCAGAGTTCTCAAAAAAATTCAGTTTATGTGCTCCGAGATGCAAACTGAAGTGCAGTAAGTGCAGATGATCAGAACATCCATTTAAAAAGTGCATTCCTGCTCTAACTAATGCACTAAGGTATTTGCATCCACAGTTTTTTGGAAAAAAAGGGAAGCCTGGAACTCTGGTGCTTGTCCCCTGGCATCTCCAGAGGACTCCATTTTCCCAGTTTTTTCAATGTCAGTCTTTGAAATTTTACACTCTCAGTTTTGAAAGATACAGGACCTTCCACACCATTCACATTATTCGCACATTTAAAAGACAATGTAAATTGATCACCAAATTCAATACAGGATTCATAATCTCTACTTGGGAAGCAATCTTACCCATCTAGACACCTTCAGATGGATTTCTGGCCCTGTTTAAGGTTTTGGCAAAACTTTCACCATCTGAAAGGAGCAAAGATTCAATTATCCCTCATGTTCCAGGTGTATGAGCTGAGCTATAAGGCTTGTAGTTGTACTTCCTAAGACTCAAATTCATCTGGTCGCAATTACATCCATAGTCCTGAAGACAACATGTGCTCATACCCTACCCATACAAAGACAAGCATTCCTTCCTTGAGGTTAACCACTTGTGAAGTTACTACATCCATTAGCAGAACTCACAATCCTTTAAGAAACCATCTGGTACAGTTAAGACTTCAAAGAAGAAGCTAACATTGTTGCAAAGCTTCTGAGGCTAAAACCTTATCTTTCAGCCTATCTCTATGAATAAGGCTTTTCAACAATTCAAAATTCACTTACTGTCTTCATTTATCAGCAAAGCCCATGACAGGTGCTTTGCACATAGCTTCAAGTGCAATACTTGGTTTAAAAGCTGCATGAAGAAAGGGTACTATGAGGACCAAAGTGTCAGAGCACAGGAATCCACAGGCCATGATCTTGTAGCTGATGCCACCTTGGCAACTGCCTTACTGACTGGAAAAGTCACCACTTCTACAACAGGGGCAACAGAAGCCTTGCAGAGCAGAACATCTTGAGATATTTGTAACACACAGAGATACCATTTCTCATCTTCATTTGCTGATGACAGACTTGAGATAGCTGAAAATTAAGGACTGTATAAACATGATGTATTTAGCCCACTCACAATATGGTTTTAACCCCCACACAGTCTGGATTTCTCAACCAGGGAACTGTACCAGCTGTCAGTTCTTAACAAGATAGCTGGCAAGGTAGCACACACAAGGACTCCAGAAGGGGAGCTGCCCACTGCTGAGATGCAGCTGGTGCTGTTTTACCTTACATCCCTTGGACTGTTACCTAAACCGAGCACACAGCTGAGAATTAATTACACCACTGATGTAATGAGGGATCCAAGGAACGCAGGTAAAGGGGAGATCTTCAGTTAAAGACCAAGGTATGTGTCCTTAATGATAATTAAGGACATGAACTATGAGAGAGTACAGCTAGTCTGAACTGAGATACAGTGCAACATGTCAGAGAAAAAACAATCTGACCTTTTCTCTCATTGGAAAGTTTAACAGTCATGCTCTTGATAACATTAATTATTTTAAAAATAATTTTAAAGTACAACTATAAAAGACCAGCAAGCACTAAAGTTGACAACTATATTCCTGTATTTAAGGAAAATTATATGTCAGATCCACTTGAGAGTTATTACTACTTGCTTTGTACTTGAGATCTCCATTGGAATACCATGAGAAGCCTTTAATGTTATATATATATATATTAAAAAAAAAAAATCTACAGATATACCTGGCAAAAGCATGATAGAGAGGATTCAACCTCATTCATAATGCATATGGCTTTACGGTACAATTAGTCGAATCTGAAAATTCTTGGAGGAGAACCTAGACATTTGGAAACTAAGTATTTAGGGAAGTCATACACATTGCATAACCCCGTGTAACACATCTCCCTGGAAATGAGGGAAACTGCTCTTCAACCTTCTCTGCGATAACACAAACTTTTTTACTAACATAAAACTGTTTGTCTGGAAAACATTAAGGCAAAGTCCAGAGCTCATCTGTCTGCATAACACAAAGTATGTTTCAGTCAGCTCAGCTGAGAAAGTGAAAAAAGAAAAGATTCATGGACCACAATTAGCAAACACAAGCACTTTGCAATCAACCTGCAGTTTGAGATTTACTTACCCAAACGAGTAAATTTACAAAATACATGTTTCACAGAAGACAAAAATGATTCACAGCTGATTCACAAGTAAAGAAATGCCAAACATTTGACAATTTTTTGCCTTGACAGTAACAAAAAAACCCTCAAGCCAAGACTATGAAGTTATTCTAAGGATAATCCCCAGTGAAAGGCACAACTAAGTATATGAGAAGATGTGAGCTGTAAAGCATTGCCTGGTCTAGTCAAGAAGTTGAACATTTTTTTTAAACTTCTCTCTGAAAAACTTAAGTCTTAAAAAGGATTAAACTATAGGGGAAAAACTAGAAAAGCTAAGTCTGATTACAGACAATTATTCAACAAAACATTTAACAAAAATCAAAAGACAAAATTGGAACTGCAGTACAGAAAAGATATGTAAGACAGGAACTAGGCAAACATGCAGGGAATTGGCTGTCTGGTCGTCTATTGACATAAAAATCCAATTTGCATAGAAATACATAATTTGAGCTTATTTAACCTATAATTTACACAGCGTATTCAAAGGAGACGACAGAAAGATGAGTGGTGATTTTTCTTTGCCTTGCAATATCTTAACCACAGAAAAAAAAACATTTCAAAAGCAGCACAATTCAGTGGACTCAAGAAAGGAAAAATCCCAAACATGAGTAATTGCACAGAGCAGCTGAGGGGTAGGTGGATACAAGCAGCTTGCACATGCTGCTGTTAATGACTCATTAACCCTTCTGCAGACACAGAATAATAACCTGCTAGCACTTACAGAGGAGCACAGCGTGCGTTATTACAAAGAATAGAGGAGAGGGGCTCATTTGGGAGAAGATGGCTGGGGGGTTGCTCGGCTGCCTGTCATGAACAGTCTCCATCGTAAACAGCCATGAAGGAGGGTAGGAGGCTGTAAGGACCAAAACGGGCGTGGGGGGAGCGGAGGCAGGTTGAAACACGGTCCAGATGGTCACGGCTGGGAGCGGGGCCACGAGCCCCGGCCGAGGAAAGGGGCTGGAGCGCAGAGGGGAAACTTCAACTCCCCCAGGGCAGGCAGCTGAGGACAGCCCCTCTTCGCAGTCGCACAGAGGGGAAGGCAGCGGCCCCAGCTCCGCCACCGGGGTCACCTGCCTTCGGTTTAGGTTTCCTGGGCTCCGGTTTCAGGATGCCCTCCGCCCGCCTCTGCGCTAACGCTGCCCGCTGCCCGCAAGCCCATCGCTGCGGCACCCCTTCCTCGGGTGGCAAGAAGGGAGCGCACGGGGGTACGCACCCTCCTGCTCCTCCGCGGCGGGGGCCAGGCGGCCCCGGACACGCAGGTCGCCCCGGCCCGCGCATGCTGCCGGTTCCGCGGCCGCTGTCCCTCGAGCCCCCCGCGGACCTACCTGCCGGGAGCGGCTACAGACGAGGCGCTCTGCGGGACAACGGTGCCGCCGCTGAGCGGAGGGGGCGGTGCGGCCCCGTCCCGTCCCGTCCCGCCCCCCCCCGGGGCAGCGGCAGCGCGGGGCCGCCGCCATTGGGCGCTGCCCGGCGGCGCGGGGGCCGCGGTCCGCGGGGGGCTCGAAGGACCGCGGCCGCGGAACCGGCA
>JANVCC010000033.1:2397711-2490569 GCA_025345505.1 Todiramphus chloris collaris | reverse complement strand
CGCGCCCCGCCCGGGGCCGGTGGCGGCCCGCGGGGCCCGGCTGGCCCCCGTGCGGGCGGCGGCTGGCGGGCGGCAGGCAGGGAGCCGGTTCAGCCTGGGGAAAGGTTGCGATTGAAGGGCTGAAGCAGGCGTTGGTTTCCTTATTCCCGGAATTAATCCGTTTCAGTGCTTGCACGGCCTGTTTTTAAATAGGATTCAAAGTCAGCGCACTTTCGTGCCTGATGAGCAGCCTCTTCTCGTAGAAATGCAAAAATAAATATACATGTGTACGGAAAAAGAATAAAAGTATTCTGCTCGACATCAGTCAAGTGTCACTCTTAAATATGACAGTATTTATTTGTAACTGAAGATTTTGTGCACCCACCTCTGATACAATTTAAGAGGTGTCTCAATTCTTGTGTTAGAACCTGATGAATTTCACAGATGTGCAAATATATATATATATCTGCTCCATAGTATTAGTCATGACTATTAAAGTGAATTGCAATGTCTACGAACAAAAACTGGTTTTAAACTTAAGTTCTGGAGTAGTACAGACCTAATAATACAAATCTAAAACACTAATCTTATGTCTGCATTGTATCTTTAAAAATTTCAGATCACAATTTGCATATGCAAATGTATTTATGGAGGCTTTAATTTCTAGCCCTCTTACATTTTCAAGGCTTCCGATGAAAAACAAGTTATAGGAAAGGAACCCACGGATCACACACACAAACATGAGTACAGATGTGTACGTACACACCCTCGGGTAGATTCAGAGAATGACTCTGCAGAGCTGAGGAAGTATCAAGTCACCCAAGACCTTCCTAGAAACTGAACCTCGGGTGCTGAGAAATGTTAATAACCTTAATATTTTCATTAAACATTATTTTAACAGCCTTAATTAGTAGCGGAACTAACTGTAAAAGGAAAAAAAAAGACAAGACACACGTTTAACTCTTCTCCAGGTGAACTAACAGTTTTTAGTGTGCTCTCTTAAAACACTGGGAAAAGCACACATGAAAATTGTGCAGTTATGCTTGGCAGTTCAGTGGATCTTGTTCACCTGATTTTGTCTTTAAGGAGCTTCAAAAGATATTTGAAGGTTTACTATTGGAGGATACTGATCCGAGGACATTTAAAAAGTATACTGCTCTTCAACCAAAAACCCTAAAGCCCCTGTGATGCCAGCTGGGGAAAGCCTCTGGCACAAAACATTGACACGAGTGCCAACCAGAGGTGGTTGGGAGAAAATAACACACGACTCAAAACATTTCAAAAGAGTATTTGCAGACCACACATAGGCTCATCCAGCAGTATAAAATGTTGATTTCTGAATAAAAACTAGTCATAAAGTATGTTTAGTTGCATATGCTGCCACTGGGCCAAGATGGATTTAGGCAGGTAGCCATATTCATGTGCACGGGTAAAGGTTAACTAGAACAAGGACACAGGGTAGTTCTGCTCAGGTACAACTGGTGTCTTTGTTTCTTCTCATAATTATTTTAATGAGCCTAAAGAACTACAGATTAACTTTCCAATTGTTTCCCTCTATCTTTCCCACCTTTACTAAATCTAGGATCCAGAATAACATCATCAGCCTCTCATGTACTGGCCTGGGAGAGAACCTGACTAGAAGAACAGTCTGGCATCATCGACCCTTTGATGGATTTTGTAAAGTCCTGAACTTCATTTCTTCTTCTTTTTCCCTCATTTGTTTTCTGAAGAACAGCACCAGGATCAGCCATTAGAGAGTAACTTTTCACAACGGTGCTATGAGCCTGTAGTCAGGAAGACAGCTAACAAATGCTGTCACAAACAGACCTCCAGCGGTGCCAGTGGTTGCCGTATCTTGCATTGCTAAAGCACACAGCATGAAATGTCATCAATCAGGTTGTAAGTAAGAATCAGCAGCAGAAATAGGCATCTATGTATTCACCCCCAGGCATGTTTACTGATAGCTTTTAGATGGTTTAAAAGTTGAGAAAAGGAATTTTTCTTAATTAAAAAAAAAAAAATCATTAAAGAAAAATGGCTTCCATATAAGGTACTGCTTTTTCAGCACTTTTCCCTCTTTTATGTAGATTAACAGGTTAAGCTGGCTTTAGCTCCCTTTACTTTTTCTGGTATTAAACTGAAGTTCCTGTATCCAACATCCTTTTAAAATTTGAGGGCAGGGGGAGAAGAAGAGGATTTAGAACCATTGATTCTCTTAAACAATTTATTCTATCACAGTTATCACGCAATTGCCACAGCATCAGACAGACACTTTTTGGTCAGCCCTGAAATGGTCAGACAGTTGGTATAGGTGTTTAGTATATGTCCCTTTCACTGAAATACTGTATTACATCAGAGAATCAGAAATGAAATTACTCAATTTGAGTAATTATACATTGTTTCTGTTTGAAACTGTCATTCATACAATATAAAGAGAAGGTAGAACATACTTGAACTTTTTTCCTCCTGAATAAGGACCAAATAAAGAAAGTAAAAAGCTCCAAACAAACAAACCAACCCAACCCAAACAACTACCACCCTCCAGAGAGTCTGCTTTTCATACTTATATATCTTCATACACATCTTTCCATTTTCTGGAATATGACAATGTTGCATATTAACCATAAAAAACCAGCATTCTATTGCTGGTATTCTGACATGTTGAAAATGTACTTAGGATGACACTCTACAGGGTTAGATTATGTGACGTCATAACTGTAAAACAGATGTATTGAATAACTAAAGACTAGAACAATCCAGATTCTAATTTATTTTTAATATACACATCACCTTGCTTTTTGTTCTTCCAACTTGAGAAATAATTAGGGGTTTCAATGTTAATATTTCTTTATAAAGACAGTATTAATAATTTATTACATCTTGGAAAGCTCTAAATCATGCTATTTTATTCCAATAAAAACCAACCATTCTCATGCATGCTTTACTGCAGATTTAACTGAATTCATCAGTTAAGAGAATTAAATATATTTTATTGTATTAAATGAAGTGGGGAAGTGTGATTTAACCCCTAGTGGTATCCCAAGATACCAATTGGGCCAAGAGGCCCAATTCAGAAGTGTACAGAAGCACTTCCAGAATTTTTCGCTCTTTTTGACCTTCTTCTACAATTAAGTCTGTACTTCATATACTTCTTTATACTGTATCACAAAGTACAGCCTAACGAGAGCATTTGTTGATGCATGCTGCTCAGCCCATGGGTTTATATATACAACAGAAAGAGCATTAAAAGAAAATAAATGTGTTGTGCAAGAAAATTGTTTGCTCAGTTTCCTTCCTTACCTTGTACGTGTGTGGTTGCAGATGAATAGCCTTTGCTTCAGTCTACACACGCAAGCCTGAAAGATCACACTTCAGGAAAGTTTTGTGTAATTGCATGTTTCAGTTATGGCAAGATTAGTTTAAAACCAATAGCTCTAGGACAAAGGTGCTGTTTGGGCCATCACCTTCATTTCCATTCCTAGACTGTGCATTTTCTCCAAAGAAAGAAATTGCTCAGGTGTCTGGGCACCTTTGTTTTACCATGTAACAGCAAACCAAAGTAATCCATAGGTGTGGAGCTTGCTCTGCCTGTAATTCGAGGAAGTGAAGAGTTTGTAGAATAGCAGTGCTAAGAATGTTACAGCTAATGAGGGAATGTGGAAGCATTAAATAATATAGAAGCATGGGGAGAGTTAACAACTTATTGAACATGTTCATCTTTGCAAGTTGAAAACTTTCTTTTCTGTATCTGCAATAAAGTCTTTATAAAAGGCATCTAGAAGTCTTGAGAAGACAGTAGAAATTAGTATTTTATTTGTTGTGTTTAGAGAAGGGATTTTAAACTGACATGGTCCATCTTGGTACTGTGAAAGGTGCTAGAGCAAAAGAGAGGACTAATGAGACACTAGATTTGACATGTTAAAAAGGGGATTTAGTTTTAGCTTACTTTTCTGCTCATTTTCACTATTTACCATACAGTTTTTCCATTTTCAGGCAAAAGATTATTTGCCAACTGTTTACTGTGTGTTTTTTGATGCTGAACTAGTATCATCAGAAACATGTAAAATTATTTCCTATCAATCTAAGTTTTGGAGCTGAACTAAGAATAGCAACTGCACTGAAGAGCAAACTTCTGGGGGCTTGTAAACTCAAATGTAATAATTAGGCCTGAAAACAGAACAGCAACAGAAAATGCTACATGTGCAAAAAAAAATTATTTTTTGTACCTTTATGGACCTTTATCACTAAATATGCAAGATACTACTGTAGACAAACATAGTTAATACATGGCGTTTGCTAAAGTGTTACTTGAGACAGAATACAGTAACGAAGGAACTCTTCTTTCTTGCTGTTTTGAGAAATTCCTACCTACTTTGCACCCTTTGTCTTTCATGGAGTGTAAGATCAGAATCCTAGTAGGAAACTCACACTGTTTGTTTAGCAAAGGGGCAGAAAAAGACAACACAGCTGTGTGCAGTGAGATCACCACATTGATCTCACTGGGCCTGAGTTCTCTTCACTATAGGTCACCTCCCTTCCATGCAATGTTTCCCAGATTTCAACAATCAAGTCAGACTCAAAATTATTTGTAAAACATATGAAATCCTTTAGTTATCCAATTATAAATGAACACTTAACATTACAATCTGTATCCCACAATAAAATGTATACACATTTTGGTGAGGGTATTATTCCTATAGGACCGCCCAGTCCTATAATCAATGTGGTAAGAACCAGAGATGAAACTAAATGCAACTCAAAAAGAATTAACTCAGGTCTTCTTGATCTGACAGCTTCTGTTACAGAAGTAATCATCTACTAGAAAACTCAAACATGTAGATTTTCAGGCCTTTATTCTTTGCATTCAAAGATGAATGACTCCCCAAGAAGCGTAACTTCAGGTTAAAAAAAAAAAAAAAAGGATAAGCCTTAAACTGGAACATGTCACACAGTTCTTTGGTAATTTAACATAATCTCAGATAATGACTTTAAAGTATATGAAGTGTATTTGATTAGGTAGGTGGTCTTTGGTTTTTTGGGTTTTTTTGGTTTCAGTTTGGTTTTTTCCCCACATATCTGTATTTAATGCTAGTAATGCAAGCAAGTTTTTCTTTTAAAATGGTTGTTAAATAGATCTGGGGAAACATTCCAAAGGGGGGGAATAATAATAATAATTAAAAAATCTTATTTAGAAGCAACTAAAATGCCATTAGTTACTTGAATTTCTGTATATAGCTAAGTCCAGAGCCTACCAAGCTTTAAAGTAAGATTGGACATATGTGTAAAATATTGTAAAATAAAGATTTCAAGTTATTTGGGTAGCTCAAATATTTCATCAGATGATTTCAGTCAAAATGTGTTTTAAAAATAAATCATCACCTATTGTTAAAAATTTTCTCTTGCTTTAGTGGGAAAGAATTTATATTCTGATATGGATTTAACTTTGCAACATTAGCCACTGTCCTGGAAGCTGTGCTCAACAAGTTCACATTTTATCCACGCATAATACAAAAGATGTTGCAAGAGAGGCTAGTGCAACGGCAGGTTGATGTATATATATTTTAAAAAAACTTTAATAGTCCAGGGAAGATAATTCTTTGCAGGGTCTTTCCTGAGGATACAGTGATTTTTAATTTTGGACTTGTGCTCTACAACTATGGAAGAAATATAAGTACTGAATTATTTGTGATAAGTAAGTTTTTAAAGCTCCCACAAGCAAACATTCTTTTCTCTCTCAATATATACGCATGTCTTTATATATATATACACTCACACACGTATATACATATGTAGGTCTACACACACATCCTCCCATGATGTGACAGTGACTGAAAGTGCAGAAGTTACTTCTTCCCTAATCTTCGAGGCCCACAACATTTAACAAGTCTGAGTCACAGTTTAATTAATATCTGATGCCCCCCCCCCCTTGTGGCTGCAAACACACACCACAGGTAGATGTTTGAAGGGGTTTTTTTCAGCAACAGAAATTAGAAGCAATAAAAAGGGAAAAATTTTAGCATCAATCTTGTACAGAAATGAAACCACATTCATAAGTAACAGATGGGAACTGGAACATTAATTTTACATTATGGTTTATGCCTGTGTTTAGGAAGAAGGACGAGTATGAGGAAAAACAAGCACAGAAATTAAAAGGAAAAAAAAAGAAGTAAAATGGCTGACAACAGAACTGGAGAAATAATTTCAGTATTTGTAACATAAAAATTAATACTCTTCCAAGTTATTTTCAAAAATCTGAAATTGCAGCATGTGTTACATGGACAGCCCAAAAAGCTGGGTAGCAAAGAAATACAAATGTGAGCAACCTGCTCCTTAAGCAGAGGTCTTCCTGGAACACTGCTGCACTCACAAGAGCTTACCAGAATAAAGTGGCAGTGGCATCGCTACCTTTCAGGGTAAAAATAGTCCATCTAAAAGTCATTACAGAATCCATTTAACTCTACTGTGGAAGTTAAATCACGTTTAACTCTTACTGCCTGAAATGCAACTACAATGGTGCTGCATTTCCATCTCCACTTAACTTTCATTTTCAGAAAGAAACGTAAGACTACATGTTGAAGTATTCATTACCTGGATAGACTGTACACCACTATCCCTCCACTTAGCTTTGGAAGAAGTCACTTCAATCTTCCCATTTATTTTTCTTTTTGGCAACAAGTAGACTAGAGTGACTTTTTTCCCCAAAAAAACTCTTTATAAAAAAAGAAATTAAAGTCAGGATTCAAAAATGCTATTAAGCTTATAATCTTTCCGAAATGAGGAAGAACATTTTGGCATTATACCAAGTAACACATTCTAATGAAACAGGTGTTGCAGGTTTACAAACTATACTTTCTATTAATTTAAATAGTGTTTTTGTCTTAGGTTGAAAATAAAGGAATATAAAAAAAGTCACACAAGCTAGGAAAATAACCCAAATATACTAGTTTTAGATGAACATTATTCAGTGGCTCTTTCTTTTATAACAACAAAAGAAGCCCCCAAGCCCATAATTATTTATATAGCTGGTAGTCTATTCCCTCCACAGAAAACACCTCCCTGTTGACTACAGACTGCAAATAAAGCACCAACACTTCAGACCCCACCTCACTTGAGCACATCAGCAATTGCATCTCAAGCCATGTGCTCATTTGGAAGGCAAAGGATGACCTCATTAAGCTTGAGCTACATTGATCAGACTCAAGCTGGTTTTAGTAGTAGCATTTCTGTTTCCTACCTGCAACAAGTGCTAGAGGCAGCAGCAGACAACTACTTCAGAAAACTATGTAACTTGTGCTGATGCCCAAAACAGTTCACCCTACTGATGCATTCCATGGGCATTATCATTACTCACTCACTTTCCTAATTTTTCTTCACCCTACTTGTTTTCTTCCAAATTAATAAGCACACTGGAAAGCAAACCAACATAACACTTACAAGGGAGGACTCAGTCTCAACAGGTGGAGACTGTAAGGAGGCATGAGTTGACAAACACCTGAAAAGCAAGCAAACTTGTCAGCTTGGAGTAGTACCTCCCCCAGTATCTGTTTCTAGTCACTGTATTATCCCTGTATTAGTAATGAAAATTCAACAGTAATGCTAAAGTTCCTGGTCACTATTCTTGAATCACACAGCAGTTCTGTATCTGCCACACACAGCACAGACTCTGTATACATGGAAGGGTCATACACATACACACAGCAAGTTTCTAGCACAGCTGAAGATACAATGCCTAATTTTCTATTACCCTTTCTGTGCTCTTCCTGAATTCACTTCTACTCTTTAAAAAAAAAAAAAAAAAAAGTATGATATTCTCACAGGAAGGGCTGCATTTAGCAGAGGCATGTATCAGTACATTTGACTAGCAATTGACATCTTCTGTTATCATAACCACTGTGAACACTGAGGGTAACCACACAGGTGGTATCTTTATTTCACAAGATTAAAGATACAGTACAAAATGAATCTGTACATCTTTCTATTAACAGAATTTGTTTACACAATTATATTACATTTGACCAGCCTTTATACTGATTTTAAATACAAAATAAATTTACAAAACTCCTACAAGACCCTTTAAAGAACTGCAGCTGATAAAAACAAAGGGTTCCCCCCCCTAGTCCCTATTTGTTATATGCATTTGCAGTAGTTCAAATTAAACTAAATCTTTTTAGTTTAATATTCTCTGAAACAAAAATAGAATTTCAGTTCCTTGTTGCCTATCTAAAAAGGAAGCAACTTGCAAAGGTGAGTGTGATTCCCCTTTATAGGCCAAACTAGCATATAATAGGTGGAAGCTAGATAATGCATAGTCTTAAAAGTCCTTTCACAATCCATGTTTTCATATTCTTCTCCAAAAAGAATAATATTTGATAGTTGTTGTTGAGTGGTTGTTTTATTTTGGTTTGTGGTTTTGGTTTGTTTTTTGGTTTTTTTTATATTTTAAGAGCAGCTGACTTATGGAAGATAACTAAGAAGTGAGTTAAACTGTCTCATAAGAGACTCATGGTGATGTTTGTGTCAAAGGCCTTATCTTTTGTATCTATTATGTTGTCCCATTACAGGCAATATAAAGCAAGGAAAATAATTTCAACAGAAAGCTCTGGGACAAGTTTTACCAGAGTGATCAACTAGAATCCTGTTTTCTCAACAGTTCAGCATTTCTTTCAATCAGCAATAACAACTAGTGTGTTTGAATAATAATTTGAGATGCAGAACAATGTTTTTCCCCATATCTTTCAGCAGTTTTCCTACATATAAAACTCTCACTGGCAACAGTTACTGCTTTGTAATTCCATTCTCCATGCAGGGAGAGAAGAGCCTGTGTCCAGGAAGGTCTAATGTAGGCTCTAGCCTACATTACTAGAAAAAGAAAATTTTTCCATTCAAAGCATGTTAAACATACCCAGAAAGGCCTCTCTTAAATCAGGCTTCCCTTCTAAAATACTCCTGCATATAAACTATAAGACAACACATGTGCTACAAGAAGGGAGCTCCTTTAGAAAAAAAGCTGCTTGATGAACTAAGTGCACAACAAGAAACATATTGCTAGTAAGTGTTAGATGTACTTCTGTCAAAATGCGTGTTTCAGAACAAAGTAGCAAGGGATTGTCACAAAAAAAATTGTCATGTTGTAGACAACTGATTTAGAAAATTTACTAATTTCTTTAATCCCTGAGTTAACTTGTCATTACATATGTTAAGTACCTTCTTATTACTACCACTTCATTGCAATGAAAGTCATCTGAAAGTTAGTGGTAGTAATTTGGTGGAAAGGAAAAAGCAGGAGAAAGACTTCCTTATTGCTTCTTCAAAGAGCAGTTCTTTAAAGTGAAATAACTTGCCGATCTTCAATCATTTTCTTCTGCTGATTTCTTAGATGTAAAAATGCATCAGGTTCAGTGAAAGTCAGCTATAAGACAGTCACATAGCAGCAATGCTGAGAGATTCTCATGCAAATAGGATAGAGCTTTAGAATTCAGTTCTAGTAGATCAAACAATCAAAACATTTTAGTAACGCAGTAACAAAATTGTTAAACATCCTAAGAGACCAATACCAATGAACCATGGTATTTAACTGAAAAACAATTTCCATATAATCTTTAATTTATTCATGCCAAGCTAAAAAGAGCTATTAAGTGACAGAGGCAAAAATACTTCAGAGGGAGTGTTCAGAAGTCACAGATATCTTAGAAATGCAGCTCCGGAGTGCTGTACATTTTAGACTCTACATTTAAGTTCAATACTGTTCCATCTGCTAATGATGATGAAGACTGAACAAGCCATTCTTCTATCACAGGCTGCAACCCTCCAAACTGAAAGATTTGTCTTCACGTAACCAGCACAAGCATTTTGTAGTACTGAGAAGTTCTATCTATATTTTAATACTAGTCATCCATGACATTTCAATTTACAGAAGAGCGGATTGCTTATCTTCTTTCCCAAACTACAGATACATTGTGCAACTGTCTCCTTAGAAATGTACTAAGTATGAAACCATACCAAAAATCTCAATTCTAAATAAAGCATATTGATATGTTGCTGCCAATCCACGGGAAAAAGATTTACATGAAAGGAAGCCCTTAACCCTAATAAACACAACAGCTTTTCTCAAAATGCAGCTAAAGCCTCCTCATTGGTATTTCATTCAGATTTAAGTCAGTATATTCAGAGGTTTTAATGCTAGTACAGAAACAAATATTTAACTGCCATTGAGATTAAGAACAGAAACTTCGGCATCTCTTGCTTCAAATCTACTCCCCCCACTGATTCCCACCCTCAGCTCTTGAAATTATGAAAATCACCACAAAAAAAGGATCCCTCTTGCAGTCTAAACATCAGTTTCTTTACGCTCATTAACAGGCCTTTGTACTGCTGGTATCACGAAGGCATAAACCATTAGTTTTTCTCTTCTGATTTTCTTGCTACAAGGGATCCTCAAGATGGCACAGAGACGCTATTTCCACTTTGTCAGCTATGCCAGGTACAAGAGAGGTTGGTGACAGACAGAGCACTGCTGTAATCTAACACACAATTTTTATCAGTCATCCAAACTTTGGAGCAGCACCACTGGCATAGTCCCATGCCCTTTTGTAGGGAGTATGCATCTTTGGGGCCCTTTTTCATTTATGCACTGAACAGATGCATGCATGAGACAACACAAACATTTCCTTACTGCAGTGCACATCACTTACGAGTTCTCAAAAATTAAATACAGAACTCCTACCTCTAAAACAAAAAAAACTAAGCTAACTCATTGAGATTTCTGTCTCTGTTCTTTCTTAAGTGTCCACAATAATACTGGTGCTTTCTGCAATCTAGACTCAGCCTCTTTCTAAGAGCAAGTTTAAATAATTTAGGAACATTATCAATTTATTTTTAATCCACAAGGTATTGCAAAGTACACAAACTCCAAAAAAGTTTTAGAAGGATGCAAGATCTGGGAACTGTGTAGATAGTTTTCAACTGATGAGCTTTACAGACCCAGTCTGTCCCAGTCTGCCTCCTGGGCATACATACATACTGTCTGCTGAAACCTGTCTAATCTAAGGGGAATGGTGGAAAATGCACAAAACAAAAAAGCAAAAATGGAAAGTGGCACGTTTGCTCACCTAGTTTTAAAGAGTTTATAAATATTTCATGTTAAACTATCCAAAACAGCATAAAAGACCAAAGTGTATGAAATAATAAAATATGGATTGTAGAAATACTTGGGATGCAGCTCAGAATGTAAGTTCATACAGCTCTAGTCTTTTTAGAGTTTGAATATAGTTCAGCATCTTGGACTTAAATTTGCCATGAAATTATTACTCTTATTACTTTTATATAGGACAACTGCTATCAATCAGGCAAAAACCTTCCAATGCTAGCTTTCTGCTCTGAGAGATGAAAAGGACTCTGAATAAAGAGGAACTAGATACAGCAGGCAACGTTTTTGTAGTAGCACTCTTGTGTTTCCATGAAAAAAGCCATAGTGTTATTCCATTGGCACTGAAATAACATTCAAATCAGTTTCAAAAGAATTTTCTTATCCCTGAAAAAAAGGCATCATTCTAAGCAGCTTTCAATTTTTTTTTTTTTTCCTTAAACCTCTTTGTGCCTCTTTTGGGGGAGGGACCATCAATCCAAAGTCCTAAATCACAATGAAAATTGTTCCTTTAGGAAAAATCCAGTTCTTTCACTGAGGCTCTTGTTGCTATTGCGGTGGTTGATGATCTGGTGGTGGTTCTTGTTGAGGCACAGCTGGCCGCAGTCCGGCTGGTCTGGGAATTGCCTGATGTTGCCTTTGTCTGTAAGCTATAATTGTTCCCAGAAGCAAGGCGATGACTGTCATAAGATAAAGGTCCCACTCAGGCCCCAGCAGCTGGTCCATATCAATATGTGAGAATATCTCCCGTATCTAAAAAAACAAGAAGTCCACATCATCATGTCAAAGAGCAAGAACGAGAAGTTACTTTGATTTAGAATGTGACTTGTAACATTTTTCATGTACAAGTGCCAGCTTTAAAACTTCAGTAGCTCTTTTCCTCCCTGAAAAAAAATAGTATCACATCAGCGACAGTCTGAATTTCCAGGTACTAAACACCAATAAGACTAAGAGGCATACTGTATAGGATGAGCTATTCTATTTTCTGTTCTAGAGATGAAGGTTCTTGATATGTAGCTTTGTAGCTTTCACATACAGACCATTAAAACAAACCAATTTAAATCAGAATGAGCTATGTAACCACAGTAGTTGACCTAAAGAAAGAGGACCAAGTAACACATAAATAGAGGCAGTGAACTGATCAGTCAAGCCAAATTGGAAGCCATCCGTAGACTACTATGAAAGAAGGAACATTAAGCCACACGATACTTATGCAGTACAATGCTGAGATTTGTTCAGATCAGGTAGAGGGAAGTTAGAGTGACTTACTGTTAGTTTTGATTGAACTGCCTTTTTATCAGACTTCTGTTTGCGTAAGTATGAGCCAACATGCACTTTATGCTTCGCTACTGTATCTGATGGTACTACAGAGCCATTGTCAATTTAAGTCTGCATCGGAAAACTTAAAGGTTGGAACATCTGTATTCTGCATACTAGCTTCTGTGAATGCTACATAGGTATTTGCTCAATTGTTGTAAGAGTATTTTGACTGTCCACTCCTGAAAACATCCTGAAAGTCCACAGTTTCAAAACTATTATGTTTTGTCAAACTTAGCTGGATTCCCTGAACTTGCCTTTGCTTTAAGTGGTAACAAATTCCATACCATGTGAATTTAATCCAGAAGGTGGTAAGATGTCAGAATGCTGAGAAATATTTCAGACACTACATGGAAAGACTTTATCTAAATTTTCAGCAAGTTTTTTTTTTTTTTAGTGCCACCACTCAGCAGAAACTCTGCACAAAAGCTAAATGATCTAATCAAAACAGTAATTTTTTTCCATAGAAATAAAAAAAAAATTAAGTGGGGTTGTTACAGCATAAGAATTAGGACTACAAAAAAAAAAAAAAGTGTTGGGTTTTTTCCCCTAAACAGCTATTATGTCATTGTAATCATGTGCTTAACTTTGATAGCAGATGGTCATGGATAGAAACAGTCAAACAGGTTAGGGAAATTGTCCTCAAGAGAGGAACAGCATAGAAGAGCACTGACCGTGCACATTTCAGCTTCACACAACTGCACAAATAAGCAATAGGAATCTCAGCTTCAGTAACTTTCTTAATACAAAACACAAACCACATAATTCAAGATTACAACTCAAGCTTCTTTTAAAAATGGAAAACACATTTGTTTTTCCTTTTAATTCTGCATTACTTACATTGATTTCACGTACATACTGCAAGGAATAAATCACTCCAAGCTTGCAAAGTGCTAGAAAGACTGGAACCTGAGCATCTGGGCTTGCTTCAGCTGCCATGTCATAGAATCGTTTTGCAAGATGAATATCCTAAAGTTAAGAAAATATAAAGCTCAACTTTGAAAAACTTGAAAAAATTAACCATAAAATGTAGTGCCTTTTCTATAAGCTACTGTATACTGTTATTTGAATACAAGGTTTTTGGTCAAGTTAAACAAAAAACATTCAGTAAAAACTTCCCTTTTTTCCTGAGGTACGTTCACTTTTGAATAGACAAGTAAAGGAAAGCTTTGATCTGCGGATGAAACTGTTGTAACTGATGCTAGAACTGAAGCTCACCAAAGAGATTAACGTATTCAACCTATGCACTGTAAACTGAGGCACATATTTAGGCAACTCTAGTACACTGACATTTCCACCACCACAACAAACATAAAATACTAAGAAAACACAAGTCATGGAGGAGTACACAGCAGCAACTCCTCCCAGTTACACTAGAGTGTGCCTGCTGCATAGTGCAGCTTCTCATCTCTTCTGCACATACTCCTGAATTAGATTCTATTCATACCCAAAACAGACATAACTTGCATTAGTGAGGGAAGCCTGGCAAAAGCATGAGCACAAACAGCCAGCAACATAAGCTTTTCCTAAAATTAGTGTTCTCTTCTGTGGCAGATGGAACAAGAAAGCAACTGTAGCAAGAAGAACAGAGAATGTATGTACCTGAATAGTTTTAAGTTCCCTTGTAGGCTTGGGTGTTTTTTTTGGCTCCACTTCAAATAAACACTGTGCAGTGTTAGGATATTTAGACACAAAGTGTCTATGTTTCCTCAGTGATGTGAAGGGCAGGCCTGTGTCAGACTTACCTCTGGAAGTGTTCCAAGTTGGACACTTTAAGTAAGAGAAATCTCCAGGGCTTCACAGCACATGTTCATTTTCTAATTTTATCCTGAACGTGAAATACCATTTTTTTGCTCATTGATACAGCAAAGCTAGTTCCATAACACATGTGGAAATGACGATATGAAACAACCTTGTGCTAAAATACTCTGAAACTAGAACTGGTTTGCATTAATTTCATTACACCTCAAAGTCTTGAAAGCATTACTCAAGCATATGGCACTCCTTTTTGACAATCTTCACAGTTTGAGGCAACTAATTTTTTCCCTATCCATGACTCCTTTCTTCAGATAGGTAAGTGTGAAGTGGATATACTCATGCATTTGCTATTGGAGATCCAAATGTATTGGGAGACTTGCTAATTCCTACTAAATGCTTATATAGTGCCTCCAAAGCCCAGTAATAGTTATGGACTTAATCTAATATTAGTAAATGCACTGCAATGAAGCAGACTATTGGCCTACAGCTTACCTGCTTGATGCCCAATCCCTTCTCATGCATGTAACCCAGATTAAACATTGCTTGGGCACTGTGCTGTTGCTCTGATGCCAGTCGATAGTGAATAAATGCAGTTTCATAATCAACATCAGTACCAAAACCATAAAAATGGTAATCTCCAAGTTTAATTCTTGCAACAGTATATCCTATAAATCAAGAAACAACAACAAAAAAGATAAAGTAGCTAGGCAAAGAAAGCCCTTTAGTTTCATATGAAGATGAAGTAAGGGCTTTAGTATTACTTTCCACACAAACCATTTCCCTTCTTTCCTCTCTCACGTAAACAGCTTTTTTTTTTTTTTTTTGTTCGTTTGTTTGGGATTTTTTTTTTTTAATTTGGGTTTAGCAAACCAAAATGCAACCACATAGTTTTTGTTTTTTGTTTTTTTTTTTTTTCAGGAAAGTCCTTATCTCAGTAATCCTACCAACATTTTTATTGGTATTAGTGGCATCAGTTGAAAAGTTGTATCATGTTGTTCATAGTCACTTATTACAGAAAAACTTTTAATTTGTTATATGGTCATTAAGGTCTTCAGCATTGTTTTTAACACAGATGCACTAAAACATGAAAAACAGAAGTATTCAATTACTAAATGATGATGAGAGACTTCACCATTACATCCTCTTTATTTCTAACTTTCTGCTACAAGCCAAGTAGGTCTGAAGATTTTCAGACAGAACTCCTAGGCTCCATTTGCACAACAAATTTTCTCTGAAGACAGTAGAGGTATGAAGATAGTAGACATTAATGTAGATGCATCCAGTATGAGATCTCTAATGTTCCTATGAGATAGTGAATGATTAAGCTCAGTTCTGCTTTTTCACAAGCACTAGAGCTTAAACTTGGGTTGGTTGGACATCAAGACGGCATTCCTCATCACTGAGATATGCTTGCTTTGAATAGGAAATTGCACTTTTTATAAATGATGACAAGTACTAAATTCTTAAAGAGTACTTTATTATTTCAAGTGGATTTATTTTCCAAAAAGTCAGTGTAAACATTCCTAATGCTGTTTAGCATTGCTCTGTAATTCTATATGTAATGGCAAAAGAAACACTACATTTGTGCTTTAATCTTCACAATCTCAGAATGGCTCAGAACTGCAAGTATATTGCAATGACAAAGCTAACAGTGGAACAAAGAACAGCAACTACCCTATGTGGACTGTAACAGAAGATGAACAGGAGGTAAGCTCCTACTCCTCCCTCCTGTTTCATAAAAAACCAGGAAATCAAACATTAATGCTCCTATTAAAAAGAAACCAACTGGAACTGTGAAGTACAGACATACCTTGAGAAGCTGCTCTATTCCAGTGAAGCAAAGCTCGAGGATAGGTTTCATTTTCTCCTACTATGCTAGCTTCTTCTAGAGAAGAAAGTAATTCAGTTAAATAGGAGTATGGTATATGCACACAAGACCACATACAAGAACAAAAAAAACCCAAAAAAAACCACAAACAAACCAAACCCACCTAAAAAACATCAAACCATATTTATAATCAGTCTGCTGACATGACTTGAAGTAATCTCTGCAACAAGATTCAACTTGTCAGAAACTTGTAAAAAACCCTTTCATTTATATGGTCTTTCCATATATCTGCCAACATTCAAGCTGTATCATTTCACCCTAGAAATACTGCTTACCACGTCTCTCCCATTCCTGCTCTAGAAGATTCTGAAGCATACTTGAGGAGTGCCAGAAGACGCAAGTCTTAAACCCACATCATTTGGGCTCTGACAAAGATACCCTCAAACACACAGTTAAAATATGAGCTATTTTAGTTTGACCATCTGAAAACCAAGATGAGTCAAGTAAAATAAAGGCTTAAACTCCTTAACCAGCCAAAGACCTCATATTTTACAGAGGAGTGATACAGTTACTTCAGAACAGAAGTTATTTCACTTGTATATAACAAATTGAGGGTTGCCGAAGTATCAGAGCTCAAACAGTGTAAGTATGTTTTCAGCTATACTATGTCACAGTTGACATATAGATTTTCTGTATGAAGTATATAAAAGAATTTTAAATTAATGTCCAGTTGAGATGCAGATATACCTGAGTAATGACAACCAGAATTTTAACCCAAGAAAAGATGGTATTTATTTGCAAGAATGTATTCCTAGCCAAGACTATCATTGTTGTAGCTTGTCTAAAGATGAGTCACTAAGGCAACTTTGAAAAACACTATTAACGTAATGTTTAACATAAAACTTAATTAACATAATTAAGATGTTAGATTAGCCTATCAGCTACCAGTAGCCAATTTTTATAGTAAGATAGAAAGCCCTAAAGTTGGTAATGAGACACACAGATTTCTGGATTTGAGATCCAGAAAGTTTAACGTACTGAGTTTTGTAGTTTCTGGAAAGATTTGTCACTCATATTTTCATTGTACCACTGTTCCATGATCTCAAACTCTAAGAAATCCAAGATCTAGCCACCTAGTTTCAGTACGAGATTTGAGACAATTCATTTTTTTCAAATCTAACAGAATCAACTGCCCAGCACTTCATCCTTGCTTCAGGAATAGTATGAGTAAAATTATGAAAAAAATATGGAGAAAAAAAGCAGCACTGAGAAAAGACATTATGAGATAAAGAACAAAGGAAACTGAAGCTTGTATGCATAGTAAAGGCCAAAGGTAAAATTAGTACAATTCCTACTTTATAGTTTAAAAAAATTATGGCTGTGTTTAGGAAGTCCAGGAAACAGAATTTTCATCACTGTGCAGGTTTCTAAAGCATTCTTTTCCTATTCCATTTTTCAATCCTGTAAGTCAGAATTTAAGTATATTCTAACTTTCAGGCCAGAAAGGTGAAAAATTAAAACTGACTGCTTTCCAGTGTGAAGAGTAGGAAAGAAGACAAGAGTCTCACTGAAGGTTAACTAAACAAGAGCTATGTCATTATATCTTCAAGCACTCCAAGCTTTCTACTAAATGGGCTACTGCAGGCCAGCTCCAAAAAAAGCTTTCAGTAAAAATACAGGTCCTTACTTTGATCAAGTATGAAAGCAGCATTGCTTTGTGCAACTTCATAGCCTTGTTCTGCCAAAAGAAGATACTGAACCACAGCGGAATTTGAATCACCATCTTTATAGCTGTTGTAGGCAGTCATTAGTCTTTCAGACCAGCGCCCCCGTTCACAGACATTCTTAAACAACTGCAGAAAGGGAAAAAAAAAAGGGGGGGTGTAGAAGACTGGTTGTGAGGAACTTCAGAAATTTAGGTTTTGCAAGAAGTAAACCTCTAACATTTGAGTGCCTGTTCAAAACATTTACATTTCACAGGAAAAACCTGACAGACAGACTCACTGCTTAGGACAGACTTACTTTAAGATACAGGTTACTAAGAAAATACATCACTAGATTCAGATCATTACTCAGAATTATTCTTAGTATCAGCTTTTTTGTTAAACACATGTTTAAATGAAGAAATCACAACTTCTAAAATACTGATGTTTGCTTTGTGTTAGTTTCTTTTGGTTTTCCCTCAAAGTTAACAAAACAAATACAAACTTGCCATATTAACTCTTAAAACCCAAAGATTTTTATCATGACATACAATGGAGTTTGGTAATGTATCACTTTTCCTTTTGATAGCCTTGGCTCTGCATCCACCAGTGGATTTTAGCTAAGACAAATTTCATATATAAGCTGACATGGCTACATCCAACCTTTTGCAAGTCAGTATTATTTGGTGTTTACAGATGAATGACCTTACCTCAACAGCAGTATGACAGGATCGCATCACGCCAGTGCCAGTAGCGTGCATCTGAGCCAGATTATAAAAAGCCAGAATGTGGCCACCCTGGGAGGCCAAGTTAAAATACTTCAAAGCTTGCTTATAGTCTTTCTTGACTCCAATGCCATCTAAAAGACAGAATAAATTATTGCTATTCATTCCTCTTGAAAAACAGAGTTATGTGAATAGAGTATGCACTCTTTATAATCTTTAAAATTATAAAAAAAACCCAACCTTTGAGAGAGTTAGGAAAAAACAGAGTAAAAAACAAATTCAGTGCACTAAGATCACTTCACATGCAGCATATATACACTTCTAATGCCACCTAGTGTACAGTTACTGAAAGGGCAGATGCTTAGACCCAGCAAATCATGATGTTGATGCCACTTACTGTAATACATGGAACCTAGCTGAAGCTGGCCGTCAACCCATCCCTGTTCTGCAGCCTTCTGGAAATACTTCAATGCTAGCTCATAGTTCTGCAGGAAGATTTAGTGTGGTCATTAGAGCCTTGCAATACACCACAATTTAAGTGAAGAAAGAAAATATGTGTGCACGCACATGTAAGTGTAAGGACAGATGTATATAACAGAAGAATTACAGTGAGACGTTCTAGTGCTAAAATATTAACCTGGTCACAACGGGGAAAAAAGTCTACAATGATATTAGCATGTCTTAAATCTGTAACTACCTCAGAGCTGGCATCCACATATAGCATTGCTATGAATAGCTACTTTCAAAGTGTTCCTCCACTCTCACAAGAGACACAAAATGGGAATAGTTAGAATTTGTTTTATTTCATAAGAGAGTTAGAGCCAAGTTCAAAATTTCTACAAAAATTCACACTGCTACATGTTTCTAATAGCTTCAGCAACATTTTCAAACTTAGGGGCAACTTGGCACGTTTCATAGCTGCTAACTCCATAGCGAAGATTTTTTTTTTATATTACAGATTTCCTCATGGAGTTTTCAGTGTAACAGACATCTTCACAACTAAGTCTCCTACAATACTTCCCTCCAGAGAAAAAGTCTGTTAACAAGAAGAAGTTACACAATCACCTATGAGTAGAAAGACGACTGTCAAAAGCTTACCACTGGAACACCTCTTCCGTAGAGGTAAGCCATTCCTAATCCACTCTGTCCAACTGGATTACCCTGAAAACACAGAAAAACACTTCTGCAAAGAAAGGCAAAATCTACAGCTACATCTTTCAAATTTGCTATGTCTTAAACCTCATTCACTAAACCAAATAGTATTTAAGATAGATTTGCTTTGTAACTTTGCTCCTAGTAAGTAATATTTAGGGATAAAATAGCATATTTGGTAATTTTTATTCAGTAACTACACAGGTCATTAACAGAAAAAAGAAAAGTTTTCAACACCAGTTATGAAAGCCTACTGTGCACTTTCAAAGTGTTGTACAAGGTGTAGAACCCATACACATAGAAAGGTGGGACATTAATAGTTTATTGATCTTTAGTTTTTTTCAAGTATGTGATGTTCTGGATCCCAAAACAACTACAGGAACTCAGAGTCTGTCTTAATTTAAGGGCAGATTGGTGGCTGTCCTGTGGGCTGCATTACTGATCACTATCCCTGCAAGAGCATGCACGATGGTATTCCTTCAATAGCAGGAGAGGCAATGGGGCACATCAGAAACCATCGGTTAACATAGGAAATTGGCAAATTGAGAATTCCTTACTCTACGACAGATGTAGAACAGCAATCTAACTGTAGAATTCAAGAACCAGGAACATAATCATCTTACAACAGTCCCTTCAAAGCTTCATTTACTGTGTTTCACATGCTAAACATCTACCCTGGAGGACCACTCATGCTTTAACTGTACAAATGGGATAGGTCAAAGACAGCCACGAGGGACTAACAGGCAAAACCCAAACACTCCAGTGTGGTAAGAGGTATAAAACCAAAACCGTTTTCTATTCACTCACCACAAAACATAACCAAAATAACAAAGTAACAGTGCACTGTAAATTTCTGTGATAACTTCAAATTAAGATTAACATTTAACAGAATTGCCAGCTATTTAGGTGGACAGTATATCATACTGATGTCAGTATTCATGAGAGTTTGACTCTTTGTGCTGAACACAGCTTTATGAAGGACCATGACCAGAACTGGAAGCAGTTTCTGACATCTTAGACAAGCAGGGCTTAATTATGGGCTAATCTTGTATAGAAATTCGTAATAGGTGTATACACATGGAAGTGCACAAAAAGAAGCATTTACAGTATTTCCAAGCTAATCAACTTTTTAGTGCATATGTTGTATTTCTAGCTTACAGATAATCATACCATATCAGCAGCTTTCTTGAAATACTGAAGAGCTGTTTCATTGCTCTGAGGTACAACATCACTTCCTTCTGAGTACATCTGAAGGAGAAAGACATTAATGAAGAACAGCTGAAGAAGTCAGTTTAGCATGGAGATCATGAAATATCCTCACTTTGCATATGAGAAGGAGTCTATTTTACTATGAGATTGTTCTATGGTGCTACTGAAAAACCATTAAAGAACTTGCCCAGAAGCAGAAAACACATCTCTATGCTGTAAAATTCAGCTTCATAGTTTAACTTTCTAATGGAGAATGAACTACCCATAACATTAATAAAGTTTTCCTGAAAATACTTTTGAGTTCTACCAGTATGCCATGAATAATGCATAATCAGGCAAAAATCTTGCGAGACCAGTGGAAGTCAAACCACACTGGCAGTTAAAATACTTCTTTAAAACAAAGTGAAAATTGGTTACTAAACCCTGTTCACTTCAGTATTTATTAGACACGAAATACTCACACAGCAGAGAAAACAGGAACCTGCAATTTCTCCTGACAGGACCCTTGACCAGAATATCGTGCTATTTTTTCATGCTCTAAGGGCATGAATTTTGCATCCTCTATTGCAGTGATAGCCTGAAAAAGATGCGCTAGAGTGGCTGCTTATTGCAGTTTTAACCTTAGAGGATACTCAAATAGAGTAATAAGGATTTAATTCCTCAAAGGGTGAAGGTAGCCTGCAACCCAGATCTCAGTCAAGTGACCTAAATACCTTTAAATACCAGTAATACATTAACATCACCAATAGCACTTTGTCAATTATGTTTTAGATTAAAAAACAAAAGGACTTAAATCTGAGAACACTGATGCAATGCCCACCTTGCAGACAGATGTAGGCTTTGGTTCAGAGTAGACACAGACCTATTGACAACTCTAACTCAGATGCCTCACTTCTCTATACAGCATAAGAAATACAGATATCTTTCCCCTTTCCTTCCTAACTTAGTATTTCCGACTGAGCAAAATTTTGAGAAGCCTAGCTTTTCCCCACACACTGTATGGAAGAATGTAGTGGCCTACTGTTGAATTTTGAACACCACCACAGAAAAGGGACATTTAGGTATTAAACTATTTATTTTTTAGAAAACACATAGTTCATGACTATTTAGAAAAAAACTACTCCCTCTTACTTGAGGAACTTCTGACAATTTAGACTGGACATAATAGACTATGACATTCAAATCTTGCAGGACAATTCAAAACAGTAGCAAAACAGAAGTACTTAGATATTCCAGCACTTGAGTTTTAGACTGCCTGATATCAGAAAGTAGGAAATTTATAATTGAAAGACAGTCAGTTTGCTTACTTTTAAGAGTGTTCATATATTACCTTTCCTAGAAAGGCCATAGCATGTGAATTGCCAGCATTAGCTGCTTGATTGAAGTACTCAAATGCTCGCTGTAGGGAAGAAAACAAGTCTTTTAGTCACCATGACTATGATTTTAGTACCTTTTCTTGCAAATGGAGCATAAGCAAGTACGTTATTTGCCAAGTTACCAGGTTCTTCTGGTGATAAGAGTTACCAATCTGACCTAATTTTACATATATAACAGGGTTCCCTGCTTATAACTGGAAGAGTGGCAATCTCTCGAGTGTACTCCAAAAATCAGAGGGGGAAAAAAAAAATGCTGTAACTGCTACTGTACACAGAAGAATCTTACTTTCTTACTGTACCTCCAAACCCTGTTTACTTCTGACCACTTGATATCACTCTGAACCCTTTTAGAGCAGTCATTTGAAAGTATTTTAATGTGATGATCATTAAATAATTTCTGGCTGGTAGCTGAGTCTGAAATAACCCTCAGCGCTGCACATACTCAGCTCTACATTTTTTTCAATACATACTTTTGAGAAGAGGTTATCTATTTTAACTTCTATAAGCAGTGGCTAGGTTGTCTTACATAGGCAGTTCTATTTTCTACGCATACTTAATATACTTAGTATTGAGAGTTGCACTCTTGTCTACAGAAACAAAATACAAGCCACATAAACTAGACTATCATCACTAATGCGCACACAGTGCATCACGAAGATTCTACTACAAGTGCAAAAGCTCAGTTTCAAGTACTAACTCATGAAAACCTGGTCTTTGTTTTTGACTTCCTCGTTTCTAGATGATTAGCCTTAAACTAATTGTTTAGGAAAATAATTTCCATGTACTAGTCAGAGTTTTAAGGGATTAATTAAGTTTTATTGAACAAAACTATTATTAATGAAGTCATTGAATACCTTACAGTGGTATTTAACACTTTTGTTTCACTGTGGTCTCAGATATACTTTCTCCCCCTCCCCCAAGTGTGATATGCATCAGAGATATACAGAAATGGTACCTGATGATTTTGCTCTACTCCTCTTCCCCCATGCAAATGCAACTGTCCAAGACCAACCTAGAAATAAATTTTAGATTGCAAATAAGTCACTTTTCCTTAGGGACTTTCTTTTTCTAGTAATAGAGATACCAGTGAGATAGTTACATGCACAAAGAGAGACCACACCATAATTAAAGAGGTCACAAAGTATGAAAGCACAAATTTGCCTCAATAACTACAGTACAGTCCTGTTTTTTAACACTAGCCTAAGTGTAAATTTATCCTAGATAAGTGACATGACTGTCCTAGATACAAAGTAGTATTTGTTGATTTGAATTCTGCCTAATTCATATATGTCCAAGTTGAATCATGACAATTTTCCTACACTAGTGTCCTCCCCTCCTGCACTGCCCATAGAAGACATTTCAGCCTGCAGAAGTCATGAAGAGCAGAAGCAGTGAGAAATTGAGGTACCCAGTCAGAGTCAGTTGTTCTGATCAAGGCTTACTCTGCAACTTCTAAAGCTATCCTTAAACTAGTCTCACTGGTTCCTACTGAAAGTCAAGATCCTCTTTCTGAAGATAGTAATGTTGTAAAGTTTTGGATTTATTGTCCACTAAATAAAACTAAGAAACACAAAACAAAACAACAACACAAAAACCAAAACAAAAAAAAAGAACTCAAACAACAACAAAAAAACAAAAGCACAAAACCAAACAACCAACCAAACTATCTTCTGTCCAAGATCTACCTTAAACACACTAAACATAAGCCTCTTCTCATAAAAACTCATCAGAAGATAGCGATCAGGTTGATTCAGGAGGAAAACTAAAGCTCTAGTGTCTTTCCATATTTCATAAAGTTATTCCTGTAATTCTTAAAAATCTTTGCATGCCATCAGGTGAACCTTGTCTTACCTGTGCTTGTACATCTCCTTTCTCTGCCAAAAACTGATAATACTGGATCAAATCTTCTTCTAGCATGCCACTTGCCATTCCTGGATTTTCTACTTCATCTGCTAAGCGAATTCGCTGAACCACTGTGCCACCAGTCAAAGAAATGTCACTAGCAACTGGAAAACAAAAAAGATAAATTTTCAGACAGTTTTCTTCAATACAATTATTACACTGCAACTGAAGTGAATACAGATCTCTACAGAGCTTCAAACAGCTACTCAGAGGGAAGTAAGTACTTTGACATTCTCTAAGAATTAAAGACATATAAATAGATAAAAATAGCATATCATGATTCAGACCCAAACAGGTAACTTGTAACTTCTCAATTTTTATCCTATTAGTGTTTATAGTCCTTCTAGTATCTTTTACATAAATGATACATAAATGCATAAAAAGTTACGAACATTAGCCTAGTAAAAAGCTTTTACCATGATTAGCCACAAGTCGGTAGTGAGTGAGAGCAGATTCACAACTTTGAAGGACTCCTATCCCAGCCCAGTACCGGTAACCCTAGAAATGAAAATATAAAAGTATGGGACTAGTGGTTATTTGACAACCTGTCACATGCCAGGTTACAAACTTTCTTACATTATTCAAGCAAAAATTTATGAGATAATAGGCAAAACAAAAGGCACAAGTACATTGTGTTTGCATTAAAAGCAAGTGACTGATACCATTAAAGGTTAAGTGTTGCCAATATACTTCAGATATTACTCAGGAAAAGGCAAATAGAATTATACTAAACCTACATCCTTCTCCTTACATGTTGCACATTATTTGTCTTAAATCTCACAATACTGATTAAACCAGCATCTTCTATAAAGATTTCCAGTTTTCACGGTTCTTAACAGCCTATAAAAATTAAAAACCTGACACTTCTGCTTTCAGTTAAGAGATGTGAACATGGTCCATCTGAATTCAGAATGGTATACAGCTTAAAATAAACAGACTTCTCCTTAATTAACAAGGAACAATGAGAAAGATACTATTGCCCACACAATGTGTGCATTATGATCTAATACTTGCATAGAGTATTCAAATGAGTGCAAATCTTAAATGAAAAACTTCAGAGTACAAAAAAATTCTTATATGTGTAAAGTTATTAATTATCTTACTTACCAAGATCATATGGGCTATCAGATTTCCTCCTAAAGCTCCAAAAGTGTAATACACTAGTGCCTTAAAAAAAAAAAAAAAAAAAACCTGGTTATTTAACATCGGCCTCCAAGATAAAATCCAAGAGCACACACTGAAGATATATAAAATTACCTTAGCTTGACTGGAATTGACTCCTAGACCAGATGCATATAGAAATCCAAGAGCCTAGAAATAAAATAAAGTTTGTCAGCATACCCTTTGAAAAACCCAGGATCAGTTTCCCTGGAATACAAAAGTATAAAGAAGTTAAACATCAATTCAACGCAGCAAAGAATACACTAAGTTCTACATTCACTTTGGTACCTCCTATATCAAGGTCCTTCCTTGCCCCTTTTAATGTATGAATTGTTTAAATTATTCAGTTGCGTATGACACCAACATAAATACATCTTGCCAGAATTCAGTCTGGTGGATCGAGTGCAAGAAATTACTGCTTCCCTAAATGCCAAGTGTAGATCCAAAAGTCCTGAAAAGAAGCATCCCAGTTCAAAGATCCTCAAGTGAAGATTAGCAATATCTTTCAGGTTATTCATGTGTCCTGTTTGTCTCATACCAGTGCAAACATACACAACCCATGACCTTCTCTAGAAGAGTCTTACTGTTTGATTTACTGTCTAACAGTCAATTTACTATTTACTGTTCTGCTATGGGTTAGCTGCATTTATGACTGTAAATATAAACAGTTAAAATGCAGAGAGCTGTTTGGCTGAGGTCTTTTCAAAAGTTATTTTTATTCTTAAAATTTACATAATTACTGCTCTATCTGTAGCACCTGTTACAGCTGCGTGGCTCACAGGAGAAACCAGCACAGAAGATAACAGGATAAAGTTCTATTTCTATATTTCAGTGTTCTAGAAACTATTCTAGGCAATTCTGAAAGCACACCCAGAAAAAAAAAAAAAATTATCACCTCATGGAGACAGTACTGAATTCTAGACCATTAAAAGTCAAGGTCTTCATTGAGATATAAAGTCTCTAGAGAAAACATGTGCCTGCTTTCTGTGTCAAATTAACACTCCAACATTAAACAGGGACCAGCAGGCGACTTGGTAGCCAAAGAGCTAAAAGAAATGGGGTAATTGCTAAAGAAGCTGACACTTCTGATACAAGACAGAAATAAACAATAACTATATGCAGATAGAGACATTAAAATTGATAACAACCACATTTTATGACATCACATGTGAACAATTACATATGAACAACTCTATAATGTTCAAAGGCACATAGACAAAGCGAGTCTTATTCCATAAAACAGCTTTTAAGATTCCTAGGAGTTTATAACTTACTAGATTATAGACTTGTGTGCATATATCTACCTATCTCAAGCATAAAACTGCAGATGAAAAGCCACAACATCCCACATGAACAACAAGACAAAAAAAATTAACACAGAGTTTCACGGAAGATTAGCTTACTGGAATTACCTGTATCAACCCATTTTTTTTTTTTTACTTAAACATTCAGTTTAGTCAGGTAAGAGATGAAATAAAAAGTCCACCACCAAAAGTTTAATGCTGTTTTTTTTTTTAAACTCAAATTGAAGACCTGCTTCTGTGTGTTCACTTTGAGGGTGCAGGTGCTATGTGTTATGGCACCCTCAGAGATGCTAGAAGCATGCAGAAGCCAGGTAAAGCAGAAGCACTTGGGGGACAATCTTGGGATCAGAGCGAGGCATTGGTTACATTTAAAAAGGTAACAGCAATGGGTAGTCAGTATTAGGGAAGTGCTTAGGTAAGCATTAATATAACACATTTCCTGAATCAGAGCCCGAATCAAATATTTTACTTCAAGTTTCCAAACAAATTAAAAAAGCAGTGCTCTGTCTGCTGTCTTATTTTAATCAGGAAGCAGATAGCACTTTTCTCATTCTATCTGGGTGCAAGGTCAATCTACAAAAACACCTTAGATTAAGTACAATCTATAAAATAATTTATAAACTTGACAAAAATTTTATAAATAATTCTGGAGAATCTAAGGACATACATACCATTTGTCCTTTAGGAGAACCTTCTTCTGTTAATTTTTCAAATAGTTCTTTTGATGACTGGATGTTCTGCTTCAGGTAATCCCCAAACAACAAAGCATAAGAGACTTTCTCCATTGCCTTGGTATGATTCATGTCAGCTGCTTTCAGAAGATACTGATATGCTCTTAAAAGAAAACAATTTCTTAGTCACATTAAGGCAAAGAAGCATATTCAATTCCTAAACCTGAAGATTCCGGGGAGTCTTTCTCTCCTCTGTTTTAGCCTTTCTACAAAAGCATCTACCTACAGTCATTTGTTCCAGCTCTGAATCATCAATCTATGCAGCAACTCATATGAATTAGCTAATAGACAAACTACATTTTAATATTTACTCTATTCCATATGCAAGGCAGTATGCATTTCCTCCCCTTTAAGATATAAGAAAAGTTTAAAGTCAAATGATCACATTTTTGTAGCAACAATTTTAAGTCATGTACTAAGTATCTAGTAGGACCGCTACTCTGACAGCTTCACAGATCATGATAGAAAAAAGAAGCCTGGAAAAGACTATGGAGTGTCTCTGATTTGTTGAGTACAAAATCATTCCAATGAAAACACAGTGTTGGGTCCAAGACAACTGCAGACACAATCAATTTTGTGATGGAACAGTCAAGCTAGCAATGAGAAAGTTTTCCAGAAACATTCCTTTCTATTTCAGCCTCAGAACTTACAGTAGTCCTCCAAGGTAATTTCACAGAAGCTGGTTTCATAGCAATTAAACAACCCTGCACCTTTAACATAACACAGTACTTCAGCATGCTCCATCTTGATTTTTCATGGACCTTTGATAGCATTCCAAGATTTTTCTTTACTTCTCCTCCCTTCTATTTTCAGACTTGTTTTATTTCTTCAGGACAAGCCGATACACACTTGGTTCCTCAAATAATTTCATCTTCTAAGAAAGTGTAAGGTGTTCCAAAGAACAAAGATCTAACATTGTTTTACGATTCCTATGCTATTTCATACAAAAGAATACTAGTCAGAGTCTAACAGATACTGTGTCCTTTGCTTTGGCCAAGTTGTGATGGTTGTCACCTCTAGCTGTGTTTCAGTTTCCCTGATGCATAAAGTAGAAATACATGCCCTTATCTCCATGAACAGGTTTAACATAGTAACAGTGCTCACATAATCATTAGCAGACTGAAGTCACCACTAACTGATGACGTTGTCAAGATGAGTACTAAGGAGATCTAAATTAACATAGCTACTCTTACAGTGGTAAGCTGACAATTATTTCATCAGTAATTGGATATGCACAGAGTAGAAAGTGAACAGACCAGAATGAACAGAATATTATTTTCTTCTTTTTGTTTTGTTTCTTCTACGAGCATTACCCTTTTCTCTCATGCAATGTTATTTAGAGTTTTAACAATCTGTTGAGATTAAACTTCATACTATTTTTACGGTGACTGAAAACATGAAAGAGCAGGAACAAAACAGAGCAGGAACAAAACAGAGCAGGACAAGAAATGCTGCTTTTTCTCACTTAATCTTTGAAGCAGAATGGGAACTGGATTGTAGGAAACGTAGAAAGGACAATTATCTTGTATAATGTTCTTGGTTTTTTTCCTAGGCAGTTGCACATATAAATTGTGGTTAGAAATGCAGTACCATTTTGCATCGAGTCTATGTTTTGATGACATCCACTCTTAAATAAATCTTACACCATTTTTAGTAGATTTGAAGGAAATAAGGCAGAAATTAATTTTTCTAAATACCCTGAAATTACTATTTATTTTCAGTACTACCACTGCATAGTTGATGCTAAGTCCAATAAAGTGCAAAGTCCCAAAGCAACTAAATTAACCTATTTTTCAGTTAAGCCAGTGTGACTAGCCATGTCCTCCTCTTGTGGAGGTGGAGAAGGTAGACTTACTCTTTCTTCTGAGCCCTTTTACTGCTTTCATTAAGGATTTTCATTCCAGTCTGATAAACATCCTCAGCTTCTTGCATCTGTCTTCTCTTATTAGACTGCTCTTCAGCTGAAAAAGAAAAGTGTACATTAAGAGCTCCGATTACAAAGCTCAAGACTATTCTCTCAAAATTCCTATTGGTTCTAAAGGAAAAATACAGCCAGAAATATGCTTCAAAACACCAATAAACAACCCAAGTTATTACAAAAAGCTGTATAAAAGAGGTGTTGGATATCTTGGTAGACAGACAAATCTTCTCCTGTGATGTCTCATGCACTCATGTGTTGTTTCATTGTTCCAAAGCCAGTAGTGAAAGGTAGAAAGGGTTCTCCTGCAGGAGGACGTTTCTTAGAGAAGGGATGCCTTTGTGCAACAAGTCAGCAAGTATAATGAAAATGATGTCAAACACTTATGCTCCCTCAGGCTCAGAAACTAAGAGCTTTATAGACACCTTCACTGCAGGATTTCCCAAACAGCTCTAGGAAGTGGCATTTGCATTATAATTTTTTCCATTAGGAGAACTCTGTCTTTATAATTTCTATATCACAGTATACAGTGGCTATGGGTATATGACAGGGACTTACAGACTCTGAAATAGAGGGCATTAAGGGGCCTAGCTTAAGAATGCATTCCTTGGACAAGAACAAGACACCAGATTACTTACTCTCACAGAATCCCCACTTTTGATCTTTCTTGTAATCATAGGTTGTTGCACACCAAAGCCTGCCGTCTTCCCTCCCATCTGCAGTGCACTCTGCGTACTCCTTCTCCAGAAACAAAAAGGGGAAGTGGCAAGGTTCACCATCTGCAGTGCCTCCAATCGCTGTCAAAACTGAGAATGCATACCCAGGAATTAAGACTACTTTCCTTTATTCCACAAATTAAAGTCATCTATTATGTACAGGAAAGCACTTTTAACTTGGTTTTAATTTCCATGAAATGTATTTAATCAAGAATTCAGTTTACAAAATTTACAAAAGCCTGAAAAAACAATTCTATTTTCTGAACAGCACTTAAAAATATTATTCTCATTTAATTAGGAAATTAAACAGAAGGTATACGGTTTCTTATATTTCCTAGTTCTAAGCAAAGAAAATATTTTTGTTTAGATTAGAGACAGAAAATGTCAGTTACATTTTTATTACCAACCAAAATAAACAGCCTTTTCTTTCACTTTCTCTTCTCTGCACTCACTTCCTCATGCAAAAGATTACCCTTGAAGTGCATTTCAGTGCATATATTAATTTTAGCCCCAGAGTTAGACATAAAGATGACAGAACCACTTGCATCAACAAATGCAAAGTACTGAAAGTACTTGATTATCATCAGGAAGTACACTTAGAACACAGAACTGTGAGAAAAGACTTAAATCACTATGAGTCTAGCTATTTTCTACTGTTGCATGTACTTACATTGAAAACTTTATTTCACTTGACCAATATATTTCAGTTGCATTCAAGATTACTTTGAACAAAAATCTCTAATTTCTTATGACTAGAACTTCAAAGGTTACTAATTCCAATATTGCAATATTTAAAAATAAAACCAATATTCTATCAAGATTAAGAATTATCTTTTTTTTTTTAAACAAAATTATTTCAATTAGCCTTTTATAAAGGTTTTTCTCACTAAGCTAAAACAGTAGTTGGATTCAGCTTCATATGAAAACATCTGCAAACTTATGCAATTGAGAATGTCAATTGTGCAGTGTTTTTTTCAAGTTAAGCTTGTAATTCTTGTGGTTATAGAGAAAATGAGTTCTTTTTTCTAGGGCCTATAATTGTAAGGCCTAGAGACCATACTAATTAAAAAAGTTCATACTGGGTTTTTTTTGAAGCTTAAGGAGGTCTCTAGCATTAGTCTGTTCCAATTGCTCTTTATAATTTGATTCCTTGGCAGATGTTCCACCACACCACTTCAAGTTAATTATCCCATAACACACAAAGAAAAATGTTATTTTCAGAAACTGCATTCAAAAATAATGTGTCCAGATGCAATTAGCCTGGAATAATTTTTAGACATCTGTTATCCGCAGAGTAACACAGAAAGTCATGCTAAGGGTACATATAACTACAACTGATGGGACCTCATAACTGTTTGAGCAAACTCCCCATCCAGGATATTAACAGTACTTGACAACTTAAGTTTTACTTGCATTGTTTAGTACCTTGTCTGCTGTATTGAAAGTAATTGGGCACAAACCATTTACAGTGTGCTCTGCACAAGAGTTCACTATATGCTGAAGTTACGAAATTACTCTGCCCTAGTTCTTCTCTTTGCCCTTTTTTAGTTATAAATTCAACCATAACATTGTTTTTCAGATAGTAACAAATACTAACCCTCAAAGCAACACAGAAACGCAATCACAGGAGAAAATCCCTACCACAGGTTTTTATCATGTACTTAAAGAATGACAAATACAAACTGATACAAATAATTTACTCGGAGGATAAATTACTTTTTGTTAGTGTGGAAATAGCAATTTACCCGTTCTACTATGTCTGAATAAAGTATATGGTATTTTATCATTATATTTTGTCTTTATTACTTCTATCTCATCTCATACTTTATGCTGCAGGAAACCCAAATATAGATTACGTATACACAGTAGTTACATTACTGTAAGATTCCTCCAAATGGGAAAACAAATAAATGCAGCAGGAATTGCCAGTTCCATACACATTTGTGCACAGTTTTCATAAAAAAACTGTTAGCATGGAATTTGACTGTTACAAAACCATACAATACAAAAGATAGATAACTAAAAAATATTATTTTCTTTACACACAAGACCTCTTCAGGGCAGGACAACTTTTCTGAGAAGGCTAAAAGCTTTAGTAGTACTAATTCTAAATCACTGAAGATGATTTTTTTTTCCCCCTGATCAATATCCTGCAAAACACACATGGAAACTTGAAGAATTCCCCCCCCCATCCAATCTCATGGCCATAAAGATGAAACAAACTGTATTTAGAAAAGCTTTAATTTTCCTTAATGTAGCCCTGTCAACAGTAGCTCATTCGAGAGATTTAACATCTCTACTTGAGGTGGATTCCTGTCCTGCTCAGTTAAAAAGTTTGCCAGTAAAGCTGTCCTGTAGCAGGTTGGTTTTTTTTCCTGCCATAATACAAATACTTTTCCTTCAGAACTGTTTTTTAGATAAACCCAGTAACCCTCACATACACGTTCCTTATTTACCTCATAAGAGGTTCCAAAAACTGTTCAAAACTTCATTCTATCAGTTTCGAAAGTCACTTGTAGTACTTTGACAGGTGTAGTTAAAAACCTTAGTTGACAGGAAGCAAGCCATCTGGTTACAGATTAAAGGTATCTTAAAATTTACTTTTAAAATAGACTGCACTGACTAAACATGGTGCTCAGCTCACTGTTTTGTGGTGGCAATCTATTTAGTGGATTTTATATAGGTTTTTTCTGTACAATACCACACCTACTAACAGCAGTACTGAGTTTTTACAAGCTGTATATTAGTTCTACATTAAGAAGTAAGGCTTATTAGAAAACACTGAAAGTTAATATATAACAAAGCTCGTTTCATAACACCTCTCTTTTGACATTTGAATCCAAGTTGACAAGAACAGACAAGCACTAATATTATCACTAATATTACCATGTAACTATTTTTTGAGTAAAGGTAAAGATACATTTTTTATGGACAAATGAAAAGTCTTTGCTGCAGTAGCTATGGTACTTGACTGTGACATCAAATTATTATCCACTGCTACCTGCAAGCCAAGGAATTTACATTTTTCTTAGTAGTAAAAGAGAAATACCAGAATTTCCTGGGAATTTAGACACAAGGAGATAGTTTTACCTATGTTTAAAAACTTACTCAAGTTCAGATGCAATTTAGATGTTGCCCTATGGCTCCAAGTACCATCCTAGGAGGCTTGTCTTTGCATCATAATTTGTTCCTTCCCTGTGAACTGACTCTCCACGAAAAGAGCCAGCAGGCTTAAACACCCATGTAATTTCTTCTTCTATGGTTGGTATACTTAGTACTCGAGTCCTGTCTGAAGAAATCATGGCTTTCTCCATTTGACAGCTAGAGTTTGCCAACAAGAATTATGGAAAACTCGTTCAAACACATCTAAAAATAACCACTCTGATTCCAATCACAGTATATTTGAAAATTTTTTGATGTTACTTTTTTAATGGAAAAGGCAGCAATTGCCATTTCATTCCGGAAACATTAATACACTAGTTATTTCATATATTTAAAATTACTAATTGTGTTCATCCACATGCCAAAGTTAGTCAGATGCATCTTTCCTGCCACTTGATCAGAATTCTGTGAGCAGTTACCTGGACTCTGTATTTCTGCTTCTTCCAACTCCTTATTTAACAGATTTGATATTTCTAGGGAGTTCAGCTCTTGAAGTGAATTCTCTTTTTCCTCCTCTTGACCCTGAAAGTTCTCTTCTTCTTCCGATTGAGAGTCTGATTTCCCTGGTTCAAGGAAGATCTGACCTGCTACCACTCGAGTTCCTGTGGAATGGTCCTTTACCTGGTCCTCTGCAGATAAAGTCTGAAGGAAATTAGCCACATAATTTAGAAGATTAGAAACAGAAGAGTAGCAGCTGGCAAAAAATACTTTTTAGAAATACAATCAATTAACATACTAAGTTTAAACAGTAGCACCAGAAGTAAGTTGAGCTATCTCTATCAGTCCTCACTGACTTCCAGTTCTTCAATAAAAATAATTTCGAAGATGTAACAACAAAAATTCTTCTGATTCACAGAAGAAATTAATGACATAGCAAGAGCTACAGAACAGTTCAAAACATGAATCAAATCACAGGTCTGAATTTCAGACCTTTATTCTCACTCCACAAGAAAAACGTAGTGACTAGAAACTTATATCCTCACCTTTGACTCCAGTGATTCATCTTGATTTCCCTCTTCATCTAGAAAAGAAGTTTTTAAGTTACTAAAAAGGGTTTCCATGAGTGATTTTCTCAAAAATAAAAATAAGTTTAGCTATAATATTGTACCATGATTCTGAAATACTTTAGTGTTAACTAATGCATTTCAGAAAGACCTTGTTAGTGCTGTCAGGAAGAATTAAATGTTTCACAGATGACCCTCTTCTTCCTTACATTATGTCAACACAATTGTACTTCAAATACTGGAAAAAGTGTGGAATTAAATTTTTTTTTAAATCTCAAATCAATCATCTAGATGACTACACACTCCAAATTGTTCCAGTACACATAAACTACTTAAAAAGGTATGTGTTAAGTGAAAAGGGCCCATGGAACCCAAGGCTTTTAGTTACCAAATCAGCTTGAGTATAAACTGCTTCAGTAGAAACCACGAAGTTACATTAATACCACCCCACTTAAAATTAAATGTTGCTCTTTATAGAATCCCAACTCATTTTGCCTGACCAGCATATTTAAAACCTTTATCTTCAGAACTATGAGAAATTAGTTTGTCTTTAAGATACTGTTTAAGAGCTGCAAGCTTTGTTTCACTGTCATCTTTCTTATCCAAATGGGCTATGATATGATTCTTGATTAAAAGGACTGGAAAGAGAAGAAGCAGTAAAGAAGAAAGGCTATTAGACATAGACCTAGAGAAATAGAGGGGAAGAAAAGGGAGAAATTAATCAGCAAACCTATTTATGACAGTTTCACCACTGTTTTGCAGAACTGTGTCTCTTATTTTCTTTATTGCTATAACTTAAACGAGCTACTCACTGTGCTTCAAATTACTTGGTTTGTACTTTCATCTCAACTGAAAGCCTCTAAAATTATCACAGCTGAAACGTGACTGTCCCCAGTCATCAGTATCCGATACCACCTCATTTAGGTAAACAACCTCTCCTCTCGGTTTGGAAGAAGATGCTACAAGCCTCCCCCTCTCCAGTACACAACTCACTTAAACAGAACTAAAAGCTCGAAGTATAAACGGATGACTAAGCAAAGCTGCTGCTAACTCCTACTACATCCCCCTCCCTCCTGAGACTCTGAGGTGTGCAATGCCCTATAGCAGTGGTAAGATGTTGATAGTCTTGAAACCTGCACTGTGACTAGAAAAGGTACCTAAACTGAAGAAGTTGGTGCTCTGTACATGAGATACACCATTCACTATGCTATGGTTAGCTATTAAAGACTACCTGCACAAATACTGAACACCAACAAAACTTTTCAGAAGTTTATAGAACTCTGACTTTCTGTAGGCATATGACAGCAAACAAAATTTGCATACTTTTCATCCTCATGCAAGTAAAGTATCTTACCAGAGATAATTTCTGAAGTGACAAACTACAAACATGACACTTCATCAGTTCATGTTTTGAAGACTATTACTATAACAAAGCAACTGCAGGTAATTTGCAATGAAAGGGCTCATCTTGGAAGCCAGATTCCAGGAAGTGACTTCCATGTTGTTATGTGAAGTATAACCTTTAGAACAAGTAAAAGGATCAGGGTCAACTTTAAGCTGTAACAGCATAATAAAAAACAAGAAAAACCACTAAGACTTAAAAGTGAAGCTGCAAAACTAAGGTGACAAGAAGTTTGACAGTGTAACTGAGACAGTCTGTTGAGCATGCTGAAGAGGATGCAAAGCTCAAAAAGTCTAACTGCCAGAAGACCCAGGATTAAAAAGGATTGAGAACATTCGGTGTGGGTAAGCAGCTGTCTCCTACAGGTCCAAAAATGAAAGTGCATAGAGCCCTTCAGAAAAAATAGTAGAGACAGCAAAGAGCATCCAGGTGAAACAGGGCCTGCAAGTAACAACCAAGACAGAATAAGAACAAACAACAACTTGGAAAAAAAAACCCAAAACACACCAAAAGAGGTTGTTTTTTAAATACAGTAAAAGTACATATACATTTAGGATACTTGTATAATAGTATCCTATCAACTACTGGTCCTTTCTATTTTGAAACTGAGAGACAAATTTGAATTTACCATGTTTCCCACAAATTACATTCTACTATCCTAAATAATTTTCATTTAAAACTAAAGGCCACCATACAGCTTCAAAGTCTAGAGCTTGTCAAAAGATTCAGACATGTTTCTGAGTGTGCAAAGCAAGACAGGCTTAACCTAACCAGTAGCATGTATACTGCCATTAATATATACAAAGTACTTATGCGGCACCTGTTACTGCAGTAACATTTTATTTTTAAAGCTGTACTAGCTAGGATATTTGGTTTTGTCTGCTCAAAATTAGCCCCTATGCCTGATGATTAGCTATTCTAGCTACATGGTATTACTCTATTCTAGCACTAGACCATTCTAGTTATTTGGTAAAGGCTTTACTAAAAGATTTAAACTTGTGGAATGTCGACTTTACAACAAAAGACGACACGAGGTCAAATATAAACAGGGTGTATACTATCTAGGCACACATAACAAAGAACATTTTTACTGTTACTTTATATGCAAACCAAAACGTTTATGAAATTGAAAGACAAGAGATGTCTGAGCAACATAAGGTAGAGCTCATTAAATGTTTGCTCTTCTTCTTTGAAAGTAAATAAACCTATTTCATTTCTATTGCATCATTTAAATTCCCTCTGAAGGAACAAGCTTTGTTATTAAGGAGTTGTACTTGAATACCTGTTTTCAAAACAGTAGTTCCAAACCAGCACTAAATCCACAACAAATACTAGTTTAACTGTTCTTAGCTTTTGGACTTCCTTCTAAGTTAGGCAAATGATGTTGCAGTGGTGACCAACAATGTGACTAGAGGGGGGATCACTTACAGCCTTGTTATTTCACAGAACTGCTGACTAATACACACCTGCTACTCAAAGAAGTGCATTTACTTCTAAGAAATAGCTAAGAAAACTATTCTGAAAGTGTTAATGAAAAAACATCTATGAAATGTCACAGTTTGACCTAAACCCAGCCTATTAGTCAAAGCTCAACTACTGAACAAAGTCACAGATGTTTGTGCACCTGCTCCAGAGATTAAAGCTGACAGTTTAGTTTGTTTTTCCACAGTTAAGTTTAAAAAAAGTAAGCGATTTTTTTTTTTTTTTTTTTTTTTTAATAATTTGGGTCTGTTACCAAGGCTGCCTAATTCTAGAAACCTCTTCTGAAAATGCGAATTGGAAAAGTAATCCTACAATTTGTTAAACAAATTGAGGAGATATAACGACATATTAAAAGAAAAAGTAGGCAAAAATACTTGCAGCTGAAACAGGCAGCTGACAACAAGGTACAGAATGCTTCACTTAAAAACAGTGCTGAGATATAGGCACTGCTGGGTGCTCTCATGCCCAGCTAGGACCATAGAGTACTTCACAGAGCTGAACGTTTGTTTTAGCCATCCACCACTTCATATACAATTAAAATCAACTTAAAAATGTATTCATTTTTCCTTGATTAGAAAGACCAGTGTTCAACCAGTCTATTTAAAAATAGCAAAAGCACTCTGGCAGCCTATTCTAGATAGAAAGATCCTACCATATGCTGGATAAAGATCCTACTGTTTTGAGAGAATTAATGTTTTCGAGAGCACTACGAAGAGAAGGGTAGAAACAAGAAGAGCTAGGCAGTGTGATTCAGCAAGAAGAACATCATTAGGTTGAGGAAGACAAACAGTTCCAAAGTTTTGCTGTATGAGAAGAACAAATTAACTAACAGCCCATAAAGGTAAAGGACTGCTACTACCAGACAAGAATTAGTTTCAATGGTAGAATGGTCACTCACCTTTGGGAAACAGCCAAAAACTCAGTTAGTGCAAGCAGTTGGCAATCTCCCAAAGCTCTCATGTATGCCCTAATTGATCACTGTAGTCAGTTTCCTTCCAGTTTTTGTCAAGCTCTTCAAGCTTCAAACTATCTCAACAAAACAACTAGTAAGAGCGTGCAAGCTCCAGAGCAGTGATCTCGTAAGTGGAGTGTGGTGTGTACACCTCAAGGTTATCAACCTGCTTGGTGTGAAGGAAGAAAACGCTTTTTGTACCATTAATGAATAAAACTTGTGTCTATTTCACTTTTCTCATTCTTTTTTCATTTCCGTTTTTGTGCACATTTTATGATGTGCATAATATGTTAGAACAGTAGTACGTAGATGTATTATTATATAAGTTAAGCAATGAAGACACACGTTTACAAAGTTTTTTACTGAGGGTGTGTGTGGACAAAAAAAAGTTTATCAATGACTGCTTTAAGAGCATCCATTAGAGATTTTCTGTGGATTTTTTAGCTATTGCTTTCCATGTTCTTTTTGTCCACCTGACTACTTAGACTTGGAAAGAAAATGTTAAATTTGTCACAGAAACAGACTCCATAGCGTAGATGTTATTCCCATTATATGAACCTCTAAAACATGCAGTCAGTTAAGAAAAATCCTTAAGTAGCATCTATTCAGCAAGACTACTTTCAAAGTATTCTTGGCAGCAAGTAAATTGTTCCCAGCTGGAAAATGTGCAACATAGATATAGGTCAACTCTAACCCTGAATATAAATCTGTTTTCCAATCTCCTTGCAATTAATTGCTGGCTAACTACTTACAAAACTTAACTCTCCACCAGTTGCATGAATTGAGATTCCCTGTCAGACAACAAGTTTAGGGAATATTTTTCAGTTAGCCAAGTAAAATCAGAAGGGTCAGGGAAAGCCACTGAGGTCTGTCTTTTGAGAGACTAGGTACATAAGTTTTCTAGAAGTATATGACTGTGCTTATTTGTCATACCAGTTAGTGACATAGTACGAAAACCTCTACCTATCACTGAAGTTCACCAGTGGAAGGTGTGGGATAGTCAGGGGAAGAATCGCTTTCTCTGTTCAGGCAGAATGAGAGAATTTATACCTCTTAGTTTGCAAACAAGGGGGAAAAAAACCCAAGAGTCAAGTAATATCATCAATCACAAAAAAAAAAAAAAAACAAAAAACCAAAAAAACCCAAAAAACCAGATTTTTTTTTTTCCCCCATGTTCTTAAAGAATGATCAAAAGAAGCAGAAGGCCATCACTGCTGTGATAAGCAAAAGATAGCCAGCTTTGGCCAGAACACAGTTACCATTTTTTGCCAATTTCCCATGGACTCCTTCATATTCTTTCCGCAGCTCTCAATGTTCAATTTATTCATAATCTGTCTCAATATTATATCTTTTTTAAAATAACACCCATTTCTTTAGGCCTGGGTTTTCTTGCAATCACCTCAACTTTTCAATAAAATGGTTTAAGCAAAGTTTATGACTATGGAGTTAGGGTTTAAGGCTATAATTAAGAGACTCACTACTAAAAAAGTCCTCATTAAAAACATCTTCAGAAGTTAGAAAATGTAAAACTTGAACCATTTTTACTCATCCTTCCTAACTACCCCTCCCTTGTACTCAACATTCCAGATGACTGTTTCCAGATCAGACGTTAGGAATGAACAAGCATTCAAGGAAACATTTAATGCAGTCTCTAGGCTTGTAGCAGACTCTACTACAGAAAGTGGTACTGTTACTGTAGAAAACCAAAACATTTATGAATTGATGACAATTTATTTTCTTTCAGAATGATTCTTGACAAAAACTGATGTAGAAAATCTTCCTGTTATAGTCTGCAGTGAAAAGCTGATCTCCCAACACCCTCTAATTAATTCTGGATGTTAATGAACAGTTGTACCTCACAGTAGTGTTTTAAGTTTGGCAGCAGCTCCTAATCTTCCATGTACTGTATCATGTGCTTTCTTGGGCCTACTAATTTTATTAGTTTAACCGACTCAACACTATGTTTTTTTAAAGGCTGAATTAAGCCATCACAGCTTCATATCCACAAACACAACTTTGTGAGTGGAAAAGCAGTCAAGACAGAAGAGTTGCACACTAGCACAGCCACAAATGCACACTTGAACAGCACTTGATTTTGTCACTTAACTTCCACATACACAAGAAATGGTTTATGTCACTTTAGCTTTTTCTTTATACACGATATCAGTGAAAACACACAACTCAAAGCCTGGGTAGAACTCTGACTTTACAGAACTTGTAGGTATCTTCTCTACACCTGGTGAAATGCCATATTGGCTTATAATATTTTACCTATAAAGCTCATATAACTGTGCTTGATATCTAGTCTGAAGTCCAGTAACATAACTTTAAATCTCAATTTCCTCCTGCATTCATGAAAATAAATGCAAACGACAGAATTTACCTCTAGAGAAAACATTAAGTTACATTCCTGAAATATCATTAACAGCCTAAAAGCACATCCCCAGTAGCACTAGATGAGGCTGTCTATTAAAGGACTGCCTTCTGGCTTTAGAAACACTATATAAATAAATGCATTGCACATTTACCCCCGACCCCCCCAACTATGGTGGAAATCAGGGTGTGGGAGGCAGAAACCCCAGGAAAGGAAGTCTATAACAACATATGATAAGCACACAAAACCCAAGCTGCATTACAACAAAAGAAGCAGAAAAAAAAAACCAAACCAAAACTCTTATAACTACTATAACATAATGCAGGCCCCAAAAATGCCTTCTCTGTATATCTGCAAGAGAAAACTCTTCTGATAACATGTTAGCATTATCAGCTCCTCGTCAAGAAAATGCATAATAGGAAGGAAAAAAAAAAAAGTCTCATTTCAGTTTCAAGCAAAGCAAGCATTATACGGTAGACTCCTAACAGGCTGTTTTAAGGCAGGAACAAGACTAAACAACGTATACACCCCCATAAGGCCTACTCAACAGCCCCCAGTAAGGAAAAGCCAGAGGCGCAGGGTGAGGAATAGGCCCACCGCCCCTCAGCAAGCCCAGTTCCGCCACTCGCGGCCACGCAGTTGACAAGAGCCCACCTCCCTTCTCCTCCTCTCCACCGCCTCAGTGTCCCGGCGAGGACGGAGCTGCCCTCATACACCCTAAAGCCCCAGCGCGGACACAGGGTCCCCGCCCCCGTTGCCACCGCTTCTGCGCCCCAGTGCGGACGCCAGAACCCCCACAGACCCCGCATCTCACGGCGGCAGTAGCCCACACGCAGTCCCCCACAGCAGGCCAGCGTGGGGAGAGGCCACCGTAGACCGCAGGCCCCCAGCGATCCACGGAAAGGTGGACCCCGGTACTAACCGGTCGCGACCAGCCCTCTGGCCCAGAGAGCGGCGAGGCAGAGCAGCAGCCCGAGGCGCGCCCGCCGCCCCATCCCACCGGGCTCCTGAGGGGCCGCCGCCGCCGCCGCCGCCACCGAGGGGCTCCGAGTCCGGCTTCCTCGCCCCGCCCACCGCCACCAATACGCTGGCTACGCCGCCGACCAACTACCGACCGCTGTCCGCAGCACACGCAACCCCCGCGGAGCACAGCTTACTCTACATGGCCCGTTCCGATTGGCTCGCAGGAAAAAGGATCATCAGTCACGCCCTCTTATTGGCCAATTACACCGCAAAAGGAAAGCACGTGCCTGAGAGAGCGCCGGCTACGTGAGCGCGTACTTCCGAAATGAAGGCTTCCATTGGCTCTTGCGGCCGTTCCTACAACTCCCGCCGTGCCTCGCGAAGGCCGCGACGCATCCGCTGACGGGGGGCGGGGCCTGGCCTGAGGAGGGCCACAGACTACGTCACCCACAGCGCCCCGCGACAAAAAGTGCGCAGGGAGGGGCGTGGGCGCCTGGCACTGCTCGCGCCTCCGCTCTGGGTGCGGTGGCCTGGCTCCAGAGCCACCCTTCCGAATGGCTGGCTGGGGCGCGGGGCCCATCCCGTAGGCGCCGGGAAGGGGTGGGGTGGCCTTTCGGTAGCCGCCTGTAGGGGTCGGAAACGCGGGGACGGGGTAGGGGGCTGTCGGGGGAGTCCGTGGGCTGTGGCGGACAGGTAGCGCTAGCGGATGGTGTCAGCTCTGAAAGTGCGGCATTACCGTGCCGGAAGAGTGGCGTGAGCAGCCGGGCGAGAGCAGCAGAAGGACGTGGACAGGGTGGAGGGAGGAAACGCTGGCCTTGAGATCTAGGCAGGCACACGGTGACCCAGTGCTAGCAAACTTTTACTCTCCCCAGGTGGGTTCTTCTCTTTCAGCCCACTGAGCTGGTGACAGATTCTGTGATACAGTGCAGCACTGAAGTTACAGCCATAGCTCCAGCCTCTCTTCCAGGGCACCTGGAAAGGGAAGTTGAGAATTTAAATTAGTTTACTGTGGTTTTGGTATGACATTTTTATCCTTTGTCATTAGATTTCTAGTCTGCTTTTTTTTCCCCTCAGTGGAAGACTGTAGACTTCACTTTGCAACAGGGAGCAGTATTTAAGATGACAATTCCAAGTAACTGAACACACTTCCTTGATTAGGGAAGCAGCTGTAAATTAAATAACTGTAAACCAGTGCATCTGAAGCATGTGAAACACAAAGGGTATAATTAATTGAACATGTACCTTCAGGAAGGTGGCAGCTCTGGGGAGGGATTGAGAACTGTTGGACACAACTCTGGTTCTTACAAGAATTGCATCTCTGTAGGTCAAATAAAAAGCAAATGCAAAGAAGGAAGGGAAACCAGCATCCTGATGTGCAATGCACTGGAACCTGTAGATGTTGCTGTGCCACAGGACCATGCTGTTACAGGATGCTGCGCTGAATTATAAAGTGGATTTATCCAACAGTCTAAAGAGTGGTGTTATCCATACAGCACTACAGTTGGGGCCTCCGAAGGGTGAGAGTAGCTGCCAATAGCCATGTTTCTCCCAGGGGAGATAACAGCAGAATCCATGCAACATGCAGTCTGACCTGGGGCTGCTGGGAGGGATTTCTGCCTGCTGGGTCTGCAGGCAGCGGAGCGCCTGTACTGCTGCAGCTAGGAGAAGTCTGAGTAGCATGTAAGCGCCTTGAATAGATCTAAGGTTCTGATTCTAATCAGGAGGATATTTAAGTACAAGTCAATATCTTCTAGCTACAGCATCCCTGCAACGGTGTTCGTCAAGGCGGCAAAACCTGCCTGCGCCGCGGTGTCCAGCACTCTTCTTTCAGTGCAGGCCTGAAGGGCTTTCAACAGAGCACTTCTGCGCACTGCAGCAGGCCTAACTAACCTCTGTCGTACGTAGAACAGGGTAAAGCCCGACCGGTTGTGAACGTCGCTCCCCAGGGCACGGCAAGGGAAAGCAGCGCAGGTCTCCGGGCCGCCTGGCCCCGCCGGGAGGGGAACCAACGGCGGGCGGGGCCGTGGCTGAGGCGCCCCGCCCAGCGCGGGCAGCTGCACGCATCAGCCGCGTGCTGCGGCTGCGACGCTTATGCGCGCGAGGCAAAGGCGAGAGGAGGGGAGCGGTGTGGCTGTGCCGCTGGTGTCTGGGCGGCCGGGGCGCTGAGGTACGAGTGTGTCGCGGTGGTACTGCTGTGAGGCTGTCTTGGAGGCTCTGGGGCTGGCCGTGGGTGGTGCGGTGTCCCAGCGTCACTCTGACTGAGAAATGCCAGGTGCTGGGGTGGTCTCCATGGAGTTCCTGTGGTGGTCTCAGCTCTGGACGCTTGAGTGAACAAGTCATTTTCAGTCTGATCCATCAACCCTCCTGTGAGGAGGACCTGAGCTCGGTGAGCTCCAGAGGTTGCTTCTAACTGCCTAAAGCAGGGGGGATTAAGTGAAAGGGAGGAATAAGATGAAAAATATAATGGAAGAAAGAGAGGTTTTATTCTGAATTAATCACCTTCCAAGCAAAACAAAAAGAATCTGATAATATTGCAGCCTGAGCTAGTTCTAATTAATTTAGTATATGCTATACTTTACCAGTGTAGTAGATTTATTGCCACCTTTCCATTTGCGTGTGCAGTAGCCATAAAGTTCCCATTACTGTTCTTAATCAGTTTTGCATTTTCTTCTATGAAGCTTAGAGTGGAAGCTTATCTATTTTTGCTGTGTTCCTCCTCTCTATTCTATGCTTAAATCTGTTGGTCTTTTGTGCACCATTCCAAATGACCAGACAAATAGTAAGGGTTCAAAATTAAATTCTTTGTGTTTTAGATACACTTAGGTTTAGTTTCTCACAATATTATCTAATCTAATTTTCAAGAGTTTTTTGAGTAGGACCGATTTACGTACTGCCTAGCATTTGTATGGCATGATGTAGCATTAGCCATTCTCCAGGGAGGAGAATGGAAATGTGTGAGTTAAGTTTGAAGTAGTTTAGTGATAGGTATGTTAACTTCCTGAGTATTTCTTCATGCTGTCTTGCTTGGCTTCTGTCTCTACAGTTTGATCACAAAACTTTCTCCTTTGTAGTAACGCTGCTTTTTGCTTGGATTGTATAAGCTTTCTTATATGACTTTCAAATGTAAAACTGCAGAAGTGGGAGAGGTATGAAGCTAGGTACATATTGAACAGCAATTTCCCAACAATCATCCTTGCAGAATATTCTCATAAAGTTTTTTCAGCTTGCTTTAAATACAAAGGAACATGTTTTAGCTGCTTCTCAGGGAAGACTTCGGTCCCAAAATACACTGTCTTTTTGATGAAAAGGACATATATTTTTGTTGGGTTGTTGTTGTTTTGGGTTTTTTTGTCATTACAGTGAAAAATATGTAGTTTTATAGTTTCTGGACACTTACTTCTGAGGAAACAATGACAAGGAGAATAATATTCCTAAATCTCCAATGTTAATGGCTGAAGGAGGCTTAATGATTCTAGCAAGGTCCACCTGCAAAGAGAGACAATACAACTAAGTGACCCAAGGGAGCAAAGTGAAAATTACCAAGCTTAATATCACCTGATCTCTGATAATCAGGTGCCTGGTCACAGGGAATGAGAGAGAGAAGCAGAGAAGAATGAAAAGTTCTTCCATTTTATGTTAGAAAATAAGTTGCTGGAATGGCTGTTGTGGGGGATCCAGCTGAGAAGAACAAGAAGGATGTAGCTCTTGAGTGATGTCAGCTAGTGTAGACGAGTAAGAAATTGTAAAGGTTAATTAGCCAATGTTGCAGACACCAGTATGTGTATAAACAGAAATGCAGCTAGCCTGGTCCTCTTTCTCCTCTCCAGCTGCTAAGGGTTGAAGCTCATTAGTGAAAATATCAGCCCTTGCTCTCTAGCTTTCCAAATACACCTACATTCACAGATCTCTCTAATATCACTGTGGGCTCTAATATCCATGCCTAGACCTTTGGCTTTTACTCAGTATGCAGAGCCTCTCCTACTTAGGAGACAGTCTGACTTGATGTTCTGTAGCAGGACAGATGCACGTACTTAAGATGTACCTCTTAAATATTAGATATCCAGGTTTTCCACTAGAGGACCCTGTGTCCCTTAGCTGGGTACTGACCCAGACCTGGAGTCTTTGCAGATGCAATGTTGTCTCTCAAGCACACATTCCTGGCTAGTCCAGCTTAGGGTTTGCTAGCAAAGTAGGTGTGTGTGTGCACACAGTTAAATTCTCTAGGCAAATACAAACAGTCTGGTCTCTACAGCTGTTGGCACTTAGAGGGTCACAGTCCCTGCTCCAGTTGATGGCACTTAGACTCCAGCAGCACACCCCCCACTCCCAATGATGCGTTATCCCTTCCCCTCTTGCTGGCACCCTGAAGTCATGGAGCTCATGTATGAGTAAGTATGAATCAGAGTATGTAAAACTGGTGTAAGTTCTAAAACCAGGTGTTACCAGAGTTTTTCTTGGGGCAATTTCTAAACTGTGGGAGATGCTGTATTTTGGTCTCTCTATTGTTGACACCTGGTTCTACAGGCCTGGTGACTCAGTATGTTCTCCATCTGCTAGAAATTGGACAATTGCATAGGATAAAGTGAGAGTACAAAGGCAAAGTCAGCATTAGGATTTAATAAGAAGACAGGATACATACACTGTGTTGATCAGGTTTAGGTCTTAGGTAAGTGTCCTATGTTTGTTCCTCTGTTAGCCATCCTTATCCCTCACTTTTCTTGCCTTTGTCACTTGCCATAACGATACTGTAATTTTTACATAGTCCCGCAAGTTCTTTCTGTTATTCCATGGTTTTGATACACTTCCACAAACCCTCTCAAATATTCCATCATGATTTCCCCTATATTCCCAGCCCCTAGACTCTGCCTGAGTAGTTCCTTTTAACATCCCATCAATCAGTGACTGAAGAGTTCTGGTCTTTGTCTACCTTATTACTTGCTCATTAACATTTGTGTATCTGTTTGCTTTATTGCTTTATCGCTTTCCTTGTTGCTTCTTATTTCTATTCCACTGAATAGTCCTTAACCAGGTAGTTTAATGAACCAGATGCTTTTACATTCTATGTACTCATATAGTGGCATAGAGAAAAATACTGTTTGTTTAAGGTCCTGGAATTATGTTGCTTTTTGTATTGGTTACGGTTTTACCTCTGCTGTTGAATTACTGCTGTCACATGCTTTTTTTTTCTTTTTACTGCTCATTTTCTCAAGAGAAGAGCTCTAGTTATCTTCAGTGAGATTTCCTGTAGGATGTAATGAAACCTGAGTATTACATGCTTACCAGAGTTGTAATGTTACAGTCCCATGGGTGTGAGTTACTTGCTTGTATAGATTTCTTGCATCTCTGAATTGTGTTGAAAGCTTCAGCTCTCTACCTGGTGCGGAAACCTTCCAGCAGGAACGATTGGTGTGCTTGCACTAAAAATAGTGTTATCCAGTTGTCTGTGTGCTCAAGATCCTGTCTGTAGATGGCAATGAATAGCCAAAACAAATAAGTTTGCTGTGTTACAGTATAACGAACACCAACTTCCTCTAAAGTGTAGTGACATCAGGCTAATCTCTGTATAAGTCCAGTGAAAGCATAGTGTATATGATTTAAAAAGCATTTTAGTTATTGAAGTAATGCTGTGTGAAATCAGCAGAATTCTATTTTAGCGCCTACATTTCAGGATCTGGACAAAATGAGAACAGCTTTATATAGAAGAAACATAGCCTAACAATTAAGGGTCTGTAATTGGAAATGACAAGAGATAGTCTGTTCCCTTTCTGTACTGCTGCACATACATGTGAATTTATGTATAGTAGAGAGTCTTTGACATGATTTCCTGAGGGGTATCTCCTGAGTGGTGGTGCAGATGTAGAAGGAAATGAAAACCAATGCAGTCTGCAACCTAAAACTTTCATATACATTTCACTTTACTTGTACTTACGGGTGTAGCCATGTCAGTTATATTAATGGCAATTTCTAGAGTAACCTGAAGTACTGTAAGAAAAGCTCAAAGGGACTGAAAGCCTTCAAGGTAAAATAGGACAAGATAACCAGTACATTATGGAGATGGGTTTGGGTGTAAGTGGTACCTGGATGTGATGTTTTCCTTTCCAGCTCGTGAGTCCTGTTCTTGGAACTTTCTGTGCTGTCTGCAGGCGCAGGACCAAAGAAAGAGCTCTGGTCAGTGATCAGGTGAGCAGACAAAGATAGGATATTAATTATAAACATAGGGTTGGGTATTAACTGGGAAACATCCTCAGAGCTGTAGTTCCCAGGGGAACACAAAGCCAGATGAAGAAGACTGTATCTCTGAGAATGTCACATTTTGTGTGTTCACCATCCCCTAGCCTTCTGTGAACTCTCAGGTATCTAATTTGTGTTTACAGAAGCATTGTGTCAATGCTATTATTTCTGTGGCTTTTTCAGAGTTCTTAAGTACGGTTATTTACTATTTATAATGCTTTGCTTAGCAAATTTGAGTTGTTCAGATGGAAAACTGGAAAACAATCGCAAGGTTTAAACTATCACTCATAAATAAACAATCATAGCACTCATGCAGGGTGTGATTTATTCTGAAAAATGATTCAGTAAACACTTGCAAATAATGAATATTCTTGGGGTAGTAATTTTTTTTTTTCTGAGGCTATTTGGAAAGAGGAAATGATAAAAACTATATATTTAGAAACACAGATGTAGAAATAACATCTAAAAGAACTTGACAGAGTAAGAGGTCAATGTTCAGGATAGACGTCAGCCCAGCCAGGGTTGTTTGAAGTGTATCATCAGAGAACTAACTCAGGGCGTAAAAAAATGGCACTCGTAGGAGGTTGGGACTGCAGTGTACAAGTTAGGCTCTGCTCCTTCTGAAATGGAATAGCAGCACAAGTTTTCCCAAAGGATATTTGGAAGAGTTTTGAGAGGGACTTCCCATTGCAGGATTAGGCTGTTTCCATGCCTTCATTCTGTAGCTGCCCCATATTTTCCTCATGGGGCAAAATGGGCCACTGGACATTGAAGACAAGAGGAAACTCACTGCTGGGTAGATGTGCAGCCTTACTTTATTGCTTCCAGCAAAGTCTGCACCAGTCTTAACTTGCCACCAAATGATACTGTCTCATTGATTCACATAACGTTTCTCCTACTGTCAATTTCGTTGTCTTTTGTCATGTCGGGCCCAGTGCACTAACAAGCTGGCTTGCTTACAGTATTCATACGTGATTCTGGTGGTAAAAGCATGTGGTAGGGAGCAGGGGAATAAAGTAATTCCCACTGTTGTGTTTTTTGGTCTTTGTTTTGCTTGTGAAAAATCAGTGTTCAGTTTAGTAAAAAACATTAAATAGGCATTTCTCTGATCGGACATCTGAAAATTGAAGGAAAGCTGAACTGTTGTCCTGGGGGGAAATGGTTTAGTGATCAGATGTCTTAACAAGAGAACAATGGAAGAGTATCAAACTTATTTTAAATATATTTGCTTTGGTGAAAATCCTGTTTTCTCCAATGGTTTAGCTGCTCCTGTTTATGGTTTAAGTCTAGTTACAAGCATTAGCTGCAAAGTGAGAAGGTATTGTGTGCAGTGTGTAAGTGAACTGTGTTTGAGTTTATACTGAATTTGATGTTCATGAATTCATCTAATCTAATACAAGGCTAAGTAATTTCATTTTTACTGCATGCTGCTTGTGTGCTTGAGAGACAATACTGCATACTTTTTAACCAAGTAAGTCTCATGGGAGAGTAGAAGGCTCAGGGACAAAAGAGAAATCAGTAATTGAATGGGGATATGAATAAAGGAAACAGTGGGGAAAATGAGAACAGCAATAAAAGTATTTGTCAAGAGAATGTGGTTGAGGAGTGATTTCAGGAGCTGGGACAATGTGGGGAAAATGGCCATAAAAAGCTTTTATAGGAGGGACTGCCCTGCTGCTTCCATGTGCTGATTTGTAGTGTTGATGGGGAATATAGAGAGGATTTACAGAAGCTTTACCTTTCCACTGCTTGGTGTCAGCAAGTGTGCCACAAACTCCTGTGTTACATGGCTTGAGGTTGATAGCTGGGTGCCCATACAGTACTTGAGTAACTCTGCATATGGTTGCTGGGATCAGCACTATAACTACCCCCTGAACAATAAAAGCTGAAAGTTAACTCAGTAGTGGAATATAGTAGTGGGTACTAATCCATACTGTGCGCCATGCCACAGGTAAAAAGCTTTTGTTTCAGAATTCTGCAGTAGATGGTGTTTTCACAGCATATGGATCCCAAATATAACCAAAGCTGGGTACGTATGCTTTTGGTTTTGCATTCGTTGTAGTATAGACACATTTAAGAATTGGTTTTGGATTTTCCTGGGGGGAGGGAAGAGGGGGGAGTGTGGTGTGTGTCAGTTCCTGTATGTAACACTCAAATGGGCTTTTGGTGAGACAAGCTGCAAAAAATGCATGACCACAGCTTAAAAGTAATGATACTTTAAAAATGTAATTGTATCATCTCTACTTGCTTTTTGGTCTGTGGAATGATTCATAATATTTTCAAGCTTTGTTCTACAGCTGCTATGGCTTGAAAATTGGGAAAAACCAAAAAATTCAGGAAGCTGATGTCAAAGGCCTCTAGCAGCTGAAGATACATGATACATGATTAATCTCATCAGATTCTGGTATTTAGAAATGAGCTGGAATCCTGAATCTGAACTTGTGGTAAAAAGGGAAAGAAAAGTTTGACCTAAATTCTGTAGCTCATGTTTCTCATACTATTTGTATTTACTTGCTAATGAATACAATATAAATTGCCAGATTACTAATACTGGGGAATAATTATGTCCTGCCTATTCTTATAAATGATGTATATGACCTTAACTGCCAAGTTTAATTGGAGGAAGTGGAATTAATCTTCCTTTGTTATCAGTAACAGTTCTTGTAGCTGCCAATTGCCTGGTTAAGTTTAGAAGGATCTTCTGTGCTCATGATTACCCCTGCATTCTGCAGGGATTTTTTTTTCTTACGCTAATGTAGCCCTTCCTCTGTCTTGGTGTAAAACAAGTCTTATTAGGCACAGAGCAGATAATTGAAGGGTATGTTTGTAAACTCATTAAGTCTAAGTGCCATGTCTACCACCCTGCATATCCTGAAGAATTTACAAATTCATGCCTCAGTGAAGAAATCCAGTATCTCTGGCCTTCTCCCTCCTTCCAAGCAGGGAAACGCTCATTTTTATTTTCATTTAACAGACTTCCACTGGTGTCTGAATAGGATAAATAATACACGCATGTTTTTGATTACTGGAGAATCACAACTGTATCCCTTACCAAGCCAATGAATGACAACAGTAATGTGTATGTGTTCCTTGTCCATTCTAATGGGCTGTAATTTCTGTAACAGTATGTTACTTTTTACCAAGGCAGAGAATTATGCCAGCGTGTAGATGAATTTTTATATTCAGCATGTTCTAAGGAGACAAAGTTGAGATCTGGAAGATAAGCAACTGTACCATTCTAACCCTGTGTTTGGCTTCATAAGCCTGGCCTTTAGCGAGGTTTTTCTAATACTGTTGCACAGCTTTTGGCATATAAGTGGCCCATATTTCTGTTTTGCAAAAGCAGAGTTATGTCTGTAAGAGACAGTGGGGCAATATTGGAATTAATTTTGCTTATTGCTATATGCCACCTCATAAAATTTTGGGCATTGTTAAAGGATGTACAGGTGTCATAAATGGCTTTAGAGTTACAGCACTCAGGTTAAGGTGTCATCAGTCAGAGATGGCTTACGAGTTAGTCATCTCTTGCTTCAGGAGTTTGAGTTTGCCTACAGATGCAGGAGGGTGAGCAGCCATCCATTCATACCATGGATAGACAGATGATTCTCACAGTGGGAGTACAAACCATGCCTCAGATATTTTTTGTGTGTGTGATTGTGAAGTTTTTAATGTTTGTCCGACTCGATAACGTTCCCTCAGGACAGTTGCATTGGTGATCAGTTTACCTCTCATGACTTTTTTTGTCTGCTGAGCTGTTCTGTAACCCACAGGACATGGACAGTTTTGGTGGGACTCAGTGTTCACTGTACAAGCTTCAGTATGCTCAGCTATAAGATGACTAGATTAGAAATCCAGCTATGTTTGTTGTGCAGAGGGAGCATTAAGGTTTAAGAGCAGTTTTCACTTCAGCAGAAAGCTGTCTTTATTGCTGCTTCTGCTGTACATGTATCACTTTAAGGTTAGTAATTGGGCATCTTTCCTCAGCAGTGCCTGTTCTAAACATTGAAGTAAAAATCGTAATAGTTCAGAGAATCTCGCTTGGGGTGTAAATTGTATTTTAGGGGGTCGTCTTTTATGAAGTTTATAGAATGGTTTTGGATGGAAGGGACCTTTTAAAGGTCATCTCATCCAAAGTTCTCACTTTAATTTTCCTGTGAAGTGCTAACCAGATACCTCGAAGCTCGCTGTGAAAGCTGGACACCGCAGAGGGGGTCTGAAGGTGCTGTGGGTGCTGTTCAGCCGCCCCGCAGAGTTCCCTCCGCTCCCGCGTTCCCGCCTGCCAGGGTGGAGTCACGCGCCCGTCTCGCGGTGGTTCGGAGCCGCCGTCAGGCGCTAGGTGGCGCTGCCGCACCGGGCGGAGCGTCCCGCTGAGTGCCGGGTGCGCAGCATCCCCGTAGCGACGGGGCTGGCCAGCCGGGCGGGGGGGCGGCGGCTGCGGTTAACCTCCTCACCTAAACCTCTGGAAAACCGGCGGATTTTCAGGGCTTTCCATTATACTTACGAAGTAGATCTCGTTTTGAGTGTGTCCTGGTTCAGGCCCCCCCAGCCGGCCACAAAGCACCTGGCAGCTGCTCTCTCACTCCTACCCCTGCGATGGGACCGGGAGAAGATACATCAAAAGGCTCGAGGGTCCAGACAAAGGATGGGGAGGGCTCACTCACCAGTTATGCTCACGGGCAAAAGACAGACTCGATTTGGGGGAACAAAATCCATTTAATTTAAAGAAAACCAAGCCACCACCAATTCACTGTTTGAATCAGATCAGGACAGTAATAAATACAACCAGGTTTTAATGGGCCCAGCTTTGCCACTTCCTCCCACCACAGCAGTGCAGGTGAGCAGGGAATGGGGCTTGCGGTCAGTCCCAGTCCATTCTGTGTTTCTGCTGCTTCTCCCCTCCTCAAGGGAAAAAACTCTTCACAGTCCTCCCCTGCAGCAATGTGGCATCACTTCCACAGGACACAGTCCTCCATGAACTTCTCCTGTTAGCTGGCATCCCTTCCACAGGCGGTAATCCTCCCAGGCACTCATTGCTCCAGTGCAGATCTCCCTCCAAGTCATGGACCTCTTTGGGAGCAGTCCCCTGCTCCATTGTGGAGTCCTCCACGGGCTGCAGATGGGGTTCTTCTCCATTATTGATCAGTAAGGGCTCAGCCTGCTGTCTCACTGTGGGCTGAAGGGGAACAGCTGCTTCAGCGTGCCTCTCTTGCTCCTTCCTCACTGACCTCGATCTTGGTGTCTGCGTGGTTATCTCTCCCATTCCTCTCCAGAATGACTCCAAACAAAAGAATTTACCCAATATTTTTTTCCCCCTCTTATGTGTGGTATGACAGAGGTGCTGATGGGCTTGCCCTTGGCCAGAGGTGGGTTCAACCTGGGGCCTGGGGAGCTTCTCGAAGCTTCTTGCAGGAGATTTAGCAAGGGTACTGCTACTTAGTATCCTCAAAAATAACAGGCAGAGCTTTTCTGGGTCAGAGTCTGCTTTTTGAGGAGTCTTGCCTTAATATCTCAAGACTTTCATTGCTCAACTGTGAAATGGCATTAGTAATGCATCCCTTCTTTACTGAACAAGAACTTGCTCGTGGAGCTATGTTCAGATATTTTAATATCTGAAGGTTAAGTCTCTAGGTAAACACCACAAAGCAAGTAAATGCAGGGCAAAATTTACTTCAGTACAGTAAATAACACATGGCATCCTTGTGCATTATCTGCCTCACCAAACTGGAATAAAAGCTGATTTCTGTATATGAAGACTAGTGTCATTCAGAGATGTAGACATTTCAATCTCCAAATGTATTTGACGTGTCTGTCTCACTGCTGGGATTGGGAAATATTTCTATCAAAGATATGAGGAATGGTTTATGATTTTTGTGATTCTATACTTTCTTTACCTTGACTTTTTTTTTAAATCCAAATGGGACCACCTTCCGTTGGTAAGTTTGTTTTCACTTTTGAATTCTGAGTAACTTCAGTCTCAAAACAATTTTATTTTGAAAAAGCATATTTTTCTGACTTGGGACTGAAAAACAGATTAATGTGTAATTGTTGTATAACACTTTGCAGACCAACTTGCTAAGGCTTGCTGTCTAATTTAATATTGGTCTTTTAGGATTGCTGGAGATGTAGTTGAAGCTTCATGTACCGAGTTCATCCAATTTCAGTTTTGTAATGATTAGTGTTTGCTTTAATCTCCTCGTTGTTTATTAGCTGCTGAAGTGAGCCAGCATCTTGTGAGGATAGAAATGGATCAGCATCTAATGTGTACTGTTCCTGCAGAAGAAAACTTGTTTTGTTTGTTGTCATTGTGGGTTTTTTGTTTGTTTTTTTTGGTTTGTTGTTTTTTTCTTTAGAAGAAGCTGAAAGGTCTGTATGTGCTGTTCTTTTGCACATGTAAAACGTAGTATGGAGCTTCAAATTCAGTGAACTTGTAGGAACACTTATGGAAAGAAAAAAGGTAACAAATGTCTAGTACTTGTTCAGTTCAGATGCTGCAAAAAACTGAGCATGTGTCCCCATGTGCTGAAAGACAAGACTGGCCTGTCTGAACAGAGCACTTTGGCTGGAACTCAGGGAAAATAGGAGAGTTTCTGATCTTTGGAAGAAGAAGGCAGCTCAGAAGGATTACAAGGATATAATGAGAGAAAATTACAAGAGCCAATGCCCAACTAGAACTTAATCTGGCTACTACTGTAAAAGACGATAAAAAATGTTTCTGTAAATACATTAGCAGTGAAGAGTGGGCTAAGGAGAATCTCCATCCTTCATTGGTTGTGAGAGAAAACATAGTGACCAAGGATGACAAAAAGGCTGAAGTACTGAATGCCTTCTTTGCCTCAGTCTTTAATAGTAAGACCAGTTGTTCTCTGGGTACTCATCTTCCCTGAGCTGGATGACAGGGAGCAGAATGAAGTACCCATAATCCATGGGGAAATGGATAATGACCTGGTGCACCACTTAGATGAGCACACAAGTCTGTGGGGCTGGATGGGGCCCACGCGAGGTACTGAGGGAGAGGACAGAAGTGCTCACCAAGCCACCTTCCATCATTTATCAAATACTGTGTTCAGTTTTGGGCCCCTCAGTACAAGAAGGACATTGAGGTTCTGGAGTGTGTCCAAAGAAGGGCAATGAAGCTGGTGAAGGGTCTAGAGAACAAGTCTTATGAGGACCAGCTAAAGGAACTGGGGTTGTTCAGCCTGGAGAAAAGGAGGATGAGGGGAGACCTTACCATGCTCTGCAGCTACCTGAAATGAGGTTGTAGGAAGGTGGAGGTGGGCCCCTATTCTCAAGTAACAAGTGATGACAAGAGAAAACAGCCTCGAGTTGTATCAGGGGATGTTTACACTGGGTATTAGGAAAAATTTCTTTACCAGAAGGGTCATCAAGGAGCTGAACAGGCTGCCCGGGGCAGTGATGGTGTCACCATCCTTGGAGGTATTTAAAAGATGTGTGGATGTGGTACCTGGTGACATGGTTTAGTGGCGGGCATGACAGAGCTGGGTTAACAGTTGGACTTGGTCTCTTTTTCAACCTGAATGGTTCTATGATTCTGATTCCATGCCTGGTACCACCTGTTGCAGCAGTGTCTGATTTCAGCTTGCTGTCATACTAGGAGAGAAATTTTGGGTTGGAGAGAGATTTTGCTGACAGATATTTTAGAGGAAATAGATTGATAAGAAAGCCTTACATAATTTAGGTGATCGGTTTCCCCCTTTTATGGGGAAGGATTTCTTCAGCATTTCTTGGACCAGTTAAGTGGATGGATGAGCAGTGAAACATGTAATTGATTAACATGTGTAACAATACAATTCTTTACTACTTCAGCATGCAAAAATGCTGAATTCTATGTTGTACATACAGAGAGAGAAAGAGAACAAAATTTTATGGTTTTATAGAGACTTTATATATAATGTACATCAGCAGATACCTTTAGACATTTCCATATGTGGATGTTCTGCTGGTTTTTTTATTCTTTAAAGAGAAGGGTAACAAAAGATACTGAGACTTAAAAGAGAATAAGTAAAATATATAAAATAAGTGCTATCTTAAGTTTATGTATTTTCTAGGGTGTTTTATTCTGTGGAACAGTCTAAAATATTTAGAGCTGTATAATTCAATTTCTGCAACTGCTGCTTAACATGACTTAGACTTTTCTGGATCTAATGGACTAGAGACACTTGAATTTGTTTTTTTCTACCATGATGAGAGCTTGTGACAAGAAACGGCGTAGTCTGCTAATTTCTTTCTTTAAACTCAAATTTTTCCAAAATTTGTGGGGGGAAAAAACCCCTTATCTCCAGGATTTGTTTTTTTTTGTTAGTATGAAGTCAATAAACTGAGCCTTGACTTCATTCTTGAATTGAAAGTGGTTTTTGTTCTGTGGTCTAATAAACCAACTGTGTGCCTAGCAGTAGTATTTCAAGGCTCTAGCCTTCCTTTCAGTCTGACTTGCAGACCAAGAAGCTACTAGCTTCATAATCACGCACTGGACAAATTCCTGAATGGATACCTATTTCTTCCTGAAGTGTTTCTGTTGAGTAGGATGCTATTACTATTTATAAGTAGTTTAAAGCAAGGGCAGAGCTACATGTGCAGCGTGAGAGTTAAGTGGTATACAATTAGGGTGTCATAAACCTAGTACTCCTACCTAGTTTATGTAATTCTCAGGAAATGGCAAAAATACCTGTTTGTTCTGTTCTTTGTGTGTGTGTATATATATAGGAAAAGTACATTAAAAAATCCCAGCAGATATTTAATTGAAGATTAGCAATGGTGGTAGTTAGAATAAGGTATTTGGCCACATAGGTTGCTATGATATCCATGGTCTAGTCATATAGATCACAATTTCCAAAAGTGAGTTCCTATAATTCTTAGCCCAAACAATACATAGGTTCCTAAAAAAATTGTCTTGACGTTCAGAGTACCTTCAGTTCTCAATGTGAATATAGTCATCTGGCTATAGGACATCTACTTTGAAAATGTCAGTTATGTCCATCTCCCCATCTGTAAAATGGAAATACTAATTAGATTAAGATGAATACATTTGAAAGAGACTTGTGATCCTTGAGTAATCTCACAAATAACAATTATTATAAAACATCTCATGCGTTAAAAATGTCTCTGTAGCTTCAGAAAAGTAGGTGTTGCTGTCAATTTTTTTTTTACCCTGATGCTGATGTGTTTATTTGTACTTTTGTCTAAGGAAAAAAACCCCAAACCGCTCTGATTTTGTAAAATAGAATATTGTTTATGTGAATTACAAGTATCAGACTAATTTCTGTTAGGTCTGTGAATAATCTTTGGAGTGAAATTAGTGTGACAGATTTGCCAGGACAGAAAGTCATCACAGTAGAAATTGTTGTAATGATAAGCATTGTGCCATTGAAATCATGTGCCTTGGATGTTTATTAGTGGGATACAGTACCTCTTAATTAGAGGTTATTGGTTTGAATCCAGCTCAGGATAATTTAGTTGTTTAGTATAATTTGGTTTAGAGGCCTATGCAAAATGAATCTTAGGTCAGTGTAACTGAACTTTTAATTTTCTGCGACCACAATTTTGTTATCTTCCTTAACTGTGTATATATTACTAACAGTAATTCTCTTAACTTCTGTAAACAGATGATAAAATGTTAGTATGAAAGTCATCTTTCTAGCTGATAGCAGGGTAGAGGAGGATTGAAGATTTAACAGAAATTTGTAGCCTTATTGAGGTAGTTGGTATTGTTAATACAGGATTAATTCAGGGGGTTTCATCCAGCAAGAATTTAATTATTTTAGTCTTGCTATTAAGCAAACTTTGAACTCTCCGAACTCTTAAGCCATGTGAACAGTCTTCTGGAAATGCGTGACATCACTTGTATGTAAAAACACAAAGTATGGTGAGTGGTTTTCTGGGTCAGATTTTCTTAAAAGAAGCCTGTTTTGAGGAAAACATTCATGAGGTCTGAAGAAAGTACAGATTACAGTGCTCTATTTTTTTTTCTTATTCAGAGGATCCATGGTGTCTGATGACAAATAACCTTCTAGTTCTGAGATAGCACAATCCTTCTTGAACTCTTCAGGTGACTTCTGTTAATCTACTACTTGATGGGATATTTATTTTGTCTGTTCTCCAGTGCCAAATTACAGCTAACCTTTTCTAAGGTTTGAACAAATCTAGGATTTGAACAATGTTTAGAACTTGTTTTTGATTTTGTATCTTACAGAAAGCAGAGAAGTAATCATTACAAAACAGTCTGATTCGCACGGAATACTCAGTTTTATTAAGAAATGTAATATCTAACACTGTTTTTTACTATATGCAAAGTTGTACCAGAGAATTGCAGTACTGATGGAAAAGTGATATATTTCCACTGGGACTCGTTCTAGGAAAGAAAAAAAATATTTCTAGTACACTTGGTGATTTACATGTTTATTTTGGAATCAAGTTGGAAATGTGGCTTGCATGTTTCTGGCTTTGGATATATACATCTAACACTCTCATGGCTTATGTATGTGCTGTCCCCTGTACTGCATCTGAATTTAAGGATGCTTACTGGAATCATGACTTAGTGTTGCTTATCTTCTGACACAGAAATACATCTAAAAAGAATCTGGGTTTTGTGCTAGTTTTCTAGTCCAGATGAGAACATTTAGAAGCTTTCCATTATTACTCTCAGGTCAGTTTTGTGTGGTTGAGTTGCTCTCTATTAGCAGTTTTTCTGTCAGATCATATTGTGCGACAGGTTACATTTTTGTAATATAAAATATAATAGTACATAATAGATTCTTTTAACATGAACTGACAAGTTAAGGAGAATATATTATGTCGACATGTTGGCACACATCAGTGTTTTGTGACACAGCTGCAAACCATGATTGTGTAAACAGGTTTCTTCTCCCTTTCTGCATTTTTCCTGCACCTACAATATGGGACACTTGTCCCCTCCACCCTGCCAAAATAAGCATTCCTCCCCATTTTTTTCACAGAATAGGATGCGGAAAGTGTTTGTTTGTTTTTCCAGTTGTCAGATGAGAAAATTGCAAGCAGTAAAGTGTCAGAGCACTTCTCAAGAATCTCTTGGTAGTTTTTTCATTGTTCTGCTGAATTGCAACATTCATCTTATTAAAAAGAATGTGCAGAGCCCTTTATATCACCTATGCGTTGATTCTCCCCTCTCAATCTGACAGAAAAGTGCCTTAAGTCATGATGACAGCAGTGGTATGAACTTGCTTATTTGAATTAAGGAAGGCCAAGGTCTGTCTGCTGCCTAGTAGAGAGCTACCAAACTAGCTAGCCTGGGCACTGTGGTTATTCTAGAGCAGCGGCATGGAGCCTGATGCGGGTAAGTTTCTGCTACTTCCTGATGGATTAAGCTGGTTTTTGCTGAGCTCCATGGGCATCTGGTAGCTTACCACAAGTATGAGTGTTAAAGCCAACATGAATTCTTTTGTTTGAACAAAATTTTAACCCTTTGAAAACAGATAACTTCCTACTCTCTTCAGTAACCATTGTAGTGAAAAATGCTAGGTTCTGGCTGATCTGCAGACTTGGAACAAGAGTCTTAGCAAATTTGTTTTCAGTTTCCTGTTGTTTCACCTGATTCTTCTCTCCCTGCTTAGACAAATGTGTTGTTGGGAAGCAAACAAATCCACAATAGAAAGTGGATTCCAGAAATATAGCAGCCTGCTTCTGGAAAAGGCAATTGTGTTGATTCAATGTGAGTCTTTGAGGTTGCAGGGAAAAATGCAAAGCTTTTTCATGACCCATTGGCTTCATTAACAATTGATGAACCTGACCTCCAATGATTGAAAACAAGAAAAAAAAAAAAAAACCCAGAACCTTAATATTTTTATATTTCTTTTCCATCAGTTTCCTAAAATTGCAAGGCATGACCCCCAATGGTTTTATTTTCTTAAACATAAATATTTAAACAGCTGTAGCTTAATATGAGTATGCATGTGAACTACAGCAAGTGTACATCAAATTACTTGCATCATACATGATCTCATCATGCCATAATCCTGAGAGCTGTATGAGATTTTAAATCGGATTATGCTTAGAGTAGCTATATGATTCTCTTGCACTTAGACTTGCCTTCTGAAAAAAATAAAACTCAAATTTAGAAATGTTTTCTGTGTATTCTCGTTCAGCTTTTATGAGATGCTATCTCAGCAAACATGAAATTGAATTTTAAAGGTTAGAGGAAAGGGACAAAACGAATAGGACAGAAAGGACTAATTCTACCTGTCTCTCAAACAGTCTACTAAATTTTATTTTCTCCCTGTGTGCTTTAAAGGAAAACTGGAGAAATGAGTAAAAATATGGTTGATTAACCTTACAGTAAAATCCTGTGGTGACATGCTCTTCCTACCAGTTGTGAAGTGTACAGAAGGAGCAGGGGTTTTTTATGCTAAAGTTTGGGGAGAAATAACCCCAATCCTTTTGATGCCAGGACAGAACTTCCAGAAGTTTGTAGCTCTGCATAAAGGAGTTTGGCTTATGCAGGTAAGCAGTAGTAGTAGAATCACCCCTGGCTGACTTGCCTGTGCAGTTACAGTGCTGTGGTTGTGAACTCTGAATGCTTAAGCCAGCACTTGAACTGATGTGAACTAGAAGGGAATACTTGTTTGAATAATCACAAACCGCAAACATCTATAAAAAATGGCATGGTCTTTGTGGTCAATTTGAATAGTGAAGGAGCTGCATTTGGAGACTAAATTGTTTATTGTGAATAGCTCTCCCAAGCACCTCTAGTAAGTGATCTCATAGATCAGTGTTCAGTGCTTTCTCAAATAAAGCAAAACAGTTTGGCACTGTGCCACTGCCTCCATTCACATGCTATTAGGTTTAGGACCAGCATGCATCTTTCTCTCCTTGGAAAATATACAGGTGGGCAGTACTTGACATTCTTTCTCTTTCCCTTTCCTTCTCTTAGTTTGAGTCAAGCCACCTGCATACCACAATGAACGTACAATTTTTTAGTATAATTGAAAAATGTCAGTTGCAGCCTTTCTTTGAAGAGTTGCCTTAATAAAAATACTTTTTCTGCCTTTTTTCCCCCCCCCTCCCCTTTAGTAATCCCAGTCACGGCAGGAGTTTCTTTTGTCCTTATTTTTTGTCTGATAAGGAAATTTCACAGGCTAATCATGAGACTGTGGGTAGTGATGTTTGAAGTAGATTCTAATTTCTGAAAATCTAAGTGTGACACTGGTGTTTCCTGAAGCAATCACTCTGCATTGCTGTTGTTAAACTATAGGGTTATCGTGATTTTGTGAAGATGAATGGTTGAACAGTCAGAAGACAAGGGCTGTTCGAAGACTGTGATCATAGATCCATAGTGCTCATGACTAGAGGGGAGTAAGGATTTCTGTAGATAGCAATGACTAGATGGACACTTACACTCCTAAATTTGGATAGGTACTTACAAATACATAAAACCTGCATAAATTATTCAACTAATCTGTTGAGTGTAGTCATCAGTAGACGTCTGAGGGTTTTGGTCAGATAGGGATCATATAGGTTGAAGTAGGTCAGTGTGTTTGTTAGGTATAATAGTCTTCTCTGTGTACTGACTTGAATGGAAAAACGTAGTGTGATTTCTTTCAGTGGGAGTTTGGAATATAGTTGGAGAAGAATGTGCTTGTAAGTGCTTCACTGAAGCAGAACCAGTGGAAAATATTTCTAAGTATTAAGCAGCGGTTGAATACAATAAAAATAGTTATTTTGAATCTTTTCGTATATGCTTATTACACTTTCATATTTTATGTTGCATCTAAATGGTGGCACAGTAGTGAAAGTCTGAGAAAGTGGTTAACTTCTCAGATGAGGATACAGGAAAATTCACTAAGGTTACTGTGGAGTGCAGTTTTTCTGGATAATTATTCATTTTTCCCTTAATCTGTTCAGACTTGTATCTATGGAGTGCTGACTGTGAAATGTATTAAACTAGGGAATAGCCTGTCAAAGAAGGCAGAAGAAGCTTTGTCTACTGGGGTATTTAGAACGACCTAGTGAAAGCACTGGAGAACTAAGCTTGTTATTAGTTCTTACAGCATGGATTATTCTTTAATTCAGACACAAGGAAATAATGCTGAACCTGGCACAATGGGTTCGCAGAAGGGTGGGGGTATATAATCTATAGTTTCTTTAATTTTCTTGAAAAGATGCTATTTATTTTGTTGAGATAATTAAAAAAGCCTTCCCATCCTTTTAAGGCAAAGGAGCAGCCCCTGCTCACTGAATGCTGGACTTTGAGACAATCTAATTTCCTTTGTGTGTTTAATCACAATTATGAGGAAAACAATAAAATAAGATGTCCTTGTGTTAAGTGTTTGCAGGAGTATCAGGAACACTACCTGGGAGAAGCCTGGCATGTTCCTATTGCCAACCAGAGACTCGTAACACACTATCACTGGTTAGGGGGAAGAAAATGCTTGAAGTGAAATACTAGTTTCCAAATTTGAGGCAATTCTCTTGGGTCTTATTCTGCAAAGTATCTTCATGAGGGATCAAGAAGTGTGCTAGTCTTTCCCTTCTAATTTGTAAGTGAAGATGTGGAAGTTTTAGAGTGATACAGATGTTGTGCTCAAGATCAGAACTAAACTGGATCATGATACTTGGTGAAAGTGTCCAGATTTTATAAGAAGTAAACTAAAAACAAAAATCGAAATTAAGCCTTTGAGCTCACTGACCAGGGTCTAATTACCTTTGATGCTTTGACTTTTCACTTTTTGTTATGTGGTTTGTGTAACAGCATTTTCTTACCCCATTCAGCCATTATTCCACTATCTGTTCTGTCCTCTACAAAGGCAATACTGAATAATTACTAGCAGGATTATTTTGTCCATCATCTTGATGGATGTGGTCAAACATTGGAAGCCGTATAGGGAAAGAATTGTCAAATGCACAAATGTGAAGTGGGAATCAACTGGCCAGCAAGCAACTTAGGTAAAGGAGTTTGTAAACAACCTACAGGATTAAATATTGTTCCCCATTCGAATAACTTGATGAGTCCTTACAATGCCAAGATGCAAGATTAATTTACAGTGGATTTCCTGATAATTACTTGGTCTCTTGCTTTTCTGTAAGCTGTGTGGGTCTTCCTTTTGACCTGTTGGCGTGCCAGGCCTGCAGAAATGTATTACCTCATGTATTTATCTCTGGCTGTTGGGAGTAATGTTGCACAGGGAAGAGTGATTGCCTTTGAGAATGGAATGTATTTCCTGTCTCTGGCTTCTCTGTCCAAAAAAACAAAGCAGCGTAAGTACTTCAGGAAGATTTATGACTGTTTGTGGCACTTAGTGGTGAGTTTGCAGTCAATCTATCTGCTAGGTGCGGGCTTAATTTGAGAGAGTACTACAGTCTGATTTTCTAATTCCTAGACATGAAAAGCTGCACAAGTTCTATAAAGTGCTTAGTGGGATTTCAGTTAAGGTGAGTAACTCTCTATTGACCAGAGACAAAGAATGGTCTGATTAAAAAGCAGTTAACTAGCCCCCCCCCCCCCCCCCCCAAATACTTCTATGGCAGAATGTATTGAAGACATCTGCTAAGCGGGACACTGCCAGCCCCCGGGCCATATGCTTCGTGTCCCTGGCATATGCACAGCTGAGCACAACAGCACCGAACATATTGGGAGAGCTATGGATGCCTCTCCTCCCACTCCTCAGAGAAACAGTGGAACAAACTTTTGTCGCATAAAAAGCTGTAGTGGAAATTCACACCAACCCTTAGGCAAGGATCTAATCAATAGAGTCAGAACCTCTCTGTGTCTGTCCATCTCTGCTGGTCACTGATGTCCTTTTTAACGAGCTACAGCTCAGAATGTATTGGCTCAGTCTCCGTATGTGTTGGAAAGGGTTAGGGCTGTAGAGTTTTCTGTCTCTTAACTCTCTTCAAAACCAAAAAATGGTGAGCTTGTGTCAGAGATGTTGGTATCTAAGTATTTTTTTATTCTCTTAGAAGTGATTTATTTTGTTTGTGTTTCTCACAGGCAGCAGTTCTATTTTTACATTCTAAAAGAACGGAGCAACTTCTAGGTTTATGTATTTGCCTGTGTCTTATAAAAATAATAAAAAGTAATTCCTGATATTCAAAGCATGAGTCAAATGAAAAACATTGAAGTAGCAGTTCTCTATATTTTGCTTGCAGTTTCATTTGGTTTTTTTTTTATTTTCAGTGAAGTGTGATCTATTTCATGCATATTGCTACCCAGACAATTTTATTGTATATTTTTTTTTCCCCAGTGTGCTCTCAGGATACAGCTGACAGAAGTACATTTTTGTCTAACTTAATTTTTACTTTTTCCCTGTGTTAAAGCAAGCCATGGAGGGGGAAAAAGGGAATGCCAAAAGCTATTAGGATTTAAAGTAGTAAAATGACATTTTTAAGGTATAGCAGGAACAATACTCCTCCGTTTGATGGATGTACATTGTGTGAATTGAGTTATCTGTTGCTAAACCGAAAGTAAAACTATAAATAGTGGTACAGAAGAAACACAAATATTCAGCAGCTGTTTTGGAACCCTTGTGTTATAGATAGTGTACATTTATTCATTAAAGTCAAAGTGGAATATAGGGAGGACCAGCTAACTTCTTGTGACCAGTTCTGGAACCCTAGTAAGTAAATAAATCTAGGATTTTAATTTGCTGAGCCATTAACTCAGTATTAGCGAGTGTTGGAGAATAGGGAAGCTTTGTAACAGTGCAGGAGTGCCATCATACTGCCAATATGTAAAAGCATTGTAAGGGACTACCCAACACCCAAGAGAATGGCTACTTCTGTGTTGTGTTGGCAACAGAACAGTTGGGACCTGCCAACAAAAGGTTAGAGATGAAGAGCAAATTACTGTCAGTCAAGATGGTTTTATGGAAATGTATCCTGTCGAACAAAACTGTCATCACTTGACAAGATCACAGATCTGGCTGAGAAAGAGAGAATGAATGTAGTGTGTTTGAATTTCACAAAGGCATTTGTCTTATCACTCTTAGCATCTTGTCTTGGCTCTAAGATTAGGTTATATATTAGATGGATTACAATCTGGCTTTGTGGCAGATCTAAAAAATTTCCTGTTGGAAAGGAAGCGAGATGTCTGTCTCTGACAAGGTCTCTTGGGAATCTGTTTGCTTTATATCATTAATCATTTTAGCAGTGCTCTGAAATATTTAAATCATTTACTAGCAAATAATACCATAATTATTCGATTGTGCTATTACGGAGTAATCTGAATTATCTAAATCATCACAGTTGGAACATTTTCTACAGATAAATACAATATAGTATGTGTGTAGGAGTAGACAGTACCGGTTATACCTAAAGAAGCTTTCCAAGAAACTTCCCAAAAGGAATAATTTGGACCGGGAATTACTAAAGTGACTTTCTCGGTACTGTTTTTTACTAAAGTGATATACAAAACATTTCTGCTGGGAACACTAGGACTCCGAAAAGGGGAACAGGAAGTAAATGTGCAGACATAGTCTTGCCTCTGCATGCAGCAGTAGTAAGATTACTACATTCCTGTGTCCAGCTTTGGGCTTTCTACTCCAAGACAGGCATGGCAATATTGGAGAAATGTGAGAGAAGGGCATAAAAATGATCCTTAGCTGGAAATGAATTTAAATAAATTTATATATTCTGCCTCGAGAGCGCCTGAAAGTTGACGATATATTCAGATAAGCTTAGATGAGAACTAGATACCCTGCTAGTGGGAATTTTCAGCCTTTACAATAATGCAATATGCTAGTTTACTCTAAAAAAGACGCAATTTCTAAGTGAAGGTAGTTTGAGACAGTCCACTAGAGAATGTGGTAGACTTGCCCTCATTTCTGAAGCTTTACATTTTAATGTTACCTTGCTAGAGAGCATACTTAAATGTAATTCCTAGAAAGTTGTGTTGAAGTGGAAAGTAATCATGCTAAATGAACCCAGCATGTGTTAAAACCCTTGAAGACCTGGGGAAGCATGCTGGTTTGATTGACTTTATGGTCAAGACTTTGTCTAGTGGCAACATCCTAAATATGTCAAAAGAAGAGCATGAGGCAAAACACAAAGCTGCACTTTAGAGGGAGGAAGGTGAAACTCAAAGAAGAGGGAGATATTGGTGAGCTAGGAGGGGAAAAAAAAACCCAAACAAAACCAATCAAACTGGCTGGGGAAAAGGCTAAAGAGAAGATGTTAGAGAGCCACTCTAAAGAGATTTGTCAGTCTTAGCATGTATTTCATCCCTGTTATTACACCTTACTTATTTGTATACCACCACTTTTCATTATGGGGAAGAATATGAGAGCAAAATCTCTCTTGGATTGCCACATACTACCTATTCTCTTTTAATTTGGTGTACGTGGGCTAAAGACAATGCTTTTTACAGCAGATCATAAGAATTCAGGGCTCAATTTTAACCCTTTCCATTTCTGGACTACAGAACATATCTTTTGGAGATCTGTGATTTTTCTGAACATTGTTTTTACAGTTGGACTCTATTTCCGAAAGCTAGCTTGATGCGAAGACTTTCCATTGTAGTCACAGCAATAGCTGTATTTCTCCTTAATTCTTGAGTCTGCTGTTGAAATGAGAAGGATGTAAGGTATAAAAGATTGAGCATAAGTTTTTCATTCCAAGGCAGCCCCCTGGATACCACTCATTTCTTTCTCCACCCTTCCACCACACCTCCTCACCTCCTGTGTGAGGTCTGTTGGACACAGCTTTAAAAAAAAAAAAAGAAACCCAAAACCAAACAACAAACAAAAAGAGGTAAAAATTAGTGTCTTGGGATATTCACCAGCTAATTAAATCTATGTGTTAGAGCATATCACCCCAGTGACTACAAGAAACTGAAGATGGAAGTGTGTTTGCTGGTGTACGCACACTTGTGTATGCCTGCACAGTTTTTAAAAGATGTGAAAGATGATGTTCTCCGTCAGTGGAGGAGAAGGGTACAACCATGCACTTCTTGAAGTAAGGTTTGTCAGTTTGCATATTTCATTTACCCTTGAGTAACTATTCCTTCCACTTTTTTTCTAACATGTCTTTATAACAGTGAAGTTGAAAGACAAGCTAAAAATCACATTTATAGGCATGAAAGGCTTTGAAGCAGAGATTTTTAAAAATTTCTTTTTTTTAAGTTAAACCATGAAGACTGTAATAGAAAAAGAAGAAAGCATTTTTCTGGTGAACTCCCCCTATCTACTAAGATTCTTTGTGCATTTGTAACCAGCTACATGGTGATGCCAGCTTTTCTGGAGGGAATTGAAGTGTGACAGACTTTCCCTCTAGTTTGAACACGTGGAACATTTTCATGTTTCAGCAAAGGCGAGTTTGATAGGCAAAGCAGTGCTTCTTAGGGAGAAGTCTAAAGGAGGAGATGACTGGTATACCTTAATCGTCTGCCTGTTTTCTGATAGGTGTAAGGCAATGCCGTAAACATCCTCTGGAGAAAACAGCTGCAGCTGAAAGCACCTATGCAAGAGCTTCTGAGAGACTTTACCTGAGAGTTGTCTGGGCATATGGCCTTAATGCCACATCAGGAATTGTTGTAAGCATTTCCCATTGCAGCTAGTTTTGGCTTGGTTTCCATCTGCACGCAAGGTCACAGCATCTTAGAAAAGCAGGCTGGAAGGAGCCTCTGAGCTTAATCTCTCCCAACATCCCATTGGGATTAGGATTGTTGGTACCAATAGACCAGGTCAGCTGTGGTTTTGTCTAGATGCAGCTTGGTGCTTGCACCATCTTTCTGGATTACCTCTTCCAATGCTACATTACCCTTATGGTGAAGAAGCTTTTCCTCGTGTTCACTGTGAATATCCCAAACTACTGAAAATTGTGACTTTTGTTCCTGGCTAGATTTCTGAAATTAATAAAATACGTTATGTTCTCTTTTCTGCAGCAGGGGAACAAACATTTCTTCATAGTGCACTGGCAGGGCTTCACCTTCTAAGATGATTCTTTATGAGCATTAATGGGCAGTTTACATCTCTGTGGTCTGTTCCTATTGCTGGCAAGTCTTCTGGGCATGACAACAATTGTGGCCACTTTTCAGTATTTAACAATTCTATAGTATCTATGGGCATCAGTTTGGCAGGAGATTACCATTAAAAGAAATGGCTGTCATGCTCTCACCATAATCATAGCCATTGAGCCTCCACCATTAATTTAGCTCATTTTATATTAGATGTTCACTGAACTGATTAAGATAACTTCAGACACTTAATCACTGCAGTGTTATTAAAGAGTTGCATACTAATGCATTCAGATGACTTGTAAGCCTCATGTAATCAGAGGCTAGTTGAGCCATCAAAGTAGGTTAAAAGGAAAGGCTATTCTGTCTTGCTGGCTTTAGCTATTTTATGTTAAATGAAGCATGTTTTAATCATGGTGGGGTGGTACTAGACTGTCAGCTCTGGGACTGGTGCCATTTTAATTTTTTTTTGCCACAATATAAAATGAGTACAAATATGTTTCTGATGTGCTTTCTTCCCCCCGCCCCGTGCATGTGGGTTGTTTAGCGCTAAAATCCAGTTACATCCAAGATGACAGGACTTGCAAAAAGATAGTTTATAGTATTTCCAAGCTTAGATGTTCAAGACTAGTGTTTCCGGTCTGGGAGGAACATAAGGCTCTTTTTAAAAATCCCATGTTTCTTAATGTTTTAAAATTTTGTTTACTTCCAATTGTAATTTTTTATTTCCTTTATGATACTTTTTGAGGTTAAGTACTTTATCTCCATCTGAGAAATAACACACTCTTGATTGGAGTTCAGTGCTGACAATGAACGATGGGTGATGGAAAAGCTGAGCAGGAGTAGAAGTGTTTGTATGTGACACATCACAGCACATCCACCTGTTAGGTTGGGGTAGGACAGTATTCCAGTTTGCTTTGTACAGTGGAAGCCTTGGCATATTGTGCTTATTAATGAAAAAGAAGAATGTGAAACGCTCAGCCTCCTTCACTGTCATGAAGCAGTAAGAAGTGCTGTGGGACCCATGTAAGTTGAGCTAGCATTTATCATTTGGTTGTGCACTCTTGTCAAATCAGACTAATTTCCATCAGAAATTTGTTGTGTTGCTACAGTTTTGTTCATCATACCACACCTTTGTCTTAATTTTAATACTGTGCTAAGACCAATTAGGCTAATACTACATTAACAGTCAGATATATCAGCTGTGTGTAGGTGCCAGCCCATGCTTGCCTGTATGCAATGTGGAACAGAACTAACTGATTGCCCCACCCTTCTCCTGATAAATCCATGTCCAGGGCAATTGGTGCCTGTGCATTTTGCATACCTCTAAATGGCTGCTACTCCCATACAGTACTTGGGCTGCTCCCTTTTAGTCACTGATGAACTGCCTCCCCAGACTGTTTCCGTGCAGTACTGGTAGGGAGAAGGGGTTTAAGTGCTGCCTTTTTTTTTTTTTTTACATTTGACATGTAAGAAATCTTGACCAAGTCAGTTTGTTAAATATTCCATGGAACTTTTCCAGGGATTGTTTTGTAGTCCAGGTGTTTTCTCCAAATGTCTTGTGAAACTTCCCTTGTGATTTTAAATTAGTATTAACTTTTTTGTCATATTGGAATGTAATTTAATACTGCCTTTTGCAGTTGTGCTCAGAGATGTCTTAATTTTGGTATTAAGTGAACAGCACACTGATGCTCATATAACTTATAAAACATGCTGAGATCTCTAGGGAAAGAGAATCATTAAAAATAGACTATTGCTGCTATTACTGTTGTTACAAAAAGTAATAATTACCTTTTTCTTTCTGGAAATTCTACATAGCATTTTTCCTACAGGAGCTCTCCCTGTCTTGAGGCTTTCCTAGTGGCCTTTAAACTTTAATCTGCAGCCTTAGAAATCCTTTTAGGTACAGGCTGAGACAGATCTTGTTACTAAAGCAAGCCCTCCTGCTGCTGAAGCTGTGTGTTTAATTTTTGGCAGAGCTGTGGAAGCACTTGGCTTGATTTGCTTGCTGTTCATCTTTTTCATGTAGCCTTATGGGAGATCTTGATAATTCTCAGTTGCAACTCGAAGGAAAGAGGAGCACAGTATATTTCAAGAATACTGCAAATGAATGATTCTATTTGGTTTAAAAAAACCTTGGCTTTTTTAGATGTGCAAACATGATGTTGTTCCTTTCAGCAGTGGGACTAAAAAGGTGATAATGTGGTCAGGCCCTCAGTGAGGTGCATCTCTACACTGTTAACAAATGCAGTTTGTAGGAAGTCACTTTGCTTTGTTAGCATTTGGCTTGTGAAGGGAGGCTGTTGAAATGAAGGCGTTGCATCAACAGCTGTAGCTCCAACTTATCTTTGAGTTTTTTGTTCATTTATATGTTACAGGTTTTAATTACTTGAGTATAACCTTGCTGGGAGACTGGTTGCCTGTTTGTAACAAGACGTGAATGTGGCAGCAAGCTAGTTTTGCTGTGGTTCTTTGACGGTTTGAAACTAGCAAAGCTCCGCTCATCTAAGTGGATTTATATTAACTTGTATCTGACAAGGATTTGCTCACTGCTACTGTTTCTTTTGGTTCCATGTGACCTCCTGTCCCCTCTGCATTATAATCTTGCAAATGATTATTTAAATCACTGCAGTCTGTGTTAAACACTGGACATCTAAATGTGGACGTTTGTCTTAGACTAGTTCTCTCAGGTTTCTTAGTGGTAGAAATGGAGTCTTTCATGAGAACAATGTTAAGCTGTAGCTATAAATAGTACAATAAACGCTTATATTGCTGTCTCTCAATGGTATGAGGTGATTAACCTTCTAATTTAGGCATCCAAAAATCAGGTGATAGGAATCTGCTTGCTTTTGGCATGTCTCAAGGTAACCTGCAGTGTCTGAATATACATTGGATGTTAATGATCCCACGTGCTGCAGCCGAGAGATGATATGCCACTGTGACAGCAACGCACTCTTACCAAGCAATGGTGGTTCAGGAGCATCCCTGTAAGATCTCCCAGTGTTGCAGGACAGCATTGCTTGTGTTCTTCTGGCACAGTTGCTAGGCAGGATTTTGTGGTGACATGATGCAACCTCACTATCAAATCCCCCCCCCCCCCCCCTTTTTTTTTTGTTTAACAGTCTCATGAGAACTGAGCTTTGCAGCCACTGACCGATAACAAGGAAGTTTGGCACCAACTGATGAGGCTTTTTATATTGTGAAGTTTGTTCATAACACCCCACTGTGTTCTTGAATCCATATTTAATCATTCTGTGTGCCTTGTGCAACAAGGCCATGATCCCCAATGAAGCCTATGTAACAAGGAGTAAGAGTGAGGTACAGTACCCATTATTTATATCTTCCTTTCATTTGAAGCACCTTAATTTCTGTAGAGAAGCTTTTAATAGACTCCGAAAATAGCTCTTGATTTTAGACAACACAAGAATAAAATCCAACTACAGCAAGCTCCCTGGAAATTAATTTGGTTCCATTTTGAAAGCACTGCTGGTGCCCTGGTGGGTGGAGGAGGAATGTGGTATGTAGAACTGTGGCAGATTCGTGATAGGGGACAGGTTATAATGGAAAGTCCAAAAGGCTGCGTGCTCTATTAAGTAGTGAGAAGAGCAGTGCTCTCTGTCTCTGAATTATTAAGAATAATAACCATCTGGTGGGTGGAGAAGTGGAAGAAACGTTACTTAGTGACTCTGCCTTCAGTACTTTCTCTATATAACAAACCTTAAAGTTGAAATATTTGAAGTTAAATGAGTAGTATAACATAGCTGGAAATTGTTTTAGCTTGGTTGTAAGCACTCAGTTGATTTCACAGAGGAATTACAGATGATTTGTCAGTGCTTTTTATCATGAGCATACATTCTTGTATTAAAAATGAGGATCACAAGTTTTTACCTTGCTGCTACTTTTGGTCCCTGGCTGAAGGATTTCAGAGTATAAAGTCTGTCCAAAGGGCTGTGGTGGGATGCCCTGCCCTGCTCAAAGAATGGCAGACATCTGAGACTGCAAATAGCTTAGGGGCAGGGGGCACTTAGCCAGAGAAGCTGAAGGTTCATCCATCCATTAGTTCATTCATTGTGCTGCAGGGACAGAAGCAGCTTTCACTGTGGGAATTCATTTGTACATAAATGAGTTCTACTCAGTTGGAAATTCTTAGAAAAGGTGATGTTTCCAGAAGCATCCAGATCTGAATTTTGGATCATTTGCTTCCTAAACACAAAGTTTAAGGTTACTTGGATTTAACTTTTTGAGTATAGGAGCTTGATGAGAAATTCAGAAGCAGGCTGAGTTGGTACAAGTTTGGATATTGGTCCACCTCGGGCATTATTTTCTCTGACCAGTTTCTGTTCCACAGACTATGAAGTTCCCAAGCAATAGACTGTCACTGCTTTTTTTTTCAGAGGGTAGAATGTGTAGACAAAGTTTGTTGCACTGTCACTGTTTCATTGCCAATGAGTAATGGCAACCTCCCTTCCCAAACTTCCTGAGCTTTTTGCAGTTGAGGCAGGACTCTTCCTTGCTATTTTCTGGCAGTGTGACTGGGAGTATTTAAACATCCATCACATTCCACACAGTTGGAACTGCAGGATAAAGTTATCTGTTCATTCATCTGCCTACCATACTGTCCATAGTCTTTGAGACTTCTTTATATAAGCCAATACGTCTCTAAGAATGTAGATTTGCTGATTTATTTTTCTCTATTTTTTGGACCAGCAGTCTCATACAGTTGGAGATACATGTTTGACTTGAGTAAACTTGTTCTATCTCCCTCCCGATTCTGAAGTACAGCTTCATCATATTTTGGTCTTTCTTGTCCCAATGGGGCATCTGTGCTTCCATGCTTGCTTCAGCTGCATTTATGTTTCTTCCTGAATTGTCTACTGATAAGATATTTGGCTTTGCTCAGTTACCTTTTTCACTGTCCTGGATGTAGGCATTTTAGCTGTTTCTAATTCAAGTCACAGGCAAAGAGCAAAGATGCAGTCACAGCACTGGCCTGTCCGTACAGCCCCCTCTTATACAGTTCTGACTGGCCTTTTCCTCAGCTTATGTTATCTGTTTCAAGCAGATAACTCCCCAGGAACACCATACAGGCTAATAGCAATTTTCTGAAAATTTCCCATTTCCCTTACCTACCTGTAGTGTGAAGTTTTGCTTGTCAGCCACCTCTCAAAGGATGCTCTTCTGGGACAGTGTGTGGATTTCAGCTGCTGCAGAGTCACTTTCAAAAAAAAAAAAAAAAAACCCCAACAAAAAAACCCAAACAAGACCAAACCCAAAAATCGAACTCTCAATTGGATTTCAAATTGATGTAACTTACGGGACTAATAAAGATGGAGACAAATCCTGACTATTCATATCAGTTCTCTGACCAATTTAATAGAGGATTAGCCAAGTTAGGTGACCCCACTGTTTGAAGTGCTTGATGGTCTGTCAAATGAAGGATATTATTAAAGTTTTATGCCATACCCTTGGTTTTCTGTATAGTTATCTCTGTATCATCTTAAGTACTTAGCCAGAGTAAGTCATCACTTTGTCCTCTAAATAGAAAAGGAGATGCACACACTCTGGTCTATCACTTGTTAGTTTTCTAGAACCATAGAAAAATGGTTCAGGGAAAGATGTCACAGTAATCCACTGTGTTCTTGTACCCAAAACAGGGTTATGGAGGGTGAATTAATTCCTTTCTCTTTGAAGTCTGTGATCAAGCACTGCCCATAGCCTATTTGGAGAACCACATGTGTAGTTATTACCATGGAGGTAGAGCCAGAGATACTTGTATCTCAACTTTGTCATGGCCCAGAGAGGAAGAATGCCTTGATTCAGATTGGCAGCTCCATAGATATAAACTGAATCATGTCCTTTTTAGAATAGCAAAATAGTTATTCTGAAAGCATTGACATCTCATACTCTACTGTGCCTTCCTAGAATGTATGTACAAAGGATCAAGCTTGATCTTCAGCATGGACTGTAAGAGTCAGAGCTTTGCTATCCCTCCCAACAGTGAGTGCCTCTTGATGAGCATGGCAGCCCTCAGCTGCATTCCTCCTATTTTCAGCTTTTACATCCTGTCTACACCTTACTACCAACTGTGAACATGTTCCTTTGTTCCTGAGAGTTAATGGAAGTACACTCAGCAACATACAAAACACATTTAGATTCATAAAACATAGATAGTACTATTTGTTCATGACATGCTTTTTTAATGGATAGATCAGTCATATTTCCATGTCGTTTATCTAAAGTCCCTTTCTGAAATTCATTGTCTAAAGGCAACTGAGGGAATTATGTTTTAAAAAAACCCTCAAAACCTCAGAAAGCTTTCTTGTCAGCTTTAGAAGTTGGTTCTCACTGAAGTGAGAGTAATTCTTTGCCTACCTAGGAACATCCCTTCTGCTGCCTCCTCAGAGCCAGCAGCCATGCAGAGCTGTTTTGCAAACTGCAAACACTTTGTCTGTCTTGGGCCAGGACAGTGCAGAGAAAAGAATTCAGCAGTACTTCAAGTTGTGGCAACTGTGACCCTCTTAAAGAGAGACAAATGTTCCTCTCTGGACCCTTTAGGTTTGGGTTTCACAAAGGGAAGATGGGGCAAATAAAACCCTTTTACAGGTTCTGAGTTGGAGTGGGCACTGCATTCCGAAGTTAATTAAAGCCAGTGGCACAAAGTAAGGCACTAATTTATTTTGTTGCCCAGAGTTTGCATTTACTTGACTGTAAAACTAGACCAACCCAAAGAAGGGGAGGGGGGATATATTCATAGAGCTTCATGCTCCTTTTGATCACTGTACTTCTGAGCAATTTTTTTAAGAATAATTCCCAGCTAGTGACTTGGTTGCTGGACTTAACTCCTCTTTTCCCTGGAAAACGCTTTTGTGCCTACAGGCCTTCAGATAATTCAGATTACTATGTCACGTGGCTTAAGTCGTGGTGTGGTTGCAAGCCTTTGGTGCCTGTGGCATACTTCTCACTGATACTCACTGCAAGTGTCCTGGTCTTGTTTCTTTATTTCAAATTGCATAGAAATGATCCATGGTGGTTATCTAGACACCTGCATATTACTTTGGAATTGGCTCCTTTAATGTGACAGCTGGAATCAGGAATTCAGAATTCCATTACTCTTGTTCATTGTAGTGCATCTGTTCATACATCTTCATTGCTATCTTTCTCCTTCCTTTGTGTGTTCCCCACTTGATGGCAGTACAACAACACTTATGGAAATAGGGAGTGCAGAGAAGCTTGTCTTTAACGCTTGTATCTCAGCAGTGGTGAAAATATATCCTTTATGGTAACTGCTTACTTAAAGTACTATGTACCTTCTTTAAACTGGCTACATCTGTGTAGGTCCTACCTACAAGGCCCTAACTGTGAGATTTCAGTAATGTGTATGTCTTATTTAACTTGGTCTTCCAGAAACAAACATTTTAGCTGCTTGTGTTGGTAGTAATATTGCCTTTATACAATGGGCAAGAATCTTTAACAACTAAAATGATGTCACAGTGTCCTTTAATTTGTGAAAAACAATGGAAGTTAACCAGCGCTTAATTTTCAGAAAAAGCTAGAACCTAATCTCAAAGAACAAAGTCAGAGAAAATGTTGTAATTAGGAGACTAGAGCCAGTGACCAATATAGGTGAGTGCAGTGGATCACTTCTGGCTCTGTTTGGCAAACCTCAGTGGTGAATACTGTCACAACCTGATTGCCAAGCTACGCTGCATAGTATGGAGGGTTGTGCAAGATTTGTAAATTCCCTTGGAGTAAATGAATGTGAAATGACACCAAATGGCTGATCAGTTTGCTAATTTTATTGGAAACAAGAAGCATTATATGTAGTTTCGAAAGCTTTGGTCTCTAATGCCTTAAAGATAAAAAGGTTCATAAGAGTAGAAGAAAGGAAAGGGGAAAGGGAGAAGGGTGAGAGATCACCACCTGTGCTTGATTCCAGCGATGTGTCTCAAGACTGGTCCTGATCTTGAGTTCTTGGGTGGTGGGTGTGAATCCAGGGACATCTTGCAGAACCAGTCCGTATCTTGCATTCTTTCATGGTGGGTGCACACTGGTCAGTATACCACTGTCCTCTTTATACAACCGGGACATGAGTGGAGGGGCCACAGCCATGTAGCAAAGACATTAACTCAGGAGAAGACACCGTCCCACCTTGTCAGAATTTCTCTTCCTATAGTTAATTTCCTTATCTGCAAGGCTCAGGCCTTGCCTCAGGCCAGGATGGAGCAAGGGTGGTTGCTGCACTTTGCACCTTCCCCCTCCATGCAGGCCTTTCTTATTCTCCACCCAAGTCACAATGTTATCTCATCACCACTCAAGGTTTGAGACATTAGTCTTTTATGGAGCAGTCAGGCTCCTACACATACCCAGCTGTCAACTCAGTGTAGTGGGATCTGAGACACCTTGAAATCTGTCTTACTCTGTTTCTGATGCTTTGATCTTTTGTGCTTAATTGATGCTGACAAGTGCTGCAGAATATCTGAGAGCAATGACCCCTTTTTTTTTGCCTTTAATTTTCTCATTTTAGTATAAAACTGGCCCTATACAGGATATAAATAGTGAAGCTATTTACATACGGTGTTCTGTTCCAGAGGATCACTAGGCAATTTTCAACTTCATACACTTGGCATTACTAAAATAAAGCTAATTCTGGCATAGATGTTAGTGCTGCTTTGGCTGTGGTTATAAACAAAAATCTGAACTGCAGGAAAAAGTGTCAGGGGGATCTTTTATGTCTCAGGAAGGAAGGTGAAACCTTTCTTCTAAAGCTTTCTTCAGAAAAGGGTCTTGCTGCAAAGCATGTTGTATAGTACTGCCTACAGCTGACTTAGGATGAAAGGTTTAGGCAACCCTGTGAGCATTTGACACTGAGTCCAGGAGTCTAATTGTGTCAAGTCTGGTGATGAGGCTCTTAGATCTTCCCTTCTGTCCTTTTAATTAAAGCAGTTGGGCATAAGACTGGCAGCAGAATCACTGATGGAGAGCATTTCCAACTGAGGCAGAAAATAAAAGGAGAAAAGATGGTGCAGAGCATGGAAGAAAAAACCTTATCTTGGTTGGGCTATTGTCATTGTAGGGATGTAGGTTGGGTGAGAAGTGACAATAGAGTGAGGATTCTCAAGGAAATGCAAGTGTTAAAGTCTAAGAACAAGCTGCAAGAATGAAAGGTCCTGCTTTTTACTACTTCCTTTTCATTTCATGCAATCATCCTATCCATGTTCTGAAGACCTTACTCTGCAGGTAAGTGTGTGTTTGCAGAAAGGCAGGACTTTATTTTCATTTTTTTTCTTGTGTGTCCTACAACCACGGAATGGTGCAGTTACATGCATGAGGTGCAGTCCTAAAGGCAAAGACAAATAACTCTTTCTAGGTCGAAGTACCTGTCTGTCACAATTTAGGGTCAGGGCGGCCCCTTAGACCTATAACAGATGCTTTCTGTTAAAACCCCCCCCCCCAAGGGAAGGAGAAAGGGAATAAGGGAGAGACACTTAGAGATTAGAAAAGGAAATTAGAACAACTTTAATGAAAATGAAATCAGTAATTATAAAAATGGGATATATACAAATATATACAAAACCAGTATTGAACCCAACCCCCTGGATGGTAGTTACATCACCATCACCACTGATGCTGTGGAGCAGGCACTGGGGGAGTCCCAGACTGGGCCCCACAGCAGACGGGAGCTGTGTTCAGGAGCTGGATTCTGGTACTGGATTCAGGAACACACAGACCTGGATCGAAGGCACAACAGACAGAGTTCTCCTTGGGTCCACTGAGGAAGGAACCGAAAGAAGACCCAAGCCAAGCTGGCAAAGCAGTCCAAGAGGGTAGAAGAGCCCAAAGACCCTTTGGATCCCTCAGCTCTAAGCTGAATATGACGTATATGGGCTGGAATACCTCATTGGTCAGTTTGGGGTCACCTGTCTTGTCCACTTCCACTAGACTGGGTTTAAACCTTTCCATCACATGTATATTTGTACTGAGTCTGGCTGGGATGAAGTTAACTTTTTTCATAGCAGCTTGTATGGTGCTGTGTTTTGTGTTTGTAGCTAAAACTGCTTGCACAGTGTAAGGGCTTCACCCTGTGAGTAGGCAAGCAACAGGCGAGAGGTTGGAAGGGGACACAGTTGGGATGGTGACCTGAATTGACCAAAGGGATATGCTCTACCATATGATGTTGTGCTCGCAATAAAAGCTCAGGGAAAAGAGGAAGGTGGGGAAAGTTTATGGTTATGGCATTTTTCTTCCCAAGCAACTGTTATGTATTGGGAGGCACTGCTTCCTGGGAAGTGGCTGAACATCTGCCTGTCTGCTGATGGCATTACACGAATTCCTCTTTTTTTGCTTTGCTTGTAGGCATAGCTTTGTTTTCTTATTAAATTGTAGGTATCTCTATCCCTGAGCTCTTTGCTTTCCTTTAAGGTTGTGGTTTTGTTTGTTGTGGTGTGGTTTTCTTTGTGCATTTTTCGTGTTTGGAGAGGAGGCAAAGGCCAGATAAGTGTTTGGCTGCTGGCTAGGGTCAACCTAACACACTATTGCATCCTTCTTGGGGTTTTTGGCCAGAATTTTTTGGGAATTGAAATTGTGCTGCATTTTTCTTCCTTCACTTTGCCTAGCCTTTCCACTGTCCTTCACTCTCACATAAGCCTGCCTTCAAAACAGGTTTAGATTAATTTGATGAAGCTGTAAATACAAACAGAATTAAAAAAAAAAGGCACTCCATGTTACTAGACATCTAATGTAACTTCTGTGAAGTCTTTTCCGTCTCTACCAGGACAAGAAACCTGCCTTTAGAAATATGACATTTGAAATGCCCTCCTTTTCTCAGGAACCCATAACTAGCAGATTTTACTAATAAATAAAATGGCAAAGCAAGAGGACGAAAGTAGATGTGAAAGCATTAGTCTCCTCTTAGATACATATGTACCAGAGTAGGTGACCTTTGCCCAGCTGCATACTTGGATGTTTCAAGGTTAATAGGGGTGCTGGCACTGGGAGATTTGTTTCGGGGAATCTGTGCTTGTTTTTGTTGCACAGACTCAGTCCTAAAGTAGGTTACACCAGTGTTTGAATTTCTGGTGTTGCTAATTTCACATGGTGTTTCATCTCAGTAGAATGAAGAAACTGTCAAACCACAAATAATGGATAAATTTGTTCTTTATGATTATTTTTCTTCTCACTGTAGTGAGATTAATACATCTGCTTGTGGCTTATGCATTGTTTTGCCTACCAAAAAAGGAAGCATTGTGCACTGCAATTTTCCTTCACCTTGCCCTTCTCTTTGTTCTCTAACAGGGACTGTTTTGAATGTCTTCAGTTCTTGAAGAGCCAAATAATCTTAAGGTCACACAGGAGACAGATTTCCTAAATTTATATGCGTCTCTTAAAAGGTGTCACAAGTGAGACAGAGTGAACAAGCTATAGTGGACCTGGATATGGGATTTTTTCCAAGAACTAATGAGGCTAGAGCTTTTTCCATACTTGATTATCTCACACACCCCTCACCAGTCCCAATATGGAGATCAGTGCTGGTGGGGAAAGGTCAGACAGAAAGTGCTCTCAAGGCTCAAAAGAGCAAGCAGCATTAAGTTTTGGTGTATAGTATAATACAAGAATGCGTAATTACAAAAGTATCTACCTGATGCTTTTCAAACATTTCTGCCAGTGGGTGGAAAAGGCATAACCTGGTCTCTGGAGTTATTCTTCAGACTTCTTCATGAGGTTTGCAAGGCTTTTTGCAAACCAGAAGAGTTTGAAACTTCATGTACTTTTTGTGTTATTTTGTTATCAAATTTCATGTCTTTATTTTGTCTTTCTTTATCCAGGACAATAACTTAAAAAAAAAATAAAAAAAAATTTCAGTATGTTTATTCTGCTACTGAGTCTTACATTAACTTATCTGTGGTTATCTCCATCACTATTACAGAGCAGATTTCTAGATTAAACTTAATTTTACTACCACAGTTAAGGTTATTGCTGAAAACGCACATCAAAATTTCTGAACTCCAATGCAGTTTACTGATTTTAAATTTTTTTTCTCCATAAATTCAACAAATCTGTTAATGACTGGGTATTTTATTTGTTTTCTTTTTGAAAGGTCTGGGGTTGTTCTTCAAGGTTACCAATGAGTTATTGGCAGGCCTGAGACTAAAACCCAGTTCTTGTAGCTTCAGTCTTGGGCTTAACCCAAGTAATATCTATGTTGTTTCTGTATGTATGCAGTCTCCTGTCTGCTTATAATATTTCTGACTTCTAGCAGGATGGAGTAAGGGTTGTATAAGAATGTTTTGTTTCTCAGTCCTTGTAACTGCATCCCATACAGAGAAGAGTTTCTCTTTCGTTATAAGGAATTTGCCTTGGTGATAGGATTTGTGAAGCTTACTTTCTCTTCGAATCTCAGGTAAATATCTGTTAGTTGATGTGAGTTTTGTTAGTTTCAGGATTAAAGAGTCTCAGATTGACAAGCCTAAACATGTTCTAAATTGTTTTACTCTTTCAGCAAAACAGAATGAAGGCACTACCTTTGCATCATGAAACAGCTGCAGTCCTTTAGAAACTAGTTCCAAGCCTCTGATACTCTTGATGAACATGGTCAGAGTCTTGAGTTTGAATAAAAAACTTAAGAAATCAGTAAATTCTATGCAGTTTAAGGGTTTGGAATATATTATATATGGCATCCATGAAGCACAACAGATAATTACTTCCAGTGAGTTTTCTGAAGCAGATCTGCCAGTGACTATAAATTATAATAGGTATTTCCCAGTCAACCGTGAATAGAGCTTTAGGTACAATACATCTTGGCTGTTAGGCCTGCAACCTGCTCGATCCAGAAAGCTAATCAGGATTTAGTAATGTTAAAACTTTGGGATTAGGGAAAGCGGCAGCTCATCTAGTAGAAGTTCACTGGCTGTAGAATATCACAAAAATTGTCCATCTCAGGTAACACTGAATTATTAAAATGTAGTTAGTAGTGTGGGATGCCAAGGTAATGAGAGGTCTGTACACGTGTTTTCCCACTTGCCAGGTTAGTCTTAATTGCCATATGTAGAAGCTAATTTGTGTTAAAGGGAGAAAGCTACAGCACTGGACTTCAGCCATGTGCTGGGGGGCACAGTAGCCAGTCTGTAGACTGTGGATTCTATTGATACGTCTTGCAGCTCAGGCCTGCCTTTTTCAGAGTCTGAAATCATCCAGTCCATGGCAGTACATCCGAGTGATGCACTTTCACTGGCAATATGACTTTAGCTCTGAAATCTCTTTCTACCTTCTCCTTTCAACTAAACTTTTTGCCACCTGTGCAGTATAGTCTAAATGTTGGAGGATGGTGCTGGAATCCCTTTCTGACTGCCGTGTTCTAGTTGCATCTGTAGGCTAGCTGTTCTATGGAAAGGACCTCTTTCTTTCCTCTCTGCTGTGTAGCCTGTGTGATGGAGTGAGCAGAGTATCTTCTCCCCCTTAAAAAAAATGAACTTCTAATTTTTTAGGTTGTATTCCATCTTTCACTTCAAAGCTTAATCTTCCAGAGTAGTGTAAATTCTACAAGTGAAAGGGGAATTTCCCCTTGTGTGAAAACTAGCAAACATTTCTGCTGTGATGTTTAACAGGTGATCCTACATTCTCAGCTTTGTAGGAATTTAAACCTTCTCCAGTGTGTCTTTAGAAGGAAGCTCTCACTTCTTTACAAGGTGATCAACAAATAGTTTTTCTCCCGTATAATTTTAAAGAGGCACAGTGTTCACAGAAATCCTTACACTAGCAAATGAATGGTATCTGCCAAAACAGAAACAACCTTGGAGTCATTTCCTTTCCTTGATAATGACAGATGTATGGCCTTTTCCTCACTTTCCTAAAAAAGTTTAAATATAAGCAAACCTGTGGTCGGTTGGTGACATAATGACAAGTAATTGCTCCAGTATATTTGTGAGCAATTGATCATTTATATTAGTTTATAACCACATAAAACAATGCTGCATGAAAATGTACAGCATACCAGATACATGTTGCCAAATGTCAAAGCTGTAATAGATAACTTCCCTTCTTAAACTGTTGAATAGGCATCATGAAAGTTGCACATTTCTATTCAACAGGCAGTGAGATTAATTATACTCTAGTGTCCAGTTCTGTATTATCACCTACAAATGTTTCATGTCATGGTAGCACATCATCAGAATGTTTCCCTCATATTTTTCATAGCTTTTGATATTTATTTCTTCCAGTTTCAATCTAGACATTAGGTCTCAACAGCAGCTTCCTAAAAACAGTAGGATATCATCTCTTTCTTGTAATAAAACAATGAAACAATAATTCAGTGATTCCTCTGTTAATCCTATAGACCTAATACAACCACAGGACAGTGAGAAAGATTTTTATGCCATGTATACAAAAATATGTACCTTGCTGACTGCTTTGTTGAAAAAGCCTTTACTATTTGTGAGGTGAGAACAATGGCCTGAATGGTCAGAGCTGAGACAGCAGAAGTTGTATGGCTTTTAATATCAACATATTTGAATTGATCTTGAAGTACTTAGAAGCCCCCTAGTACCCTGACTGTTGCTTTCCTGAGAGGGGCCAATTTGAGTGCTGTCCTTGAGTATGTTCTAGGTGCTGGCAGCAGGGACTTGAGTGTAGCCTGTAAAGCATCAGCTTCGTCCTTGCTTCAGGCATGAGAGGGAGGAAACAAGATGATACTGGGTCAGAATTGATAACTGGCAAACCACTGTGAAAGTCACCTTTTCTGTCCCCTCCCTCTGTGCCTGTTTTAAATCATTGGGCTCTCCCAGGATCTGTTAATGTCTGGTTATAAGCAATGCCAAGGAAGAATTAGCAAATGTATTACTGAGGAAAAATGAGGTGAAGTATCCACTGTGTTTAAGGAAGAGAAGTGATATTGCATGCAGTTGTTATGAGAGCTACTGAGATTTGAGGGTGGACAGGAAGAGGAAGAAATTTGAGGAATAAGAAAACACTTTCCACAGGCTCTAAGCATGCGCTAGTGCTAGAGACAAGATCAGAACGCCAAGAAGCTCAACAAACGTGTGCTGGAAGCTTGTGCCAAAAATAAAAAAATTCATCAAAAAGGAAATTATCCCACTTCCTGAACAGCAAAAGGAAATTGTATCCTCCTTCCTGGGCTATTTATGGAAAAGGGGGGAAGCTGTTTCACTGTATTAAAAAAACAAACAAACAGAAAAGCAAAAGCTTTTTATACTCAGTAATAAAATATTATGTGAGTGGATTGCAGCAGGCATGGGGTTGTTCCTTCCCCAGGTGCAGGACACTCTACTTCCCCTTGTTGAACTGAAACAAAAATCCAGAGCTTCCAAACCTCCTTGCTTTCTAATGCTCCTCACCGAGGTGGGAGGCTAGGGATGACTGGATAAGGATTCCGAGATAAATACCCAATAACAATGGAGTTGTTATTAAGCAGACATTCTTCATTGCAGTGCTGGAGTGCCACTGGTGATTCTCCACCATAAGTGCTCCAACAAATCAGCAAAACACACCAGCTCTTATACACAAAAAACATACATATTCATCAAATTTCCTGGAAAGGGCAGTCTTATCCTAATAGGTTCCCAGAATTAATTAATTTACATAATCCGAGCAGGCCTAATAAAATTAAGGTTAGGGACTTTTTCCCCTCCAGTGGTCATTCATGGTCTTTCTCACACTAGCCGCTAATTGAACTTTGGGCTTCCTTTGCCCATACATGGTCATGGAGTTCGCTTATCCATCTTTTGGCCCTGGAATGCTCCAAGGTCAGTTTAAATTAGTTTTCCAGTGCTTATCTTAACACCTGTGTCCTCTTCTGTGCTTATCTTGACAACCTGAGTCCCTGTTATCAAGGGTACTTTGGCTTAAGGAACCATCTCCAGGCCCATTTGATCTTTTCAAGGTGAGAAGTTGCATGTTTTGAAACATCTCAGTATCAACTGCACCCAACAGATGACTAAAATATGCAAGTGAGGCTAAGAAAAGGATACTATATAACACAATTAAAAAAAAAAAAGTAAAAAGATATACTGTGTATATAAAAAGATATTTCTGTGTATCAGTCAGGGCATGACCAGGGCTATCAATCCGTTCAGAACTACATGTCTTCCTTGTCAGCCCATCCTTGATTAACCCACTAGCCTCTCAACCTGCATCTTGTCTCAGCTGGCAGCGTGACTGTTCGTACACACCCAGAACTGGATTGAGGAAGCAGTGGTCGCATCTCACTTTGCAAAATCTTCTTGCTAAGCTTACTTGGTTTACTCCAGCCTGTATTAAAATAGTAGTAACTCCACAGTGGGAAAAGTTTGTGATCAGGATGATGGTTAAAAAGAAGAGAACATAAAAGCTTTCTTGGCTGTGGAGGGGAATAGGATTTGGAATTCTGGGAAATGGGTATTACCAAAGGTATTTCTTAGCTGCTGGAGTGATAAACAAGTCCAATCATGTCCTCATTATGCAGAAAAGCACTCAGAAGTTAGTCTCTTGACTTTGTATTTAATTTCAAGGACTGGCTGCCTGGATCCAAATGAGCACCTGATCAGGCACCAGGGATACACCAGGTACCTGTGGGCATCCCTGATGTGGGAGCACTGCCAGAGCTGCTGTCCCTGCTGCCAGCAATGCTTCACAGCAACACAGGGATGTGGCTTCTCTTGCAGTCAGAGCTGTAATGCCAGCTTAAATTTCTTTGTATTTCAGCAGGAATTTTGATGAGCACTTTTCTTCCTTCCATTTAGCCTGATTTCTACTCTGCTCACATGAATGACTGAACTTTCTCACGTGTGCAGTGGGAAGCAATGCCATTTAAAAACTGATGCATTTTAATCTGTGGGCATGTGTATATTGTACAAGAAGTACTACTCTTAATAGGAGAAGACAGTGAAATAGGGCTAAGGGAATAAAATTTTGTCACAAAAGATAGATGGTGGGAATGTGCACTTCATAACTTGTTTCATAACAGCAATTCCAGAGTTCTTTCTGAAATCTGAGTAGAAATAAAGCATGTCTTCTCTGTATGCAGAATTTTCTGAGCTTCTTACACAGTAATGCTCACTCAGTCCTCAATGATTGCTTTGGATTTAGGGATTCATTCTTATTCCTCTTGCTGGTGTGTGCATCATAGGCTTGTGAATGTCTTGGTAAGTTAAGCATAGAACTTTATAAAACCTGCAGTTCGGTTCCACATTAAATAAACATCTTCCTGCAGCATTTGCATTATAAGGCCAAGAAACTTGTTTTACTGTTTGTAAAAGCGGTCAGGAGAGGTGAATGTGAACCTATTTGTGTTTTTAAATGAATGAAAAAAGTAAATATTTGAGCTATACATAGGTTTTAAGTCTTACTTTAAGTAATTAGAGCTGTGCAAAAGGAAGCAGAGAATTTTATTTTAGCATTTAGACTAACTGCTCCTTCAAGGAAATGGGACAGTCTTTTATGAATAGAAGTACTTCTCTTTCAATCACCATGTAAATCAGTCATTTCTGAGGAGCAGATGCATTAAGTACTGTTGCTTTGCCTGAATTTCACAGAGCTTTCCTGTTACCTGGTGTGTCCTTCTGTAGATGTTGTCAGCTTGATTACTAGGTTTCTGAAGACCTTGTAACCTCCAGGCAAAGCCATTCTATGCCTCACAAGTAGAGCTGTCTTGTCTTGAAAAGGTAACTACAGAGGAAGCAAAAAACCACCTGTTAAGTGCTGGAGCCCCTTTCCCTCCCTCTTTTCTTCTCATAGTCCTTGTAGACACAAGGACTGCAGATAGTTATGGTTACAGTTTATACAGTCATTTGTTGTAAAATAAGACATAGGGGGGTCTACTATCATTTTTAGGAGTATGTGCTGACTTTAATAGATTTTTTTTTTTTTTTCCATATTAGCTGGTATGGGTCTATGTTTTGAATTTGTGCTGAGAACAGTGTTGTTAACTCAGGGATGTGTTGTTGCTGAGCGGAGCTTGCACAGTCAAGACCTTTTCTACTTCTCTCATCACCTCACCAGTGAGTAGGCTGGGAGTGCACAAGGAGTTGGGAGGGGACACAGCCAGGAAAGCTGACCCCAACTGACCAAAGGGATATTCCAGATTGTGTGACATGGTTATCATATTTAACTGTGGGGGAAGAAGAAGGAAGGGGGTAATGTTTGGAGCGTAGGTGTTTGTCTACCCAAGTCACTGTTACCCGTGATGGAGCCTTGCTCTCCTGGAGATGCTTGTGTGGCAGTGGGAAGTGGTGAATGAATTCTGTGTTTTGCTTTACTTGCACGTGTGGCTTTTGCTTTACCTATTAATCTGTCTTTACCTTAACCCAGGAGTTTTCTGGCTTTTATCTTTTCGATTCTCTCCCCCATCTCAATGTGAGGGGGAGTGAGCAAGCAGCTGGATGGTGCTGAATTACCAGCTGGGGTTAAACCATGACAGAATATTAAATATTTAGTGATTAGTGCATGGGCTGTTCTAGGATAATCACAGAATCACTCAGGTTGGAAAAGCCCCTTGGGATCATAGTGTCCAACCATTAGCCCTACTCTACAAGTTCACCCCTAGACCATATCCCCCAACACCACATTTAAGCGATGCTTAAACACATCCAGGGATGGTGACTCAACCACCTCCCTGGGCAGCCCATTCCAATATTTCACTACCCTTTCTGTGAAGAATTTTTTCCTAATGTCTAGTGTAAGTCTAACTACGTCAGGTTTTCCCTCTGATAATTTCCTTTTTGTGTTTGTGTCATGTTCTTCTCTCTGTTTCTGCATGTTGAAAGGGTGAAGTAGAATTAATAGTGGCTGCAGTTGTATCTTCTTCGCTGTCATTAATGGTGTTCTGCGGAGACCCAATCAGTCTTTTATCCTTTGTTTGGTGTTTGTCACTCAGAAGCACAGTGTTTTTCAGTTGTTTCAGGATCACAACTAGATCTTCTGATGTTGCCTTGAAGGATTTGACTTGTGGCCCTTCCCTAGATTCCCGAGATCAGACGATAAGTATGTTTACCAATTAGGAGAAAGAGGTGCTCTCCTGCATTTTTTTTTTCTTTCCCACTTTGCTATGAGAGGTTTCTGGCTTTACTTCTGCTGGTGCAAAGATATAAGGAAGGATTAAAGCAAATTAAATTGAATTTCTCTTCCTGACCTGCATGGTAAGAGATACTGCCCTGACTGCTTCTTCCAGTTGGAGTTATGTTAGCTACTTTGCTTATGTTTATGACTAACTATCTGTAGCTTGCTGCTGTGCCTTCCATGTCTTTTAAATTGAAAGCTTATGCTTCCAACAGTATCCAGAAAAATAAGAATGCATCAGAGATCATGCAAAAGCCTGTTTGTTTATAAGAGACCCATTATAATGCCTGGCTCTTGTTTCCTTGACTTGGAGTGAATGGATAGACAGCAGTTACATTTATGATCAAGTAGGGGTTAAGGTGTTGAACTCAAGCCCATTATCAGTAAGTACTAAACTGGCATGAAGTGGGGATCTGCACAAAAGCTTCTTGAGATCTGTCAAGTACTCAAGCCACTTCCCTACCCCATTCAGTCTTTTCAGTGATAGTCTTTGGTTCCCCGTGGTTGTTCCAGCTCCTACTCGGCTTCGATTTTGTTCCAAACCTCACTCTGCCTTTTGCTTTGTTCTGTCTGGTTTACAGGCTGTTCTCTGTGTTCTTACTTTGTCCATTAGGACTGATCCATGTAGATTAGCTGGAGTCCACACTGGGACTGAATGTTTGTGGTTTTTCTAGTATTTTGAAATGGTGCCTTCCTTGCTTTGTCTATTTCTTGTCCATGTTTCTCTAGTCCTGTCCCCCACAAAACTTAGTTTTCCAAGTGCTGGTAACAGATCTGAAGATTTCTGATAATTACCCATACCAGGCTTTAAAACTTGTCATACCTTGTCTGGGTTTACATGGTTTTTTTTTTTTAAATTTACTGTAGCTTAACTTTAGCTGTATGTGTAAAATCACTTAACTTTTCTGTAACTAACTTAAACTGCTTGTGACTAGTTCCAGAATCAGACTACTGCCCAGCCTGTACCAATTATAAAAGTAGAATTTTCCCATGGTAAGGTGTCTTTTGCCTGTTTTGTTGTTTTGAACTTGTTTTAAGCTATACTATTACCTGATTTACTTAGGTTTTATTTCGCTTTGTGCTGTTGCTTGCTTCTTTCCCAAAAGATACAATGCCATCTTTCATCATACCTTGTATAGAGAAAGAATTGTAGCTTAACTTGAGAACCACTAGGAGAGGAAAAAATGTACGCTGTTTACAAAGTGAAGTATAAGCCTGAAGAAGTAACCTAGAATGGATACAAGGCCTAGGGAGAAAAAACTCACTATCATCATTGTTCTCCCACCTGACAACTCACTGCACTGAAAGCATGAGAACTTGGCATCTGAAGAAAAGGGCAGATACTTATTTCTAGGCATTTACTGCATTGCTGATGATCCACAATAGGAACTGGGTCATTTGAATTATAAGAAGTGATTATTTTTCTGTTAGATTGCTAGAGTAGTAGTCAAACTAATAATTAAATATTTTTCTTGGATTTTCATATGAATTATTTCCTTTTAGTGGACCATAAAGAAATTTTGTGTGTAACAGCTCTCACTTGTCTGTTGGTGACTTACTCTGATTTACCTGGAATCCGGCTTGGTCTCAGTGGTCTAGGTAGAAAATAAGTATTCTTGAGCAGAACCAGTATTAAGTGTGAGCGAACTGACAGTTGCTTGGGGCAGCAGTGTGAGTGGTGGTAAAAATATGGTGGTAATCAAGCAAGGCAACTCAGTCACTGAGCATTGTCCTCATTTGAGTTTGGTCTGCATTGGCTCAGGGATGGTAGCTAAGCAGCTAGAGGCATGGTTCTTTGAAAGCGGCTCTAAGTGATGAGTGTGTACTGCTTAGTCCCTGAAATAAGTGACAATAGCTATGCTGGCTGACACTTGATTCAGTGAAGCACTTGACCCTGTCAGTGCTGGTAAGAGGCGCCATGTAAATACTGGAATCAAGAGGATGAATGGTGATGCGGTGAGAGGTGGGACCTGAAGACTTTCCATGCTCCCTGAATACTACTTCTTGCTTGGCAGCTCTGCATTTTCTGTGTGTCACAAAGCAGGTGTTTTGTGGGTTAGTAGAAGCACATTGGGGGCAGAAGCAGATGGCATCCTGCTAGGGGTGAGGAACTTGACATTTCTCTTTGGGAAATAAGCAGTGATTTTGGTGCATAGAATCCTTATTACTGTGCAGATAGAATATAGCAAGATGTTGCATTAGAATGGAGTAGAGACCTTGAAGCAGAATATAGCTGACATTATCTTATCCAGTGTATTTCCCTGGAGAATAAGGGAACCCCATTAAAAAAATGAAAGATAGAAGTAACTCTTAGTTATCCCTTATTCTGTCTCAGTTTTTAGAGAGAACTGGAATACAATCAAAACATCTGAAATGTTCTTACTGCCCACTTCAGTAGCCTCAGTAATGTTGCATGTGAGAAGAATACAGAGTCCCTAGAGACAAACTGTTACTGCAATCCCTGATAGTGATCAGAGGATTCCATAATTCAAACACTTTGTGTCTAAAGCTGGTTCATTGAGTCTTCTGACATACCAAGTCTTCTGTCCCTTAAACTAGAAAAATTCCTTTTTGCTCAAAGGGATAGAGCAGTCTCCTTCACCTCAGGTGATCAGTGAAGGGAATTTCAGTCCTGGAAGATTATTGTAAGATTGAAAATGTACTAGAAAAACTTGGAACAGAATCCTCAAGTTTACTGCAAGTATAATTTTTTTGACCTGTTAAGTTCAGGGCTTGAAAATGCATTTCTTGGGGTTTTTTTTGGTGGTTGTTTTTTGTTTTTACACTTTTTTTTTTGTCTCAGTGCTGTTCTGTTTACCACATGGCTGCAAGAGGCTTTATTAAAGGAAGGAAATCATAGCACAGTCCTTGAGCTTTTATGCCAGATGTCTTATCTCCGTGTACCCTCTCTTAAAGACACACAAAGGAATGAGAGCTATATTTGGTTGGATCTTATTTCTGATAAGATATTTTTAGCAGCCCTGTTTCATCCCCACATCTCAAAACAGCTGGGAGCCTAAGATGTGGTTCAGTGTCTTTTCATTAAAGCTTCCTTCATCTGCAAGATCTTGAAGCTAATAACTGTGACCAAAACAAATCTGCCCTCAGGCGAGGAATGCTGGACACAGAGCCATTCATTCTCACTCAGCTCCTTGTGGGAAGGTTGATACTTAACTAATTTATGGCTAGAAAAAGATAAATTTGCTGAGGCTGTGAAACAGTAATCGGTTGACCCTGGGCTGTGCCAGCTGACTGGGTCATGGGCCAGATGCCAGGTGCAGCTCAGCCCTATGCCACTGTGGCTGAATTAGCAGTAGTAACATGGCTGCAGAGAAGCAAAATTTTGCTGTGGTTGTCATGGTGGAATTTAGGGTGAGGGAACCATAAGAACAAAACCACAGGACTCAGTGACATCAAATCTGAAATGTACTTGGTGGGTGGGTAGCGTTTTCTGTTAAAGTATGTGCAGGTGGTACTCCATTCACTTTGTATGGAATACATACTAGTCAGGGACCATCTGTGGCTGGTATCATGGAGGTGGGGGAATGGAATGCTTGTTCCAGCTGATCCAGAGTCTGAGATCTTTCTGGGACCTAGCTGAAGGACTGAGGCTGGAAGTTATCTCAGCTGCAGAAAACTGGCCTACCTTATGCTAGAGAGATGCTGCAGGAAGGTCAGGGAAGATGAACACAACCAAAAGGCTGGAGAACTAAAAATGTTGAATGAGAACTAAAATGTTGAAAGCTGTCCTAAAGATTCTTAGAAAAGGGGGTAGCGAGATAAAATTTTTTTTTTTTCTTTTTCCAGTTTGAAACATGAGGTATTTCCTAGTTTGCGACCCTCTAGCTTGAATTTTACACCTTTGCTTTTGAAATTTAGAGTGAATAACTTTGAGTTTTGAGGGCATGGGAGGCTAAAGAGCACAATGTACCTTTGACTGCATGTGAACATCATGAAAAGAAGTAACTGAGCAGAATACTTAGGGAAACAGTTAGATCAGAAGTGTTTGCAAAAAATTAAAGATTTTCTCTACAGACCTTGAATTGAAGGGCTGAGTTCATGATACATCAGAGTTCAGGGCCTAAGGCAAATGAACGTGAAACAAGAAGTGGCTGTCCTGACAACTTAACGTGGTCCTAAGCAGGTCATTTCTGTATTCCACACTCCAGTTTTCCACATTTGTGCATTTCACATGTGATTTATTGCATTTGCAAGGGTCTGAATCTTTTCATTTCCTATGATACCCTGTGGGTCACAGGATATCAAAGGGGCTTCCAGTTACACATTTTTTTTCATTTCGAATTTTGGTAGAGAATTACTGAAAGAATAATTTTGCTTCGTGTCATTTGGAGATTTAGTGTGTGTTATTTTACTTCTCTAAAGTAATGTCTCAAAGTGTTTCACAGTTTAAAAAATACTGCCTTATTGTGCAGAGGAACAAACTGAGGCATCAAGAAAACAATAATTGGCAATGTGCACACAACCATTGTATGGCAGAGCTTGAAGAAGCGTTCCCTCCTGAACAAGCGCTTCTAATGAGTGCTTTCTGAATTATGTGATATCCTAGTGAGCAGGAGCAAATTTCTGCTTACTTTGGGCAAAGTTTGGGTATGGGTATGAGCCCTGGTCTGACAGTGTTGTCAGACAGGATGTGTTTTCAAAGCATCTTCTGCTAAGCCTGTCACATCCAACTGTGATCTTCTCAGACATTGTGTCATGATTGGTAGTAGAACCAGAATTTCATCTTGTAATTGAGTACTCTCTTTAAAGTATTGCTGTGCAGATATATTGATTCCTTCCCAGATAGAATTTGCAATATAGTTGAGGATTTGGAGAGGAAAGAAGGATGCAGTTTCCATCAGTCATGAAGTATCTTCCAGGTTTCTGATGTTACTGGGGAAGGGCTAATTTGCACAGCTATTCCTGCAGCTAAACAAATCTATCACTTCAGAATGCACATCACAAACTAATTCTCATCTCTCTGCTTTCTAAGCAGGATTTATATATGAAAATATGAGATTAAGCAACTCTTACAATATATTTTATGAACTTTGAAATGGGACCTAACTTGATTTTACTGTATGTCAGTGGGAACTGAACTCACAAATTTAGCCCACTAATAACTGACTGCTGCAACAGTAGTCCTTGAGGTGAACAATAATGATTCACATTTAGCACATAAGGCCTTGGAAACCACAGATGCAATGTCACTTCTGTTACACTTGTACATATTTTTAAAGTGTTTCATTACACAATGTACTAGATGGTTGGGCTATCCAAGAAAACAGGGATACCTAAATAGCATATGTCTGAGAGTATGTAATGTGGAGCTTGATGTTTTCCGTCATAACCTGGACATGGGATGCACTGCTCTAATCACTGCTGATTATGGACCAGGTTTGCTGGATCCAGAGTTAGGAGATCTTTCTATTATGCTCCCCAGTACTTTGGTTTCTATAATGGTTCATCAGTCTCAACACAGAGCAATGCTGGTACATGACAGCTTGGACTCCAATAGATAATTTGTGGAAATCAGGAGTGGAGAGCGGGTGAAGTCTTTGTGGAGTCCACTCAGGTAAAAGCAAGGAAGTGAAGCTGGCCTTTGGCGGACTACATAAGAAAGCATCGGGACATCTGAACATTGTGAATCCTAAACCTAGCATGGTACCAGATGAGGCCTAGCAGGGTTTATTAGTTCTGGCTCTGGGCTGTGCTTCTGTAGCTGTGCCATTACTGGAACCAAGATGATACTGGAAACAGTCTGGACACATTTGTGGTGCTGTGCCTTAATTTACTATCCAGCTGGACCTAAACTATCTGCATGTATGACATCAACAGTTAGTAACCTGGATAATCCTCACAAAGAATGGATTAAGAAGGCTGTCACTTGTCACTGTCAAAGTAGGTCAGGTGGAAGACTGGCTTCTAGTGTTCTGTCTTTAACCACAAGGCACCTCTGCTTAAAAGAGGGCAGTAGAGGCTTTTAAAGTCTGTCACCATTGACACAGGAACTGTTCTGAATGGCTCAGTTTGGGTCTATTCTGTTGTGTGCGCTGCATTCCTGAAAAACAAGGCTGTGGCAGATGTTCTTTGACTTAAAAAAGCAGGTCACTTAACTTGTTTCTACTGTTGGGTTCTCCTGAGGGCATGGGAATTGCAGATCATATCAGAGTCTAGGTCTGGTTTATCTTCTATCTGAAGAGTTCCCAGGAGGCTCAGAGGACATTACTGTTCCCTGCTGCAAGCACATTTGAGGTGATTTGTTCATACTATCCCTCCCCTTCAGACTGACTCTGATCTCTAGCTGCTAACTTCGCAGTCATACTTCTAAAATACTGAAACCATTCCTGTGGTGTACACCGGAACCCTGTTGAAATGATACCAAG
>JANVCC010000033.1:2342267-2391720 GCA_025345505.1 Todiramphus chloris collaris | reverse complement strand
TTTTTTTTTTTTTTTTTTTTTTTTTGTTATAAGTAGAATCCTTTTTTTTTTTAAGCAAGTAATGAAACTAAGTCAAATGATTAAACTTGGGTTAAGGAGCTATCTTTAGAACTGATTTTTTTCGATAAATCACCTATTTATTCAGTTACATGCTTTCAACTGAGGGGATAGCTAGTGCCTCATTTAAGTTTGTATTAGATCAACTCACATGTTGGAGCAGATTCCCAACTGTTAATATTTTTGTTACTGTTGATACCATGGCTAAAACATGATCTCTAGCTGAAATTACATGTTGTTTAGTAGCTTCATCTAGCAATAATTCTGACTTCACTGTCTTCGTGTTTCTATATGTAACCCTGCAAGGAGTTATGGAAAAGGATGCAATTATCAGTTTCTGTAAGATGATTGAGAAACAAGGGAGTGAGTTGTAAGGCGTGGAAAAAAAAAAAAAACCAGGCAGGCACTTGCAATAAAACTGAGGAAGCTTACCAAGTGAAAGTCCAGGAGCTCTCTGGGGCTTATCCTTAGCCATGCAATACTTGCAAGCTTGAGACTTAGTTTTTCACAGGGAGTTCTGGGTTGCAATCCATCATCATTCAAAACAGACCAGCCACTCTCTGAAAGCTGTTTAGGTCATGAGATGTCACTGCACCTGACCATAAAATCTATCATTCTGGGAAAACCAATGGCCAGTGCCTGGCATTACGAAACAATGTGAGGCAGCAGCTGTATTTATCTTGGTTAGAATTGACAGATCACCCCTGTAGCTTCAGATTAGCCCACACTGACATACTGACTCTATGTATTACAATCCATCGGGGTGATCTCCTTTGGAACAGGCCAGCTGCTACTCTAGCTTGAGGATTTCTGAGTTTATGGACAGATTTGGAACTCTGTGAACATACATAAGAAGAAAGCCCACTTTTGAAATGCTAAACAGCTCTATTATTTATCTGTAGCAATTATCTTTGGGGTTGGATTGTTCTCTCTTCCCATCCTTCCATATTTATTTCTTTTCTAGAGACTGCCAGGGTATTTTGCGCTGGGGAATGTTTTCAGCCTGACAGCCTTGCTTCTGTTTATGCAGTAATGCAATGCAGCCTACAGCAATTCAATTTGCATCATGTCTTCAGAGTCCCCAGCAGACTGAATAGCAAATTCAGTCTCTGTACCTCGTTCATTTGTCATAGAGTCTTTTGAGCAGACCAGACATCAAAATAAAACCTTTGGCTTCAGAGCAGAGGATGCTTGTCCCTCAACATCACAGTAACATTACATCTGTTGCAGTTCATGTCAAACCAGAGCATGTTTAATGGACCAGTCTGATAAAGAAGTATTTCTTTACTACACAAAGGAAATAAAGGAATAACTATTTCTTGTGTATTCTGAGATTTGACTTGATCACTGATGGGTATTTTTGTGTGTCTGACGTTTTATCAGGCAAAAGATGGAGTTTTCCTTCTCTTTGACCTGGCTTTTTACTTCTCATTCTGTTACATAATTACAAAAGAACAGTCACTAGTAGTCAATGGTGAATGCCAAAGAACTGTGTGAGCAGGTAAAACCTGTAATGATACTTCTCTAGAGGATACTCTCAAGAATTCCTGGGCCTGAAGGGAACTATTTACGTTTAATAGCCTTTGACAGTTTTTCTTCTATTAGTCTGTCCAGTTGTTTTTTGAATCTAGGCAAACTTTCATTAGCTACAGCACCTATGGCATGAGTTGTGTTGGTAAACTACGTTCCACTTAAGTTTAATTCCACTGCTGGACTGACATCTGAGCAGATATAAGGGTAGATAATTTATACACTGAATTACATAGCTGTTAATAAATACAGGGAATATTGTCAATATATTTATAAATTTTATAAAACATACTAGTAAAAATGTCCAGGCGTGCATGATATTCAGCCAAGAGTTCTGAAGTTGTTCAGGGATGAATAGATGAATATTAACTTTATTAGATAATTACTTGCTTAAAACCACCTTATGATCTGAAAAACTGTGAAGAGAGTGCTGAGGCTTGTGCAGCCCCTGTCCTGTTCCCCTGCTGCTTTTCTATGTGGGCACCAGTGATAACTGCCATAGAAGACCTGGGGTCAAGAATGACTGCATGGCTCTGGAGGTGAGGGTCAAGGGCATGATGGCCCAGGTGATTTTCCCTTAACTTCATTCTTACAAATAGCTAAATTATTATAGGTGCAAGTATAGTCATCTTGAGGCAGGCATCTGTCATGGAAAACTTTAGTTGGAACAAGTTGAAGTTTGACAGTTTTTATACTGAAAAATTAATTTTAGAGGAATGGTTAGGCAACCTCACTGCTATTGTACTTACCTACTCTACTTCAAACTGAAGTCTGAAAAAGAAAAGTCTTGAATTTTTGCAGTCTGCCATTCTGTATTCTTTTAGATCACATTTTTCAGAAAAAAAAAAAAAGCTATTACTGCAATGGTAGCAGAACCTTAAGATGCCTCAACAGACCTTAAAAGATGCTCAATAAATAATTACAAACTAGTCCTTGGCAATATTTGCTAGTGGAGAGCACTCTATTAAACTGAAATAACTTGGTATGCTTCAAACTTCATACCATGGTTGCTTTTAAACAGCTGCTTGCCAGACATATTAGTACTAGCACAAACAAAGGAGAAAAAAGCTGTAGAAGACCTCAAGGAAGCTTCTGAAAACTATGTTCAGGAGATTTGATGTGTGTGCTGGAGGAAAAGCCTTTTGAGAAGTGAACGAGTTCTTCTTTTCATCCTGCTGCTGTTTATTGTGTCTCCTTATCTAAGACAGGAGAGGCACAGACTAAGTACACTGATAAAAGTAATGCAACTCCAGTGCCTTCGCCAGTGTTGGGCTCGAGTGTGGCCTCATGGTTCAACAGCAAACCAGACTTTTGCATCCCAAGGTCTGCCACCAGCTTCGTGTGTAAGTGTGGGACAAATGGTTTCACTTCTTTTGTCTTTAATTTTTCTTGCCTGTAAACAATGACAGACTTAATGGATATGCTGTGAAATAGTGCTTAAGGATATTTATGATCTTGGATTGTTTAATTAAAGTCCCTGCAAGATTAACTTCTTATTCTTTGGTAGACAGCTTCAAGTATGAGTGAATTGCAGTTTTAAGTAGAACATGTGAAAGTTTTCATCAGAGCTGAGGTTCTTCAAATTTTGATTAATTTGACCTCTTGGTAAATAACTATAAAGGAATACCATTCTTGTTCTGTTGCACTGAACTGAACACATAGTGAACATTTATTGGGGACAGATTCATCAAGAGGATGATGGAGAGAGTTATTTTCTTAGCAGCGTTTTTTAATTTTAATTATGTCTCTGTCCTTTAATGTTGAACAATCAGTAAATTCCTGGTATGCTTGCTAAATTTTCTTTCTCTCTTCTTTCATAAAGATGGTCTGTGATGTTATCAGTAGATGCATATAGGTTTTTCTTCTTGCAAATAGAGAAAGAACGGAAATGCTCATCAGAGGTTTTGAAATTATTTCTGAATTGGTGATAGGAGAAGGCAGTTTCTTAATACCTGGCAACTGGTCTTAATCCCAATCAGTTGGGTAGTATCTGCAGGTGAAAGCAATCCAATATAATCGTTTTTGTGAAAGGAGTCCTTGGATTTTATTTTTTTACATATTGAGTAACATTAGAAATACTCCCTGTATTACTGTGAACAAGTAGTGTAGCTTGTCTTTTATGTTTCAATAAGATTGAAAGCTCTAATATAGTTAGTGATATAAAGAGGCTTTTGCTGGAGCAGCAAGAATAAGGGATATGAGCAAGTACATGATTGTCCCAGTAGCCTTTGATAATTTCCTCAAGGTGGTTATACCATCTAGTGTCGGTGCAGCCTTAGTGGGATGTGCCCCCCTGTAGTACAAAACGTTCTAATTTGCAGACCAGATAATGTTCTTAGCAGGGGAATGACGACTGAATGGCCTGTGGGAATGAAGCTTTTTCTCACAGAGCTGGATTTTCTGTCAGCTGGGAAGAAGAAGAGAGAATTCTCTCCTCATTCTTGGAGATCTCATTTGCCAAACTTGGCATACTAAACTGTACCTGTATCTAACATTTGCTCATTTAGCTTTTTATATATTTCATATATTTGCTGCAGAAACCCTTTCATTATTTTTACTGCCTTTGCTTGACTTCCTTTATTGGAGAGTCTATGTATCCCATTCAGGCCCAAGGCAGTCTGTAGAAAGGCTCCCAGTCAATTTAATGGGATCAAAATGGAAAAAGACATAATTTATGAATAATATTAGATGTGCTAGTAAATCCCTGAAACTAAACAATGCGTTATGATTAATAATGAATGTTGCTGGTATATTTCATTAATGTTGTAACCTTCACATTCTTTTTGGACCCTCAAGCTTGAAAAGAACAAAGGAAATAAATTAAAAAGATGTTCTTGTACCAGTTTGAGATTTAGTTTCTATTGCTACTTTGCATATCATGGTTTTCATAGTACTCCTATTAATCTAGATGCTGTTCAATGACTGGATAAGCTGGTAGACATAATTACAGGGGTTTTATCTGTACGTCAGCCAACTGTGGTGAAAATATTGATTTGTTTATGATTTCTTATGCTTTGGAGTAAAGTTACTCTTAAGAATGCCTGCTGAAATAATTTACTGCAGCCATAACTTGTGTATGCAATGAGTGTGGTGTAGCTAACTGGAAAGATGTTAAATAATTTACTACAGCTAAAAGTAATAAATACTGAGGGATGACTAATACCTCATCCTCAGTTGCATAAAAAGCCCTTGTAACTGTGGGACCTAGGCAGTTGCACCTATTCTTTGTTACTTTTGCACATTCTTACCTGAATCACATCTCTCTCAGGTAGATATTTAAGCATTTTTGAATTAATGTCTTTCTTCCTTCTTTTTCAATTGCAGGTTGGTTAGTATGTATGTGTTGCACTAATGCTCAATGACATGCATATATTTGTTTCTGGAAAATACTTTCCTAATAAAGATTTCTTAAAAAGATGTTTCAGTATAAGGGAAGGTATCTCTTAAGATACCTGAAGAATGCAATATCCAGTAGTTAATGATGGTACAACTCTACAATGAGGTGAAGGACTGTCTCCCTGTGACTTATTAATGTGGTCTCATCATTTTGTCTCAGTTCATTACCATGAACAGATCAGCTTCTGCTTCTCATTATGACATTTTTAAGCTTATTTATCTCAACTCAACTTTGCTTATTTTTGTAAGTTACAGCAAGCAGTTTAATAAATTGCAGCACTGTTGTAGAAAACGGATACTTTGTATCTTTATTATTGGTAGTAGTTGTTGATTTATGTATTTAAAACATCACATTAGGAGACTGGCTTAGAGTCATCTCTGAAATGTTTACTGCTTTCTATAAGCTAGCAGGTTTTATAGCAGGGCCTGGAAAAGGTTAACTGCCAGAGCAATCAGTGTGATACCTTAAGGTATGGCAGTGCCACCTGAACATAATAATGCATCTGAATCAAGGGCTGCATATATAAGACTCCTCAGCTGTTAATTAACAATTTAAAAAAAGAGAGGAATATAGTATTGGCAAAAAGATACATTTCAGAAAGAATATTAATAACGGGCTACATGATAGTTATCCAAAGTGCCAGTAAAGCAATCACTTTGCTAAGACAGGAAATAGAAATCAGTGATATTTGAAAGGAAGTAAGAGTGGAATGCACTGGGTCTGCTAATACTTGTAATGGAAATTCTTGCATCTTCCTTTGAAACACCTGGAACATTCGTGAACATTCTCAGTAAACAGATTTCAGTAGTGAGTATATTTTGAAGCAGCATGTATAACTTAAAAATGCTACAAAGGAGATCAGAAATGCACTGAAATCTCTAAGAATCTTGCAGGATTTTAGATGAGGACTAATTTGGACAGAGAACTGAAAACTGAGAATGCCTTTATATAGGTGTGACTGAAGACTTAAACTGTGGCCTATAAAGGAAAATTATCTATGAAAATAATGACTTAAAAGTGTCCCAATTTTCCTTTTTTTTTTTCCTACTGTGTACTTTATCAATGCCACCATTCTTTTCTGTCTGCAGTTAATATCCTGAAGGAGGTGAGAAAACTTCTAAATCTTACTACTGTGATCATTAAAAAGTGCTTCAGAATACTGCATCTAGTATTATTGTAATCTGTTACACTTGTCATTAATATCCAGTATGACCCAACAGGGTGATGTTGCAGGCTTATGAAATATTACTTAGTTTATAGGGTGTGTCAGATTTCAACAAAATTGTTCTGCAGGAAGCTTAGTCTTCACTTCTGTAAAGAAACATGAAAGAGCTAACAGAAAAGAGGGATTGTAGAGACAGAACTTAAGATCAACCCTACTGGCTCCGATCAAAGGATTACCTGTCTAAACAGCATTTTTTAACAGAATCCATCAGCAGTTGTTTAGTAAAAAGCATGAAGACAAAATAAACTTCCCCAGAATAGTCTCCCAGGTACTGAACCTTTCAGTGGATTTGTCTTCCATAAATCTGTCATAAATTGGCTTTTCTGATGCTGCATATGTTTATTTTTGGTGTTATGTTTTGTTTGTGAGTTTACAGAGGAGAACTGAGGTCTTGGTTAGCATTTAGATATCAGGTAAACAAAATGGTGGACAGAAAAGAGGGTGAAATGGGGATATTGATTAAATGAGAAATGGAATTGTTCATGCTGAATTTTGGAGCTTGAAGTAGGAGGCAACTTAGGACAAGAGAGCACCAGCAGGATTCAGAGGCAGTGCCCCAGCAGGACTGCTGAAGGTCTGAGGCAGGCTACTGAGTAGGAAATGAGCAGCGTTGCTTCTAATTTTGAAATGACAGGGGGAAAAAAAAAAAATGAACTGTCTCTTTGTACCATATTTTCAAAGGATTGGCAACAGACTGACAGATGCAAATTTAGAACAAACACCACCCCCACCCCGCAGAATTTTTCTTTTGGATGTGCATGTTCTTTATGATCTTTCTTAAATTCCTGAAAAATGTCCTTGTACAACCTACTGGCTCAACTGAGCTAGTACTTTAAAGTTCTCTAGCTCTGGAACCTGACTTTCCAAACTCATCATTGGTTGTTGCTGGCAATCAGTAAATTCTGGATGCCATATCTCTGGGTCAAGAGACTTTGCTTGCCTGCATCACGGTAATTTTTTGGGGTTCTTGCTGTCCCCACTTATGCACTATATAATAAATTCCAATAGGAAAATCCACTGTCAAAAATGGGGATTTTGGTGTAGTACAGCACATTTTAGAAATAAAGATCCTGCTTTCATATAAATTTCCTTGATTTAGAAAAGGGAAGGAAAAAAAAGGAAATCAAATGCAGAAATGACAGGTTATGGAGAACTTTTCTTGTAGGGAAAATATATGTTATGAGACCCTGAGGCACTTATTGTTGTTAAGCAGCAAGGCCCTTTTATTTTCATATTCAGAGGAAAAGAGATGTGCATTATATTGTAGGGTTTGTTTTTTTTCTTTTTAAACAAAGCAACCTAGAGAGGTGAAAATGTGTTGCCTTCCTTTCAGAAACCAATGGTTGTTTTCTGCTCAGGCCTTACTAGAGATTGAGGCTAAAAAGAAAAGGAATTTTTAATAGTGCTGAATTGACTGTTTTCGTTCATTTTACAGTATCTTGCTTTCCTGACATGTTTACTTTACAAATGCTTCAGCTCATGGCCATGACTTACTTTGAATGGTAAAGTATATAATTAACGTCAAGGTGAAAGGCGATTATGCTTGTGAATACTGCTCTAAGCCCTCCAGAAACCACTTATGAAGCCAATTTAGGTCACACATGGTTCAGTCTCTCAGAAATCTTTCTTAATAAAGCCCCGAGGCACTCTCTTTTACTGAGCAATTAACAAGAAGCTAGTTGTGTTGTTGCAGAGAAATGATAATTTGTGGAGAAGGGGGAGGGACTATATGAGAGAGACAAATGTTTCTTCACAGAGCTCTGCTGAAAGCTGAAAATGCAGTTTAAATGGGCAGTTAAGGTGGGGAACAACAAAGGTCCAAAATGCTACCAGGAAAGTGCTTATATGTTAAGTACAGTGGTGTAAGTTTGAGACTTTCAGTCACTCTCTATAATTTTTTTTCCTGACTATTTAAATAGATGTTTCCCAAGAAGCCTCCTCATGAAGCCATGCTGAAGAGGAATGGTTCTCAGCTTCTGGCATATCTGTTGTACCATGAAAGCCCTTGGGTGTCTTTGCTTGTGCAGGCACATACTGACCATCTGAGAAGAGCAGAATGACAGTATGCATTAGCCTCCGATTTCCATACATCATTTTCAGAAACCCATTTTAGAAAACCTTACTAATATGGTAGTCCCTTGCTACAATTTGGTTCTTGCCAACGTAGACAGAAACAAGCTACATATGTTAACATACTGTGATAAAGATATGTAATAACCGTGTGTTATCATGTGGTACTAGAGCAGTTGTTATCAACTTGATATATTTGGATTTTGACTTGGATTTCTCAAGCTGGCTAGACTATAGATTTTTATGTAAAACATCTGTACAGTTCTTCTGCCAAACATGACTTTGTTGCTGAATTTTCTGGACCAAGAAAATTCCTCCTAGAATGCTTATTAGTCAGAAAATCAATTATATTCATCTCATAATCAGACACAATTGAATAAGTACTCAGTTTTTTTAATTCTCATGATGCAGATAAGGGCTGTTACTGGACCAAGCCCTGATAAAGTGATAGTTCATGTTTAATAGTTACTGTTGTAGTGAGCATTTATGAGGAAACAAAGATTTACTGTAGTTGTATGATCAATTTCTACTGTTTCTGCTTATTTTGGCATCTAGTCTTATGACACTTTGGTTTTTGTATATGTGTAAACTTTGTAGACATCCACACAAGATGACTGAAGTTTGCAGATGAATGGTGGTTTGAAGGTATACAGTTAACCCTGTGCTATATACAGAATTTAATTCAATGAACCTGATGTCAGTTCTTCTAGTGTTATGGGCAAGGTAAAGCTGTTGCAATGCTGCTTAATGCCAGAAGGGATTGCAATTTGCTGTACAGTAATGATACGGTTATAAGGACTGCAAAGTAATTTTAACACATGAATCCACTGCCCATGTAGAACAAAGGACAGAGTTAAATGCCCTTCTACTAGAAGGCAGAGGCTAAAAGTTGGCTAGTGTGAGTGGTTCCCATTTGGTTTATCATTCACCCGTTCTGTTGCTCCCCAGCTATTTTCTGAACACACAACAGCAGCAGAGGTTGGACTGCAGTTCAGCAGGAGCTGAGTGTTGAACTCTGGCAGTCCTCTTACCCTGACACCTCTAGCAGACTTTGGTGCTGACTGTTGTTCTCTGAAAAGAGGGGGGAGGCCTCCGCCCCCAGCAGAGTTGGGGGACTATGAGGGATTAGTGCCAGCTACAAGGTACAGGCAGGTGTTATGGCTTTAGGCTGTCTTAACTACTTTCTTCATGCATAAGCTGCTCTGATATTTGTATGATCAGTCAATCTCACAGCCTGTAGCATAAGAAAGGCAGGAAAATGAGGGCCTAATCATTAGTTGCCAAGTGGGTAGTTTTCAGTGCTGTTTTTGATGAAAAATACTGCCTGTGAGGTTTACTTCTGCTGGTGGCACAGAGGAGATCTCTAGAAGTGATAATACTGGGTTGGAGGGTATGCATTAGTGAGAATTGGCTTGTTAGGGGACTTTTTTACATTCAGAAGACACAGGGGACATGAAATTTGTCTTTCCTTGGTACATAATGTCCCCTTTAAGTTAAGCTACCAAAATAGCTACCTACACTTTTAACACCTTCCAAGCCTCATTGCCCCAGGTATAGTTTGATTTCCTGGTGTTTGATCCCATACCTCAGTACTGGTCCACTGATCTGCTTCCCCTACAGTTATCTCTCTGCTGTCTATTATACTCTCCCTTTTACATATAACACCCTCCCCTTTCCCTTGTGAGTGCTCACCTTATGCAAAACCCCTCTAATTATTTTTCTGGTGCTGACAGGAAATGAGTGAACAGAAATGAGGCAGTTAGATGGAGCTGACAGTTCAATTATTTTGTTTTTAAAGAATGCATATATTAAAGAATCAAAATTGGGTGGGCCGGATTCTTATTTGCTAATGCTTTATGTTGAAAGTAGCTCTGAATTGGGCCAGAAGAATCTCTCTCTTAATGTGTGCTTTTTGTTTTTCTTTTTAAAAATTTTTTTATGGTAATTGACTTTTTTGGGACTTCTTTCCTCTAAAGGTAAAATACGTTGTGGGTGCTGTTTCAACACACATGAGTGATAATAAAGAAATCCTGCTGGTATTGACTCTAGCTATTGCTATACAGGTGGTTATCATTTGAGTACCCTGAGCATGGAGAGTGCCTGGCAGCACAGTGTGTTCTGAGTTCTCCTGTGGGATGTTCAGCAGTACAGTGCTGCCTGGTACGCTGGGGCACTTTGCAGCACAGCAAACAGATTAAACACTTCTCTCTGAAGTGGAGATCATATCAGTAATCAGTCATGCAAAAGTTTTAAAAGCAAGAGTGCTATTATCGAAGAGATGTAATTTTCACTGTTCAAAAGGCACTCACCTATTCTTTAACCAGGCCTCGAACAAATTGTCTGTAAGAGTGCACATTTTATTACGTTTTCTTTTGTTTCAGCAGCATCCCAAGCAAGTGAGAGACAGAATTGCAAAAGAATCTTTTGCATCTTCTTGGACTGAAATTCTGTGTCCTCTGGTTAAAGCTTGGGTTATGTTGTTCTGACCTTGAAGAGACTTTCAAAGTCAGGGCTATTCCTCAGTTCTCTCTTTCACTTAGTAATTTTGTTTTCAGTTATTTCCTGTGAACTGTAGGATGGTGAATGAAGAAATGGCGAAACTTTTTACGAGGATAGTGAGACTGGTCAGCACCTTTCTGAACTGAAATCCTCTCACACATCTGATCTGAAGGTAGCTGAGGAGCCAAAGTAATTTCTTACATGAAGCAGCTTGGCAAGAGTTCTAGGTGATTAAATCTGTCTGTAATATGCTTGTGCTTGTTTATATTCCTTCTTTTTCCTTACAAGGGACAGAGTATTAGTGGGAGAAGACTGCTGTACATGGTTAATGTTGTAATTCTATACTTCTACCCATATGGTGTGCTTTGAACCTATGTTTCTCTTTCAAAGTTTCCATTCATCTGGTTTTGTAATGATCATGTACATTGTCCTGATTTTTTTCTCACATCTCAGGTAAACTTTCAAGCTTGTGTATATGAAAGAGATATATATATATGTATATATATAAAATGGGTTTTTTTTTTTTTAGCTGTAAGTAGGGCAAGGAACTGCTTGCAGGTGTGGAGGCTCTTTGTACAACATAGAATTCTAGTTCAAATGCAGTCCAAGTCACTAGTGCTCATTGTTCAGTGTTTTTCTGAGCTACTAGAAGACAGGAGAAGATTTCGCTGCTGGTCTCCTGGCTAACATTGTCACTTGAGAGACAAGCCAGAATAAACCAAAAGGTATGAACTCCTCTGTTATCTACAGAGTTGCTCCCATCTCACTGGAGAGACAGAATCAACTGGTCAGATGTCACTGGAAAGGCAGCATTGCAACTGGCTGTATTTTACTTAAGTGATGAATGGAAGTGTTTAATCCCCAGATAGAACTGTCAACAAAGCATGAAAGTGACTTTTAAAAACTTAAACCAATTTACAGCTGTCTGAGATTTTCATTTTATTTGAAGACAATTATCAGTAGAAAGGTCATCTGTCTGCTTGCTTGACACCAGTTCCAGACGGCATATATAGTATAGCTAAGTATCAGCACTTCTAGGAAATTGGATGTACTCCAATTTATTCTTGGAACATACAGGCCTTCTTGGAGCCAGCTCAAGATACTAGGCAAAGCAAGTGCTGACCAACGGACATGAGTCTGTCGGACATAGCTGATGATGTATCCTGTCTATGTTGGATATGGCATCAACTGTATGAGCCTGAGCAATGAAGACTCTTCCAATTGCTGAGCCTACTTCCTTTACTGCTGCCACTCCCCATGGCCAGGGTGTGCCCTAGAGAGAGATGTCGAGAAAAATCTAAATGGTGGATGTCAAGAGGGTGGAGCCAGACTCTTTTCAGTGGTGCCAAGCAACAGGACAAGGGGCAAAGGGCACAAACTTGGAACACAGGACTTTCCATCTGAACATGAGGAAAAACTTACTTTGAGGGTGACAAAGCTGTGGAAGAGGCTGCCCAGTGAGGTTGTGGAGCCTTCTTCTCTGGACATATTCAAAACTAACCCTGTGTGACTAGGTGAACCAGCTTTAGCAGGGGGGGTTAGACTAGGTGATCTCCAAAGATCCTTTCCAATCCTTACCATTCTTTGATTCTGTGAGAGGGAATCCTAGCTAAAACTAGTAGTTTCTCCAGTCTAGAGAGTGTATGCTTAGTCTGCTCTTGAATGGGTTGCTGTCAGGCTGCATTTACAGCTCAGATCTCTGGTACATTAGTAAGGACTTAATGTTTTGTCAGGGAGAGCAGAGAACCAAGACTACAGCTGTGCTGGTGGGACACTGTGCAGCTGATGATACAGCCATAGCCTTGTACATGTTCCCAGGTGAGGCCATGTGAGAAGCAGGAGAACACTTTGCAGCTAGGCTGAATGTTACTGCCATAGGTCAGTGAAGTGAAATCTTGTGCTGTCATTTGGATAGGCTGTCTGTCACACTGAAGGTATCGTACCCAGTTGCTATGTGCTGTTATACACCACTGCAACATCTGGCTAAAGACAACCTTTTGTTTGGTTCATTGATTGGTTTGTATAGTGCTTTTAAGATTAGCATGTGTAAGTGAAGTAAATAATACAAAAGTTGTTGAATCTGATATCCACACAAGGATTTACAGGCTGCCAACTTGAGTAGTTTTCCGTTCTACCCATGCTTTATGTACAGTCATTGATAATTCATTTTGAAAGAAAATTTAAAAAGGCTGATGTGGAGGAAGAAGGCAGAAAAAGTAGTTTATCTGTGAAAATTGCCTGAATATAAAGTTTAGAAAGTTGACCTAAGTATACCTTAATTTCCCCTTATTCTGTCTGCAGGGGAGGTGTTATGTCACACAGCTCTGCCATGGGAAATTTTGACAGAATCTAGGTCTGCTGTCATTTTACTAATGCAGTCATGCATGATGAGCTTCTCAGAGGTCATCAGGATGTGAACCTCTTCTGTGAGGTAGGACAACCTCAAAGAACTGGAGTTTCATATTGTTCCTGTTGACATGACTGTGTTTGAGCAAGCAGAGAGATCTGAGAAGCATCTTCTTTGGGGCAGTAAGGGGATGCTGGGATTACTTGGGCTCCCTACACTCAGCCTTTGTTTACATCCTTGTTAGGAATCTTTACAAATTTGTAAGAGCACTTAAGACTCAAGAACATTTTTCATATATTCAATGCAGAAACAATCTATTAAAGAGCAGTAGAAGAAAATAACCCTTTCTGTTCTCTAGAATTGAGGGCAAACTGAGGTTATCAGAAAATCCTATTGTAAGGTAGTGCCTTGAATGAGAAAATACCAGAAGGTTTTAAGCAAGTTCTTATCATAAATATCCAAATTTCAAGTTGTTTGCTTCTTTGGTTCAACTGTGTTTCCTGTGAAGTCTTTACGTTACAAGAGATTTGTTTTATTACAATTTCATTTGAAGTCTGTGAGATGGGATGTAGGTATGATGCTAAAGGGAAAAAAAACCCCAACCCACGTGATGGAAAACACAATGCTACCACACAGTAGAAAAGACTTCAAAATATACTGTTGTATATTATTTGTCTTTTTTTTTTTTGTGTGTAGTTATTCTTGATTTGAAATAAAGTTGGTTATGCCTTTGGGGATTGTGTTGCTCTTTGTGTAGACAATATTAATGGTGACATCATTTAATATGACATTAATATGTGTGCAGTGCTTTACTGACAACTGTTTGGTGTCTCAGTGAATGTGTAGTTCAGCCAAATAAGAGAAGTTAGGCTGCAGAGTAAGACCCTGAAGAAAATGGAGAAATCTAAAAGTTATTGCTGGAGCAGGTGGTATATCAGAAGTATGTAGGCAGTGGCTTTTACAAGTTCATCTTTGTTTCTTCATTATTTATTTTCTACCAATGGGAAGCTGATATTTCTGCTTTTTCTTCCATTTTTTCAGGATCTCTCATATGCTCTTATGATTTTATTTTTCATAATATCATAAGTTGTGAACTTATGAAGTGAACATGTGCTAATGCTATTTCTGAGACTCGCAAGTGAGAACTATTCATATACACTTCAAAAAACATGTCACTTCTTAGAATGCCTTTAGTAGGCAAAAGCAACAAAATGATGTGGAGAGTGAGATCAAAGTTCAGTTCATTGGCTTACCTGTCACATACCCTTGAATGCAGAATAATATTATTTCATTTATGATACTTATTTGACCATTATCCTGATTGAAGGAACAGCACTGTGTGATATTAGCATGGCATGTATTAAGGAATCTAGCTGTACACCAGCTTACTTCCAGGCTGAAGTTCTATGGTTTTTAATCAGTTGGAGAGAAGAAGATACTTGTTGCTAAATATTTGTTACTTCTGTGTATTTTAGGCACAGTCTTGTGAAGAATAAAAGGCCTTTAGGCAATTTATTATATGTTATGTAAATACAAATCCCTCGTGTCATCTGAGCTTTAATAGAGCTTAGCGGTAGACATTTGAAAGTGTGTTCAGGCCTGATGAGAGGTAACACCTTGCCCTACCTTTTCACCCTTCAGCAGAAGGATGTGCTGCAGCTACTGACCACCCATCTTTGCCTCTACATAGCATTGGCTTGTTTCTGATGTGAGATGTGACTCAGAGCAGAAAGTAGCAAATTATCATTTATTTTAAAAATGTAAACATTTCTTTGTCATTGCTGTGTTGTAAAAGCTGCTTGAGGGTTCCACCATCCAAAAAAGACTTGGAGAGTCTTTTTTGCCATTACAGAGTCCTTCTCCAAATCTAGACTGACAGGAGCTGACAAAGACAGGGATGAATGTGGGTTAAAGAAAGATATTGGAAGTGTTTTGGGTTGGTTTTTTTTGTCAGCTCGCTACTCCTGCAGCTGCATGAATGATACTTGATCCCTCCTCCTTGTTCTCCTCACTTCTTGTGAGCTTTTTGGTCCCAGTGCCGTTTCTGGGCATATCGGGAACACAGAACAGGTGAGAACTGAAGTAGGAAAAAAAAAAACTGATTTGATTTTCAGTTACCAGCTTTGTCAGAACCAAAAATAGAACAGGAAACAATTGTTTTCAATTTTAACATAGAAAATTAAAAATTTGTTTGGCGGAGTGTGTGGTATGGGGCTTTTCTGCATATGTTGTTTGTCATGAAATATTTCCTTCTCAGAATGACTCAATTCTTTTTTTTTTTTTTTAACCTGAAAAAAGATTCCACCTGCTTGACAGTGTGTTGGCTCCCTGCTGGGCATGGAAAATTAACTCTGTATCACCTCAAGAGTTAAGAGGGGGTTTGGATAAGGTAATTTTTCAGCTAATATATATATAGTTTTTTCCCCTTCCCCCTTGTCTATTTGAAATACACATGGAAAATTTAGAATAGAAAGAATGGAAGCCCTCAGTAGGCACAAACAGGCCTGCAGAGCGTCAGCCCTATTGCCCAGGTCAGCAGTGCTGATCCAGGGCTAGAGCTCCCTTGAGATTTGCTCATCCTTATTTGCTTCAAGTTTTCAGCCTTATCTGGCAGCATGACAGTACAGGACATTTCCTGGAGATTTTACAGCTTTGGATTAGATAGTAGAAAGTACATAAGTGGACACCATGTGTGTACGTGTGAGGAAAAAAATTAGGATACAGTTGTGCTTGTTTCTTGCCAAAAGTTTCCCAAAAAAGCGTTACCCTCCGTCCACAATTAGTAATTCAGCTAACTCAAAACATTTAATGTACTTGGTAATCCATCTTAGCTTGCCCTAGACTCAACACTAAAAGCCATCTTTGTCTAGCCCAGGGTTCATAAAGAAATAAAATAAGGAAAATTGTTATGCACTTGTAAATGCTTCTATAGCAGCAGGTTATTTTCTGTGCACTTGAGGACTTCTGAGTAACTACCATGGTAACAAGATAGTGTATGGCATCAAGTATATGGGAGCACAGACACAGTACAAAGCCAGCCTTCTAAGGCCAGGGGTCAGGGGCATCCCCACAAACAGCGGAAGTGTTAAAATAGCTAAGGATAACAGCATCTCTATTCCAGGTATCATGAAAACAATAAAATCAAGGAATAAAAAGCTAGGGGAAAAAAATTACTGCAAGGATTAAATAAAAACATAAACAAAAATTATAACCTGATCAAAATATCTTTCATACCAATTGACAAAATTAGTCCAGTAACTGTTAAGCTCATGTGGTCTGTCATGTTTCATAGAATTGTAGAAAGTTAGGGGTTGAAAGGGACCACTGGAGATCATTGAGTACGACCTTCCTGCCAAAGCAGAATCACCTAGGGCCATCCCCACAGGAACAGATCCAGGTGGGTCTTCAAAGTCTCTGGAGAAGCAGGCTCCTCAGCCTCTCTGGGCAGCCTGTTCCAGGCTCTGTCACCCTCACAGTAAAGTTTCCTCCTCCTCCTCATCATGAGGAGAAATGAGTGGTTTCAGAGACACCACGTTGTGTCCCCAGATAGAATAGGCTGCAACTTTATAGCCATGGAAGTGTATTATCAGTAGAACTGGATGCAGGTTATAAGCTTAATTTATTTTTCATTGATGCTGGGTTTTTTTTTGTTTTGTGTGAGTCCATTTGCCTCTGGAGCTGTAAAATGAGTATTGTCAATTTAAGCAAATTAGGGCCCAGTTATTAATATTTCTCAGTCTTGTACATGATACTGAGTTTCTAATGCTGTAGAGAAATGTTTGATGCAGATAAATTGATGCCCTTCAGGGTAAGCTTTGGTGGTCTCTAACAGTGAGTTATTACTAGTGCTTGTTGATCACAGATACATTTTAAGGTTTACACAACCTCATTTTGATTTTGTAAAGCTTATGCTTTTTACTAGAAACTCTTTATATTTTGATTTAAAGAAACTGTTTACTACTACACTGTCTACCCTCTCTTGTGCTATAGAAACCTTAGGAATGTAAATGCATTCTTCCCTCTGCCTCTCAGTCTGGCTGAACGAAATCTGTGCCTCAAGTGCATTGGAAACCTTCCCATTGGGTTTAGAGAAAAGAGGGACTTGGTGTCTTTGTTATGCAAATCATGGTGAGCAACAGTTGTTCTGTGTTGCCAAAACCCAGGGCACTACAGGGATTTTCATTTTTTCATTAAAATGTGTTTTGATGACTACAGTCCCCAAATCCCTCTCCTCGAAAATGAGAAGTCAACAGAAATATTACTAAGGGAAACCTCCTAACGCTGGAGGCTCAGAAAGCCAGACTCTTTGCACATATGATCAGTGGTATCAGGCAGTAGCCATCCAGGCTTTCTTTGAGTATGATTCAGTTCATGTCAACCTTTTCTTTGCAAAAGCCCTTCATGTTACAAAAGTGCCGAGACTTTTAGCTCTGCTGCAGAAAGTATTCCACCTGTGGCATGACAGTATTCCCTCAGGTTGGGCTAAGGGGTCTTGGCATTTGGCTCCAGGACGTTCATAGACATTGTTTTCTGGATCCATCTGTGTCTGTGGAAGAAGTTAACTGACATCAGCTATGCTGCATTGATCCTAGTGTTTCTGCTGATATTTCTAAGATCAAGTAACACTGTAAAGAACGCACTGTAGTGCTTTCTTAACCTTAGGGGAAAAAGAGCTTAATGTAGGATGAGGACAGGATGCAGCACTGGTACACACAGCTCATTCACCACAGCCGCATCAGGTGGAACCCGAGATTCCTCCTCTCCAAATGTTCTCAGCCTAAGGAGACAAGATCCATTTTGGAGCTTAGCCTCACTCTATTGGCTTCCTCTAGAGAAGATGATGAAAGTGTATCTACTCTGCAATTTCAGGTAAAATCATCCAGGTCAACTTAAACTGTGGCTCAAGATAACATGATTTTGTCTGACCAAATCAGGAAGTGTTGAAGGGCTCATCTGGCAGATCTGTAGATGTTTCTGTCTCTAGCAAAGGGTGGGCCAGAACATGGTAACCATTCCCTTTTAGAGTTGCATAGCTGTATCTAGTGAAAAGCAGCTGTGACCTTCAATTCCTTATTTTCCAGAGAAGAAATTTATTTTCTTCCTAACAGTGTGGTTTGGAAGCAAACAGCGTTGTTCTAGACAGGAGTCAAATGCTTCATTTACAGCACCCAGGTAATGTCATTAAGTTCCTGCTGAGCAAAGACCCCCTTTGCAGTGTTCCTTTCAGCTGGAGTAGGGCAAACGCTTTGGAGTGTTTATGAGCACATTTTGATTCAAACCTCTTCTCAGTAATCCTGAGGCTTAACAGAGAGATCCTGCTTATTACTACTTCTTTGAAGCACAAACAGGGAGGCTGAAATGTCAGATCTTGTTCTACCCTCCAGAGTTTGCCACTGAACAACTCAGCATCCCTGAATTATTCACAACAGAGTACCACCAAGTGTCAACATGAGTAATCATCAGCCAAGCAAGAAAGGAACCTGGGTTTCTGTTGGTGGTTTTGCACTGACAGGAGAGCCTGAGTTTAAGGAATTCTATGTTCTTGCTATTTAGTGTTCGGAACAACTCAACAAAGACACATAAATGCAGGATTGGCTATCTAGGTGTTCTCAGATAAGTTTTTATTTCAGTCATACCACTGTAAATGCAAAATAATTTCATTGATTGTATTAGAGTCCTTCCAGCTTTATGCAGATCACACAAAAGCTATGTTCTGGTTCCAGTATCCTCCTGTAGTAAGGATAATTCTTGCAAAAACTAAAGCTAGTGCTAAGGACCACAGCCTCTGCTCCTCTTCAAGATTCAGTGCACTGCTGGTATACTAGGCCCTTAGTGTAAGTTCAGCTGTAGATTTTATGTCTGTGGTACAAACAAGAAACTATAAACGATGGAAAATTTAGATTAGTGGCATTCTTGAAAAACCATTTGCCTTCTGATTGAATAAAGGTGCCTTACTAATAGGAGTTTGAAATGAGGATATATTCAACTGGGCAAGTGGACAAGATAAATCCTACCGAAATGGATTCTGATTACACACAGAAACCAGCTTTTCTTTGTCTGTGAACTGTGTTTCTACTAAACAGAGAAAGTGCATTAATATTTGTAAATGCTGTATCCCTTAGATGAGCCCTGAGAAGGCCAAATAGCTTTTTTTCCATGGGACCAGAAGCTCATATCAATAATTAGAGAATACATAGGACCTGTATTTATTTAGATGGCGAGGTTGATAATACAGGCCAATTTCACTTTGATGTGAAACAGAGTTTTGTGTTTAATTCCCAAATGATCCCTATTTCCTTAGACTGATAGTGTGACTCCTGTTGTCCAAATAAATTTTGTCTCATTTGGCTGTGGGGGTTCAGTTGTGTGCACCATTTCTGGAAAGGGCATGTGAACTTTGTGCAGGCACTTTTTCTACCTAGTAGAGTAATGAAACCACAGAGGGTGTTCTTTATTGTGGTGTTTAACCTAGAAAGACCTGGGCTCTTGGTGTCTCTTTTGGTTTCAGTGACAGTGTCTCTGAAATACAGAGGAACGAATCTGAGGGAAGAATGAGAAGTCAACTTTCAAAGATAACAAAGCCCAAACCAACCAGAGAAACCCTTTGCAAGCTATATTTCTCCTACAAGGACAGGAAAAAGAAAGAAATCAATAGGTATAATTTAAAAAAGTTGGAGTTATTCTTTGACTTTGGCAGGGTCATAAAAGTAGATGGATAGCAATGGAATAAAATAGATGGGGATCTTTCCTATCCCTTCAGCATGCTGGTGAGGGTAACTGAATATTGCACTCAAGCTCTCCTGCTGCTTGTTAGCCAGTTATTTCCCTCTTGCTTCCTTACTACCTACCTTTTCTGTAATGTTTATACAAGAATTTAAATAGATACAATAACAAGGAAAATTTCCTTTCTCAACTAAACAAGCTTTGCTGTTTGCAACCTGTGGTGTTACTTTCCTTCTGACATTTTTCTGTCATTCACACACAACTTCTGGAAGAACAGTCCATCCAATAGAGATCTGAATTGCTCTCCTCTCAACTGCAAGTCACTGCTTCTCTTTTCCCTTCTCCTCCCCTGCACAGTTCTTCAAGGCTTTTTCATCTGTCAAGGAGAACTGAAATACTAGAAGCCCATATTTTCCTATTTCAGGTCATGCTTAGCTCAAAAAGGAAGGCTTCAGCAAATGCAGAATATTTTTGATGATACCAGTACACATCATGTTTTCAGTCCCGGTCGTCACAGCATACCTGCACAGTGAATATGGTGTCTAGAAAAGTTGCAGGTAGTTTAAAAAAAGCAATGCTGCCTGGGACTGATGGGAAAGGAACAAAGCAGAAAAGAACTGAGGTGAAAAAGTATCAGAAGTGGGTAATGAGAAAGCTACTTTGAAGAGAGTAGAATTCAAGTTACATAGTGTTAAAGTGATGAGGAGCTCTATAGTTAATGACTTATGGTGATTGAATTCAATGGAGTTGGTCTATTTTACAAATTACTGTTAAGGAAGTCTATAACTTCCTGGGAAGCTGAAAATTCAGTAGTTATTGCTACTGATAATGAAAAAAACTTTCATTAGGACTTTAAATTTCATTTTTCTCTTTTATTGGAGCTTTTTTATGCTATGTGAACAACTGCTGAAGAGCATGTGGAAATGGCCTGCAGAAGGTGCCTCAGCTGTTAAGGTAGCGTGGATGGTAGAGGAGGAGCATTTGGTCCAAGAGGCACAAAGTTAGGAAAAAAAGTGTCTGTATTGTGTTAACAGGTTACAATCACAGCTGCGTCAGTCCCAGTAAAAGTGTGTTTCTCTATGTACAAGATGGGTCATCCAAACCCTTTACCCAACCCACAGCCATGTAATGGAATGGGAGAGAGGAAAAGATGGTCTTTGGAGCTTTTAGGTTGGTAATAGTGCTTGAGAACATCTGCAGTAAGGGTGCAGGTCTGTCATCTAGATTTCACTGAGGGGCTGGATTTATTTATTTATTTTATTCCCTTCTGGATTCTGTGCTTCTCAGCGGCTAAAAAAAAAAAAAAAAGATGATGACAGTTTTGCCTAAATCACTTTTTTTCTCCCTAATGATCTTTGCAAGATACCGGCTGGGTTTTGTTACCTGTAATCAGACTAGTGATCACTTTGTGTAGAATTTTTCTAACTTGATTGGCATTAATCACAAAGTATATGCTTCACAATGCAAGTAGACAGTACAGGAATCAACTCTTCAGGATGTTGTCAGAAAATAGAATTAGAGCAAGATTAGAAAATGAAACAACTGGTGCACATGCATTCTAAAGCATAATGATACTTAGAGGGGAAAAGGAATTTTTATGCTTCTTAACTGCCAATTCTTCTTGCCAGTAAGTGCAGTGAAATATATTAAAGTCCAGATTTGTTCAATTTTTGTTTTCATTTTGCTTTCAGTGCTTGTGTTTTCTCAAACTGCCTCTTGCGTTAGAATAGCTATCCAGTGACAGAGGAAACATGAATTTTTGTCTGATCGTTTGTTTTTAATGTTGTTTGGCATAAAGGAAGCACAACCCTCCAAAGGTTTTTTCATTTCCTTATGAAGTACTAGTATCCTTTCTTGAAATTTTTCTGTTTGGAATAGGACATCTTTTATTCAGAAACCAAAAGCTTAAACTGAAAACTTCACAGATTCTCTAAGTCTGCTCCAGCAGCAAGAATGAGACAAAGGAATGGGGAGTAAAGAGGGGGAGAGTGAAAATATTCTTATCCGCCAGTAAATTAATGACTCTTCTGCCTTGACAGTTCTTAACAGTGAAAGTGTCTAATGCATCATCCTTTATGTCAGCAGAAGTGAGGATTAAATTCGGTGCAAGTGTCTACAAGAAAAACACAAGGTGCTGAATGCTTTTTAAGTGGCTCTTAAGTTTAGTGATGGGATGCAACTCTGTTCAAAGTAATGGGAAGTTAAGGGCTTTTTGTCTTGGGGCTGTTAATGAAGGATGTCATCCTCTATAATGCATATAATACTCCATGCAAAGTATTAAAGTAATGAGCTACAGTACTAAGACGACTTCTACTGTTAGAAATCATTGCCTCTAGAACCCAGACACTCATGGCTCCTGCAGACTCTTGACAGTATTTAATATTAGTACTCCTAGGCTGTGTGCATTATGGGTTCAATATTTAGCTCATTAGCTGTTGGTTTCTGGTGTATGGATGAAAGTATCATACGTACTAACACAGGAGCATCTTGGAGAAGACAGAAGTTTGGATTATGTTCAAATAAAGATTACAACTAAACAAAATACATTGGTATAAATTTGAGGAAATACAGTGGATTTAACTGAGTCTAAAACAAAAGAAATGGAAAATGTGGGGCTTGTTGAATTAGTTGGAACTTCTAGTTTCTCAGTATCTGTTCTGGGCTATGTAGGGAGGTCAATGTCTCTATGTGATTGCTCAGGAAAGGTGTAGATGCTGTGGTGTATATTAAAGAGAGCTGGGAGGTGAAAAATATTCAAGGTAACAGTATGTCTGACATACTGTAATATGAGTGAACTAATTTGTTATGCTGCTCAGAAACTCTTTGTTCCTGAATCAAAATAACAGATCAAAGAAGTTGGTTGTTTACTAACGGTCTTAGAAGGGCTTTATTCTTTAACGGAATGGGAACTGTTGGCTGAGGGTGAGCACATGTATTCCTGGGGTGCTACATTTTTTCCTTAATGAGTGATTATAAATACCTCTTTCATATATCATGTCTAAAAATCTGCTTTTACCACTAAGAATCTGGTGTGTGGCTTGGTCATTTCAGCCATATTATGTTGGTTTTAAAAGTACTGTCTCCCCTCTGTCTTTAGGGAGAAAGTAGTGGTGATAGTCTGCACTAAGTTATGGACTCGTTTTATGGACTATAATGCTGTCCAGAGTCCCTCTGATTAATATATGCTCTCTGGGGTATATACAGCACTGATGTGACTATGTGAGAGGTTTGGATAGATGCAGCTGTACCATACAATAAAGGAAGGCTTTACTGCACTAGCTCTCCTTATCTGATACATCTGTGCATTTCCAAATATAATTCAGTTTCCCCCTCTGCTCCATGCATCAGAGCCCCCAAAAGCTTTCAGCAGGATGGTACTGCTAAACACATCTACAATACCTTGGGTGAATTAAAGAGCAAATTATCTCCATTGATTATAGAGAGATGAATCAATTAACTTGGATTGTTTTTGCAATGTAAAGTCTGTAAAGACTGGATAAACAAGTATTACCCTAACTGCTGGCGACCATTCATCTCTTCATGCCTCATTTTGGGTTTTACAGCATGGTTGGCACCAATGCCAATAGGTTGCATCTTAAGACCTGCAAGGTTTATGTAAGCAGATAGGAATTGCTTGACTGCGCACCCCTAGGCATATGGGTTACATTTCATCAGTCTGCTGTAAAATTACGTTTTTGGTCAATCATAGGAATCATAGCACAGCAGAGTTGGAAGAAAACTCCAGATGACATATGGTCAATTCCCCTGCCCCTCTGGAGAGCTGACACTATCATGGTTACATCTGGCAGGTTTTTGTCCCTGTTACTGCATAGGCTGGATGTCAGTTCTGCTGGAAGCTCCCTGGAGATTCAGTGTCACCTGATAGGGCAGACTTCACAGTCTCTAAATCACAAAGCAGTTGCACATAAATAATAAGTACTAAATTCATATGAAGTATGAGTATTTAATCACTAATGAAGAAAATAGTTGTAGCTTTGTGCTATTCATGTAGATTTAAAATTTTGTAAGCAGGAGGGTAGAGGAAGAACTTTTGGAGTAGGAGTATTTACTAAATAGTTCTTCAAAGGAAAAGGGTCCCTGTGATCTTAAAATGAGGCAATGAGCTCAATAGTTTTAGCCTCTATCCTCTGTGGAAAGGGGATGCAGTGAGGTGGGTGGTCACAGGATCTTCTGTCTTTTTTTTCACTTGGACATGTGTGGTAAGTTGACTTTTGAACCTGCGAATCTCAAGAATTTTAGAAGGTCGGAGGCATCCAAAGCTCACAACAGGCACAAAAATATGACTGAAAAAAACCCCTTTGTTTTCCTCCAATTCTGAATCCTGCTTTAGTCCTTCTGGAGTTGACGGCACACCTAGAAGGTGAATTAATTATATGTAGCTTTATAACAATAAATCAATGAGCTTGAATGAACAATTAGGTGTATAAGAGCATTTTGATCTGTGGTGCCTGATGCCTGAAATTATTTTTGCCAGATGCAGGTTTCCACTCTGACTAATATATGACTTTCCCATTTCCTGTGTTCTTGAGACATGGCTGAAATAAGATTAAATTCTTTCCGTTCTTATACTAGTGGTAGTTTTCTCCTGATGTGTTACGTATAGCAGTGCAGGAGGGTAGAGTGAAAAAACAGGGAAGATTCTAGTCTTTCCACCATGATCCTCCTTTGTGATGGGTTGCGTTGCTTCCACTGCTTCAGTTTCTCCAGCTAAAAAATTGCTCTGTGTTTAGCAACCTGGCATAATGGTATAAGCTTGGCTCATAAAAATAGTACATTAAGGTTAAATGTAGCTCATTAGTAGAACCTGTGCTGTTTTGTAGCAGGGAAATTGAGAGTGTGCTGGGTAGAATGGGATGATTGTGTTAATGGGACAGCTTCTTAACATTGCTTTACAGTTGTTTGCATTACTGTATTACACCTAAAAGAAGTCTATCTATTTGGATCATTAATTTATTTTTTTAAAAAGGAAGAAAGGAGAAAAAAACCCCAACTAGTTGGTGAGTTCAGCACGTGGCACCCAGTTGTACGAACCTATCCTGTAGGAAGATGGTTGTGTGAGCAGCCTCGGGGCAGGCAGACTCAGAGCAGAGCTGGAGAGAAATGGAGGTCAGGGCAGCCTTAGGGCTTGCCAGAGTGGCAACCTGGAATTTGTTTCTCTCTGTGGTTTCCTGGTGCAGTTTAATGAAATCACCTTTCAGGGACTTTGGACTTGGGTAATTTTCAAAGTGCCATCTCAAAGATCGATGACAGTATGAACTACTGAAGAGAAGCAAGTAATAAAATCTGATAGATAAGCCCTCCGTGGAATTGCATCTTTTTTTTGGGGGGTGGGGTGCGTGGGGCCGAGCTGAATACATTAAGAGTATTGAGAGTAAAATATTGCAGGAGTGAGAGTGCAAAACAGAGGGGGTACACAGGAACATTTATTTTAACCACAATTGTTCAGGGAAAAATTACTTGGGGTATAGGAGTCTGTGTTCAAATGACTATTTGTGGCATTAGTTTTAACTGCTTTTGTAAAAAGCATTTTTTAACTTGCTGGCAAACATTTTAAAAGCTCAGTCATTCTAGGGGGGGAAGATTTCTGTGTGTGGCTATTTTTATTTATATTGCATAATATATAAACCATTTGTTTTCTGAATAGAAGCTTGTAATTAAAACAAATTAGAAAGTGTCTGGGTGATTTTTATGAGGAAAATAGTATATATGGATGGGTTGTTTTTCTGCACATGGGGCTTTTTTGTAGTTTCTTTATAATAGCTGAATTTCCCTTTAGGGTTTACAGTGCAGTGTATACAATTATTTATGAGATACTGGGGTATGATAAACAGAGCATTCTGACATTAAAAAGATACCCAAAAAACCCACCTAAAAACCTTCAAGATTTATATTACATGCTTGCTTTGTATTAAGCCTGACCTTGATTATGAAACTCAAACTAATCAGAAATACAAAAGAAGTTATACTGGTGTTATGTAGCAAAACTAGCAGAACCATGTCTAATTTGATGGCCAGACAGGACAAATCTTGTTCTACCTTTTTCAAAATTATTCTATTATTGTAAATGTTTGATTTGTTCTTCATAAATCCTTCAGGAGGAAACAGATTCATCTGTCATAGACATTTAGTCTATACAGGTCTAGGGAGCAACCCTGCCTCAAGCCCAGATGCTTCACAGCAGTTCACATAAGCTCTACGTCCAGGGGAGACTAAAAGCTATTGCCATCATGTGCTCCCCATACCTGAGTATTCTGCAGTGTCAAGGAAGTATGAATGATGCCACCCATGGTTATGGTTCCTTCTTTGCAATTTAAAAGAAGGCTTAGCACTTGATTTTTTTACAAGTGCTATTAAAAATGTTAAAATTTCTTCCTAAATACACTTTTAAATATTTGAAAATGGTTTTAATGAGTTTTTCTTGCTCCTGTGACAATGCTCTTGGGTTGAGTTGTCTGAAATATGGTCCCTACATCCTTTCTATGTCTTCAGGGGTTAGAATACTTTCAGATGGCCTTTTTCACATTTCTTAGGTCTATCTTAGTGAGTCTCGTGTGCTCGATGTGAGCTTTACATTTAATTCATTGTGCATGTTCCAAGCTGTTGTATCTGTGCCTCTAATAGTTGCTGTACATCTCTCATGACCTCTTTTCCTCCTCATCTTTGACACTGTATGACAAATGATTGGTTCTGTGCTCTGCTGTCCAGCTACGTCTGGCTCCTGTGGTCATGGTAAAGGAAGAGAGTTATGATGCTGCATACCAGCAGCGATGGGTGAACATTCTCTCCTTGGCATCCCTCAGGAAAGTGCACTTGCTTCTGCTGCACAGTATTTTGTCCTCCCCACCACAGCATGACTCCATATACAGCTTTATTTCAGATGCATCACCCATGGTGTGAATGAACATGCCGGGAGCAAAGCAGCTCTGAACACCTACAGAGCCCTATGAAGCGGCATGTTTGGGGTGGTTATGACTTTGAATCCTTACCCTGTACCTGCTGAGGGAGGAGTCTTATGTGCCTGCAAAGGTGTGCAAACTCAGAAAGCTGTGCCATGGGACTGCCTTTGTGAAGATTTTGTTTTGATAACTGGTTTTTTTTTTTAAGTTTACTTTTTTTTAGTGCGCTTGCAAGCATGTGTGAATGTGGTGTATGTGTATATTCATCCTGTACTTTACCAGAGGACATGGCATTGGAAAGGGCCAGAAACAATTTTCTTCTTTTAGAAGAAAATATGTGCTATAAAGTTCAACACTGGAAGAATATGTTCCTTTCTTTAGGCTTATTTCATGATGCCTGCGTGGTCACTTCTGGAGCCAGTATTAATTGGTGGATGTTGTTCTGTGCTTTTTAATATTAGGGTGAATGTTTTGATATGTGGAACTTGTAGCAATCATAAAACCTTATGACACTAAATAAAAAAAAAAGCCCAACTGCCAACAACCTCATTACATACCAAGCCAACTGAATGAAGAAGGATATGTATAGAATAAACAGGCAGGATTAATGCCTGGAAATGTACTGGCATTCAGAACAAAGCAAAATACAATTCACACATAGAAGATTGAAGCTTTTGGAACTTAATTTAAAAATACAAAGCCAAGAAAATACATAGCTAAAAGATAAAAAGCAGCCTAAACCCACCAGATGTGTCTGAAGAGTGCTCCACTCTTACGCTAACATTAAACACCATGTGTGTTAATCTGAGAATTTGTATTTTCTTTGTATGCACAGAGCAGTGACACATAGAGCAGTGAGCAGGGACTCTCCATTTGCACGTGTTCAGGCACTGCCATCATTATTTTTGGCTTTTAATGTACCAAGAAGGGCTAATAGTCAGAGAAGAATATTCCTGCAAACTCTGTGAATCCTGTGCCTTTTTATAGATGGGATGTACAGATACTCTGATCTTGAAAACCTGTTCAGGTGTTAGGAGCAGGGATTGTGGTCCTGGTGGTCACTGGGAACTGCTGCCTCATGAAACTGAGACGTGTGTGACAGTAGCACCTTTCTCTGTGGGCAAAGCCTGGCTTCCATCAGGTTCCTGGTGTCTGCCTGTCATGGCAATGGGAAGAATGCAGAGAAGCTGCCTTTCACGAAGGCATGAGATAGCAAGTGGTGTGATCACCAGCATTTTGCCTTTCCAAGGTGCTGGGATGTATAGTCTTGAATCCCACGGGATCTCCTCAGGAGCATAAAATCATCAGCTTGTAGCATGTGTGAAACACAGTGTTTCCTGCTGCAGCTTTGCACCTATTCCAAATGTGTTATTGAATTAATTTCTTTCAATTTGTGCTTTTATGTTGCAACCCGTTCCATAATATGCAAAGAGGCCTCTGCACTTCCACTGATTAGAGAACAGCTGATTAGCATCAGAATTTTTAAGATGAGTAACATGAGAAAAGCTTAAAGCCAAAATCATGATTGGTGGTAAATGACTGAAATATATGAGAATTAGTAAGGAGCATGGAACTAGGCTGTTTGGTCTTCAGGACTGTCTGCTGATTCCTATTTGGAAACTAGGGCAGAGTAGAGTGGGAGGAGAACCTCTCTCTGCTGTCTGGCCACACTCTTCTTTATGCACCCCAGGATACCATTGGCCTTTGGGACCACAAAGGCACATTGCTGTCCCATGGATAACTTATTGTCCAGCAGGATGGCAACCAAGGTCCTTCTCTGTGGAGCTTCTTTCCAGCGGGTCAATCCCTAACCTGTACTGGTGCATGGTGTTGTTCCTCCCTAGGTGTAGGACCCTACATTTGCCCCTGTTGAACTTCGGTTCCTCTTTGCCCAGCTCTCCAGCCTGTCCAGATCTCACTGAATGGCAGCACAGACTTCTGATGTATCATCCACTCCTCCCAGTTTTGTATCATCAACAATCTTGCTGAGGGTATACTCTATCCCTTCATCCAGGTCCCTGATGAAGATGTTGCATAAGACTGAACCTAGTACTGATCCCTGGGGAACAATGCTAGTTACAGATCACCATCTGGACTTTGCACCCCTGATCATGACCCTCTGAGCATTATTGTTCAGCCAGTCCTCAAGCCATCTCACTGTCTGCTCTTCTAACCCACACTTCCTGAGCTTTCCCACGAGGATGTTATGTGAGACAGTATCAAAAGCCTTGCTGGAGTCAAGGTAGACAACATCCACTGCTCTCCCTGCATCCACCATCACAGAAGGCTATCAGATTTGTCAGACATGAGTTTCCTGTAGTGAATCCATGTTGGCTACTTTTAATAACCTTCTTTTCTTCCATGTGCTTAGAGATGATCTCTAGAATCACCTTTGCAGGGATGGAGGTGAGGCTGATGGGTCTGTAACTTCCAGGGTCTTCCTTCTTGTCCTTTTTGAAGACTGGAGTGACATTGGCTTTCCTCCAGTCCTCAGGAACCTCTCGCATTCTCTGTGATCTTTCAAAAATGATGGAGAGCGGCAGAGCAACATCAGCCAGCTCCCTCTGTACTCTTGGGTGCAACCCGTTGGGGCCCATGGATTTGTGAGTGTTCAGTTTACCTAAGTAATTTTTAATCCAATCCTTATTGACCAATGGAGAGACTTCCTCCCTGCCAACTTTGTCAGGCAGAGTTATTGAATGCCTTCTTTGTTTCATGGCTAAGAACAGCCCTCAGGAATCCCAGACCCTGGAAGTAAGACACAATGTTCCTATAATTCTCGCAAGAGAGCAGTCCATTTTTTGACATGCTGTGAATTTCATTCTTCCACATGAATTTTTCCAGCAGTGCCTGGCTCATCCGTGCTTGTTTCCTTCCTTCTCTACTTGATTTTTTTTTTTTTATTCAAATGAATGCACCTGTCTTGAGCTTGGAGGAAGTGATGTTTAAATAGCAACCATCTCTCTTGTGTCCCCCTACCTTCTAGAGTCTTAGCCCAAGGGATTCCTCCAAGTAGGTCTTTGAAGAGGACAAAGTCAGCCCTCCTGAAGTCCAGGGTTGCAGTCTTTCTTACTGCCCTGCTTCTTCCTCTTATGATACTACTCTCTACCATGTCATGATCCCTACCACCAAGGCTGTTCCCACACTTCACATCCCCAACCAGACCTTCTTTGTTCATTAATACAAGGTCCGGCAGCACACCTCTTCTCCTTGGCTCTTCCACCACTTGCATCAGAAAGTTGTTTTCAATAAATAACTGCCCTTGGAGGCCGTTGTATCTAGTGATCCTCTCTGGTCCCTCACTGTCTTTTGTGTCATCTCAGCCCCAGGAAAAAAGTTATTTCACAAGCCCTTTCCTCAAAGAAGGCACCTCAGCTGCCAACTCTTAATACTTGGACAAAGAGGAGATTTTTTTGTTGTTGTTGTTGTGAAATACATGCAAATGCAGCATGCATTATAAAATATTGAACAAATCTACATAAGACAGGAATACAGAAATTCTCTCTAGTTCTTAATTCCTTAGTTTTCTCTCTATGCTCTTGGCTTGTCTTGTTTCAGGGTAACACAGTGGTATTTACTTATTTTTAATAAATTATTTACATTTTCAGATCTTACTTTGTAGGAATTGCTGATAATGCCTTGATGTAGTTAGCATAGGACTTGTTAACAGCTTAATAAAAAATAAATTACAAGCCATTCATTATTCCTTAGGAAATATTGAGATGTATTAGCAATGTCTCAAAAATTAATTAGTTTAAAACTGGTACTTTTCTGAATTAAAGTGGGAAACACTGGCTTGTTTATTTTAAGGTGTAATTTTGTTGAGTAGGTTTTTTACTTGAATTGAACTGCCTGAATTCAAAGCCATACTTCCTTTATATACCATTGCACATTTATTGATAAGTATACTGTAGAAGAAATCATGTAGTCTTTCCTGGAATCCATTGAATGCCTGGGAAAGATGAATTATGTTTCCACAGTGGATGTAAACAAGAAGGTAAATGGGCGCTCAAGAGAATTTTTAATAATAAAATTTCAGTAAAAATATGTAATGATGATAATTCATTCTGTGTTGTAGAGAAATTAATTCCTGCTGTAACAATGGGAATTACAGCAATCTTCTTTTGGTGGGAATATATGAGAAGATTAATTTGTTCTTACATAAATATTGTAAAACTGTTAAGTTCAGAGTGTTAGCTAGATTTGCTATGTGAGTGCTACCTGGTTACACCTTTTCAGGGCCCCACCTTGTTATTGACTGTGTCCAGAGCCCCTACTGTCTTTGTAATATTAAAGGCTGACGCAAGTCTTTAAAGTGTATTTGCAAAACTTTCTTCAGTCATTTATCTTTCTTTTCCAGTCCCTGCCTTTCATTTAGTTTTTAATACTAGAGATGTTGAATTAGTGATGTACAATTCTTTTCTCTTCCTCCCTATTGTCCCTTTGTCCTACTTTTTGCTAGTGGAAGCAAACAACTGAATAGTTTTCCTTTTGTTTATACTTTTTCTTTCTCGGTGACACTTCAAGACTTCAACTCTGCAAAGCTGTACTGTCAAAAAGGACTATAGAAAAGTGATAAGAAAGCAATGAAATAAAGTCTGAATGCCATTTAATCTGTTGCATTTGATTGCAAATAGGAGCACAAGAAAAATGTGGCAAGGGAAGGAAGGGTAAAAATAATGAAATTCTACTGAAGCACATTTCGTGAGTTTTGGGGGGCAAGCTGGGCAGGAAATTTTATCTTTTGAGATATAAGAATGACTGGGTAATTTTTAAACGTTAACTCCTTGTCTCTTCATCCCTCCTCTTATGAGTTGCAACTCCATATTTCAGAGGCTCAGCCAAACTGGGGATGGTGCCCCACAGGCCTTGTTTCTACTCTTGCTTAATACACAGTAACTGCTGGACTTTTTGGAAAAGCTAGATCTTCTGTTAAGCTAGCAAAATCTCATGGGCAGAGGAGATCATCTGTGAAGTTTTAACCCCTGGGCAGCAACAGGTTGTTATAGAGAAAACTATGGTGTCTACTTTGAGCTCCTGTTTTAATCTAGCTTGTCCCAGAGTCCCATTCTGTTGATGCATGGGGTAATGGGCTCTCACAGCAATTTGCTGTTAGAAGCAACCACGTATCCATATCCTTTACCACAGATAGCAAAAATATGAATGGCAGTACCAGCAGGTTTCTGGGCCCTCTGCCTTCCTGACATTATTCATTAAATACAGTATATTTCCTCACAAGTGGTCAATTTATTAGCACATTGACCTGTATTCATAGAAAGTCATGTCTGTTAACTGCTGGAGATAACCAGTTTCTCAAACTTTATAGATTTTTATAATCACTTTGTGTAATGACATATACAGTTTTTTGGATTGAAAAAATGGGGAGGATTTTTAGAGACCTGATTGTGAGAAGTGTCTGGCAGTACTTGTGGTAGACCCATACATATGGCACTGTTCTTTATTCAGAGTTGTTTTGTTGCTCACAAGGCCTTCTGGAGCATTGTATCCACCTGAAAATGCTGGAGAAAAATCTATTTCTGTTGGGCTGATAGAGTCATAGAATCATAGAATTGTCAGGGTTGTAAGGGACCTTAAAGATTATCTAGTTCCAACCCCCCTGCCATGGACAGGGACATCTCCCACTAGAGCAGGTTGCTCAGAGCCCCATCCAGCCTAGTCTTAAAAAATTCCAAGGATGGGGCTTCCACCACCTCTCTGGGCAACCTGTTCCAATGTCTCACCAGACAGGTGAAGAAGCACTTAACAAAATACCACCCAGTACCTATTGTTGATAAGTCTAAATTAACTGGGTTTTTTCATCATTTTCCCTGAAAGCTTGACAAGAAGGGTAGTAACAAGAAGGGTAGTGTCTATGAGGACCTAATGCATGCTTGGTGGTGTAGAGAACAAGCATACTGAGCAAAGAGAATTCAAAGCTCTGATGAGTATTGAAGCAACGGACAAGGTGTAGCAAGAAGAATCCCTGACCAAAAAGGGATACCTTGCTTTAAACACTGCTTTCACTACTTGCATACTTGGCAAGAGCCTCATGCTGGATGCATCCTGCTCTTTACATATCCACATGCATACAGGCTCATGCCCATATGAAAGAATAAGGAGAAGCTCTTATAGAAGAGGGGGAGCGAAGAATGAAGCCTGCGCTTTCCATTGCACTATCCCACCACCCATCCACAAATATGCTTAGCAGGAAAAGGCAAGCTCAACACTTCATGATTCAGTAAGAATAGGGGCTCTTAAGTGTGTCACAGGATGTAAAAATTAAGACTTATAGCCAGCTAAACCACACAGTTGCTTCTGCAGAGTTGGTGAGCAAAGTGTTCTTGGCATTCTGGAAAGAAAATTCAAATCCATTCCCACCTAGCTGGGGAAGTGAGTTAACAGTAATAGAGTAGGAGGACATGGTCTGTAGGCTGATTTTAAAAATATTTACATTGTTTCTAGAGGATCTTTTTGACTCTGAAGATTCAAGATGTTGTGCAGATAGTTTAGAAAGATGCATTCTCGTGAATATAGAATTATTGCATAGATGGCAATGCTGAAAAGTCATTGTGAGGCCAAGGGCCTGTGATGTCCTCCATCAGACTGCACTGTGCAATGTGAATTGCTTGAATGCTTGGCAAAGTTTTGGTCTGCTGGTTACGCTAGATGAAGGGAAGGACTCGCCATATGTTACCTCCATATTGCACATATACGTGCTCCTTGCAGAGAACATATTTTAGGCTGGGAGTTTTAAGAGTGCCCAAGAGGCTTTAGCTAACAAGCTCAAGGATTTGGCCTCCTTAGTCGTTCATATGTCTTTAAAACCTCTAGAGATAACTCCATGCCATAGGTTTCCACAGGTAATAGCCTTTTCCTTAATGTTTCCTGAGTGGAATATTTTTTATCTGCCTCTTCATGTTGCTCTGGATGATACTTCACCAACTGTTTTTCCCTAGCATAGACCAATTGCCTTGTTAAACTTAATCTCAATGAAATAAAAGTGCTACTTGATTGATACTAAGCCTGACCTTCCTGCTAATTAGCATCCTTAGTAAAGGATTAAGTGTCATGCTGTTTTACTTTTAGAGCTGGATATAGTTTTTCTTGTTGGACTCATTAGTACCAACTGCCTTTGAAAATGCCTTTCAATCAATATAAACTTCATGTATTTCTTCACCCTCCAATTATGTTGGAAATGATCTTGATCAGGAAAAATTGCTGTGTGGTGGGAATTGTGGAACTGGGAACCATCAAATAACTCAATACAACTTATTTTTCCATGAAGAATATTTGTATTTACTTTGAGTCAAATGAAATTAATTGTTCGGCTCGGTAAGAATTTTAAAGATTTTAATGATGTTATTAAGCAGTATTTCTGCTATACATAGTAGATGTGGAATATGAAAATGCATGGGCACTCTTTCAAGTCTTAAGTCACAGGTGCAAGTGGTGCTGGATGAAGTTGCTTTGAAGGTGAGATGATAATAGAAAATAATTTAACTTTTGAAAGAATCTTCAGGGCTTTGATTTTGGACATTTCTGGTTTCTGAATATTCTGCCACTTACACACAATTCTAAGCACCCTCGATGCAGAGAAGTTGTCAGTGATATTCTGTCAAAAGGAGTTTCGTCTAATGTAGCTGTTGTAGCTGTTGACCCTGTGGTCTTTTTAAGCTTAACTCCATGTTATCTGATGAACTAGTTATCTGTCTAGCTTTTTTGTGATCAACATTCAGAAATGAATTATCCCGTCTTGCTTCCTCTTCTCTCATCAGATCCCTCTTAAGAGTCCTTAGGCATCTCTTCTGTTATTCTGCATGTAACTGCTGAACAGTAAAGCTGTTGAATTTTCCTTTTCTGCAAATACATAGGATCTGTTAAAACTGTCAGCTGTCCCACTGTTCTTGTGCATCAGCACAGATGCCATCTTGGAAAGAGCTCAGAGATCAACCCATGGCAATATGATTTATATTTGAACTAAATATCTCTTTAGTGGATGATTCCCAAATGGGATAAGAAATAACTTCCTTTAAGTAGCTCTTGAGCCCTAATGGACTCAACAGAAAGGTTTAATTAAGAATAATCAAATTGAACTCAGTAGAAGTAAACATAGATACTTGTGCACCATGATGGCCTGAAAACCTCTCTTAATATGGTTCTTTCAAAGAATTTCTCCATTCCTTTCTATACTTTCTATGTTTGTACATGCCTGTTTTTCTCCTTCCTAACAGACAGAGAGGGTTGAAAAAAGATTCCTTTAGAGATGACAATAGACGTGAGGGTGAGTACCCTTGTCAGCAACATTGTGAAGCAGTCAGGGGCATCTCACAGTCTTTGTGGAGCCGCCGTCTGTGATAGGACAGAGGAAATGGTGAAATAGCTCTATGTCAGTGAGTGAAAGGAGATACACTTCTAAGAAAAGGTAATGAAAGAGGTGCCTAAAACATAAAATTTTGGGCTGATTTACTAACTCCCAAATGTGATTCTTGTTTTACTACAGCAAGTGAAGATTCTTAGTATCATGAGTCCTCATGGAAATTCATCGCATAAAAAATACACTCTATTTTTTATACTCTAGAAAGCCTTAGGGATTTGAGACCTCTAGAAATTGAAGCTTTAAGAAATGCTTCAAATATCAATAGATGCATTATACAGTAGTAAGACAGTAAAAACACAAGGTACAGAAAACCTTTTTTTCCAAGTACATTACTAACCACTCTTTTCACAACACAAATTATTGTAAAATTATGTCCTTTTTTGGTGGGGGAGGGGAATACTTCCTTTTTTGATCTGTCGCTAATCTGCCTTTCAGGATTTGTGTTTCTATCAAGACAATGATCTTCTTGAAAGCATAACATGGAGTCTTATACTTCATTGAGGAAAAAAAACCCCAAAAAAACCCAGAGTGTGTATTTATGTTATGGTTTAGAGAAGAGGAAGTTTTTCTTTTTCTCCTTTGTGGAACTTTTGACTCAAAGCCAGCAGGGAATCCTTTCCAATGTCACATACTCATCAGAGAAACTGTTGACGAATAGATAGTGCTCTTTGATCATTTCTGAATGAGACTCAGTATAACTTATATGCATGTATTCTCTAAATTTTATCTGTTATTGTATATGAAATGACCACGTTGAACGGGTTAGAAATGAAGAGGTGAAGCTGCCCATTTATCTGTCCAGGGCATCTGGGATCAAAGACTGGGACACACCTTCTAGAAAAATTATGTTGGCATCATCTCATCTCTCTAAGTCAGTACACAATGCAGTGGAAAAGTAGCATAAATACAAGGCTGTCATACATGGCAGCTACTGAGAGAAACTAATACTGAGGAAACTCTTGCAGACATTTGTGATACTGATGGGCCTTTCATGCTTTCTGCATTTAATCAATTTGTTTTTCTCTTGAGATTTGTGGTCTCCATTTTTTCCCTGCATTGTCTCCTGAACACACAGGGTTCCTGCAGACCTCAGTGCTTAAGGTGAATGTACTTAATACCACTTACTGAAAAGACAAGGAGTTCCCACACTGTTGGCTGAGGTCACTTATCCCATGCCTACTTGACAGGAAGGATATGTTGGCACAGAACTCAGCAGGTCACATTCTCCTGATAGTAAGGAGCCTTATTTCCAATGGGATTTTTTTTTTTCAATAGACCTGCTTGGAGAGCTACAGCAATTCCTCTGCTACTGGCAATGACTCACACAGGGCTGCTTTAGCAGAAAAAGATTTATAATAATCTAGACATAGTGGTTTATTTACACAAGGGATAATGAGCAGGAATTCAGTGCAACTGTTAATAATGGCCATGAGAGGGACTTCTCTGACAGCTGTGGCAGTTTGGGATGTAAATCAGTCCAGTTAATGTGCCAGAAAACAGAAAATAAAAATTTCAAGTGTGCTGTCACCAACATTGGAGTTAGGTGATGATCATCAGTCTCAGTTTCACTGTACCCCGGAGCAGTGCTTAGTATTAAGTCTTTTAGTGGGTGGGATCCAGACTTCTCAGCTGCACACCTTAGACCCTCAGCTGCGGAAGTACCCTTTCAGTTATAAGTCAGAGCCTGCTTTTTGAGAATGGATGAATTTGTGTTCTGACAGACATTCAGATTTCATGTTTCTCTGGTATTTGATGGAGACATCTGTCCCACCTTGGCTTATGGTGGCTCTAATAAAGAACATAGCAAATGTAGTGTTGTTTCCAGTTTAGTCTTTTCTCTACTTACACGTAAGAATATATTTTAGTAAGAGAAACACTAAATCTCTAACAACTATCGTTCTTATTATAAACTCATTAAAAAACAGATAGTAATTAACTCTTTATATTTTTATATATTTTTAAAAATATATTTTAATTATAGCCTAATCACAGGACTGAGATGAGTATTCACTGCATCAGGCCCAGGCTGTATGTGGGAGCACGCCTACCTAGTTGATGGCAGGTAAAGTGGAGAGGTTAGCATGGAGCAGTGAAGGGGAGCTGTGGCACACCCAAACAACGTCAGAGAGGAGGTGCTTAGTGTCTGAAGTCCTATTAGAAAATGTTTAAATGTTTGTCATGTATTAGCCTAGGCAATTTTTTTGGTGTCCTGCCTAAGGGGCTGCCCTAACCTTAAACCGTGACATTTGGTACTCCTATCAATCCCTGATTGTTTCTCTGATTTGCTTTAAAGATTGGAATGCCTCTATTTGTTGCTGGCTTGTGCGTAATTTTGTTAGTTTGTTGGTGTGGTTTTTTTTAACTGAAATAATAAAAGTTCTTGTGTTTATTTGCAGAGCAGTCATACCCTCCTTCAGCTCTCACTTCGCTTGGACAAACGATTGTCATTCCTGAAAATAATTGCTCCTTTCCCTTCAGGAACACTCTTTGTTCCAATTTAAATTGTTTTTCTTGAACAAAAATTCTCATATTCACTTGTACAATGCAATTGTACAATACTATTCCGTTTCACTGGAAATGCCTTACCTTGTATATAACCTGGAATTGAGTTTGTCAGTGCTCGCATTTCTTGATATTTACATTGATGAGCTAATGCTCCCAGAGTGTTGTGTGCGTTGGGTTTTTTAGGTTGTTTGGTGTTTTTGTTGGGTTTTTTTGTTGTTTGTTTTTGTTTGGCTGTTTGTGGTTTTTTTTTGTTTTGCTTATTTTTTTGTTTGGTTTTGTTGTTGTTGTTTTTGAAGTGATGATTTTCCATTTAATAGCAGAATAGTAGTTCTGTTACAGAGCCTAGAAGCACAGCTCTGTGCTATAAACCACTATTTTTTGGGGCTTATCAGCAGCAAAGTCTTCCTACTTAAAAAAAAAAACAAACAACAAACCAAAAAACCACCCAAAAAACCACAAAAACTTTCCTTTATATTGACAATGCTTCTCCATTTCTTGTCACCAGAAAACACCATTGACATCTCCTCCTTATGTGCTGGTAGTTAATCAAAATATTACAATAGACTCTCATAGAACTGTAATCACTAGCAGTTCTTTACTCATCTTACAGTTCAGAACTGCTACATATCTTCTTCGTGTTAAATAATGGTTTTTCACCTGAGACCATATTAATTCCTTTCCCTAAGTCTGATAGGTTAGATTTTACCTAATTTTCCTAGAAAATCAGTTACCCTAACAAATAAGATCACATTATCCTTCATGGTGTTTTAGATTCGCCAGTACTCATTCCTTCATATATTTCCTGGCGAAGATCAGGCCTTGTAGTTGCCAATATCATTTTTCCCCTCTATTAGATATAGTATAGCCACCACACTTCTGATTCTTGACTTTCATTGTTGTGCTTCTGATTTGACATGAACTGAATTTGGGTTTATTACCATCTCCGTCTTTTCTGAACAGCCCATCCTATTCAGTGCAATGTCTGGACATGCTTACTGTGCTTTTATGTTTTCCGTAATGTTTACCATCATCCAGTTTCATGTCCTACATCAAGACTTGCAGTTCTTCTTTCCACTTTTTGCCTTTGTGATAAATACAACAGCCGTTTCTCTCTGACTTGGTTCTGAGTTTTGCATTACCATACACTAATGGTATCACTTGCCTGGTTACTGCTCCCATCTGACACCCTTCTGGTCCTTGCTTATCTCTGTGCAAAAATCCATTTTGCTAATTAGGGACCTAGGTCTTCAGTGGATTGCCTGAAAGCCTCTCTTCTCTGCACGGTCATTTAAAATGGATACAGTATTCAGAGACTCACTGACCCTTTATGTTTAAAAGTTTCTGAAGTACATCAGTTTTTCTGATTCCTTTGTGGCTAATTTCTGTAATTCATGTTCTGAAGCTTATTTACATTCACAGGAATTTATATAAAAATCCAAATAGTGTGTCTAGATCATGTTTTTTTTCCTACTTTTAGTTAATGAATGTAAGAGATTAGTGCTGGGAACCAACTAAAATCTGCTCTTGGCTTATGCTCTAGACCTTCAAAACCTTCTGGCAAGTAACATATTGGGGGGGAGGGATGGGGAGGAAAAATGCCATCTTTGAAGTAACATATGGTAATCTTTGTCCAAACAAATCTACTCAAATATTAGCAATCCCTATCAACTTCAGAAATACAGGTTTTCTGACAAAACATGCTGTCTTTGGCTCAGGAAACAAAGGATGCTTCTCAGGAAGTTAAAGTTGGTAATAATGGAGAGGGCTGTTGTAAACAGCAAAGGGAGTATATGTACCTAGCAAGAATGTTGCACAAGTACATGGAAGAGGCAAACACTACTGGCTCTTTAATTTTTTATGCTTGACATAGCCCTGCATTTCATTGCAGAAAGCCCTTGGGCTTTGCAAGCAATGAAGCAAATTCTGCCCGTAATTGTTTCTCTCCATTCATTTAAATGAGAGAGTTGTGATGGAATTAATTCTTAAAGCCACTTCATCTAGATTTGGAATTCTAAGGACCTGAATTGCAATGACTTGAAGTGTGTTGCTGTCAAGGTTTAGTGTAGAACTGGCCACTAGAATGACAGGTGCTTTCTGTTAGCCCTTCTCCCTTCCTGAAGGGGAAGAGACAAGGGAAAAAGGGAGAGAAACTTATGGATTAGAAAACTAAAACAGCTTCAATAAAAATAATAATACACTTGATAAGGGAGAGTTACTTATAGATTGTAAAACTGAAACAGCTTTAATGAAAATAATAATACTAACATGGAATATATACAAATATATACAAAACCATTATCAAACCAAACCCCCCTGATGGCAATTGCCATTGGTGCTGTGGAGCAGGCTCTGGGGAAGTCTCAGACTGTACTCAGCAGCAGACAGGAACTGGATTCAGGAGCTGGCCTCTGGAATTGGATTCAGGAACACATGGGTAGGGATCAAGGTCAAAATAGAGTCCTTCTCAGACACCAGCCACTGAAGAAGAGAGACTGACCCTCGTGATCCCTCAGCTTTATACTGAATATGAGATATATGGGATGGAATTCCTCATTGGTCAGTTTAGGGTCACCTGTCCTGTCCGCTTCTCCGCTCAGCTGCAGCCTCTAACTTTCTGCACCCCCTGACATGGCTCACAAAATTTAGAGGTGATCTCAGTCTGCACAGCAATCCTTGGTAGTAACTCTTAAACATCAAGCATTATCACGGCTAGTGGCAGACACTGCCACTGCGCTGCGAAAGTGCAGTTAGAAGAGACTGAGCTGAAAAGTAAGATCACTGAACAGAATTAGTTCTGTTGTGACTCAAACCAGGACAGTTACCTGTTCAGAAAGTAAGAAGGCTGACAATACAATATAGTGACTAACATTTTAAAGAAAACGCAGCAGGAAAAAGGACCCCTCTCTCAATGGCTAAGTAACCATACTTGTCTCCATGGGAACTGCAGATCAGCCCCATGGTCTATGGATGCTGCTGTGTGCTTCTCTGCTGCCGTGTTTTATTCCCTACTGTACTGTTATTCAGAACATAAAAGAAAAAAGACGATGGAGAAATCTCCCTCACCCTTATTCATTGGACAAACTTGTGCTTGAGTGTTGGTAACCCTATAAAACCTAAGTTGTACATCCAGTTTCCCTCAAACTTTTTTCCATCTCAACCTGCATTGCCCCTCAAAAATCACCATCTATAATCATCTGAGTTCTTTTCAGCTAGAGCTTTGGGATCAGAATGAGAGCAGACTTTTGAGCTGTGTGTGAGACTCATGTCTCCATGATATTACAGGGACTTTAGTTAACAGTCATGTTGTAGCTTGTTCGTCTTCTGAGAGGGGAAAAATGGGTTCAGGCGCTATATTCCTAGACTATTTAATTCACAAATGTTTACAGTCTTGGACAGAGATTTAAATGAACAAAGTGACAACATACTGGAGCAACAGCAAAATGTACAATTCCCCTGCGCCCAGAAAGCAGCTGTGCTTAAAAGCTGTCGGACAGCAAATCCTTTTCATTCTACAAAACTGTGCATTTCCATCAATTCTCTCTGTCCTGGACCGCTTAAATTAAGGTGCCTCTGTCATTTTGTTGCCATCCCAATTTTGCATCCTCAAATGAAAGCCAGCATGATGTGAATGCGTCTAGATAAAGAGAGATTGCACCTCCTTTTATAAAATGTGAAATATATGTATTTTGCTTTGGTGGAAATGCCTTGCAATAGTATTTGAGATATGATACCAAGCACCTTGAAAATCTTACTGGGCTCAAATTATTTTGTGTTTCTTCTGATTCGTTTTCAGCCTTTTAATTCTGGTAACTCTAGTTTCATTACTTTACCACTTCTAGCACAGCAAGATGTTCCAGGTCATGACTTGGACCCATGAACATAAAAGGATTGCCCAGCAATTCATTTCTGATAAACTCTGAAGGGTTCAAATGTGTATCCAAGTGCCTCCGAAAATCTTCGGAAGAGAAATGTCTTCAGAACAGACTTTCCTTTGAGCTTTTTTGTCATCCCTGGGTGGCTTTGAAACAGAACAGAAATAGCCTCATTCATGGTTTTGTTTTCAAGTATTTTTTTTTTTCCCCCAGTATTTTCATTTGTAGCTCTGAGTGAAACTGGGTAGTGGAATAATACGAAATTTCATAAAAAAGGAAGCTGATTTTCTGGAGACAATCAAACAATAGAGCTAATCCAAGCACTGGTCAAAATGTAGTGCTAGTGCTTAATCATTACCTGACTCAACCTGTCTTCTTTCTTGTCCTGTTGTCATGGTATTTGTCAGTAATAATTAGCCAGCAGAGAACATATTTTAATGACAAACATAGAAATGTCCAGTTTCTAAATTCACCAAATAAATTTATAATTAAAAAGATTAAATATTGTTCTGCACCTATTCTTTAGCTATTTTAGTTCAATTGATTAGCTGTAAATGAAGTCAGATGGTGCTTTTCAATTCCTTCAGCACTTTGAATAGTCTGAAAGTTCACGAGTAAGTGTAAAATTCCCTCTCTCAATACCAGCAGCAAGTGATGAAATTCACTTTTTGCAGTAAATGTAGTTACATGAATATTTGTAAAATTAAACCACAAAATTAAATGAAAAAAACAACATCCATCCTATTTTTATTTCAAAGTAAGGGTAAAGTCTTCAAATGAATGTGTTTCTAAAATGTAAATGAAAGAGACCATGATTATTCCTTTTTGTGCCCTTTTCAAATTGTTCTGCTGAGTCACAGAATCACTCAGGTTGGAAAAGCCCCTTGGGATCATTGTGTCCAACCATTAGCCCTACTCTACAAGTTCACCCCTAGACCATATCCCCCAACACCACATCTAAGCAACGTTTAAACACATCCAGGGATGGCAACTCAACCACCTCCCTGGGCAGCCCATTCCGATATCTCACCACTCTTTCCGTGAAGAATTTTTTCCTAATGTCTATTCTAAACCTACTTGTTTCAGCTTTAGGCCATTCCCTCTGGTTCTATCCCTAATTACCTGAGAGAAGAGACCAGCAACAACCTTTCTACAATGTCCTTTCAGGTAGTTGTAGAGAATGATGAGGTCTCCCCTCAGCCTCCTCTTCCTCAAACTAAACAGACCCAGCTCCTTCAAATGGTCCTCATGTGATCTATTTTCCAGTCCCTTGACCAGCTTCGTTGCCCTCCTCTGCACCGACTCCCGCACCTCAGTATCTCTCTTGTACTGAGGTGCCCAAAACTGGACACAGCACGCGAGGTGAGGCCTCACCAGTGCTGAGTCCTTTGCTTATTCATCAGAATTATTACACTTACCTACGTTTCTCCTGAACTTCCATTGGAAACTTGCTGTCTAAAGCTTTGTGACAAAATCTCAAAAGCTTATTTAAACATGTCATTTTATGTACTCATTTGCTCACCCTCCCCCTTTTTTTTTAACCTCACCAGAAAATTTACTTTTGCCATAACAATTATGTATGAATATAACTTGCTTGTTATAATTTTAAGACAAAAATCTTTGGATATTAGAAGAAATTATTGAAACAGATAATCTTAAAAGATAAATCAGTATTTTTAGATGCAGTTTGGAAGTCTTGACACTTAGTCAATTTCTTTTACCTTATCAATATTCTCTGAAGCTTTAGGAGAATGTAGACAAAAATGGACTTTAGCTCTGTGTTCCACAAGCTTTCTGGAAATGGGTTCGAGGACAGACCCTGGTCATGTGTGGCTCCAAAGCAAAGATTAGTTCCTTGGAATCTCATGTCCAGCAGCACTTGTTCTGTACAGCAAAGAGAGTGCCAAAATGCTGCTACACAAATAATTCTTAATGAAAGCTCCAGCAAAGCGGACCCATCTTTGCCATCAGCCTTCTCATTTAGGAGCTGACCTAATTCATCCTCCTTCTCATCTGCTGCCCCTCATTATCCAGGTGGCCTGATGTGCCACATTACAGCCTCAGTAGATATAATTCCTTTTCAAAAGCACACTCCCCAGATCAGAGCTGTTTCTTTTGATTTGCTTTCTGACTCACTGACATTTGCAGAGCCCAAAAACAAGAAGGCAGAAAACACATGAAGTTCCTTTTGCCTTTCATCTCTTCAGTCTTTGTAGTCAGACAAGATTTATATTACGTTGGCCTTTCTTTTCTTCTTCTGCCTTTTTTGTTTTTGTTTTGCTTTCATTTACCCCGATCTTATTAAAGCTGCTCAGCTTTCTTGAGTCCTGCCAGCAGAGTTCTTAGCAAGTCTCCTCATGCTGTGACTCTCTCATGTAAAACATTCTTTAGCACTTTGTTGCTTGAGTTCCTCTGAACAGTATTCCTGCTACATCAAGATGCACTTGATTGAAGATGGTGATGCAATTTTAAAACACTGCTAAAATAATTATTTTACTCAAACCCAGGTGTATTTTCGGAGGGTAGTGTAGTCTCCTTATCCTGTCTTGAAGGTATCCTTTGTGGGTCTTTGATACAGAGATTGCTGTTGCCTGTGTTGTAGCAACGAACTAGCAGACAGATAATGGGAGTCCTGCCTTTTTTCTGCATTGCACTAGAACTTGTCTAAGTAAGTCTAAGGTTATCCTGTACTTGTGGCTTGAGCATAAATAAAGACTTTTATTATTAAATCAAACTAACAGAGATTACCAGTAGATGATTACTCTACCAGTCATCTATCTATGCATTAAATATGTGTTTACAGAAGGTCCTGACTTCTGGTGGTTCATCTATCTAGTTTAATCTATGATTAGAATCTGTATAGGTGTAACCACACCTACATTCAGTTCATGCTTGCAACATTTGTTTCTGGGAGGACAAGAGACTCGAAATGGAATTATTTTGTTGAGGCAGTCATGATAACAGTCCTGATAGACATGCTTATCCTTCTACAAAGAGGCAGGCAGAGGGCCCTACACAGAGGGCAAGCAGCTTACAAGCTGTGACAGTACTACATCTCGGAGGTTTCTGGGCAGAACAAGCAGTTAAGTGAGATGCAGAGAATGGAACTGCATTTCCTCCTACCCTGTCAGGCAGTGTTCTTCCCAGCGCTTCATATTGTGTGTAAAACATCTAGGGTAGGTGCAACATCCTAAAATGTCCTTTTGCCCTCTATAATCAAAGTCAGGAAATTTTGTAATGCAAAATTTAATCTGGCTTTTCTTTCCTTGCAATTACTGAATCTACAAGTGTCATATACTAGAATTTTAAAGCTATAAGTAAATTTTATTTATGGATAGATTGTTCTCTGTTTGTTGGGGGCAATGGAATGAGTAATTTATATGCTACTTACAGAGGAGTCCCAAACATTGGTTATGATTAACTGAGTTCTATATCTCACAGAAACTCAATTTTTCAACTTTCAGTGCTTTGGTCTGTATCTTGACTCTGTAAAACCTCCAGCTGGGAGGTGAAAAGTTTACAGTATATGCTTGAGTCAGAAGGAAGTCACAAGATGCAGTGTTTGAGCATTTCTGAAAGTCATGATTCATTTAAAGGTTATTATTAATCAGTTAGATTTCAGCTGGGCAGCTCTTCTGTCACTATCTGGGTTCCAGCTTGGACAGCAAAGAACCTGACAAGCCCAACCAGTTGAGAACTGGTCTATAAAAACTACTGGATGATATGTTGCATCCAAATGAGTGTAAGATTTAACCCATCAGTTGCTTTGGGCTGCTTACTGTTTGCATATGTGAGCTGGGCAGTCAGTTCTGATTCTGACTTTTGCTGCTTTGTTTGAGCAGCCTTTTGTATCTTGCATTTTTTGCTCTTGCTCTGTCCCTTTGGTTTAGAGCCAGTCTCCTGACCAGCAATCCTGTACTTCCTGCAAAACAGCCTTTGCAGCCGTATTTTACTCCTTATTTCTCGTGACTTTTAACAATGTTATTAACTTGCCTTTAAACTTTGCAACCACCTTAGCTTCTCAGTTCCTGCCCTTGCTTTTATACAGTGTTGGTATCGGCCTGTCTCCCAGCCTTGTGGCTACAACCTGATCCCAAGCACTGGGAATCACTCTCTGATGGATCCCTTCAGTAATTCCCATAATTTAAACATGTCCCTGCACACTTACAGTTCTGAGCTGCAGAGTTCAAACAGGAAAAAATAGACTATTTAATGTTGAGTAGTGACCGTACTACAGCTTACAGTTCTCTAATTCTGCCTTTCCTAGAACAGCCAAACTAAAAGTCTTGTTTTCCAAGTCTGAGCGACTCAGGAGGTTCAGTTAAGGGCTTAGGTTTTCAAATTTGTTTACGAAAGAGTTCTCCTTGCCTTTACACCTCAACTGAAGCAATTAAATATGATAGTCATATAGCAAAAGGATGCTCAGAATTCTTGACAACAGAAGCTATCCAGTTCACTGGAGTGGGGGGATGAGATGGGGAAGAGAGGAATCAAAAATTCTGAATACAAACAAAACCAGTACATGAGAAAGGAGATCAATTTGAAGATGAACTATTATTCCACTGGGAGAAAGTACAGCTTTCGCAATAATAGGAAGTAATTATAGCTGTCTGGCTAACTTTAGTTTTCCGAGAGATCATCGTGATAATGTGATATGGTAAATACGATGGTGTTACAGGTTTCTTTTCTTGATGTGAATAGATGTTGGTCTTTGCCAAGCTAACAATAAAGCTGAAGTCTTGACTACTCTCACACAAATAATTCTCTGAAAGTTACGAGTAGCAGGTGTCTGAGACACCTGCTGCTTTATTCCTTATATTTGACAGTAATTATTGGAGGAATGTTTCTCCTGTTTTTGCATCTGCCTGTTCATCACCAATATTACTTACTGTGACACAAGACTTGTGAAGAGTAGAAGGCACCAGGCCTTGAAGTTGGGATTGTTGTGAAAAAGTTCTTGGCGCTCAGTCCTCGGAAGAGGAGACATGACGGTAGTGTTATATGTGGATAGAATGGGTAGTTTAATCTGGGAACCATATGAACTTAAAGGAAATCTTCCACAGCATTGTGGAATGACTAAAAAGTTGATCTTCATGACCATTTCAGTCTTCAGGTGCAGAGATGGCCAGGCAAGGGCTGTCTCATCTGAACTGTTTTGGACTGGTAAGGCATTTGGTGAAAAATTGATTTATTATGTGTGATGCACCATTATTCTTTGTCTTTGAAATTCCTTGAAGATAAAAGGGTTACAGCATATGAGTATATCTGTTACATTGATACAGTGAAGGATGATAACTTGGAAGTTATATTGTGTGAGGAAAGTAAAGAAATATAAGATAGTTGCATGAACTGCAAGGATGACGGTCTGAAGAGAAAACAGTGTGAGTACAACCAAGTGGCCAGTATGGACAGTATTTCTATGTAACTGTTGCAGTCAGAATAAATTGACCAAAAGCCACTGTCTTGTTAAGGGTGTGACTGAGACGTTTGCCTGACAGAGCACAAGGGCTTGCACTGATATGTTTTACAAAGTCAGAAAGTGGGTCTAAGAGTTTGTCTCAGAACCCCAGCTAAGGGGTTTGCACTGAGATGATAGTTACCTATTTTGGAGCCCAGTTAAGGGCTTGCACTGAAATAGTTTAAAAGTTAAAATAAATAAGTTTGATTTATTAAAGCAACAGATAGTTGGGAATTGCCATTGATAAATGCACTAACTGCAAAAATGATAATCGAGCTCGAGTTAATAATTCCTGGGTAACATCTGATGCAGTTGGAGGAACAGGCCTGAGTTACAGCTCTAACAAAGAATAGAAATAAAAGGTTACTGTATAGTGAAGGTGCAGTTCTTACCAAGAAGGTGTTCCTGTCTTGTGTGGAGGAAGAGGGGCATGGCCCGTCGACCATCTCTTCTAGATTTTCAGTCTTCTCCCTCCCGAGAGGTGTATTCCCTTTGTGAATTTTTTTTTTTTTTAAATATCCTAATTCTGTCTGTCCCTGCCTTCTTGGTGATGTTTAGCATGATTTAAGTGGAGAGTTGAGTGACGTAGTCATGTATGTTTAGCATGTACTCTGTTAGGCTCATTACCATAGTTAGAGGTGTAAACTTTAGTATTAATTTTTCCTCTTTTTTCAACTCTCCAGACTGTCCAGGTCTTGCAGAACAGCCTTCTGCTGCGTCAGCCACTCCTCCCAGTTTTGTATCATCAGCAAACTTGCTGAGGGTGCACTCCATCCCTTCATTCAGGTCACTGATGATGATGTGAACAAGGCTGTCTGTACCCTGTACTGACCCCTGGAGAACTCTACTAGTTACAGGCCTCCAAGGGGACTTAGTGCTGCTAATCACAACCCTCTGCATTTTGTCATTCAGCCAGTTCTCAATCCCCTTCGCTGTCCACTCATCCACCCCACACTTCCTAAGATTAAGTCAGTGGAAAGTTGTTTAATAGCTCAGCTGGTTTGTAGTAGCTGGTAGAATGAAGAGGAACCTTACCCTTTCTGTCTTAGTTCTTTTAGAACTTCCTGCTTATAATTCACAAATATTGCTGTTAACATCCTCTTTCCATTTTTGTTTCTCATAGTTGTTCTTCTAGTTGTTTACACGGTGTTTGCTAGATTACTGGGAGGTGAGAGCCTGGCTTCTCAAAGCAGAATTTGGCTATACTCTCGAATCATGTGTTTTGTTAACTTTTATAGATGCCTACCACACTTACGGCTTTAGAACCACAATAAAAAAAATGTAGGTGAAAAATCTAACTTACATAAATATCACTTTGGCATTGTTCAGTACTTCTAGAATTGTAGCTTCAGGTATTTTACAAGAAATATATGAACTCTTAAGAATATCACCTCTAAAACATTAAATGAAAGTTTTTATCCCTGCTAAAAAATAGGGCAGGTAATTGAAACTGCTTCCCTACAGCAACAGGGTGGAAAAACATGACATGATTATAGTTTTTAACTTTTATGTCTGCTTTTGTATTGAGACACGGTCATGCCTCTCTGGAAGTCCAGATGCTTTTGACAATAATTTAGACTGGGAAAAATAATGAGACTGAACTTTGCTGTGAAATGCTCAGAATGTCTGAGTACACAAATCCTGAGTGAACCGCTACTCTTACTAAAAGCATTACATTCTGTGAGACTACTCACCCTCCCATCATTTAAGTGATCCCTTTTAAAAGTTAAAGGATCGATTGGATCTTTGAGGAATTGAAATATTTGAGGTATAAATGATTGTCACCCCAGTCAAGATATTTTTGGACTAATTTTGGGTGTTACTCAAGTTTTGAGGTACCAGTTTGGGGCACCAAAGGTGGTCTGAATTCCAGAAAAAAAATGTTCAACATTTTGTGATTCCAGCGTTTGAAGCTGAGAGGGAAAATACTTGCATGAATTTCACAGAGAAATCTCCATGGTATCTCTTAGACCTCAATAGAGTCTTAAAAAAAGCTTGCTTTTTTTTTTTTTTCCATCTCCTAAAAGCATTTTCCTACCAGCTGGTTTATGCAATATGAAAATGTTGATTATTAGAAGAACATATAATTAACTTCAAATGAATCTTTAAATTACATTCAATTGCAATTAACCTTAACAGCATTAATCAACTATGGTTACTTAACATTTATATAATTGTAGGTGCTTCTGCATTAAAATAAACAGTATATTAGTGAAATTGTAGCTTTCTTCTGTCGTTTTTTGGAAGATACAATAGAGACCTAAATGATAAAAGGTTATATATCTCTTGTGATGATAGATGAATTAGCAACATGAGTTCTTCATCTTTGGTTTGGAATGTATTTATGTAGACCCAATGTAATATTAAAGCAACACCAAAATTTCTCTCTCCACCTCAAAATCATGAGTGTTAAAACCCTAGTGTAGACAGAGTGCCTCCTAATATACCCACCCCCCCATACAAGGTCTTGGATATG